>CM076142.1:29035000-30235000 GCA_038025085.1 Tetragonia tetragonoides | reverse complement strand
TGGGAACTCCTTCACCATTGACATAGAAGAAGGATTTGGCCCATCTTACTTGATCACTTCAATTGGACAAGCAATACCATCTTATCCTAACACAAGGTCCACTCTAGACATTTGTGTCCTTTGGGAAAGTGATGAGGACGGTGATGGGAGCTACACCGATCACGAAGATTTACTAACTAGCCAAATTCATGGCATAACTAAGGGCAAAGCATAGTATGACATTTCCGGCGATGAGAGAGATGAGGACGATAAACCTTGAATTACCTTACGAGGTCTGGTCGCCAATTTAGGCCCAAAAGAATTTATTTCGATCCATCTTAAATCCAACCTGTAGAGCCCGTGCTAATCCCTAATAGGGATCCAACCCAAAGGGAAGAAATGAAAGAGGATGATGGAACTAATATCCTTAAGAAATTGCAAAAGACTAAAGCCGATATATCTATTTGGCAAAATTTTAGAAAGGTCATGCTAGAAGCGCTAAATGAAACCACTATCTCTCCAAATGCTACTCCCGAAGATGCGGTCAACCTCCTGGTCTAAGGGAAGTCATCTACACCCATCACCTTTCCTGACAAAGACTTTCCACCAGAAGGCATCCATCACAACAAAGCTCTATACCTCACTTTAATATGTCAACAAAGACAAGTCATTATGACTTTAGTTGATAATAGTTGCGCTGTGAATGTATGTCCCCTTAGGACTGCTGAACACCTTAATATAGACTGCAACAATCTTGCACACTCCACGCAAGGGCTAAGAGCTTATGACCATTACAATTGAAACGTCGTAGGCACATTCTCCATGAACATCAACATTGGACCCATAGAGAAAATTGTCAAATTTCATGTCATAGACATACTTGCAACTTTTAATCTGCTCCTGGGTAGGCCTTGGTTACATGGGCACAACGTCGTGGCCTCAACCCTTCATCAAAAGGTAAAATTATCTCTAGCAGGTCCTACATTAGAAGTTTGCACCGACACTGTGATAGCCCAGTCGAGAAAGCTCCAGTCTTAAAGATAAAGCACAATGAGCGAGATGAGGAATTATGGGGCTTTGAGAAGGTAGCCTCCATAGAAACTGTTGAGCCCATAGATGTCAATACATTACTAAGAAAACAAGGTTACTTTCCAGGCACAACTTTGGACCCTCACCCCAAGGTGACCAAACCGGATTGGAACACTATGATAAAAATTGATCTATTTTGGCTAGTCTATAAGCCCACCAATCAAGAGTTTCAAGCCTACATATCTAGAGAAATAGCAAGAAAGAAAGCTCTCATGGACAACAAGTCCATTTCAGACAACATGGACCCTTATCTTTTTACCCTCAATGGGAAATTCCTCCAAGAACGAGATCCATACCCTTATTATGGATTCCCAAACCTTACTATTGTTCGGCCAATGAAATCCTGGTTCCAGGCTTTGAAATATTCCAAGACCGCTTTGCTCTAAGTGAAGAGGCACCACTACCTCCAAAAGAAAGCCAATCCACTAAAGATTGGGCCAGTGACCTGGTACCCAATAAACCTGGGCTATTTTTTTGATGAAGAACATCGCTTATACAAGGAGTCAATGGATAAACTGCCCCTTACTATGCTTTTTGACAAAGATTTTGATCCATCTGAGCTGATTGCCCCAATCAGGCCGGACCGCGTCGCATGGAAGCACGAGATGAAGTGGGTTCCAGTAGAAGGAGTGAAGTACAAGTTTACAATCCTCCATACCCCTGTAGAGGGACACAAATCTGATTTTGAATCTGATTTTGAGTTCGAGTCTGATTTTGTGTCTGCTATCCTAGAAGTGTTGGGTAGTCCACCCCGAGTCTATTTATGTTGCTACTAGGGTCCCTAGTGATGATCTCGTTGATATATCGTCCTCTTCTATTAATATTATGAGTGTCGATTCTGCTTACTCTTCGGATTGCCTTGTTACTAATAATTCAACGGACATAACTGAATTGCCAAAAGAAATCATTGAAGCACTAATCGAGGATGAACCAAAGACTTTAATAGTCGAAGAAAGTAGAGACAATTAATCTTTCAACTAATGATGAGTGTGAATAGTTCTAATGAGTGTGAACAGTTCTAATGAGTGTGAACAGTTCATAACACCCCTAAAGAACTATATGGATGTTTTTTCTTGGTCCTATAAGGACATGCCCGGTATAGACCACAACATTGCTCAACGTACAGTCCCTTTAGGTTTTGACTGCAAACTAGTCAAACAAAAGGTAAGAAGAATAAAACCAGAATGCGCTCTTAAGATCAAGGAAGAAGTCCAAAAGCAACTCGACGCAGACTTCATAAGAGTAACCAATTACTCCGAATGGGTAGCCAACATCGTTCCAGCCCCAAAGAATTAAGGATGCACGAGTGAGGATGTGCGTAGATTTAGAGACCTCAATAAACCTAGCCCTAAAGATGACTTTCCACTACCACACATAGACGTTTTGGTAGACAATATAGTTGGACATGCTTTTCTATCATTCATGGATGGGTACGCAGGGTACAACCAAGTTCTAATGGCCAAAGAGGATGAACAAAAGACAACTTTTATCACCCAATGGGGCACATATTCCTACGTCGTAATGCCATTTGGATTTAAGAATGCTGGAGCAACATATCAAAGAACTGCAACTACTCTTCTTCACGATATGATGCATAAAGAAGCTGAAATACATGCAGATGACATGATCATTAAATACAAGGAGAGAGAAGGGCATGTACCCTCACTTCAAAAGTTCTGCGTAAGGCTTAGGTAGTATAACATGAGGCTTAATCCCTAAAAGTGCATATTCGCAGTAACATCCGGCAAACTTTTAGGATTCGTCATAAGCACTAGAGGAATTGAAATTGATCCATCTAAGATCAAAACCATAATAGACATGCCACCTCGCAAAACGGAGAAGGAAATTAAAGGTTTCCTAGGGCGAGTAAAATACATTAGTCGATTTATCTCTAAATTGACTATCACATGCGAGCTTATAGTCAAGAAGCTCAAGAAAGAGGTAAAGACTTATGGGATGACCAATGCGAAAAGGCATTCGACAAAATCAAAGCCTATTTGTCTAACCCACTCGTGTTAGTACCGCCCACTCCAACCATACCTCTAATCCTCTATTTAACCGTCACATAAACATCGATGGGGGCTATGCTAGCCCAAGAGATAGCTAATGGGGAAAAGGCCATTTACTTTGTAAGTAAAGAATTCCTTGAGTATGAAACCTGCTATTCCCCTTTGAAAAAGACATGCTTCGCCTTCGTCGTTGCGACAAAGAAATTAAGGCCCTACATGCTCCAGCACGCGATCCACATGAGTTCGAGAGAAAGCTCACTAAAGTATATATTCGAAAATCCTATACTAAATAGCAAAATGGCGCGATGGAGAATCCTCTTGTTCGAATTCTATTTAAAAATCACCAAAAAGCCATCAAAGGACATGCTATTTCCGAATATTTAGCCGATGAAGCTATAGACAAACCCGATCGAAAGGAAGGATACAACTTCTTAGAGGAAGGTGTCATGACATTGGACATGGAAACATGGCAGCTATATTTCGATGGAGTGTCTAACCAAAAAGGCTTTAGAGTAGGAGTACTAATAGTATCTCTTGACGATGCACACACACCTATTTCGATAAAATTAGACCATGGAAGTCATGAATAATGGCGCCGAATATGAAGCTTGCTTTATTGGTTTACAATCAGCCAGTAGCCTTGGCATAAAAACACTGCGAGTCTATGGTGACTCATCTCTTATAATCAACCAAATTTCCAAAGTTTGGAAAGTCAAAAGCGAGTCCTTGGCACTCTTCCAAGAATACCTACAAAAAACCCTAGTGTATTTCAATCAAATACACTTCATATACCTCCCAAGAGAGGATAATCAATTCATAGACGCATTAGCTAATTAGCTAAATTGGCAAGCATGATAAATATACCGGATTCCATTTGAATGATGTCCATTTGCGTAAAAAGGAGGTCCGAACCCTCATATTGTAATACCTTAAAAGTACGCAATGACGAGGAAGATGAATGGTATACCGACATCAATAATCCTCTCATTCACCAAGTCTACCCTCCCGACTCTACCCTTAGCGCCCAAAAGGCTCTAAGAAGAGTGTCGGCCCAATTCATTCAGGTACAAGGTGTAGACACCAAATTGTGTCTTTATGTTTGCCCCGTAAAAATCCGATGATGAAAGGATTGGATTTTGCTTGAACTTGGGTCGCGAGAATAATTGCTCTGATGATTAGCCTAATTTATTTTAGTTAAGCTATGGAAGCCTTTTTATAGGTGATCCAAATCAGTTGGACATAATTCAATTGGAGTCCAAAACTGAAAGATAGGCATCTTTGTGCCCAATAAGGAACCCAAACCCCCTGAGTCAACCCTTGGTCAACGAGGAAGCTCAGTCACACCCTGTGGACCCCGAGGAAAGCTGTCCAGCGAGAAATTAGGCACCAGGCGCCATGCAGGGGCTACCGCTCTAGGTCATGCCGGCTTTGCCAGCAAGCCAGCGGTTGCCGCCTGAGCAGGCAGCTGTGTTGCTAGGCGAACGTCTGTGTCGTTTGCCAAGCGGCAGTGCTCCTTGCCCAAGCGGCGTAACCGCTTGTCCTAGCGGCATGACCTCTCATCCAAGCAGCTTCAGCGCTTGGGCCTTTCTCCACGTAGGACGATTTTGAGGCCCACTTGTATTTTGTGCCAACCCTTGGCAGTTTCTCCTCTTCTATATAAATAAACCTTAAGGTTCAGTTGAAGAGGTTGGTTGGTAATTCTTTAGAGACATGTTGGCTTCAACATAGGTCATTCACAATAATAAACCCTAAATTTCTGATTCTATTCCTTCTTTAGGCTAGCCCTATCACCACAAAATAAACCTTCATACTTCATTAAGAGAAATGATTCAAGCAAAAACTCAGTAAGTTTATTGTGAGCATTCACGTAATCCAACCTGAGGGTTCTTAATTAAATCAATTATACCTGTTATTTCTAACGGTTATGGTTTATGTGATATGTACATGTATGGCACGGTTTGAGCAAAAGGGCTTGTATTAAGCCTCCATGAATGAATGTTTATATTGTTATTGCTATGTATCATATTTATACTTGTTTGTGAATGAGTAGATGAATTATGTTGTTTGTCTTGTAATCCTCAAGGTTTCGCATATTTATTATATTTAGTAATAAAAGCATGGCAATTTGATAAATTGTTAAAAGTGATCACAAATGTAATGCTTGTTCATCCCATTAATTAAATCTAGAAATTTAGACAGCCGGACTTGTGTGGAACCATTAGCATTTATAATTGATTTGAACTAATTAGTAGAGGCTGTTGTTGTCAACGTGCGAGTTGGGTGCCTAACACCTTTCCTACTCGTACCCATGCCCCGAACTCATAAATGAAGTCAATTTCCCCAATCGGGATTGGGGTGCACACGAACCAGGTTGAGGTCTTTTTATATTATCGACTTGGTTCACATGGTTTCCAAATTTTCTTAAATTTGGTGGCGACTTCCGTTTTCATCTGAATAATGTCCCCAGTATTATTAATCGATCTTTGCATTTTAAAATATCTAAATAATAATGATCACGTTCATAAACATCACCTAAAGAGAGGAAGACCTTCAGAGAAAGACAAAAGGGACTCCAGTCACGCGCGCCGTTGAGGGAGTTCACAATGGTGACCTCACTCGGGACATTATTAAGAGGGTGTAACTCGAAAATTATTTCATTGATATAATTCTTGCGTGGTTCATGACCTTGAGTGCATTTTATTATTGTGATTATGCATTTGTCGTCTATTAATTTGCATTCATAGCATTTATGTGCATGTGCTTGCGGGACTTCCGAGTTTGTTTTAACAAGTTCTAACCATTTTCTAGCCATAGGGGTGTGGTGAAGTGCCTTGGTGAGGATCCACTCGATTCATCTTTGCCAAGAAACATGGATCACCCCACCTCATGGACCTTCCTACGGAATCGTCCATTCGATGAGTAGGATAACAAGAATGCATCATATTGTGGCGTATCCCGCGAATTATTGTAAATTCTTGATCATGAGTACCTTTTGACCAAAACTGTAACACCCTGGAATTTCTAAATAATAAATAGGTAAAATTGAATAAACTTACGCCAAAAGTTGGCAGAGTTTCCTTTGTAAATAGACATCCAAAGTTATCGACTAAATAAAATGTAACAACCCAAATTTTCAAAGCCTGATTAAGGCGGAATACATCCTTAGCGGAAGCACCTCAAACCTTAATTTGGGCTTGTTACTGTCGTATTTCCTCCCGGAGGAAATACAAGGCTAAACAATCATAGAATTATTAACTGACAATGATACTAATGAGCTATTGAAGAAACAGTGGATCTTTATTAACTGAAGCATAATTGTTTTACAGGCACGCTTACTACAACTAAAAAGAAATGACAGTTATCTACACTTGGCGTTGTCTCATCTAAGCCCTGTTTCCCGAAAGACAACATCTGCAAAAATAAACAGAGAGCACACACTGCCCTCCCCGTAAACGAAGAGAACAGGGGTCAAATCAACAAATGCTGACTAACACCACTCTACCATGTAAAAACCAATTCCTAAGTACCCCCGTTTTAGGAACCTTTAACACATTAGAGTAAAACTCTTTTCTGAAAAACTGTTCTGTAAACGAACACTTTGTTGGAAAACAGAAAACCATCTTTTGAAAACCAAAGCTTTTCAGTTACCATAACTTCATAAACAACCAATAGAATTCTCTGATAATAGATAACTGCTCAGAATTCAATCCTCGATCACACTTCATACGGCGATAATCCGTTTCTTTATTTATGGCATTGGGAAAGTGAACAAGGTAGTATAACCACCATGGAGATGCTTTACCATGTGTATACTACTTACGGGAATGTCTTCCCCCACAAAAATTAGCCACAATACACAAAACAGAAGTCTAGTATGATCATACCCCTTAAGTACTCTCGGAGAAAACTTTACCGTAGAGTATTTCCTTCGGAGATACTTCAACACAAGTCATTTTATGTCCTTCTGAGAGGTCAACACAGGAAATTCATGGCCGATCAAACCATGACCTTAAGGACGACACACAATATACAGAATTCTCCTTGGATGGTTCCCTTTCGAGAATGATCCTTTGGAGTACTAAATGTTCATCACTCATGGAGATACTTTACCATGAACTTCTCTTCCCACATGCCTTTATAATACACTTTAAGTGATTAATTTCTTTACACAAAAGCACATAGCACATAAGGACATGTAGCACAACAATAGTCTTAGTATTCCACTTATCGTATCTTTGACAAAACTTCTGACCTCTTTGTTTCCAAAAACCCATAAAACGTTTAATACGACTTTGAGATATCGTAAACAAATTAATTTATATCTTTAAAACCATTTGAAACATAATTCCAAACACAAGACACATAGCACGTAGAGTAAAAACAAAACAGAAGTTAAAAAAGTAGTAGACATGGAAGTTACCTCGTACTATCTACGACTACAGGTTACGATTACTCAAGGCACTTCTAACTTGAGCTTCACCAAGGTTTTCCTCTCACTTCCAAGAGGTATCTAAGGTCACCATAGTTGAAAATGAGCTCAATTGGACTTAGAATCCATGAGAAACTTACAAAGTTACTCAAGGAGTAATGCTGGTAAACTGCAGAACTGAAGGTGTAATGTAAACGACTATATTCGGGTCTATATGATCACGTTTATGGAACCCAACAAGTGAGAATTGAAGATTTATGTCTTAGGGTTCTAAAAAAGGTTGTAGAGGTACATTATCATAAGTATTCAAGGAGATAATTACTCAAGAGTGAAGAGGTATCAATCTTACGGGTTGATTTGCACAGTTGGGAGAAGTGGCGTTTTTTAGAGTGTTAGAGGTGGGAGAACTGAGCACAAAATGGCTGCGTGTCTGGGAATTTTATAGGGATAGAAGGTGGCAAAGTTTCACACGCAACAAGAATAGATAAGTATCACTAATGTCGGTTACAAAATTGACTTAAACACGCAGGGTATGTCGGTCAGGATGGCGGTTTGCATAAGGATGCCTTCTTGGCTGTATTAGGCGGATATTAAAGACCTATGGTGAGATAATTTGATAGCCTAAAGGTAGGGTGTATCATAAGGATCAAATAAAGCTATAGGTCGGGGCTATAAAGCATAGGAAACGGCTCTCCAATCATAGACAAGTACATGAGCTATTGTTTCAGGAACATGTTTGTTTGTGGTCTTGTTTAATGATGGTTCTCATTGCTATTGGAGTATCACTTGGGTATGTTATCATACACTAAGAAAGGTCACATGACATGGTAGCTTGGATAAAGGTATTGGACTCTATCTTAAAGGATAAGGGCAATCAAACTTATCTACAACAGAGGTCAAATGCACAAGTACTGCATCAGCTTATAGGTGGCTTGTGTTGGGTAAGAGCATGCCTGGCAAAAGGGTTTTCATTCTTATCCCTTTTTGGATAATATCAAATCTTCATGATAAGAATAAGATCAAATAAATTTGTGTTTATCCATTGCTTAGCCCATAATTGAGGTAGCAAAGTTCAAATCATCTTTGTACTCTTAATGCTATTCCAATGTGCTTGATTTGTGTGGCCCTTCTAAGGTGATATCCTTTGGTGTTAGGGAACGGAATGAGCTTACTACAACATTAGAACCATGGATCTATCGGTTGGCAATAATGGCTTAGAGAGATAGTGGCTTAATGACGAAGAAACGGGTCTCGAATTGAACATGATGTAAGAACCAAGTATGTGCTTCAACTTAAAATAGGTTTTAACTTTCTAGAAGACTTCTAATGGTCTTCTAAAAGGTTTCTTAGAATCGTAAGCCAAAACCGTGTGGAAATACATATGACAATTGAATGTCAGTTTGGTTCTAAGTATATGGCTTTATTAATCACCAAGAAAAATACCAGCGATGAACAATTAGGCGGACTACATAAGCAATGGTTTAGATTTCTCTCCTTTGATTTTCGATCCAAAGGGGTTGCTATTGGTTTCTCTAATGACTCCACATAGACTCGAGAAAAGTTTCTCTAACCTTAGAAAGGAATATCTCTTGTCTGAACCGGGACAAAGGTTAACAGGTCTAAAATTTTAAATCTATTTGGTCAAAGACAACCTCGATTTTTGATAACTCACAAGTTTAATGTCTAATCAATGGTGGTAATTTTGGTGGCTGTGACATTCTACCCTCTTTAAAAGAAGTTTCGTCCCCAAAACCTAAACTAAGCTAGGTCTTAGGCTTACTTAAGACATTTAAAAGAGTGTTGCTTGACTGTAAAAACCCAATCGCATGACCACATCATACTAGACAGACTCTTTCAGTCAGACCTCGATTTTAACGTATTCAAATGTCATCTGGTCTACCATTTACTAAGACATCCATCTATGAGTTCACAATATTTCAAAATTTAACCAAAAATGTCCAAAAATAATTTTCTGTTTTAAGCTCTCTTCTATGTTGAATACCTCAAGTCCATTAGGTCAATATAATCCTCAAATATTTTGATTCCCAAGCATGGATATGATACTCAGAAATGCATTGCATAAATCACCAGGTACTAGGTTTAAACTCTGTATAATTCTCCTTACATCCTTTAATTTTAAGTCCGTTAAACAGATGGTCAGAATCAAACTCGAATCAACAATATTCAAACATCTTACTCCATATATATATGAACCTCTAAAATGAGCATCTCAACTCTCTTTAGCAACATTAGATTCTACGACAAATCACTAATCTCAAAAGGTTTGCAACCAAGAACTCTCGATAAGTAATCCGATACGTTTGCCATTTTATAAACTTAATTATCCAATAAGTGTGCCAATTACTCTCGGTTATCAGGTCTTATAGCCTCGTCAATGTGGAAACTGAGCTCGGCGGTAAAACCCCAAAAATAATATCAATAACAGAACCATGACCACCATGGCCTTCATACGGAATAACGCAGCCATCACAGGCTCTCAACCGTCCATTCTCGGACAAATTTATACCTATATCACAGTTTAATAAACCAGTTTTGCTCATCACCTAAGAGTCAATATCTTAGGTTACTTTCACACATGCCAAGAGTTAAAGAAGCTAATACCCTCTGAGCCTCAAAACCAAGATCAGTATTTCAAAATGTTCTAATAGTCCCCTTTATAGTCTCATTCTATATCAATATACCCATCATTATTTAATAATGATAGATAGCTCACAAATTATGAAACGGGTTCCCCAAATCACTTGTTTCTTGGTTTAACTCTCAACTACATTATTTTGAACATGCAAATCAACATCTTCTCATAACCCAAAATGTATACATTGGCTAATTCAACCAACTTTACTTCCCTTACATAGTTAACCTAACTTGTACATTATCTACTTGACCTGTCCCTTCTCTAAGGTATACAGATTGTCACATATGATGACCCAACAACCTCTTCGAATACTAAGTCATCAACACCTAAAACGTCTGGGATATTCCTCACTCCCAATAGTATAGCTAGAAGCTCATTATGATCTCACCTAATTATCCAACAGTGTTGCGGATTCCTCATTCATCAGTTCTCAAATGCTAATACCCAAATCACAAATCAATTCTCCAAGTATATATAATCAGGTTCCCTCAACATCTAGAGGTGTTAACACTAGTCACTAGGAATAACCTATCCAATGCACATCAGTTATTTCTAATGTGCTTCACGGGTTAACATGCTTACTTGGAAAATACGTGAAACAGACACTAATAAGCTTCCTTGTTTGACCGGTAAAGACTTAATCGTACCAATACACTTAAGTTTTTAAATACAATTGATAACGTCCCAAAACATGAGCCTGACACTTGTAGGCCATGTGATCATAACACGCTTCCACTGCGCACTCTGATACTTAAACAAAATAACATATAGAAGAGCACAAATGCAAATGCAAATAATCTATCAAACTCTCCTTAACGTCATCAATAAATCAAACTGTTACTTACGACATCCTCAAACATATTGCTAATGTTAGGTATCCCACAAGTCATATCGTAAACAGAATAACAATCATAAACTTAGCAAAGCAACAAACTTTTGTAACAACCCTTTGTATATTACAACCTAGTGTTGACGTACAACCTGCTATTTACAATAAAACTAATAAATACATAACCGCTATACAACCAAAATATGTTCTTAGTAGAACTAAGTTACACACCATTGTCATACACATTTCACATAGAAACAAACACAAGTAGGCGAAGCCATATATACATGACAAACTTTCTAGTTGGTACATGCTAGTCTATTGTCTTCCAAAGATTTTCCCCCTTCCAATGTTCAATCCTCTTATTTACTAATCTTCATTGGTTATATCTGAGTAATTCTCTATAGGTATATCTTCTGGTTCTTCCTCTAAGTCATTCTCAATATCATCACTCCCCCATTCATCTGAGCTAACCTCAATTACCTCAATTCCATTGCACCAATGTAACTCAATACAGGCATGTTGGTTTACAGTCAAATGTTCTTCAACATATCCTTGTTGTTGCATACGGAGCTCTTTTGGGCTAGGTTCCACATTGATCCTTGTACCTTATTCTAGTTTATATGGTTTCACGTCCCCCCCCTTATAATTTTCTTCTAATACAATAATCTCCTTGTCTACCCCCTTATATAGATGTATATGGTCTATAAGGTAAGTAACTTCATCCTCAATGTCTATCTCTATATCGGTTTAATTCTCGCTGACATCTAGCATATCAAATTCATCAATGTCTGGAATTCCTTCTTCCCAAAAGTTGTCTAAATCCATATCAAGTACTATTTGAGGTTGTAAGTAATCTAATATCCCCATGATTTTGGTGGCTTTCCAATACTGATTTAGTTCAAAAGTATCATTTTCTACCTGATCAACAGTCTTGGACCATCTAATCCACTAAAGGTTCAAATAGTAATCACATGGGTCTACTCCCTCATGTATGTACTCCCTCAACTTTTGACGACTATAGATGCTATACTCAACCCATGGAGATATCCCTGGTAAAGTTTTCGTAACGACATATGCTTGTACCTCATGACGATATAAAGGATTAGGACCGACTATCCTACTGTAATAGTCTATGTATCACATCATATCCCTTACGTGTCCCGAAACAGGCTTCATTGGCAATAATCCCCACATGAGTGGATACAAAGGTTCACTCCCTCTAGGTTTCATCATCTATTGCACATAGAAGCAAACAATGAAAAACAAGACAACACAGATAATTCCACATAACAACAACAATCCCAAGCCCATCTATACTCTCTCTTCCAATGACTTTAAACATACTTAATTTCTTTCAATACACCTAAGTCTTGCTTATTCCATTTCAACCTAAATCAGTTTAACTAACGCTTAGATCATAATGATCTTTGCGTCGACACAAAGAGCAAACCGGTCTGACACTCTAAGGACTGCTGAACGTACCATTTTGGAACGAACTGCTCTGATACCATTTTGTAACAACCCAAATTTTCAAAGCCTGATTAAGGCGGAATCCATCCTTAGCGGAAGCACCTCAAACCTTAATTTGGGCTTGTTACCGTCGTATTTCCTCCCGGAGGAAATACAAGGCTAAACAATCATAGAATTATTAACTGACAGTGATACTAATGAGCTATTGAAGAAACACTGGATCTTTATTAACTGAATCATAATTGTTTTACAGACACGCTTACTACAACTAAAAAGAAATGACAGTTATCTACACTTGGCGTTCTCTCATCTAAGCCCTGTTTCCTGAAAGACAACACCTGCAAAAATAAGCAGAGAGCACACACTGCCCTCCCCGTAAATGGAGAGAACAGGGGTCAAATCAGCAAACGCCGAGTAACACCACTCTACCATGTAAAAACCAATTCCTAAGTACACCCGCCTTAGGAACCTTTAACACATTAGAGTAAAACTCTTTTCTGAAAAACAGTTATGAAAACGAACACTTTTCGTTGGAAAAAAGAAAACCATCTTTTGAAATCAAAGCTTTTCAAGTACCATAACTTCATAAACAACCAATAGATTTCTCTGATAACAGATAACTGCTCAGAATTCAATCCTCGATCACACTTTATACAGTGATAATCCGTTTCTTTATTTATGGCATTGGAAAAGTGAACAAGGTAGTATACCCACCATGGAGATGCCTTACCATATGTATACTACTTACGGGAACGTCTTCCCCCACAAAACTTGGCCACAATACACAAAACAGAAGTCTAATATGATCATACCCCTTAAGTACTCTCGGAGATAACTTTACCGTAGAGTATTTCCTTGGGAGAGACTTCAATACAAGACATTTATGTCTTTGGAGAGGTCAACACAAGACATTCATGGCCGATTAAACCATGACCTTAAGGACGACACACAATATAGAATTCTCCTTGGATGGTTCCCTTTCGAGAACGATCTTTTGGAGTACAAAATGTTCATCACTCATGGAGATACTTTACCATGAGCTTCTCTTCCCACATGCCTTTATAATTTCACTTTAAGTGATTAATGTCTTTTCACATAAGCACATAGCACATAAGGACATGTAGCACAACAATAGTCTTAGTATTCCACTTATCGTATCTTTGACAAAACTTCTAACCTCTTTGTTTCCGAAAACCCATAAAAGATGTAATACCACTTTGACATATCGTAAACAAAGTACTTTATATATTTAAAACCATTTGTAACATAATTCCAAACACAGGAGACATAGCACATAGGGTAATAACAAAATAGAAGATAGAAAAGTAGTAGACATGGAAGTTACCTCGTACTATCTATGACTACAGGTTACGATTGCTCAAAGCACTTCTAACTTAAGCTTCAACAAGCTTTTCCTTTCACTTCCAACAGTAGCTAAGGTCACCAAGGTCACCATAGTCGAAAATGAGCTCAATTGGACTTAGAATCCATGAGAAACTTACAAAGTAGCTCAAGGAGTAATGCTGGTAAACTGCAGAACTGAAATTGTAATTTAAATGACTATTTTCGGGTCTATATAATCACGTTTATGGATCCAAACAACTGGGCATTGAAGATTTATGTCTTAGGGTTCTAACAAAGGTTGTATAGGTTCATTATCATTAGTATTCAAGGAGATAATTACTCAAGAGTGAAGAGGTATTAATCTTACGGGTTGATTTGCACAGTTGGGAGAAGTGGCGTTTTTGAGAGGGTTATAGGTGCGAGAACTGAGCACAAAATGGCTGCGTGTCTGGGCAATTTATAGGGATAGAAGGTGGCAAAGGTTCACACGCAACAAGAAAGGATAAGTATCAATAATGTCGGTTACAAAACCGACTTAAACACGCAGGGTATGTTGGTCAGGATGGTGGTTTGCATAAGGATGCCTTCTTGGCTGTATTAGGCGGATATTAAAGACCTATGGTGACTAATTTGATAGCCTAAAGGTAGGGTGTCTCATAAGGATCAAATAAAGCTATAGGTAGGGGTTATAAAGCATGGGAAATGACTGTTCAATTATAGACCAGTACATGAGCTGTTGTTTCAAGAACATGTTTGTTTGTCGTCTTGTTTAATGATGGTTCTCATTGCTATTGGAGTATCAGTTGGGTATGTTCTCATACAGTAAGAAAGGTCACATGACATGGTAGCTTGGATAAAGGTATTGGACTCTATCTTAAAGGATAAGGGCAATCAAACTTATCTACAACAGAGGTCGAATGCACAACTACTGCATCAGCTTATAGGTGGCTTGTGTTGGGTAAGAGCTTGCTTGGAAAAAGGGTTTTCATTCTTATCCCTTTTTGGATAATATCAAACCTTCATGATAAGGATAAGATAAAATAAAGTTGTGTTTATCCATTTCTTAGCCCATAAGGCACCATTGAGGTAGCAAAGTTCAAATCGTCTTTGTACTCTTAATGCTATTCCAGTGTGCTTGATTTGTGTGGCCCTTCTAAGGTGATATCCTTTGGTGTTAGGTCAAGGATTGAGCTTACTACAACATTAGAAACATGGCTCCATTGGTTGGCAATAATGGTTTAGAGAGATAGTGGCTTAATGACGAAGAAACGGGTCTCGAATTGAACATGATATAACAACCAAGTATGTGCTTCAACTTAAAATACGTTTTAACTTTCTAAAAGACTTCTAATGGTCTTCTAAAAGGTTTATTAGAATTGTAACCCAAAACCGTGTGGAAATACATATGACAATTGAATGTCAGTTTGGTTCTAAGTATATGGCTTTATTAATCACCAAGAAAAATACCAGCGATGAACAATTAGGCCGACTACATAAACAGTGGTTTAGATTTCTCTCCTTTGATTTCCGATCCAAAGGTGTTGCTATTGGTTTCTCTAATGACTCCTCATAGACTCGAGAAAAGTTTCTCTAACCTTAGAAAGGAATATCTCTTGTCTGAACTGGGACAAAGGTTAACAGGTTTAAAATTTTAAATCTATTTGGGCAAAGACAACCTCGATTTTTGATAACTCACAAGCGGAATTAATGGTGGTAATTTTGGTGGTTGTCACATAAAACCTGCTTAAACAGAAAATACAACCAAACCAATACAAAAGACCAAAACTGACAGCGGAAGACTTCTATTAAATTCGGAGTATCACTGCCACACTTACTCATAGGAATGAGTGCAAGGAAAAACTTACAACTCTAAAACAAACAAATAAACTTGAAGACTTTACAATAACAACTGAATGAACAACTAGAAAGTATAATCACAACGGACAACACTAATATTTCTTCTGGTCAACTCGAATCGACTGGTCCACCAAAGGAGATCTTCATAAACAACCAACCTGCAAATCATATTCTAATCTACTCCCCCATGCAATCGAATATTGCGTAGGTTCATCATAGGCCCACTATTGAAGAAAAATGGACGCACACACACGTAACACAGAAAGCAACCAATCAGCTTTTGCTGAGTAACCAAACATTCTATCGGAACATAGAATCATAATTTGACATATTGATCAAAGAGCTCTAGAAAGGATAATCAAGCTTCAGGTCAGGTCAACTATGACCTTGAAGTCACATAAATCCCAAAAGTATTCTCTGTATCATCTGTAACTCAATTCCATAAAGTATGTGCCAATCGCTCTCGGTCATTAGCTCCTAGCCTCGACAATGTGAGAAGTGAACTGGCGGTAAACCAGTAGAAACAAACCATTCCATTAACTTTGGCCATAGGCCCCATAACTCATGACATAGCCCGCAGGCTCTCAATAGTCCACTCTCGGACCAATTCATAACCATATCACATTTTCATAAAATAATGCCCATTACCTAAGAATAATATCTTAGGCTACTCACCCACATGACAAGAATTAAAGAGACTAATAACTTATGAGCCTCAAACCAAGATCATATCAAAATATTCATGTTCTCTGCTCAAATCTCATTGCATCCAACATACCCAATTCGGGTCAATACTAGTATAACATCCATAACATGGCACGGGTTCCTCAAATCATCAAATGTTCTCAGTCAATATGTAACTCACAACAACACTACTAATTTACTCCTTAATACTCCAATTACTCTTAACCACAAGAAAGCCAATTATAAAATCTGTCACATACAAATACTACCCAAATTAACACCAATACAACAACTCAATAGCAAAAGGAAATATAACCACCAGCATATGGCAGTTTAAGTAGATAAACTATCCTCTCATAAAAAGCTTCATGTGATAGCAAACTAGAGAAAATACTACACCACATAGTAATACTCATATCAAGCATCTAATTCACATATAAAATGGAAAACAACATCCAACTCCAAAGTGACTATAAAGGGTTACCTCTATATCATCAGTCTTGAGTTTTTGCATATCAGACCCTCCAACTCAAACAACCAAGCATGTATCCATTCACCCAAACAATTAGACATAAAATTAGACCACAATTAATAATCTCAAATAAGAAAATGTAACTCATAAATTAAGGGTTTAGGGTTTGATTCACAACCCAGCAAAGGAGAGAGAACATATGAGCATGATGCTGCCCAGAACTCCCAGTCACGCCGAGATCAGGTACGGTGGTCGGCAAAAGCCCCTAGTAGCGCAACAACAACAACCCCGCAACAAAACAGGGGAGAGGAAGTTCGCATAAGACAGAAACAAGAAGAGGGAGAATTTCGATTATTGACAGCGAAGTACTCACAAGAACAATAGTTTCGTGAAGAGAGAGAAACTAGCAAAGATGGTGGTGGTCAGGCATCATGTTGATGGTGGTGATAGAGAAGAAGGAGAAGAACAATGGAGATGGTGTTTGTCACAGGGTTAAAGATTTGCACTAATTTGCGCCTAACCTTTTTCGCCTATGATAGCTTCTAGCAACACTCTAGAACAGCTTACTCACACATATATGCACACGTAAAGAGGCTCGTATATTAATTACTTTGACACTTACATTCGGATGCCATCGCATATGTCCTCCAAGGGACGTCCGAGCACTATTTATAGATAAAGCCTTGGCTACAACCCAGCCAAGTAGGCGCCTACAAATAAGGATAACCGCCTATAACTACCACGTAATGGGGATCATGGGACAACTCCCTTTAGTGGGTTGTTTCTTCCATGTAACCGCTTGCTTAGTGGGAAGAGTGGGACGTTCACATGTCTCCACTCTCCACTAACTCGTAACTTCCTCCTTTAGTGCTTGGGGTAGTTTCCCCATCGGTAGTGGGAGTAACCGCTAGTATTGACTCAGCATTGACAATCGTTCGCGCCTACTAGGCGACATGCCTTCGGCAACCGGCTTTGTCAACTGTCAGGTAACCGCCCACTCACCCATGACTTAGGTAACCATCACCCATGTTCATGGGGTAACCCCTGGTTGCCTCTCTAGTCAATGGGTACACTCCCACTCCCTTCCGTCGCCCTTATTTGAAGGGACATGGGCTAACCGCCATGGTAGTGGCATCACCCACTACCCATGTCATGTCCAGCCCACTTAGCCATACTACAACCGCTCGGGCATGCGCCTACTAGGCGCAACTGCCTATCCACGTAACCGCCCACTAGTTCCACCTTTCTAGGGACGTGGGGGTCATGGGACACTCATGATCACCCTATCAATCGAGCGACCTACATAGCTTCGCTTGCTTAGCTCACGGAGCCTAAGTTTTCTAGGACGTTCCCATCGTCTATCCGTCAGGCTCGTTGTGACCCACCACGACCGAAAGTCGCACCCAGCGCTACGCCTACAAGGCTCCCTAGGGTGTGTCCTCGCTTGACTCCTCCACGGAGCAAGTACCCCCTAAGAGGCTTATTAGGTCTACTGGAACTGACAGGAGAGAACATGCAAAGTGCCCAACTTTCATACTAGGCGTCTAGACCACAAGTATGCGTTATTGGACCAACCAAGGCCACCATTGGCTCCCTTATACTTTCAAGTATCTATGGACTTCTTGGTGTCCGGGCAAAATCACACTTTGTCCCCTCATAATTGCACAAGACATGCTTACCCAGTCGCTGATGCGTTAGCGCCTGTCAGACGCCTTAGCAGCGCCTATGTCGTTGGGCACTGTGCCAAGGCACAATGCCTATGTCGTTGGGCACTGTGCCAAGGCACAACGCCTATGTTGCTAGGCATTGTGCCAAGGCACAACGCCTATTTGACTCGGTCAAGGCCTGATCATGTCAACGTTCCCGTCCTTGACATTGTCATTGGTACAATATCCATTATGCTCGGTCACGACGCGTATGCCCCTAAGCATGTCCGGTGTCACGTGTCAAGGGGTCTAACAAACCACGCCCACCTAAAGAGACTTACGTCCTCGTAAGAGATACCTGTCCGTAGCTGATCGTGAACATCCGTAGGATCCAGTTTACCAACGGAGAATCATTTTCGATAAGGGACATACTTAACCGAAAGGTATTTAAGATCTTCGTAAATGTACGAAAGAACTTATTTAGCATATGATCCATTCAATGCTCCCACGTGGATACGGAATTTCCACACATGATCGACGCACGATCTTTCCGTTCCAAACTTTTCCGTTAAATCCCATGATGCATCCAATTGCCATCTTGGACACTTAAGCTTTAGAGCACCATTTAAAGCTCTAGAAAATTTATCAAAGGACTCAATCACTTTGGAATAAATTTCCGTTTAATCGATTCGGGACAAAATAGAAGGATTCCGGTTCCTTGCTACTCACTTAATCACCACATGAGTATGTATCACATACTTTACTCAATAAAATCGATTCAAACCCACATAATGGGAATAAGGGACACAAGCCTTATCGTTTCTTGTAAGCCATTGGTTAAATCTCATGGATTCATTAAATTCTTTCCACAAGAATAGTGATCCCTAACACAACGGTTCACAAATAGTAGAGTCGTCTTACCGAACCTCTCACTTTTTGCCTTTGTTTCTCAAACAAAGTCTTCAAATCCATCTGAACAATGATGCTGCACATAGCATCCTTCTCCATTGAGAAGTTAGCTTAAGTTGATGTCTCAACTAAACTGACGACCTTTCTTTTGCAAAGGTAACATTTCCGGAAGGTTCTTTCCTTTTTAACACTCTAGGGAGTAGTGTAGTATACTTACACCTTTGAACGTAACAAGTTCAGAATCTCGTCTAAACGTAACAAAGTGTTAGACGTCTGATGTCACCAAGAAATCCACCCTTTTTGAGAGGAGACGCGAACATGTAGATGCCAAAAAAGTGCCTTCAAATTTCTCCGTAAAAGCCCGATGATGAAAGGAGTAATTTATAAACTTGAATGCTATTTTTGCTTAGATAGGTAAAATAAGGTCTCAGGTTTTTCCTCGACCACTCCTTCATTTCCACTTAATTTAAAAGCCCCTTTTAAGAGCTTTCCATTTGTTCCTTCCATGTCCAAATACGATTTTGCACCTAAGAGTTATGGCCAAATAAAGTTAAGAGTCAAAACAGATGTAGCCAAAAACTTTGGACCATGTTTCCAGCCCCATTTTAGAGTTTATTTTGTTGATTTAAATTGTGAGCCTTATATTTATGGATTTTTTCTTCAAATATCTTTCCAATGACATATCATGAGCCCACACCACATTTCCAACAAAGAAGTTACGAGCCCAACATTGATCCGTACTCCAAAGCTGACCTCTCCATACTCTTCCGGATATATTTCAAGATCAACAAAACATTTGGGCCTGAAATCAAACCCAGTTGAAACTAACCGCAATAAGCTTTCCAGCGCATCTTGAATCATCAAATTTGGAGCCTAAACGAGTGAGATATGGCCCTGCAAAGTTTTAGCTGCCATGCTCACTACCGCCAAGCGCTGCTAGCGGAGCTCGCTAAGTCTTCCGAAGCCCGTCTTTTTCAAGCCCAATTCCGAATTTCGGCCATCCATCACCCCTCCAACCCTATTTCCTTCCCTATAAATACGACCCTCCTCCCCCAGTTCCAATCACATAGTCTAGAGTTGACAACCTCTATTCTCAGGAGTATTAACACTGAGCTTTCCCCTATTTCTTCCAAACTTGAGATCTTGTCTTTACTATTTTTGTCAAACATAGCCTACAGTTCAGGTACAAACTCCTGAGGGCTCAAATTAAATTACTTGCCTAATTTTTTATTTTCTTCTAGTCATAATGTAGATATCATGCTAGTAAACGTCTTTTATTGCTTCCTAAATATTGTCTGTCCAAGCATGTCTAGTCGTTGTGCAGCACAAGTTGTCAATCGAATGCATGTCTAAATAAGGGTCATTAATAAATGTTTTGATGCTTGTGATGAACCAATTAATAGTCTAAGTCTAGGTTTTTTATCCGGTTTATGTGGGAATCGTGTCTTTAAATTATTAAACAAACTTGAGTTAGTAGAGGCCGTAACAATACGGGTGAGTTGGGTGCCTAACACCTTCCCACCTCATACTTTCTCCCCCGACCTTTTATTCTTGGGTACTCATATGTTCTATATGTGCGGGAGTCTTTCTAAAAATATGATCATTTCACTTATCGCGCGATTGGGTTGTCCCTTCGGATTGTCCCTTCGGTTTGTCCCTTCGATAAAACGCCGATAGCGGATTTGTGACCTCTTTCATGGTTTTTATTCAATTCAAGTCTTTACAAATGCTTTTCTAACTCGATGGTCCCTTGAACTTATCTAAACCTCAGCTTACAAATTTTCTTTAAGGACGCACACCGTATCCGTAGAAATCTCGAGTCCTTGCAGTGGTAAGTTCACTGGGGATTAATTTAAGATGGTGAGAGTCGAAAGTCAAGTGTTCTTAATTGTTTAATAACATGTTTCATATTTTGTATCATTTGCATGTGCTTTGTCACAATCTTTTGACCCTTATCGACCCTCGAGGAAGTTTGTATTGTAACTCGTTAACAACCCGTATATCTAAAGGAACATACAGTTGTCCTATCGTGCAAACCGACGCTTCCTCACCCACGACTCATCGACTCTTGTTGGTGAAAAAGAATTACAATTGATATGTCGACCATCCGCCAGACGGAAATTATAATTTGTCGTGGTGACCTCATATGAGTCAAAAAGCCACCAAACCCACATCCGTGCTTTCTCTTGCTTGTTGTGCATGTGTCATTGTAATGCCCGTCTGATCACATGTTTGCCTGTAACTGCGTTGTTATAATGCTTGCCTGAATGCATGAATATTGTGACTATGTGCCAACATGTACTTACGTGCTAGGTGCCCTTTCTTTTATTTTAAGCTAGTTCCTAATGCCCAAAAATAGTGCGAGAATTCAATTCAAAAGAGCACTCGTTTCCCCGATGATTTATTTCACATAGCGTCAAAGTCATTAACAATTTTCTAGGACCTTTTAGCCAAAAAAAAAAAAAGTCAATCTCTCCAATTCCCTTCTCCCATTTTGTTTCTTATTTTTCTCTTTTTTTTTCTTTATTGTTTTGATGTAATTAAGATTTGGCCCCAAAAAAAAAAGGAAAAGCAAAAAAAAAAACAAAAACAAAAAAGGCGTTGAAAAAGAAAACGCAGAAAAACAAAATCGGAAAATAAAAAAAAAATGCCAATTTTTTTATTGATCCCATTTGCCATTTTCTTTCAGTCTAGAAAAATTTTAAAAAATAGGATGATCCGTCTTTCCTATGTTTCTCGTTTTCGTTAATCGACTTTATTTTTTCTTTGATATGAGGGGAAATAATCGGACATTTAGGCTTAGGTTTTTATTTTCTTCTTTTCCATTTCTTTGCATTGTACATATTAGACGCTCCATGCTAGGATTCATAACTAGTCGCCACATTTGCATTGTCATCATTTTGCGTCTGCATTTGTACAAAAGTTCGAGTCTTGCATTCATCAATGTTTCCATTTGTTCACTACGTCTCATGCACTACAATTCTAGACAAGTCATTCATTAAGTGCTCTAGGGTCATTCTAGGAAGCATCCATACATTGTCATATATGTCAAGGTCAGTCCGTCATGCATCTTGCATATTGTTGTCGTAACTCTGTCATTGCATTGTCATCATCATGCCTTCAAGTTCATATAGACATCCATAGGCACATTCACCTTAGGGGCTATCGAGGGTCTTCTAAAAATCATGAGTCTTTGTTTTCAAGTCTTTTCTTTGGCGTCATCCTAAGTTGAGAGTTGTGTTCAGGATTGGGGGCTCGAGGAAGATTACGGTGACAAGGTTTGGGCTCGATCGTCCGGAAGATTGGTTCGTGTACAAGCTACATCCAAGATACCACCACATTCCAAAAGGCCATCACCCCATAATCCATCATCACCACAAAGCTCGCCACCCCTCAATACATCCCTTACCTCACCAATCACACACCCCAAACTTCATTCACCATGCTCAAAACCACCGACGAGAGGCTTGATGAGCTCATGAGTGAGTTGGAAAGGGTGCGACTCAAGGTTGAAGATATGGAAAAGAAGAAAGAGGATGAAACAAGAATCCTCTCTCACTCCGACTCTGAGGAAGAAGGACAAATGCCAAGCTGGCTAAGATTAATTCTGTGCTCGAAAACAGCGGCCTGTTTGCCAACTACCATGCTAATGTTGGAAAATTCAATCCCAAAGTCAATGGCAAGCTTCCAACCAAGTTCTCCATGCCCGAGGTTCCAACATTCGCTGGAACTGATAATCCACAAGACCACCTCAAAGCCTTCACTACTGCCATGGGTTTAAAGAGGAGTTGACCAAAATATCTACGTTCACTTATTCCCACAGACTCTTGATGCCCCGACTCGTCATTGGTTCTACACCTTGAATTTGGAGAGCTATCGCACTTGGTTAGATTTCACTACATTCTTCCTTGCATGCTACCAGGAAAATGTTGCACTACCTATAACCCTTCGAGAGTTAGAGATCACCAAACAAGAAGAGGATGAGGGATTCACTGCCTTCCTTAGGCATTGGAAGCTAAAGATAGCCGAATTGGTTGAGCGACCTTCACAAACTGATCAAATCCGCCAACCCATCAAGAATCTGCAACCTGCTTACAAGGAACACCTCGGTTATCAAGCAATTGACTCCTACAACCGGCTCTATGCTGTGGGTAACCTAATTGAAGACGACCTTCTTAAGAATTCCACTTAAGTTGTGAACAATAAGAGTATCTACTGGGGATGTCCTCCATATCCCTATGAATAGCCTGTGCTCAAGAAATTGAAGAGAGTCAAAGTCTCCTAGTGTGTAAGTCTAGTCGAGTCCAGTCAAATCTAATGATGTCTAGTTTGTTTTTCCAATTCGTTCATAGAGTCTAGCTTACTTCTCGTGTAACGATTTTCGTCGATTCAATAAGGATTGCATTTTGATTCCCATCATTGTCTTTGTTCAATCCGATGACGAACTTAAATTGAATATGATGGAAGAAAGAAAAATGAAAAAGAAAAATTCAAGAAAAAGCCTTCATTGTGGAAAACATCAAACAAAAGCTCCCTAATGATCATCCCCATAGAAGACATACAGTTGAACCGTCCGTGCCGAGGACAGGAGGCATTCATTTGACACCTCACATCAATATCCCGTACTACCATATACATCATTAACACTTGCAACCCTTTGAGCCTTAAACACATAGCTTTTCATTTCTTAACCACATCATCCTTACCCGGGGAATGGGTGTGTGCGGCATGGGAATAGAAGCAACCTTCTAGGCAAGGTGGATCGACCTACAAAAGAGCCACCGAGATAAGTACCAAAAAAAAAGAGAGAACTCGAAAGTTCAAGAGCAAAAAAAAAAAAAAAAAATGAGAAAAAAATTTCGAGAGCGATCAAAGATCCAAAAGAGTGCAAACACTTCAAGCACAACCAAACGGTAGCCTTACCTAAACATTAATCCCTAAACCACCTCGCCTAGATCAAAAACTTCTATACCATCTAGCATACTTTGGGGAGGGGATTTACATTGGGTTTCTTTGAGTATTTATCCTTTCTTTGATACCTTAACCCAGCCTGACATTACAACCCAAAAGCCCTCTGAGAGGTACGACCATTCAATTGTATAGTCCTGAACTACGTTGGGCTGATTCCATACACTGGATACGTAGGAAACCTCAAGGAGGTCCGGCCACGGCAACCACTTTGTCACATGATCATAAAGAGTTTTCCCATTCCACCATTCTCACCTAAGGTTAAAAAAAAATGAGCCCGATAGGTTGAAAACCCGAAAGGGCGGCCTAGGCAAAAGTTAGGGCAACAAAAAAAAAATATAAAGCAAAATTAAGATCTTGAGGCAACTTAAATTTCTGAGGATTTAGAACTTTGTTTCTCATGTAAGCATTCTCTTTGGTCAGTCGTCTAGATTCATACTCATCACCTTTCTCGTAGGCTTCCACATAGACTTTCCAACTGGGGGCTTTTTCAGAATGAGTACCCCTTGTCCGCTACGTTCAAGGTTTTCCATTTCATCCCCGTACCTTAACTTAGGATATTTTATACCGCTGCATCAACACCCATAGGTCCTCGAGTAGGTCATAAGCATCAAGAACCACACATCAAACTGGGGGCTGATTCTTCCTTAACTGCACCCAGTCTTGTCCACTTATCTCATACTCTATCAAGATCACCACAGGAATGAAATTCATGATCACAAAAACTTTTCCCATTTTAAGACCCTCTTTAGACCCTATAAGAGAGTCGTGCATGTTAGGCTAGGCCGCATGGAGTTGTGAGTCAATAGAGTTGATCTGCATACATCATATTTGCATAAGTACTAGAGTCGCCTTCAAAGGCATGCATGTGTACATAATTTCTCGGTGTCTTGAGTCCCTGCGTGTTTACATGTCCCTTCCCCTTTGACCCGTGCATATTACTATGTCATGTCTTGTGCATCTTGTCATGGTCAGTGGGGCATGTCTCTTGCATCTTTCCCCTATGTGCATATATTCTCTACAGGTTTGAGTCTACCAGCTCTCCATTGAAACCAACAAACCCGAAACTCATGATCAAGCCCAAAAGCGACCTTCCAACTACAAACAAAAATGGAATAACCTCCCAACAACAGTCTGCATGAAGCGGGCCCCCTGTTGTCCCCCGATTTTGTTGTAGCCCAAAAACTGTTATTTCAGTTTGTTCGCGGCAAAGACCAGTACCAAGCGCGCGGGAGGAAGTCCTTTTGGCCCACCAATTTAAAATCCAACAATTGGTCGATCTTACGGTACCAAATATTATTTGTTAAAAACTAACCCAATTTTTTTGCAGGTCCCAAACGCGCAAGCCCAGGTATGCTTTGACAATATTAATCACCCGGAGTGGTCAAATTTTGATAGGACAGCCGGTTTTCCAAGTCGGGCCAGTCAATGATCGCTTAAGCTATTGCAGTTAAACTGTCAATTTTCTACGAAGTCACAAAGTCGGATCAGTCAATGATCGCATAAGCTATTGCGGTTAAACTGACCTTTTTCTACAAAGTCACAAAGTCGGGTCAGTCAATGATCGCTTAAGCTATTGCGGTTAAACTGTCCCTTTTCTACGAGGTCACTTATTCTGGTCAGTCAATGATCGCTTGAGCTATTGTGGTTAAACTGTCCCTTTTCTACGAGGTCACTTATTCCGGTCAGTCAATGATAGCTTAAGCTATTGTGGTTAAACTGTCCCTTTTCTATGAACTCACTTATTCGGGTCAGTCAATGATCGCTTAAGCTATTGCTGTTCAACTGTCCCTTTTCTACGAGTTTCACTTATTCGGGTTAGTTAATGATCGCTTTAAGCTATTGCGGTTAAACTGTCCCTTTTCTACGAGGTCACTTACTCGGGTCTGTCAATGATCGCTTAACCTATTGCGGTTAAACTGTCCTTTTTCTACCAGATCACTCCCTTGTGTCAGTCAATGATCGCTTAAGCTGTTGCCATTAAACTGTCCTTTTTCTACGAGATAATTATTTTATGTCAGTCAATGATTGCTTAAACTATTGCGGTTAAATTGTCCTTTGTTTTTTATATGTTTCAGTCAATTATTGCTTAAGTTATTGCATTTAAACTGTTCATATGTTTTAACCATTTTGCAACCGTCATTTTGATCACGCTGTCTCATCGATCTTTTCCTTTCTCGTGCGGAGATGGAATCTCGGCATCCGCCGAGTGGTGCTTAGTCACTGCTTGCTCAGAATAAAGCATTTATACTATTCTCTCTCACCAGTGTTACTTCCCATTTATAGCCGATATTTTTAATCGCGCTTCTCGTCAACTTTTTCGTTTCTCGTACAGGGAAGGTATCTCGACACCCGCCGAGTGGTGTTTAGTCAGTCTTTGTCGAAGCACTCTACGTTGATCATTCTCAAAGTATTATTAACTTCTTCATTCACTCTGTATACAGGTCCCCGGCAGACGTTTAGACTATCTACGAGCGGTATTCTATCCTGCTAACCATAACCTTTATTTTTCTTGTGTTCACAAAGAAGAAATCTTAGCACGCTACGAGCATGTCCCAACTCAGGTTTGTCTTCATATGCATACATATTGTACACTCTTACACACCATGTGCACATCAGCATCCTACATGTCGCCTTCGGAATACTTTGATCTTCGCTTTTACTCAAGCTAGATCAAAGTGGGGGCTTCTGTAGACGCCAAAAAAGCGCCTTCAGATTTCTCCGCAAAAGCCCGATGCTGAAAGGAGTAATTTATAAACTTGAATGCTATTTTTACTTTGATAGGTAAAATAAGGTCTCAGGTTTTTCCTCGATCAATCCTTCATTTCCACTTCATTTAACATCCTCTTTTAAGAGCTTTTCATTTCTTCCTTCCTTGTCCAAATACGATTCTGCACCTAAAAGTTATGGCCAAAAAAAGTTAAAAGTCAAAACAAATGTAGCCGAATACTGTGGACCATGTTTGCAGCCCCCTTTTGGAGTTCATTAGGTTTCTTTTATTTGTGAGCCTTATATTTATAGATTCCTTATTCAAATAGCTTTCCAATGACATATCATGAACCCACACCACATTTCCAACTAAGGAGTTACGAGCCCAACATTGATGCGTACTCCAAAATTGACCGCTCCTTACGCCTTTGGGTGTATCTCGAGATCCACAAAATATTTGGGCCTAAAACCAAAGCCATTTGAAACTAAACCGAAAATTCTTTCCAGAGCACCTTTAATCTTCCAATTTGAAGTTGAAACGAGTGAGATATGGCCCTGCAAAGTTTCCACTGACAGGCTCACAACCGCCAGCGGCTGTGGCCAGCGCCGGTAGCGGCGCTCGTTGAGTCTTCCGAAGCCCGTCATTTTCAAGCCCAATTCCGAATTTCGACCCCCTTCACCAACCTAACCCTATTTCCTTCCCTATAAATACGACCCTCCTCCCTCAGTTCAAATCACACAGTCTACAGTTGGCAACCTCTATTCTAAGGAGTATTAACACTGAGCTTCTCTCTCTTTCTTCAAAACTTGAGATCTTGTCGTTACTATTTTTGTCAAACATAGCCTACAGTTTAGGTACATACTCCTGAGGGCTTAAATTAAATTATTCGCCTAATTGTTTTTTTTTCTATTAGTCATAATGTAGATATCATGCTAGTAAACGTATGTTATTACTTCCTAAATATTGTCTGTCCAAGCATGTCTAGTTGTTGTGCTGCTCAAATTGTCAATCGAATGCATGTCTAAATAAGGGCCATTAATAAATGTTGTGATACTTGTCATGAACCAACTAATAGTCTAAGTCTAGGTTGTTAATCCGGTTTGTGTGGGAATCATGTCTTCAAATTATTAAACAAACTTGAGTTAGTAGAGGCCGTCACAATACATGCGAGTTGGGTGCCTAACACCTTCCCACCTCGTACCTTCGCCCCCGAACCCTTTATTCTTGGTTACTCATATGTTTTATATGAGCGGGAGTATTTCTAAAAACATGATCAGTTCACTTATCGTGCTATTGGGTTGTCCCTTCGAATTGTCCCTTAGGTTTGTCCTTTCGATAAAACGCCGATAGCAAATTTGTGACCTCTTTGATGGTTTTTATTCAATTCAAGTCTTTACAAAAGCTTTTCTAACTCGATGCTCCCTTGAACTTATTTTAACCCCCAGTTTACAAATTTTCTATAAGCACTCTGTGGCCGTAGAAATCCCAGGTCCTTACAGAAAATCCCATATGTTCCGACTTCCATTCAGTGTCTAGGACAACCTGAATATTCCCAAAGTTTCGACTTTGTCCAAGGAACACTGGACTGGTCGAGGAGAATATAGACAATGGACTCTTCCTAGTCGTATAGGGGAGCACGTAGTGGCTTCCTCGAGTCATAGGTCACCACCTCTATCCTTTTCTCCTTAAGGCTTTGTAGGTTTTGCACACGAATGTGACTGTTAAGCAACTTATGTCGGACCAACTATAGTTGTTGCTGCCTGCGCGGCCTCACGTGCGCCTACGCCTTAGTATTTCTCCGGTGTTATTTCCTTTTTAAGCGTCTTTCAACTTAGTTTCCATTAGCCAGCTCTATTAGGCTACTCGCAGCATTGTGTTCAGGTATGCTTTTTCGTGAAACACTGTCATTTTTGGCCCCTAAGGCAAGGTCTAGTGACTCACAACTAGTGTCGGCAATGTCACCCGCATCCATGGATACCCGCTCCACCCTCCCCATTTAAATGGATGAAAACCCGATTAAATGGATTTTTTAGCGGGTAGTGGGTGGATTGGGTGGTGGTGGGATTTGGGTGATAATTTTTCACCCGCGAACCCGACCCACAAATCCACCGTCACCCATTTAATATTTTATTTATTATAAAAAAAATACTAATATTACTAAAAGCCTACATTTTTTACCACCACTTTCATTCACAGTCGGACTAGACTCTCTTCTCCCCTTTCTCTCTCCTCTCAGGTGTCTCTCACTTCACTCAGACATCTCCACAGATCATCAATGCCAAAACTACGCATCTTCGGCATGTTCCCACCAAGGTCAGTTTGCATAATCGGTATTTATGATTTGGCAAATTTGCTTCGTGATGGGATGATATTGATGGCCTGATGGTTATTTTTTGGATTCTTTTGTGTACAAAGCTTTGCATTTCTTGGTTATGAAAAATAGAATATATGATGCTGTTGATCTCTACAACGAGATGTATCAAAGTCTTGCTATTTTTCTAATTTTGTTCTGCTTTAGTTAAGAGCAATGATACGCAAATTAGAAGTTATTTAGTCTTTTTACAGCATAATTTAAGTTTCTTTCTTGTTGATGTTTTCACCCACTAACCACCCGATCCACCCGTTCACTCGCGGATGATGGGTGGATTGGATGCGGTTGGAGCATTTCGCTGGTGATGGATGGACGGATGGGGCTAAAAGTTTAAATGGGTGGATGCGGGTGAGGCTTCAACCGATCCGAATCCGACCCATTTCCAGGCCTACTCACAACTTGTCGCACAAGCGTCACTTTGGCATCTTCAACCTCTAGGCAACGTTCCTACCTGTCTCAACCGAGGTGCTTGGCAACGTCAACATTATCACTCACTAAAAACGTCCAAGGGCAAGCGCAAGACTTTTTGATAACTGTTTCCAGCATACAAACATCACAATAGAATTTACCGATGGAAACGGAAAATAACATTTCATTAAAGTAACTTACATATGTACAGAAATGAAAGGGGAAAACCATGCTGAATTAGAATTAACAATTCTGAAGTTCAAATACGAAACTTAACCAAAGCAACGTAAATCACGAACGCAAACCATCAGCGCCCTTGTGTAGTGCGTGGACCACTGTCCACTTAGGCATTCGGGATGTACAGATCAACCTAGTACGGACATTGCTCGGTGGCTGGGGTGTACTGGTGCGACCTGGAGACGACAACATCGAGTCGAGCTCACCCTTGTAGCCCTCCTCGTTTAGCTGGTCCTCTTCCGTGTCATCCCATCCTCAAACAAGAATCTAGCTTAGGTCGATGTCATAACCAAGCTATTCATCCTTTTTACCAAGGATTATCCTTTCCCACAAGGATCTTTCCCTTTATAACATTCAAGGGAGATTATGCACGCCCTTTGAGTCACCACACTCAAGTTAGCCTAACACCAACACGTGTTATACTAGTGAATTTCTCCACGAAATCACCATCGAAGAAAGTAGTAATTCATCCTGTACAATCCTTCTATTTGATTTTTCCACCGATCGAATTCCTTACCATCGACCTGTTCAGGAAACATTGGTTTAGTCATGGGGAGAAAGTAGACCATGGACTCTTCTTGTGGGTCTAGGGAAGCACATTGCGGCTTCCTCGAACCCTAAGTCACCATCTCTACTCTTCGCCCTTGTTTGCGGTGGCCACTGCCCGCAAACAATACTTGTGAGAACCAAGTAGTTTCTATACTCGGTTAAACCATCACAATGGCCTCACATAACTTAGCTTACGTTAGATTTCCCATGTTGTTTCCTCAAAGTCCTGATGACTTAGCTCCTACCAACTGAACACCGTTGTTGGTTTCTCTTGTTGAGTGTGATTGACTACCCACCCCGTGGGCTGCTTTGAAAACGAAATGGATCGCTTGGCCTTGAGCGAGGCCTTGTTGACTCCAACCTGTCACATAGGCGTCACAAGTCATTTCCAACTCTTAGGCAACGTTCCTGCCTACGTCCCATGAGGCGCTTGGCAACGTCGTTATCCCGCTCATGGGGATAACTCTTGTCACAAGTCCACTGACTTGGGACGTCAATTTTCGAAAGCATGCAAACATCAATCCCACACAGACAACATTGAATTATAGAATTAGGAACAACAACGTCACGTTTGCAATATTCACAAATTGCATATTTACACAAAATAGGAAAATACTGAAATAAGAAACGTTAATTGAAATTAACATGAATAACCGAAAAGCAAACTAGTAACACCTTGCTGCCACCTTGGGTTCACCTTTACCCACGCTTGCTTCATGCCTTATCATCAAAGGGCCCAGTAAAGTACGTCATCTCACTCCTCGGACGAATACTCAGGGTCGTTGTCCTCTAGGTCCGAAGGGATCTCCATCACTTCCTTGGCATATTTGGCTTTGGGTTGATGCTGCTGCTGCAACTTCGACCTTTGCCTCTTGTTCGATCAGTCTCTGAAACGCTTCCTCTACTGGTATCATCCCATGAGGCCAGCCAACTCCATTGTACAGTACCCCCATCGTCGATGTAGAAAGACAAGTAGGGTGACCGGCTAGTTTCCAACGCTTGGAAGTCTCGAGGAAGAGCATTGGTCGTCGCCTATCGCAAGGGACTATCCCTTTGGTTCGTTGTCACCTTCGCGAACTTGGCATTTTCATTGGCTGTCTTAAAAGGAGAAGGTGCCTCGTTGCTCAGCCGAAGTTTTTCGATCTCTTGCAACCATCCCTTCGGATATGCCCCTTCTTCCTTCTTTAGACGACTTACGTACCCCAAACTCTTAGACTTTGTATGCCTACCTGATTTGGGCGCTTCAAGAAAAGTGTTGCCTTTGCCACACACCGTTGGATTCTTGTCCATGTCTTCAGTTTTCTGGTTACAAACCAACTTGATCACAAAGCAACACCTTTGCGTTCAATCCGGTACCGAATGTCTAGCTCGCTCTAAACACCCGATGTTTCATCCGGCAGGTCGGACCAACTGTCACAGGGTTTAAGATTGGCACTAATTTGCGCCTAACCTTTTTCTCCTATGATAGCTTCTAGCAACACTCTAGAACAGCTTACTCACACATATGCACACGTAAAGAGACTCGTATGTTAGTTACTTTCACAATTACATTCGGGTGTCAGCGCATGTGTCCTCCAAGGGACGTCTGAGCACTATTTATAGATAAACTTGGCTAAAACCAAGCCAAGTAGGCGCCTACAAATAAGGATAACCGCCTATAACTACCACATAGTGGGGATTATGGGACAACTCCCTTTAGTGGGGTGTTTTTTCCATGTAACTACTTGCTTAGTGGGAAGAGTGGGACGTTCACATGTCTCCACTCTCCACTAACTCGATACTGCCTCCTTTAGTGCTTGGGGTAGTTTTCCCATTGTGGGGTAGTGGGAGTAACCGCTGGTGTTGACTCCGCATTGACCAACGTTCGCGCCTACTAGGCGCCATGCTACTCACCCATGCCTTAGGTAACCGTCACCCATGTTCATGGGGTAACCGTTGGTCGCCTCTCTAGTCAATGGGTACACTCCCACTCCCTTGAGTCGCCCTTATTTCAAGGGACGTGGGCTAACCTCCATGGTAGTGGTATCACCCACTACCCATGTCACGTCCAGCCCACTCAGCCATAGTACAACCGCTCGGGCATGCGCGTACTAGGCACAACTGCCTATCCACGTAACCTCCCACTAGTTCCACCTTTCTAGGGACGTGGGGGTCATGGGACACTCATGATCACCCTATCAATCGAGCGACCTACATAGCTTCGCTTGCTTAGCTCACGGAGCCTAAGCTTTCTAGGACGTTCCCGTTGTCCATCCGTCAAGCTCGTCGTGGCCCCGCCAGGACCAGGAGCCACGCCAAGCGTTGCGCCTACAAGAATCCCTAGGGGGTGTCCTCGCTTGACTCCTCCACGGAGCAAGTAGCTCCTAAAGAGGCTTATAAGGTCTACTGGAACTGACAGGAGAGAACATGCCAAGTGCACAACTTTCAACTAGGGGTGTAGACCACAAGTATGCGTTATTGGACCAACCAAGGCCACCATTGGCTCCCTTATACTTTCAAGTATCTATGGACTTCTTGGTGTCCATGCAAAGTCACACTTTGTCCCCTCATAATTTCACAAGACATGCTCACCAATCGCTGACGCGTCAGCGCTTGTCAGGTGCCTTAGCAACGATTGTCCAACGCCTATGTCGTTGGGCACTGTGCCAAGGCACATCGCCTATTTGGCTCGGTCATGGCCTTGTCAAGGCCTGACCATGTCAAGGTTCCCGTCCTTGACATTGTCATTGGACACAATATCCATTATGCTTGGTCACGACGCATATGCGCCTAAGCATGTCCGGTGTCACGTGTCAAGGGGTCTAACAGTGTTCTTGTTGTGGGTTTGAGGCAGAGCAAACAGAAAAGAACGAGGGCTAGAGAAAACTTACTTAATATAAAAGAGAGGACAAAGGCGGTGGAAGTGTTCTAATGGACATACACGTCTTTTCTTCTTTCTTTTTTTTTTCTTTTCTAAAGCACAAAAACAATAATAATTTGAAAAAAAAAATCGACTAAGCTATTAGATCAAGCACACTCTTAAATAAATACATTTATTTCATAAATTAATAAATTATTTTCGGAATATACTCAAATTTACAGGATATTACAAAAACGCTTGAGCCTACCTTATTACATGAACTAGAACATATGATTTAGGCTTGAAACTCAGTCCCATGTCCATGTAGATTATCATAATCATGCCATTTTGCGTTGTTGTGCTATTTGCCCATATGTGAACACAATCTTTGCGTAGTCGTTTTGGTCGTCATCAAATATTTTGTTAGACCCCAATTACGATCTTTTTCTTTTTGAGTCTAGCTTTTTTCTTAAGATTGAGTCTAAAATCTTTTCTTTTTAGAAAATAATATCCATGAATGTTCCAGGATTCTTGTTACCCATAGAAAAGATTTAGCGCGATATTTCTTTTCCTCTATCTAGGTAGTGAGTTTTAGTCAAAATATCTCAAAATCTCTTCCCTTTCCTTAATCAAGAGTATAATAACTTTTTATTTATCCCAATTTGAGCCGAAAATAAAACTTCTCCCCATTTCTTAAGTCAAGGATATAAAACTTTTTTTTATTTTATCCCAATTTGAATCGAGAATAAAATTTCTCCCCTTTCCTAAAGCCTATATATATATATATATATATATATATATATATATATATATATATATATATATATATATATATATATATATATATATATATATATATATATATATCTCGACTCAAATGTCTCCCCTTTCCTTAAGTCAAGAGTTTAATTATTGTACCCCAATTTGAGTCGAGAATAATTTCTCTCCCCTTCCCTTAAGTCAAGAGTATACCATTTTTTTATTTTGTCCCGTATTGAGATCTTTTCACCGAATCCCATTAGTTGGCCCCTAAGGGCAAGTATGTTGATAGAACGTTCTAGGCTTCTAGATAGAAAGTTTCCACCTTTGTTTTGAAACATTCTTTTTGTGGAATTCTTAAAGAAGGTCGTTGGTCTGGGAAGTGGGGACCGCAGTCATAGTATTCAACGTCTGGTTCGTAAGCTCGTCCGAAAATCTCCTACTGCGAGCAAGGCTAAGCTCGACACTGCAGTTGTCATTCCCCTCCTTATAGACAAACCTCTGTCAGGTTGACTGAAATGGCTAATGATGATGATGTAACGCCGCCTCCTCCTGAGATTACTGCTGAAATGTTGATTGACATGATGACCCTAATGGAAGGCATGAGCAACCGAATAACATTGATTAAAGACAAGGTCAAAAAACATGCAGACCCTTTAAATAATGATGACCCACCACCTCAACATGATATGGTGGAAGAGCTAAGTGCCCAAATCAAGAACCTCGAGTTGGCCTTAACTCAAAACAAGATCATAAGTTACTACATGATCAATTCTAAAGGATATTCCTCTCATGTAAAGGGGAAACTCCCACCTAAGTTCTCTATGCCCTAAATCCCCCTCTTTAAAGGGATCGATGATCCAAAAGATCACGTAAGGGCCTTCACCGCCGCAATGGGTTTAAGAGGGGTCGAACTCGATTTCTATGTTCATCTATTCTCACAAACATTCGACCCCACTCTAAGGGCATAATTTTTGAAACTCGTGTTGGAACATTTTTAGAGTAAATAGTTTTGTCACTTATGGCTTGCCATGTGGCAGTGGTTATATGTAGATATGTGTAAAGGAGAGACACTTGTCTCAAAGATCCACATAAGTAACCACCACCAACTTGTGAAGTAACCAACTTGATCTCTATATATAGAGAGGCATTGTGAGAGATAAAAAGAGAGGAGAAAGCGCTTTCTCCTTGGACAAGGTGAAGTTGATCTCCTTGAATGGTACAAGTTTAGTGGTTTAATTAGAAGATGGGATAATCTTCTTGAATAGTTAAACCATGTTATTATATAGTAAAGGATCATAGATAATGTACCATGGACATTAGAGATGATAGTTTATCATCTTGTTTCAGACAGATATCAACAAAACAAGAACATTAGTGGAGTATGATTGTGGAGCGAACAACATACTCTGTGACTTCTTTGTATCCAGGAAGTTGTTTCGTGTAACCTGGTCGTTCCTAGAGAGTCGAAACTAAACTTTCAGGAAAGTGTAATCGTACATGCCTAGAAGCCATATCCAAGTTCCTCTTGTTTATTCATATCCAATAATATTGTACTAATAATCTGAAAGTTTAGTTTATCGAGTTTTAAATGTGGCGGCTAAATTCTCTTTATTTGACAATGTTAAAGAAGTCAGTTTTGATATTGGTGTAGCCGATCGTGTACGAGAATATGTAAGAGCACATTCACGTAATGATCATATCAATATCAAGATAAGTTATATTTTTCCCTTATTTGTGGATGTATTTGTCAGTGTGTATATATATATATAATCATCACTTAAATTTGGTGGTATATGGTGTGCGCATGCATGATTAATTTTTTTAAGTGGGCACATGCGATTGGTGTCTCTAATTTCCTTGTGTTTTGTCCACATGGTCTTGATTATAATAATCAAAGTAATTGATGTAGAAAAAGGAAGTTAGTACTTCATTTGGTGGTTGGCATTGTGCAATGTTTTCGCAGAGTGATCGAAAATGAATTTAATCCAGAATTGGTTATTGTATTGCACAGAAATTATGGACAATCAATGTATATGTGCCGAAGGCTTTGTTGTTAACGGACAGTTATCTGAATATGAAATATGTGCTTGTTTACATATCATACTCAGTAATATGATATCATGAAAACCGAGTGCCTTTTGTAGATCAAATTGTCTTGATCTGGCAGTTTCTTTCATGGGGCTATGAGTTTAATAGCAAGATGCAAGCAATTGTTGTATACAAATATGTTCATGATTTATTTGAACATGAATTTTAATTTTGCCATGTTTCGAGCAATGATATGTTATAGCTTGCATGACACTTCTATAAGTGTGTGATAATAGATATTCTTGTGGGATTTTTGTTTAAAAGAAAAATATTTAAGTTCATGCTGAACTTGGAATTTATTTATATAAATTCAGAAATTAGTTAATTGTGATGATAAATTTATGAGTATTTGGATAATTCACAATTGTCTTTGCTATTTATATTAATTCGCTAGTTAAGTGAATGTTATTATTTATATGCATTGTTATGACACATAACTATTGAAATTCATGGCCATGGTGAGGGTGTAGTGATGGTGAAGATTATAGCATTCATATGTTTTTGATCGATCATAAATTATAGTAGGGTGTTTTACTATGAATTAAGTCGTACAAAATCTAGACGGTTTTGTCTAAGATTTTGGTGTGCACAATGTTGAATGGTGGAAAACCATGAGAGATATGTAAGCCCATATAATTTAAATCACCAATGAGTGAACCTCAACTCAACGCTTGATAAAACGTCATGTTTTGAGTTCAATGAGTAAAAGTATCTCATATGAGTGATTTGCAAGTACTCAATAATTGTTATTGACATCCCAAAGAGAAGGGAGTGCTTGGGAATTGTAATTTAAAGGAGGTTGAAATGTAATTTGTTAATAGACCTTTGAAAAAGTGTTTAAGTTACAAAGCACGATATAAAGGTCTACCTATGTAAGTGTGAAGTGTGACCGCTTCAAGAAGTCTCGGGCTTGACCTTTTATACACTTATAAAAGGATATGGACGCATGGCCTTTAAAGCGTCAAGTATCTAATGTTATTGTTATTAACTTGTTTGTGTGATATCTTTAATTTTCCAAAATGGATTATTTGGTTCAATCTTTTTAGACACCATTATAATTCGGAATGTTGGAATGTGTATTACACTAAGCGGTAGTTCAATCTTTAAGACATTATCGTTTAAGCATAGGTTTGGAAAATTATTTTTTATACACAATCAAAGCATTTTTAGCTTACTCCAAAAATGGGGGTGAATTGTTGGAACATTTTTAGAGTAAATAGTTTTGTCTCTTATGGCTTGCCATGTGGCAGTGGTTATATGTAGATATGTGTAAAGGAGAGACACTTGTCTCAAATATCCACATAAGTAACCACCACCAACTTGAGAAGTAACCAACTTGATCTCTATATATAGAGAGGCATTGTGAGAGATAAAAAGAGAGGAGAAAGGGCTTTCTCCTTGGATAAGGTGAAGATGATCTCCTTGAATGGTACAAGTTTAGTGGTTAATTAGAAGATGGGATAATCTTCTTGAATAGTTAGACCATGTTATTATATAATAAAGGATCATAGATAATGTACCATGGACATTAGAGATGATAGTTTATCATCTTGTTTAAGACAGATATCAACAAAACAAGCACAATAGTGGAGTATGATTGTGGAGCGAACAACATACTCTGTGACTTCTTTGTATCCCGAAAGTTGTTTCGTGTAACCCGGTCGTTCCTAGAGGGTCGAAACTAAACTTTCAGGAAAGTGTAATCGTACATGCCTAGAAGCCATATCCAAGTTCCTCTTGTTTGTTCATATCCAATAATGTTGTACTAACAACTCGAGCACAATCAAGTTCAAGATTGGAATAAGGTGTCTAGCTTGTTTTTAGCTAGATAAGCTGACAGCGTCATTAAGTCAACTACTATGAGAGAGCTAGAAGCTATAAAGCAAGGTGAATGAAAGCTTCACTAACTTTGTCAAGAAATGGAGAACTAAAGTTGCCGAAATGCTAACCCGTTTATTCGAGGAAGAGCAAATTCGAAAACTCATAAGGAATCTTCAACCTCCCTACTTGAATCCTCTCAAATATCAAGCAATCAATTACACACAACTCAATAGTGTAGGATTGCTCATAGAGGATGATCAAGCACTCAAAAAGGAGAAGAACAAAGACATCTTCAATAAAGGTACTTATAGCTCAAAATCTAAGAAGAATCCCAACACGAGTAACTCTTCCAACAAGGAGAACGAAGTCAATGTTGTTTATGACAAGTCTCAAAGGCAATACACCCTATTGGGTATGAGTTACACCAAGGCATTGGAGAAGCTCGATAAGAACAACTACCTCCATCCCATAGGTCCCACTCCGATTCTCGAGGTAGAAAGGAGAAGCCCAACATGAAATCCCATTTTATATTGCGAATTCCATAGAGGAAAAGGACACGACACTGAACGATGTTGGACTCTCAAAAATAAGATTCAGGACCTGTTTAACAATGGAACCATTCCTAAGCTAAAGAATGTTTCTACACCAAATAACAACACAAATCCTCTTCGGCTAGTCTTTTTCATATCAAATGATGTTGTGAACAATGATACTTTTCATCTTATTGTTCCAATTGGACATCAAATCCCACCAATTAAGCTCAACTCCCTCCATATAGAGATAGCCGAAATTTGGGACAGTGACGAGGAAGAAGACCTCAATTCATTGAAGGGGACCTCTAAGAAATAAAACGAGGAGCTACTCGCTGACATTTTCGCAAGCTTGAAACAAAGAGACGAACAAGTGACCAACATCGAAGTGAAAAAGAAAGAAAGAGTCAATGAAAATGCGCAATCTGCATCTGTCATCCATCAAGGCGTGAATCTCCAACTAGAGAGTTATGCCCTACCCAAGGGACACATGATCAAAAGGGACTTCTATCCATTACCTCTTAGCATCGCTCACACCTTTGAAATACTCGTGAGCATAGGAATCATACAACCATTGGGGCGTACTCCAGATCCCATCAAACCTGGGATCACTTGGCATCCTCACAAATTCTGCAACTATCACAGAGAAAGAGGCCATAATACCGAAAATTGTTGGGCATTAAAGTATAGGATTCAAGATCTCATTGAAGTCAAGCCATCCAACTACAAAAATACCCCAACCTCGGGTAATGAGTTCTATAATAGAAGACCTAGGAGGGCATACACCCCTCTTCCCTCAACCCCCACTAAACTATTCCAAACGATTTGTAGGGAAGGATATCTTAATCCCATTCCCCCGGTTCAAATCCTGAAAGAAATAACAAGAATTGAAGTAATACTCCTTATTGCATCTGTCATTAAGGAATGGGGCATGGTACAGATGAATGCATGCATTTGAGACGTAAAATACAAGACCTCATTGATAAAGGTGGTCATTAACGTACCCTAAAAACTTCATCAATGTCGTTAATAAAAAAGGAAGATCACCTTCATCGCTCCTTTGTCCGAACGGAGAAGATTAAACTTTGATTGGGTAGAGAAAACACCCAACAATGCTTTGGGTCTACTATTTGGACAAGAGCACCGTCATCCAAAGGATGAGGAGCTCAACAATGCTACCACCGCAATTCAAGATGCGGACTTTGACCCAACCAAGTTGACCACTCCAAACGATGATCAACTCATAAAGCAAAAGCACATTATAAGTTGGATCGGAGCTCATTGAAAGAAGATCAAGATCACAATCGCGGAAGGGGCCAAATCTGACACCGACAAGATTGAGTCTGATTCGGAAATGAGTCTAATGTTGTAGTAAAGACGGGTTGTCCGCCCCAATCTATTTTTAATTCTACTTGCAAGTCTAGTGATGTTAAAGCCAATAGTAGTGGCTCAATTGATGTTCCAATATCTTATATCAATGAAATAAGCACCGATTTCGCTTACTTCTTTGATTACTTAGTTGAACAAGAATTGCTTAAAGAAGTAACTAAAGCACTAATAGAGCATGAACAAAATACTTCAATCGTGGAAGAAACAAAATTAATAAATCTTGCAAGCGATCTAGAGTCGCGACAAGTGCGCATTGGCTCATCGCTAACTCCCAAAGAGCGAGAAAGCTTTATAAATCTCTAAAAAAATACATATACGTTTTCGCTTGGTCCTACAAATTTATGTTAGGAATAAGCAGCGAAATAGTACAATACATTGTATCGCTCAAGACTGATTCGAATCGGTAAAGAAGAAGCTCAGAAGGATGAAGCCGGAATGGATTTTAAAAATCAAGGAAGAAGTACAAAAGCAGTTAGACGCAGGTTTCATCAAAGTCTCTCACTATCCCAAACGGGTCGGTAACATAGTACTCGTTCCAAAAAGGAATGGTAAAGTAAGAATGTGCGTCGATTTTAGAGATCTAAACAAAGGAAGTCAAAAAGACGACTTTCCCTTGCCCCACATACATGTACTAAATAGATAACACCACCGGACATGCTCTTTTGTCCTTCATGGACGGATACGCGGGATACAATCAGACACAAATGGTGGAAGAAGATATGGAAAAAACTACCTTTGTCACCCAATGGGAACCTACTGCTACACTGTCATGCCTTTCGGGTTGAAAAACACGGAAGCAACGTACCAAAGGACCCCAACTTCCCTTCTACATGACATGATGCATAAAGAGGCAGAGGTATATGTAGACGACATGATCATAACCTCCAAGGAAAGAGAGGGCATATACCCTCTCTACGTAAGTTCTTTGGGAGACTCCGGGATTGGTATGTGTAGACACCCTAATCGGTTCTCATCCCCTGGCACCGCAACGCCCGATGATGATGGTAATGGATTAACATGGGCGTAAGTAGAAAAGGACATTGCTCAGAAATCTCGACCAAATTCCTTAAAACCTCAGTCTTTGGGTAGCCTTTATTATAAGGATTCCAACGCCTTTGGCCTTGCTTCAATCAGGTTCCCGGATCAAAAGATATTGCGTCTTGAAGATTTGTGTCAAAATCGCTCAATCCCGACCCCCGGGATCCGCCCAAGAGCGATTTTGTAATTTACTGAGCACAAAAAGTCAAAAAAACCTAGACACGCGCGCGCCTCCAGGCCCAGTGGCTGACGCTGTCAGCCCAGTGGCACACGCGTGATAGCGGGGGCCCTCTAGGCAGCAGCTGAGTCCCAGCGGCACTACCGCTGAGCTTCAGCGGCAACCGCTGGGCTCCAGCTGCCTTCCGTGGGGCCGCTGGGCCGGTTTTTTGGCTGGGCCGAGTTGTGGAGCCAGGTTTCTTACCCTATGCTCCTAATTCCGTCCCCTAACTCTATAAGGTGCCGTTTGGTTCAAAATTTGGTAAGTACTTGATATCAAGGAATGGAATTAAGGGGGTTTGGAGTTGAAACCCAATACCTATTAACAAGTGTTTGGTTGAATTTTGGAATAAGATTTTGTTCTATATCTTACAAAAATTTCACTTTAAAATTTAAATATAGCTTATTTCCAAAATAAATAAAAATGAATTAACTTAGAAATTTGTGCATTGTTCCCTGGTAAAGCAAAGTTGTTTCTAATTTGTTTTTTTAAAGCAAAGTTGGCACTCTCACTTACCCCCTAACCATTCTATTCTCTCTCCTCCCTTCCAGCTTTAAATTCAATGGACTCTCATGAGTTAATCACCACTCAAACAGACCCACTTAGCAAAAAATAAAATAGATCTACTATAAAATTATGAAATTCAACCTATATATACACTAAAATTGCTAAAAATAATTAAAGAAAAGTAGAAGTTGCATCACATTCACACCCTCCGCTAGCAAAATGGAGGCAAGGCAGTCCGTCGTCCCGTCTCCTCAGGACGCCGGCGATGGAATAATGGAAGCCGGAGGAGAAGGTAGGGTATGGAAACCCGATACTCGACCGGTTTCGAGTATCGGTATGGTGCACCCGGTTTCGCCAACCAAACACTAGGAATGGGGTTGGTTCCCTTGAAACCCATTCTCGATTCCAAAAATTGTACAACCAAACAACGCCTAAATACTCCCTTTCACCCTCTTTTGAGACAGGTTGGTCAGTTTATAATTTGGAAAGCATTGAGAGCAGAAATTGCCCCAAATCCTAGAGATTTTAGATTTCGAAGACTCAAGCAAGCCATTGCACCCAGCCTAGCACCCAAGATTGAAGAGCAATTCCAATTCTAATAGTCCCGTTCGAATAGAACGTCCAGGCTTACCATCTTGAGGGCCTAAATTCTCTATTAAATCTCTTGTTATTGTTTATAATCATGTTTTATTTAGCTTTTGATTATGCTTGAATAAATTTGCATGCTTGGGTTTTTGTAAATAATTATGCATGATTGTCTTAATTTAAAGTTAGCATCTTTTTATTACTTTATGCAAGTTTGCATATTTTTTATAGTTTGTGCATGCATGTAGCAACCTCCTAGGTTTATTTTAGCATAAAGTTGATATTTTTGCATTGTTCTTCCTTTGAAGTTACAAACCAATTTATTAATGTGCATATGCAATACTTGACACGTTTAGCAAAGTATGGTAGGTTGGAGCAATAAATTATTGCTCTTATCTCTTGTTTATGTTTGGTAATAGAATGCATGTAAATTGAATATAGATTGTGCAAAGTGATAACATAGGTAACTTAATTGGTTGTCTTTAACCCGCCTAGTAAAAGTAGGATCTTGGACGACCGGATTTATGTGGAACCATATAGCATAGATAAATATTTGACATGGATAGGCTTAGTAGACGCCGTTTATTCGGGCGATTCAGATGAGATTCAATTTGTTTATTCCGTACCTACACCCCCGAACTCAATATTTAGCCCATGGGTATGAGTCAATTCCCAATAGGAATTGGGTGCACTTTTTGATGGTTTCCAATTGTTTCCTTAAAAATTGGTGGCGGCTTCATTATTTGCAAATTGTTATTCCCCATAATTAATTTAAATTGCATATTGACGTATTATTTAAGAACCATTAATTCCAACTAAATATTTCAATTAAGAGCCAGAAAGGCGAGGGTTCTTACAGTGGCGATTTCACTGGGGATAATTAACAAGAGGGTGTAATTCGAACACCTATCCATGTCAATAATTTATTTTAGCTGTTTGGTTCAATTACCGTATGTGTTTATTTTCTTTGCTTTGCATCCATATCATTCATATTGCATGCGTTATCATCGCAAGATATCGAAAGACATCACCACACCATAAGCAGGATTACCCCTTGGAACATTGTCTATGACTTAGGCCGGTGACCCACTAGGTCCGAATTACCTTTGCACATAGTCGTGTTCCACCCTATGGCATTTACATGTTTCCTTTCGAGATGTGTAAAATGGTACATTTAGTTTTACTATTCATCTCATACATGACGAAGCGCATCCGGTCGTGGGTTACCTTATCCAACCATAGATTGTGTCAAAATTTTGCATTTAGTCCCATAGTCCATATTAAGGTGCTAATTGATTTACTTGCTATATTGTGAATAATTGTTTCCTTGTTATGTGATTAGTTTCCATAGAATATTAGGATTAGATCCCCCCTTAGGATTTTCTTGAGTCCTGTTTAGGGAAAGTTTCCCTTTTGTTTGCTTGTGCGTTTTGTCAAGTTTACAAATAGAGGCTAGGATCTTTTATTTTTTAGGAATTAGAATCCATGTGTGACTCCGATGACGCTAGTGACCATATTAGGAAGACGTCCCTTTCCACATGAATTAGATTGCGTGCAAATAATATATTCTCGTCAACGATCTTTCACAAAACAAAAAAAGAGTCTTACTTTATTTCATATGCAAGTCAATATTTTCCTTTCTTGAATTAAGGAATTTTATCCCATATGCAAGTCAGGAGTACGTTTCCATTGATTATATAAAGTCGAAAGATTATTGACTAGAATATGCTATTTACATAAAATCGCGTATTTCCCAAAAGTCATGCCGAGGATTAGTGCTAGATTCTTTTCCCACATTTGTTTTAAGAAAAAAAAAATCTTTCTTCTGTGGAGTTTTCCATTTACTTCTCATTTTCTTAAGCGGGCCTTTTTGTGTCCAGAATTGGTAGGAGTAAAGATCACGGTCCTAGGAAGTGGGAGAGGGACGAGTCCAACAAGAGATTGATCCGCAAGTTGTCGTTCGAACCTTCACCGCAAGCATAGTTTGTGGGCCCCATTTGGCTCGATTACCTTCGCACACCGGCATTGCCACCTCAAACCTTGCCACCTAATTCACCTAAGTCCGCTATGTCTGGAGACGCTGAGAAAATCGCTGACCAAAATATGAATGACCTTTTGGCCCAATTGGTCGCCATGAATGCTAGGTTCACTGATATGGAAGCCCGTGTCGCCAAGTTGGATTCCCCCACTAGGGATGATGATAAGCCCAAGCCCAACGAGGAAAAGGCCGAGCCCTCCACTAAAGATGTCCAAGAACTCCAAGCTAAACTGAATAGGCGTGAGTCCGTTATAGGCAAGAGCCGTGTCTTCAATGACATGATCATCAATTCTGAAGGCTATGCTTCCCACATCAAAGGAAAGTTACCCACTAAGTTTTCCATGTCCGAAGTTCCCACGATCAAAGGAACTGATGATCCACAATATCAGATTAGAGCATTTACTACTGCATTGGGGCTTAGAAGCATTGAGCAAGAGTTGTATGTTCATCTCTTTCCCCAAACTTTGGACCCTGCTGTTAGGGCCTGGTTCTTCAAATTACCCTCCCAAAAGGTGCAGAAATGGGAAGACTTATCCACCTTGTTTCTTGAGAGATATGATGACAATTCTTGCCTCCCATGACATTGAGAGAGTTGGACATCACCAAGCAAGGTGACAAAGAAAGATTCACCAATTTCGTGAGAAGATGGAGAACTAAGGTTGCTGAAATGATTGATCGCCCATCTAAGAGGGATCAAATTAGGATGCTAGTCCAGAACTGGCATCTGAATACCGTGAGTACATGAAGTTTCAACCTATAACCACTTATGGCCAACTAACAGAAGTAGGTACGGCCATTAAAGATGATCACTCCAAAGAGGGAAGAACAAGGTCACTTACAACAACAACACAAGTAGTTACAAGGATAAGAAATACACCAATATCAATCATTCCTCCACAAGTAGAGGAAATGAAGTGAATGCCATTGTAGATAGGCGTCCAAGAAGGTTTACTCCCCTCGGGATGCCTTACGTCAAAGCCCTAGACAAATTAGTCAAAGGAGACTATCTAAACCCGATTGGGCCTACTCCCGATCCAGCCATAGAGAAAAGATCACCATACTGGAACGATTCTACATTTTGCAAGTATCATAGGGGTCGTGGACACGATACCGAAAAGTGTTACACTCTCAAGGAGAAAATCCAAGATCTGTTCGACAATGGCACCATACCATTGCCTAAGGACGCACCACTACCCAGTAACAATAATAATCCCCTCCGGAACTCTTTCGCCATTGATATCGAAGAAGGGTTTGATCCATCCTATTTGATCACCCCTGTTGGGCAGGTCATACCACCATACCCAAGCCCAAGGCCCACACCAGACGTTTGCGGCCTTTGGGATAGTGATGAAGAGGATCATGGGTCCTATACTGATCCAGAAGATGTATTGACTCCTCAAGTCCATGATATAGCAAATGGCAAAGCTTGGTATGATATCTCCGACGATGAGAAAGAAGAAGATGACAAAGCTCTAAACTACCTCACAAGATCAGGGCGCAAGTTCAGGCCCGAAAATATCTAAGGACCCATCTCAAGTCCAACCTGTAGAGCCTGTAACAATCCCCAATAGGGATCCAACCCAAAGAGAAGTGGCTAAGGAAGATGATGGAACCAACATTCTCAAACAGTTGCAAAGGACCAAAGCTGACATATCCATCTGGCAATTATTGACCACTTCTATCACTCATAGAAGGGTCGTGCTAGAAGCCTTGAACGCAACCACCATTTCTCCAAATGCTACCCCTGAGGATGTGATCAACCTCCTAGTCCAAGGAAAGTCATCCACACCCGTCACCTTTTCTGAGAAAGACCTTCCACCTGAAGGTATCCATCACAACAAAGCCCTTTATTTGACTGTAATCTGTCAACAAAGACAAGTCCCCATGACTTTAGTCGACAATGGCTTTGCTGTAAATGTATGCCCTTTGAGGACCGCTGAACACCTCAAAATAGATTGCAACAATCTCGCGCATTCCGCACAAGGGTTAAGAGCTTACGATAATTCCAAAAGAAACGTCATGGGCACCTTCTCCATGAACATCAATATTGGGCCAATCGAGAAAATGGTCCAGTTTCATGTAATCGACATTCCAGCCACTTTAACCTGCTCTTAGGAAGGCCTTGGCTACATGGGCTAAATATCGTAGCTTCAACCCTGCACCAAAAGGTAAACCTATCCTTGGCAGGATACACACTGGAAGTCTGTGCTAATACCATGGTAGCCCAGATAGAAAAAGCTCCAGTCCCAAAGATAGAGCATAATGAGCAAGACGAAGAATTATGGGGCTTCGAGAAGATAGCCTTCATAGAAACGATAGAGCCCACACTCAATGTGAATGCTCTGCTTAGAAAGCAAGGTCATTTTCCAGGCACCACTCTGGGCCCTCACCCCAAAGTAGCCCAAACCTGTTGGAACACCAAGATCAAAAACGATTTATTCGGGCTAGGCTACAAGCCCACAAGGCAAGAGACCCGGGCTTACATATCCAAGGAAATGGCTAGGAAAAGAGCCCGCGCGACCAACAAGCTTGCTCCACATAGCATGGATCCTTATCCCCTTACTCTCAATGGGAAATTCCTACAAGAGAGCGACCCATATCCCTACTACAGATTCCCTGAACCATATACAATCAATGGAGTCCTAGTTCCAGGCTTTGAGGCATTTCAAGACTGCTTCACCATGAGTGAGGACGCACCCGTATCTCCTAATGAGGATCAATCCACTAAATATTGGGCTAATGACATGGCACCCAACGAGTTTTGGCTACTATTTGGCGAAGAGCGTCGCCAGTACGATGATGCAACAAACAAACTTCCTTTACTGTGCTTTTTAATGAAGGGTTCAACCCGTCCAAGCTGATTGCCCCAATCGGGCCCGACCACACCACCTGAAAGCACGAGACGAAGTGGACTCCATTCGAGGGAGCCAAGTACAAGTTCACGATTCGCAACGATCCTGCAGAGAGGCCCAATTCTGATTCTGAGTCTGATTCCGAGTCCGAGTCTGATTCTGAGTGTGTTATCCTAGAAGTGTCGGGTTGTCCACCCTAGTCTGTTCCTTCTATTACTAAGGTCATTAGTGATGACCTCATTGATGTATTATCCGCTTCTGTTAATATTATGAGTGTCGATTTTGCTTACTCGGATTGCCTCATTGGTAATAATTCAGAAAATATAACGGAATTGCCAAAAGAAGGCATTAAAGCATTAATCGAACATGAGCAAAAGACTTCAGTAGTCGAAGAAACAGAGAAAATAAATATTGCAACTAATGATGAGCCTCGCCACGTGCAAATAGGCTTGTCTTTAACCTCTAATGAACGCGAACAATTCGTAACACTCCTAAAAAACTATATGGATGTTTTCGCCTGGTCCTACAAGGACATGCCCGGCATAGACCGCAACATTGCCTAGCACACCATCCCGTTAAAACCCGACTGCAAACGAGTCAAACAAAAGTTAAGAAGAATGAAACCAGAATGGGCTCTTAAGATCAAAGAGGAAGTCCAAAAGCAACTTGATGTAGGCTTCATAAGAGTGGACAATTACCCCGATTGGGTGGCCAACACCGTCCCAGTCCCAAAAAAGGACGGACGGGTGCGAATGTGTGTAGATTTTAGGGACTTGAACAAAGCAAGCTTAAAAGACGACTTTCCACTACCTCACGTAGATGTTCTGGTAGACAATACCGCTGGACATGCCCTCCTATCATTCATGGACGGGTATGCAGGATATAATCAGGTCCTGATGGCCAAAGAGGATGAAGAGAAAACCACTTTCATCACGCAATGGGGCACTTATTGCTATACAGTAATGCCAATTGGGCTTAAGAATGCAGGGCCCACATATCAAAGAACCGCGACAACCCTGCTTTACGATATGATGCATAAAGAGGCTGAAGTTTACGTAGATGACATGATCATAAAGTCTAAAGAGAGGGAAGGGAATGTACCCTCACTTCAAAAGTTCTTCGATAGACTTAGGAAGTACAACATGAGGCTTAATCCCAAAAAGTGCGCATTCGGAGTTACGTCCGGTAAAATTTTAGGATTTATCATAAGCACCAGAGGAATAGAGATTGATCCATCCAAGATCAAGGCCATAATGGACATGCCACCACCAAAAACAGAAAAAGAAATCAAAGGCTTCTTCGGGAGGATCCGATACATTAGCAGGTTCATTTCCAAGTTAACTATCACCTGTGAGCCCATATTCAAAAAAGTCAAGAAAGAGGTAAAAACGGAATGGGACGAACAATGCCAAAAGTCCTTTGACAAAATTAAGGCTTATCTGTCCGAACCACCCGTTCTAGTTCCGCCCACTCCAGGCATGCCTCTAATTCTCTACCTTACAGTCATAGAAACGTCGATGGGGGCCATGCTAGCCCAAGAAATAAAAAAGGAAGAGAAGGCCATATACTATCTAGGAAGAGAATAAAGCTTGGTTATTATTGGACCAAAATGGAAAAAGATTGTTGTGAATTTGTCAAAAGGTGCATACAGTGTCAGACATATGCAAATATACAACACCTACCACCAATTCCACTATATACCTTCACTTCACCCTGGCCTTTCTCCGCTTGGGGAATAGACATCATTGGCAAGAGAACCCCGACAGGAAAAGGGGGTCATGAATATATCCTAGTAGCAATCGAGTACTTCACCAAATGGGTCGAAGCGCAATCATACGCAAAGCTCAAAGCAAAACATGTGGTTAAGTTCATCAAGAATAATATAATTGCTAGATACGGGGTTCCCCAAGAAATCATTAGTGATAACGGGTCACACTTCATGAAAAAAGTAATTGAGCTCTTAACCCAATTTAAGATCCAGCATCGAAAGTTGTCTCCCTATAGAACGCAAACAAATGGCGCAGTAGAAGCATCTAACAAAAATATCAAGAAAATTATTGAAAGAATGTCCGAAAATTATCATGATTGGCCCGACAAGTTGTCATTCGCACTTTGGGGTTATAGGACGTCTGTTCGCGCATCGACGGGAGCAACACCATACTCCCTGGTCTACGGGATGGAAGACATGTTACTAATTGAGTTTGAGGTCCCATCTCTACGGATCGTCTTAGAAAGTCAAATTCCATAAGTAGATTGAGTCCAAACCCGCTATGACCAATTAATCTTACTAGATGAAAAAAGGTTACAAGCTTTGCACAATGTGAGGATCTATCAAAGGAGACTAACAAAGCATTTTAACCAAAGGATCAAAATGAGAGACCTCAAGGTTAGAGATCTCGTACTTAAAGAGGTAAGAGCCAATGTCACTGACCCAAGAGGCAAATTTAGGCCCAACTTGTCAGGCTTGTTCATCGTTACAAAGATCCTAACAGGTGGAGCCGCAAGATTGGCAGATTTGGACGGGATTGAGTTTAGTCAATGGAAAAATATGGATCAACTAAAAATGTTCTATGCTTAGGCAAGACACCCAATATAGCACTTTCGAGAGGCCCATACAAGGCTACATAATCCCGTAAAAAAACAAAAAAAAAAACCAAAACAAAACAAAACAAAACGGGGTTTAATGTTAAAAAAACGGATAAGAACTACGAGCGGCCTGCTTCCCCTAAAAGGATACGTAGGACAACCCAATTGCAATTGGGCCCGGCCCCTTCATCACTTTCGCGTTCAAAAGTTGTTAAAAAAAAGATATATATATATATATATATATATATATATATATATATATATATATATATATATATATATATATATGCTCCAAAAGAGTATTTCGTCAATATACTACTCCGTAGCTTCGGTAGTAGGGACCGCATCCTCCATGGGCTCATCCACCTTTGTGTCTTCCACTTCACATTCATTGGGAGCCCACCTCTCCCAAACTAAAGGCTCTTGTTCTTCAACCTCCATTAGAGGAATGCTTGAGAAGGCCTCATGATAATTGGCCCGAATTTGGGGCTCCGCTTGCAGTTTGGTAGTAATCTTTTCTAAAGCTTTCTTGGCCTTTGGGTTGAGGATGCCTCTCACATGCTTAACTTCCTTTTGCTTACCCTTCCCTTTAAGATCATTAGGGTTTGAGAGCCTTAAACTAGCTTTGACCGATTGGGCCTTGAGTTCGCCTTGTTCAGATTTCCTGCATGCACGACGACCCTCCGCGGTCTTCCAGTCCATCCAAGCTTCATAGGCCGAAGATATGGCCGTAGGGGCCTTGATGTGAGGAATAGTCCACTTGGGGCGACAATCCCATGCACACTCTCATGATCTCACTATGCTAATTGTCAAAGTCCGCATAGTAGGATCAACACTATCCTTTTGTAGGATAATTTGGCATTCCCCATATTATCGCATGATACGGCTAGGAAATATGTAAGTCAAGTTATGAAGGCCAAGGACTTGGTAATATCCTGTTTCCTTGCTACATCCAATTGCGGATTTTAGGCCCCACCACATGACGGTCCATCGTAGCAAAGGACATGCTTTAAGGTACCCACGCCATTCATCAATAGTGGATTCATAATAAAGCCTACGGCGGGCGGAAAATTGCTTTGGTTGATATTTGAGCGTGTTAGCGGGCCTCTCAATGAAGTACATGTGCTCAAGGAGCCATATCTACAACAAAAAAGCAATGCAAAGCACATAAAGTTAGATATCCATTAAAGATTCAAACTTTATCAAAAGATAATTTATTCAAACACTCACTTGAAGGAGAAGAGGGATTCTCGTCCGTCTGTCGGGTGACGACTCTTGCTTTTTGCAGTCCAAGCAAATTAAGGTTTCACCAAGAACAAGAGACATAGGGGTAAAATCGTTTTGAATTTGTTCAACAATTCTAAGCATGCAAGTTTTACCATTATTACCTCCACCAACAAAGAGGTACCAATGCAAAAGACACAAGATAAAAGCACGTCTATAATACGTCTCACCCATCACGTCATGGTTATCCCTTACCTTGGGGAAAAAGATGTCAATCACACCATTGAGGTCTAAATCACCGCTCCTAGCAACGGAGGAGGCTTGTGTTGGTGATAGGCCAAGATACCTTTTATAGTAGCCTTCAAGGTTTGGCCCGAGCCATGGAGTAGCGGGAGCTTGATCATTAGGGAACCCATGGATGGAGGCCAATTCTTCGGAAAGGGGGCATAATTCATTGTATCCAAATCAAAAGACATGGAGTTTGTGATCCCAAAACTCAACGGCAGCCTCAAGAAGATTCCAAACGATTCGAACTTGCTTCAAGTGTAAGAGAGCATTCAAGTGGAAAGGCACAAGTCTCATCTTCTCTTCCGGGGTCATGGATTGTAACCACTTGTCAAATTTAACATCAAAGCTTGTCATGGCTGAATTCTAAATTAATTGGGAGGTTTCTCTCTCTAAAAACTCTCTATTACTAGTAAATTATGAAGGTGATGTCCCAAAACCGGACTAACCCAAGGCTCATATAGGGCTTGCACGGAAAAGACGAAAAAATAAGGCAACCCGTCAAAAAGGGGCTTCAGCGGCCCCTGGGACAGCCGTTGGAGACCCAGCGGCCCCGATGTAGTAGCTCAGGCCCAGCGGCCTAGTCGCTGAGCTCCAGCGGCATGCCGCAGAGCCCCAGCGGCCAGCCGTTGGAGCATGGCAGCCCCTGTATTCGCCCCCGCTGCTTCGCGTGTGCCGCTGGACACCTCCCTTTGGCCGCCGAGCTATTTCTCGAGACAATACCCTTTTTCTCCGAATTTTGGACACTTACCTTAACCGATTTAGACTCAAATTTGGCTCTTTTTTCCTATTTTCATTACTATTTCTATTTTGTATTATTTCCTTATTATTTAGGGAAACTCCACAATTTCCTTATTTCTGTTTTGGATGATTATCATCTTTTCTTCTTTGTATCTTTTTTTCTATTAATCCCTCTTTACTTATTATTTCCATTTTCATTTTTTCACCCCTTCCCCTTTTTCATTTTTTTTAGGGGGGGATAGGGTACACCCAATTTTAAGTTTTTGGTTGTACCATTTTTTGCTAAATGGCTATTACTTGCGTTTTTGCTTGACTACATGTGCATTTGCATTAGCCTAATTATATGCAGTGACCAATAAATAAGCAATATTTACAAGCAAAGTCCGAATGTTTGTTCAACACAAATGTTCAAAATGTATTTCACACAAATACATGATCATAGAAATCAACACCCGCATCAACATCCGTACGGGGCACCTCAAAGTGGTCCTCCGACCTCCGTTGCTCGTCACCAAAGATCGAGGCCACGACCTGACTAGGGTCAAAAGAAGAATGTCGGGCAGGCTCCCGGTATGAACTCCCTTCCCTAGAATAACTCGAATCATACACCCACGAAGAACGTGGAGGCATGGCAGGCATCATAGGAGCATGAACCGGAGGTTGGTAGTAAAGACCGCCATATGAAGGATACCACGCATACCCGGGATAAGAAGGATACATCGGCATAGGCTGCACAAACGGAGTCATCCTACTCCCACCAGGACGGTCCGTCCGATGTACAGGCACCCTCTCTCTCCCAGGACTCTCCCTCCGAGGGCTCCTCTCGCGCGAAGCGCTACGCTCAGGAGAGCTCACGAGCTCATCATCCGACAACACTACCTGTCGTGACGGACGAGGAAGGGGTCGACGGTACTCAACCTGCAGCCCATCAAAATACATAAGATACATTTCTCAAAGCACGTAACTTTGAAAATGCAAAGTCAAGTTTACCTTGTCGAAGTCAGCTCTTGAGTAGGTGCCCTTTGAAAGAGCCCGGGATATTCATGACTTAATGGCATGCATCATTTTGAAGACCTTCCCGATCTGCTCACGATCAAGCTACACAAAGAAAACTCAGTACAAGCATACAAAACGATAGAGTACCGCACACATCGGTAAAATTACTAATTTACCCGTGGATGCCCAACTGGAAGAGGAAGGCCCTGGGTGTCCTCATCAAGGTCCTCCGTCATAGGGACTTCCCCCCAGCACTCCTTCCCGCCATAGTCCCGACCTCGGACCCGCATGTGCAGCATAGCATCCGAGCCCACCATGGCCTCCGCGACCTGCTCTCGCGATAAGCACCTTACCAAGAACATGGTCGAGGGAGGATCCGAAGTAATCCTCGGGCCTGCCAAGTCGGGATAAACCTGACGAAAGATCCGCTCTCCTAGATACCACTCAAAAATCCGCAATAAGGATCCTCTGACGGTCCACCGCCCTAGACGCTAGGATGGCATCCGAAGCCAACCCATGATACGTCGCCCATGGGAAGTAGTCAATCTACACAAGCATGCAACATAAGATATTTTCACACCAAGAAATACAATCCATGCAACAAAAAGAAAATATTACGGTACCTTGTGTCAATCCAGGCGCAGGAGGGCCTCCCTATACTGCTGAGGAGTCTACAAAGGCGCAGGACCCCTATGACGCCACGCCCTACAAACCGGGAAGTCCAACTCCCATCCCGTAGGCACCATGTCCGAAAAATGCTCAAAAAACCAAGGCTACATCAAAACATGAAATCAAGCACTGCACACTTAAATCATGCAAATCACGAAAAGCAAATACAAAAAGCAAACGCACCTGCAACACCTTCCAAAAGCCGCATAAGCTCACGGGAGGAAGAGTCGACTGCTTGTATGCCTCATCATTCACGCGGCAGGCAAACCGCATGCATCTCAAGAGGTTGGCATAGCCCGGCAACCCCCAGCTGTACTCTCTCACTCTCCCCCAGTCTAGCAAGCTCGGGAGGTAAATGGCATGAATGCGCTCCCCCTTGTCAGTAAAAATAGTGGTGGCAATGAGGTAGGCGATGAACATCCTCACCTTTTGCTCCACCGAGGTATTCCTCTTATACCTTGGGTCCTTCAAAGCGGTAAAGAGCTCGCTATAGGAACGATAATGGTGGCCCCAAGTGTTCCCCCAGGAGCCAGACAACTCCACCATCTCCGCCTTACGTTTCCAAATGGAAACGTCGTAGACAATGGGCTTACCCATGCAAGGTACCCCGGTCAACATAGCAAACTCCAAAGGAGTGATTTTCATTTTCCCATTAGGGAAATGGAACGTATTGGTGGTGTCCCAAAAATATTCCAGAGATAAACGGACAATACACCTTTTGAATCGCTAAACCGAGTCCGCCGATTTTAAGAGGGGCCCAAACCCCGCGTTCAAGACCGCCTCCTGCATCTCTTTGGGCAAGATTTTATAACGCCTCATGGAAAAGCCATAGTTTCCATGGGCCTTCAAATTCCCATCGGGTTCCTATGATCAAGTTTGCAACCTCTTAGGTTCACATTTCAATCAAATGTTTAATCCTAGGCATGCTTCAAAGTTCGTTCAAGTCGCGCAAGATCACATGCGCTACAAGCTTGACAATTGCATACAATCTCTACACAAATTCTACTCAATGCAAAGCATATAAACGCAAAATTCAATGCATAAACTATGAATTCAAAGTTTGAGGCTTACCACGAACTTGGAAGCCCGGGAGCTCAAATGAGTCGCCGGCTGGAAAAGCAACTTCGATCGATCCCAAACAATGTCAGGCATCCTATCTGACCGGGTGTATCGGTCTTGAGGAAAAGTCACATTAGGCCTCCTCTTTGAAGGCTTCACATGAGAACGAAAAGCCTTGGTAAAAATGTCGATTTCTTCGACTTCCTCTCGCACCTCGGTCCTCCTACTCCTCTTCTTTGCCAATTTTGGAGCCATGGAAGAAGGATGAGCAAAGCAAGAAAGAACAACAACCAAAAATGGAGAATTTTGGATTTTCTCTCTCCAAGGGTTTCAAAAACCCACTCTCAAATTCACCCCAAATTTGTGAGAAATCACAAATAAACTTCAAATTATGCAAAAGCAACCAAATGCAAGGAAAAAAGGAGCAAATTTAAGCAAGAAATGAAGTTTGGGCAACAATGGAGGTAGAGAGAGAGTCTCAAATTTTTGGGAAAGAAATGACCCAAAATTCGGCCCTCCCCCAAATAAGACCCCAACCGCGCCTCTAAACCGGCCCAGCAGCCAGGTTCAGGGCCGCCCAGGCTCAGCGGCCCAACCGATGGCCCCCGCGGCAGAGCCGCCAGGCCGGGTGGTCCCCCTCAGCACCTCTGCACAGGCAACTGCGCCGCTGAGCGGGCCCGATAAGGCCGCCCAGCCCTCAGCGGCCCTGCGCATGGCTGCTGAACCCTTTTTCTCCTCCGCCTCTCACGGGGCGGGCCCACAAATTCAAATTCTTCGCGGGATTGAATTTCTCGACCGTTAGAAGCCCGGGAGAGGCGGGCAGGTTGCCTAAAATGACTCTTTTGTCTCCGCAACACGGTTTTCCTATCCTAGTGGCCCAGTTTTTTATCTATTTTCGCAGGCACATGCAATCGATCTAACTTTTCGCAGGTAGAGGCACTTTATTCAATCTTTTGCAGGCACAATTTTCCAAGGCACGAGCATTACTAAAGCAGAGCTACGAAACGCTCTTCGATGTTGAGGCTATTAAATTTAGCATCATGTTGGCACCCGCAAAGCGGAGAGCTACGCAACGCTCTTTGATGTTGAGGCTATTAAAATTAGCGTCACGTTGGCACCCGCAAAGCACAGCTACGCAACGCTCTTTGATGTTGAGCTATTAAAATTAGCATCGCGTCAGCATCCGCAAAGCAGGTAACCTTGACCACAGGCGGTCAGGAGTCTACCCTTCTTTCTTTCTAACATAAAGCATTTCTCAAAAAAAAAAACACTACAGGCCATTTTAGCAAATATTTTGACCTTCGCTTTCACAAGCTCGGCCAAAGTGGGAGCTTCTGTAGACACCCTAATCGGTTCTCATCACCTGGCACCGCAACGCCCGATGATTATGGTAATGGATTAACATGGGCGTAACTAGAAAAGGACATTGGTCAAAATTCTAGACCAAATTCCTTGAAACCTCAGTCTTTGGCTAGCCCTTGTTATAAGGAGTCCAACTCCTTTGACCTTACCTCAATCAGGTTCCTGGATCAAAAGATATCGCCTCTTGAAGATTTTGGTCAAAACCGCTCAATACCGACCCCCGGGTCCGCCCAAGTGCGATTTCATAATTTATTGAGCACAATAAGTCAAAAAATCCTAGACACGAGCGCGCCTCCAGTCCCAGCGGCTGACGCTGTCAACCCGGCGCAACGCATGACAGCGGGGGCCCTTTGGGCAGCCATTGGGCCCAGCGGCAGGCCGCGGAGCCCCAGCGTTGAGCTTTAGCGGCAGCCGCTGAGCTCCAGCTGCCTTCCGTGTGGCCGTTGGGCCTGGTTTTTGGCTGGGCCGAGTTGTGGTGCCCGGTTTCTTACCCTAAGCCCCTAATTCGGTCCCCTAACTCTATAAATACTCTCTTTCACGTACCCTCTTTTGAGAGAGGTTGGTCACTTTACAATTTGGAGAGCATTGAGAGCACAAATTACCCCAAATCCTAGAGAATTTAGATTTCGAAGACTTAAGCAAGCCATTGGACCCAACCTAGCACCCAAGATTGAATAGCAATTCCAATTCTACTAGTCCCGTTCGAATAGAACATCCAGGTTACCATCCTGAGGGCATAAATTCTATATTAAGTCTCTTGTTATTGTTTATAATCATGTTTTATTTAGCTTTTGATTATGGTTGAATAAATTTGCATGCTTGGGTTTTTGTAAATAAATATGCATGATTGTCTTAATTTAAAGTTAGCATCTTTTTATTAGTTTATGCAAGTTTGCATCTTTTTATCGTTTGTGCATGTATGTAGCAATCTCCTAGGTTTATTTTAGCATAAAGTTGATATTTTTGAATGGTTCTTCCTTTGAAGTTACTAACAAATTTAGTGATGTGCATATGCAATACTTGGAACGTTTAGCAAAGTATGGTAGGTTGGAGCGTTAAATTATTGCTCTTATCTCTTGTTTATGTTTGGTAATAGAATTCATGTAAATTGGATATAAATTGTGTAAAGTGATAACATAGGTAATTTGGTTATCTTGAACCCGCCTAGTAAAAGTAGGATCTTGGACGACCGGATTTATGTGGAACCATATAGCATAGATAAATATTTGACATGGATAGGCTTAGTAGAGGCCGTCTATTCGGACAATTTAGATGAGATTCGTTTTGTTTATTTCGTACCTATACCCCCGAACTCAATATTTAGCCCCATGGGTATGAGTAATTCCCAATAAGAATTGGGTGCACTTTTTGATGGTTTTCAATTGTTTCCTTAAAAATTGGTGGCGGCTTCATTATTTGCAAATTGTTATTCCCCATAATTAATTTAAATTGCATATCGACGTATTATTTAAGAACCATTCATTCCAACTATATATTTCAATTAAGCGCCGGAAAGGTGAGGGTTCTTACACTATGTAAGACTAAACCCACATAAATGCGCGTTCGAAGTAACTTCTGGCAAGCTCTTAGGATTTGTCATAAGCATGAGAGGCATAGAAATCGATCCAACTAAGATCAAAGATATAAGGGACATGTCATCTCTAAAGAACGAGAAGCAAATCACCGGTCAATAGCAAGGACAACACCCAAGACTTTCCAGACTAGGGAATAATGAATGTTGAGGAAGACACTTGGCATTTGTACTTTGATGGAGCATCGAATCAAAAAGGAACATTGCACGGACAAAAACTAGTAAAGCTTAAGGAGAATGGTGGTTTTGGCAGTTCAGCTCAAATATGAGATGATTCAGGTTGACAGATTTTACTTGGTAGCTCCTATGTCTTGCGTGATCTACAGAGCAGCTTTTACCTTCTTAATAGTGTTTCCTCTCTAAAATTTTAATACTGTTTCGATCAAATTTGAGGCATGAACGATGAGAATGTCTACTAGGGACATTACATTATGAGCTACCATGAGATCTTACCCACTATTGATCATCTGACCTGATACTAATCGTTTGACTTGCAGGGCGAACATACAAGCCCCTACGTCGGGGATTGTTTCTGGGAATACCCGTCCGATGTTTAAATTACTTGCTCCATAAAAGTCTGAATACGTGTCCAGAAGGGGGTGATTAACAGCAGTGATGTCAGAGGATCTTGTCAGTTTGAGAGTGATCTAACACGACTAAGGGCTCGTTCATTTCAATTGAAAACTAGTGATTGGTAATTGGAAGCAATTGGGGACAATAGGGAATAATTAGGAAGTCTAGCTTGTAACTGGGGAAAACTGGAGATAATCGAGATCAACTGGTGGAGACTGAAAATTTTGATTTGAAAATTTTGATTTTTGAGTATTTTCCTAAAATAGTAGTAGTAGTAGTAGTAGTAGTAGTAGTAGTAGTAGTACTGGTAGTAATAATAATAATAATAATAATAATAATAATAATAATAATAATAATAATAATAATAATAATAATAATAATAATAATAATAATAATAATAATAATAATAATAATAATAACTAGATTTAGTGCTCGTGCGATGCCCGGGTTCTTGTTCATCATCTTCTGTTATTAGAATCAATATAACAATTTTTTTAATCTTATCAATATATAAAGTTGAATAATAGGAGTAGCAAGAAACAATAATAATCTTTTTTACACATTTAACAAAGAAATTACAATTTTAGTGAATAAATAATATATTTTTTTAGGATAATAAGTATAACACTTTTTTATTAAAATAAAATAAAAGTATTTTTTTTTTTTTACCACCCATGCATTTATGACTATTTATTATCTATTTAATGCAATCTTGGTGAGATAATAATAATAATAATAATAATAATAATAATAATAATAATAATAATAATAATAATAATAATAATAATAATAATAATAATAATAATAATAATAATAATAATCATTAATTAAGTATCTGGTTGCATATTTAAGTATCATGTTTAATATGTTAAAATATGAAGAAAACAATATATCTACTATGAAAAACTGGAGTATAGTGGGCAAAACTAGGAGACATTGGGCAAAATTGGGTCAATTTGGGAGATATTGGGGAAAAGTAGCAACAATAATAGGGAGAAATTGCATTTGTAACCGAAAGCTGAGAACAACTAGGGGCAATTGAAAACCAGTTGAAAAGAACATGCACTAAGGTTGTTTAGTAGGCTAACAAGCAGCGGACACATGCCACAAGTAGGGGTGAGCAAAAAGCGGATTATCCGCTCTGATTTTGGAAAGCGGAGCAGATATCCACTTTTCCGGATCAACAAAATATCGATCCGTATCCGCTCCGCTTTAAAGCGGATATCCGCTTTTCTAAGTATCCGCTTTAAAGGGAGCGGATATCTGTATTTGTTTTTGAGTGGTTTGTCTTTTCTCCCGTTTTCATTTACTTTTTGAATTGAGTACGTGATAAACTACTAAATTGTACCGAATCGGACCCAAATAGCCTCTAAAATTATACAAGTACCAATTTCAAATCTTCAAATTTAATAAACCTAATACAAATTTAACAATATAATATAGTTTAATACACTCATGGGCATTGTTCAAAATTCAACATCAAAACCAAAAATTCACATTACCAATGAACCCCAAATTCAATTACAGTGAAAGTTTGGATCTCAGTTTATTTAGATATGTATACGTTTTATACAGTGTAAGAAATGGAAATTAAGTTGATCGGAAAAAAAAAATGTGATATCAAAATGATGCTGCCTTCCTTGCACTAATATTTCGAAACCTAAATAATAAAAATATTGGTAATGCATCATGCTCATAGAGTCGTATATGTTTCCACCTTAGCGTTTGATATTGGTGTCCAATACTCCATTTATCTTGCATAACAGTAAAGGTTTTTCTCTGCTAGTTAGTGGTGTTCCACCAGATACATTTAGTAAAACTGGTCAGTTATGGAAATAAGGCTGTAATATGGGGATATTTTTTAATTTTTTCGGTTCGAATCGCCAATCAGGATCAACCTGCTCACCCCTAGCCACAAGTATATGGACGATCAATGGTATCTATCCAGGGAAGGACAAGTCTCCCACTTGTAAGACCAAAGATATATCGCCACGCATACCTGTAGGAAGGTGCATAAGAACGGAATAAGGTAGAATGTCGACATCCTTATTGTCTTGTAAATGCTACAATACAAAAATACTAGGGAGCTACATGCTTAGAGGTGGCAATTGGGCAGATCGGGTTGGGTTTGGGTCGGGTCATTTCGGTTTTGGGTCATTACGGGTTCGGGTAATAGCGGGTCAGAAGAGTGATCGGGTTGGGTTGGGTTGGGTCGGGTCGGATTGATTCGGGTTTATGGTGATGTCGGGTTACGGGTCAACTTGGGTCGGGTTAGTCCGGATTTTGGTTAAGTCGGCTCCGGGTTAATTTGATTTTCGGGTCATATCAGGTCAAATATAATTCTTGTTTCAGAGCATATAAAGTCGAAAATAATATGAAAAACTCAATTTTATTTGGATTTTCAATAATAAGGCCTACATGAATGTTTAGTTGGTGCTTTTTCAATCATTTTGAATATTATGTCATTACGAATCAGATATATTCGGGTTTCGAGTAGAGTCGGTTTGGGTCCATTTCGATTTCGAAAAATTCGGGTCGGATATTATCTATTTTGCGTAAATTTGGAGAACGGGTATTGTCGGGTGTCGGGTTGGACTAGGTCGGGTCGGGTCGATTTCGGATAATGATAACTGATATATTTTCGGGTGTCGGGCGGGTCTGATATCGGGCAAATAGGGTCGGTTATCTCGAGTCGCGTTTTGCCAGCTCTATACATACTATGTGTTTTTGGAAAAATGCTGCTACTCTCCTCGCTCCCACCATTTTCACCACTTTTTCTCCACACAAAACTTATTTCCATTATTATTCAACTATACTAAATGTCATCTTTCACAATATCAAATAAACAAGTTTAAACTTTCCTAAGGTTATTAAGATATATGCAATGTCAGATCATTAAATAATACGTATTACCCTCTCCGCAACCATTGTCCCCACTTCACACAAAAAATTATTTCGCATTACTATTACACGATAATTAATGTAACCGTCAAAATTATCAAATAATTATTTTAAACATTTCTAACATCTTTCATATATGCAATATAATTATTATTTGAGTTACATTTTGATGTAGTTGATGAAGAAATCTCAAAGTAATTAATCAAAATATATATACTTACCTCTTCACTGGATTATCGATTTCGAGTACTAGCATTTCATTCATCACAATTGTGAGGAAGATCAATTTTCTTACTTAATAAAGACAAATATTGGTTGAGCTCTTGGTTTTTTAAAAGTTTCTTTCTATTCTGAAATTTAAATTTCTAAATTCCTTATTTTGTTGTAAAATTTTTACTTCAATGTTGTTCCAAATTCACATGTATTCTTCTTTGTACAACAACTAGCTCTCACACACACACACTTCCCAGGTCCCACGCATGTGAAAACAGGATTAGTTATTGGGTGCATTACTTTTTAACTTTGAAAAATGGGGTTGAATTACATTTAGAAAAAGGTCATGTTGATTGGTAAAATGTTTATGCTTCTTCACTGAACAAAGGAGTGCTTGTCTTTTCTCTCTTTGCCTGCTATGTACATATCCGATATTCCATGTGTTTCTCATTCTTTCATGGATGTTACTTTATTGGATTCCTCGTCAAATAAGTTCTCTGATGACATATTGTGAGCTCTTATATAATTATGAAGGAGATACAACTTCATTACTATAAGAAAACTAATGTCTTCTTTGTATTTCAATCACATGTCCCGAACCACTATCTTTAGGCATGAAACAAGTTGAATATGAAAGTAGACATCACAAGATCTTAGTAACACTTTGAATCACCGTATTTTAACCCCGCACTAGGGAGATATGGACTTTCGTAGTCAGTCTTGCGATTGCTGACGCGTAAATCTTCGTTGTTGATCCTTTCACACGATTCTAAATTGACTTAGACTCTTCCATGATGATAGTTTTGACATATCTCACCTCCTTAGCACGATTTTGTATCCTAAAACCTCTCAAACCCAAATACACATGAGAATGTGGTGGAGGTTTAGGAGGCTAATTCAATTTTAAAGATTCAAATCAACATACATGCTCTTAACCATGTCACCAGAACAAGTAAAGGTAGCACCAATAATACACACGTGTATCACTATCACCACTAAAACCTAACGAAGAGAATTTATCATTAATTGGCAATTAGGTTTCCAGCATTATTCGTCATATTCAACATTACATTCCAAGATAGTAGAGAGAACTTGGGCTTTGAATAAATGACAGAAGAGAGACTGCTCCAATATGTATAAACGATCTCTTTCTTTTCTTTTCTTTTATTCTCTCTCTCCAAAGTAGTTTCCTCCATCTTCTTTTCCATTCTTGCTTCCATTTGGTCATTTCGGTAAAAATTACTAGATTTTTTCGATAATTTAGTGGTTTCTATCCAATTCCTTATGTAGTTATCTTTTTTACTTTGTTATTATCGTTTACTTGTTTGTTGTTTAGTATTTTTAATATATTTGTCTCACTTTTTGGTGAGTTTCTGATTTGGCTCACTTTTTGATGAGCTTGTGGTGTGTCTCTTCATTGTAAGAGTTTTCTTAGTTTCTCATGTTTAATCTTGGTTAATTGGTAACAATCATGAAGTTCTTTATGGCGTTTTCAAGGCCATCAAAAATCGAAAGTAGTTTTATTGTGGAGAATCTGATCTTGATGTTCATAGTAGCTTTATGAAAGGGGGCCAGAGAGGTTTTGGCAAGTATAGAATAAGCCATGTTTGATCTCTGGGGGATCTCAATGGAGTAGCTTTACATCTATCTTTCATTTTAGTGACTATGATGTCACTTGTTAGTATCTCATACTTTTTCTTATCCATGTATTCTCCTATTCTTATAAGTGCCGGATGACTTTTACATTAAATGAAATGTGTTGTTTCTATTTCAAAAAAAAAGAAAAGATAGTAGAGAGAAAAATCTCCAAGAATCAATGACGCTCTGGGTGATCGAGGCTCTGGTTGGGTTTGGGAGTTCTCCATCGTAATTCCACTAGTATTTCATAAATAAACGTATTAGTATTTTGATACCACTTTTTATAGTTAAATAGACCACAAACGAAGAACACAATAGCTTTTTAGCGAACAGAAAAAACAAAAACAAACTAAAGTGATTCAAGATTATTTATGGCTTTAGATTAACTCCAAAGGTAGGTACAATCGATGTTTCTCTTTAAGGAAGAAAAACCTTACATGCAAAATCATTTATTTCACTTGTACCATTTTGCAGACCCAACATATGGATAACTATTATAAGAATTTAGAAAAGATGGAGGGGATGTCCTGGGATCCGGACCTTTTGGAACTTCTCTATCTGAAGGAATACGCCTTTTCATTTTATAGGAATCAACAAAAGATTGAGGGGGTACCCTGGGATCCGGAGCTCCTGAAACTTCTCTATTTGAAGGAACACGCCTTTTCATTTCATAGGAATTAACAAAAGATTTAGGGGGTACCCTAGGATCCGGACCTCCTGAAACTTCCTTATCCGAAGGAACACGCCATTTCATTTCATAGGAATTAACAACAGATTGAGGAGGTACCCTGGGATCCGGACCTCCTGGAACTTCTCTATCCGAAGGAACACGCCTTTCCATTTCATAGGAATTCACAAATGATTGAAGGGGTACCCTGGGATCCGGACCTCCTGGAACCTCTCTATCTGATGGAACACGCCATTTCATTTCATAGGAATTAACAAAAGATTGAGGGGGTACCCTGGGATCTGGGCCTCCTGGAACTTCTCTATCCGAAAGAACACGCATTTTCATTTCATAGGAATTAACAAAAGATTGAGGGGGTACCCTGGGATCCGGACCTCCTGGAACTTCTCTATCCGAAGGAACACGCATTTTCGTTTCATAGGAATTAACAAAAGATTGAGGGGGTACCCTGGGATCCGGACCTCCTGGAACTTCTCTATCTAGATGCTCATTTGATTCACAAACTGGTGACATGAGAAAGAGAATGAGTATGTAAAATACAACTCTCTTTGTTGGCTTCATTTCTTCAATAGAGTATTTTTGGATGTTTAATCTTTGTGTTTTGTGAGAGATGAAATCCTTTATACTTTAGGTCCTTATATACACAAAATGTCGGGTTTGCTAACCCCAATAATTATGCATGCATATCATAATCCATTCCAATCCTAATCTAGTGATTGCATTCATTTAACTTTTATCATTATTGGAAGATTATCATATTCGATTAATTTCACATTCATGATTGATATTCACAAATATATGAAAACAGGATTACAAGATAATCATATTTTAAAATGCTAACATGATATATAGCCAAAGGTAGAGTCATGGTCAACGTGGGTAAACATGTTGACCGTTTACCCTGAGCTCGACCAATTTTTTTTTCTTTTGCTTTTTTTTTTTTGGCCTTGATGCTTAAACCATGTAATCAAAGACCCATGACTTTAAATTTATGAACCATCATTCTACACCAAATGAAAATTAAGTTTCTTTTTGTCTTACTCAGTAGTATCACTTGCACTTTAAATCATTAATTAGGACAAATTTTATAAACCATCATTTCACCGAAAGGTGAGAACGCCAAGATTTATGTGGAAGGCGGCATTCAAAAGATTATTTCTAGGCTATGTAATGGTGTGAAGGTGAAAGAGACCTGGGTGATATGTTAAAAGTGAGAGATTTTATGCATTCATGTTATTATCATTCGTTGTAATTAACTATTATTATCGTTTGTCGTTTAATAGGGGTAGATACAATGAGATAACTAGAGATCTAAAAGATCACATGAAAGTTGCAATAATGAATTTCTGATTTTTATTCCATTGTAGGAAGGTTCCTATTGATCAAATTTGTAGCTGATGTTAAAAGTTTGGAGGCATAGGTAATGTTATTTTTTATATTAGTATATTGCTATACAATACTAGTTTGTTAACCTCGTGAAATTCATATTGCACAATTTTTTTATATATCTACTAAGAGTTATGTCAAGTAAGCAATTATTATATTTTTAAAATTAGGAATTTAATGAGATGATCAGTAATAATTCAGATAATTAATAAACAAATTTAATTGCGCAAATGTGTGTACCATGTATGCGTCGTTAGATTTATAATGCGTAGTAGGAATGAGTGAAGTCGCTCGTATTATCAAAAATATTTATGAAATAATTTTCGATAATTGCCTTTTGAAACAAATTTATTCACAATAATTAATTTTTAAATCTTTTTGGTGATAACCAGTGTTATCAAGTTTGTACTTTTCACTCACCCGCTCAAGTCTTATTTTGGCATAATTATTGTATTCTTCCTGTTTATCTACTAAGTTTTGTTCGTTGCACTGACCCTTTGTTTAACCCCTTTCCTTTTATTTTTGGGAAAGGGAAAATATCTCACTAATAGATACTTTGAAAACAGGGGATAATACATTGCTAATAATTTAAGGAGGACCTATCTCACTCTCAGTTACATGACATTCTTCAACAATCTAACGAATTCTATCTTGTTGAAATATTTTTCAACATTTACAGTATTAAGCGAGGTGACCCTTTCCTCCCTTATTTTCCAACTAATTTATTCAATTTTGTCTGATTATAATTCATTCAAAGTAGTACGAATGTTGGCTCGAACAGGGTTACGCAAAACGGGTCAACCACGATGTAAGGACCCGTGTTTGCGTTCGAGCTAAATGCAATCCTTATAGAATTGTAATTGAGAAATTGAATCGGGGGATTAGATAAGTTCAAGGAACCGTTGAGTCAGAAAACCATTTGAAAGATATCAAATTAAATAAAAATCGTGAAAGTGTCCAAAATTCTGCTATCGACACTTCATAGAAGGGACAAACCGAAGGGATGACCTAGTAGCTGAAAAATCAAACTACTCATGTTTTTAGAAAGACTCCCACTTATATAGAACATATGAGAATCGAAGAATAACGGTTCTGAGGCGAAGGTACGAATTAGGAAACTCTTAGGTATCCAACTAGCCCGTTTAATTGACGACCTCCACTAACTCAAGTTTGTATAATATTGATGACATAATTCCCATACACCGGATTAACAACCTAGATTAAATTATTAATTGGTTTATCACAAGCATTGCAAAATTTATTAGTCACCTATTTCTAAACCTGCATTTGATTGACAATTGAGTAGCACAACAATATAACATGCATTTTTATAGAATTGAAATACAATGTTTAATATTTAGGAAGCAATAAAGACATGATTTGCATGATTTGAGCACTCAGGAATTTATTACATGAACTGTAGGTTATTTAGCAAAGAATATAAGCAAGCAAGATCCCAAGAGAGAGTAGAAAAGAGAGAAAAGCCAGAACAAGAGGTCGATTCCTGTGTACTCGTTGTCAATTAAAGACTGAGAAATTTGAAAGAAGGGGTCGAGGGCTGTATTTATAGTGGTACCAGGTAGGGCATATGGGTAGAAGATAAGATCAAAATCGCTTAATCCCGAAGAAAAAGTGTTGTTGATAGACAGAGGACGACATCCACTAGCAGCTATGGCGGTAGCCGCTGGCGGCTGTGGCACTACAAACGAATAAGCGTTTTGCTACCGACACAATTGGTCGCTAATGGGTTCAAATCGTTCGCAAAAGTGGATTAGCGACCGATTTTAGTCGGTCGCTAAAAACCTGGTGGCTAAATTATTTACGGCCGCAAAATCGTTCGCAAGATAATTGCGACCGACAACCGTCGTTCGCTAAATTTATTTTTTGTTTTAAAGAAATAACAGATTAGTAACCAAATGTTTTGGTCACTAATCTGAAATCTAATGTAATTGTGCAAATCATCAAGTCTCCACACAACAAAAAAGATAGACCAGCTTCATCAAATAAAATGAGTAAAGAAAACCAATAGTGGATGTAGCAGGAAAAGTAGATCTAGAATCACAAAATAAAAATTACATGTAATTGCAAAAGCTATACAATTTGAACAATCTAAGACAATTAGGATCTTTCATGTGCTACGCACGGATGATCAATTTACTACTATATTTTTATGTTCTAATCAAAATCTGGATTTTCTTAAAATAATACATAGTTATATAAAGAATAGGAAAAAATAGTGATTGGTCGAAATTTTGCACATGTCATACTACTCATTGTTCTCCTATTAAAAAAAAATAAGACAATATTTATCACCTGTATCTTAACTTGCTATGTACATCATTTATATAATTGAATAAATTGTCACTCCAAAAGTGACTCATGCTATTTATTTAAGCATATCATTACAAATTTTATGTCTAATATGCGTTTATACCCTCAAATATAAAATTTAATTAAATATTTAACGTTTTTCATATTAACGACTATCATCCCCACAAATAATAGTCAATAATTTTCACATATACCAACTGGTATTTTTATTATTAAACAACCATGGATTTGATCAGAATGCCCCTTAATGTGTATCTCACTAATTGCAATCTAAAAGTTGAAACAAAGAATATCCTTCTTTCGATTGGTAAAAAAATAGAGACAACTCACCATCAATAAGAAGGAAAAATAGTAAATAACTAGGACTTTACCCGTGCTACGCACAGACGACCAACTTATCACTATATTTTTATGTTCAAATTAATTTCTGCAGTTTTTAAAAATTATAATGAAAAATAGTGATTGGTCGAAATTTTACACATAACATGCGCTTACCCGCAAATATTAGTCAAAAATCACCTACCGGCTACCATGCATGTAATACTCACAACTATATGAATATAAAACTTAATTAAAATTATTGACCTAATGATATAGTATTTTAAAAAGGGGTCAAGTATTAAATTAAGAATTTTATTAAGATATTTAATACATTAAATTAAATGTCATCATAAATAACATAATGAAAAAATAAAAAAGATAAAAGGAAAAAAATGCAATAACCAATAAAAATGTGATACATGTCACATAACCAGCGCTTTTAATATATATATATATATATATATATATATATATATATATATATATATATATATATATATATATATATATATATATATATATATATATATATATATGTATGTTGAAGTTTGCAAGAGGTTCAAGTTCGAGGGGAGGTAGTGTAAAGTTCGTGCAAAGTTGAAGCATTGATCAAGTTGAAGAGTATTGAACGTGAGGGGAGGTTTGTTGGACCTAAGATCTCCACGCTCAATATTGGTTAAGGAAAGTATTCTAGTTAGAATATAAGTCTAGTTTATGTAAAGTGATAGAAAAGCGAGGACCCTTCCTCAAATCTCTTGTGTTTGTGTGCTTAACTAAATTCGTATTTTGTTTTGTTCTATCCCCAACAAATAGTATCAGAGCATGGTTAGATCTTACGGTGAAAAAGAAGATATGAAGAAGCATGTAGAAGGTGAAGCGAAAAGGAGAAGCTTTGAAAAGATTGAAGAGGTTGTGGGCTTGAGGGGAGATTGTTGAAACAAGCTCCAAAAGTCTAGAAAAGTTAAGTCAAGCAAGGAGTAAGTGAAAAGTAAGGTACACGGCAAAGTAATTATTGCCGACAAGTTTTTGGTATGACAATTTGTAACAATCCTCGCCTTTCCGGGGCGCTCTAATTGAAATTATATTCTGTTGGAATTAATGGTTCTTAAATATGTGTACATGCGATTCAAATTAATTATAAAGAACAATAATTTGCAAATAAGAAGCCGCCACCAATTTTTAAGGAAACAATTGGAAACCATCAAAAGTGCATCCCAATTCCTATTGGGAATTGACTCATGCCCATGGGGACTAATATATTGAGTTCGGGGATGTAGGTACGAAATAAACAAAACGTATTAACAACCTCTACTAAGCTTATCCATGTCAAGTATTTATTTATGTTATATGATTCCATACAAATCCGGTCGTCCAATGATCTTAACTTAACTAGGCGGGTCAAGATCAACCAAACTACCTACGTTATCGCTTTGCACAATTTATATCCAATTTACATGCATACTATTAACAAGCATAAACATGATATAAAACTTTAAATAACGCTCCAACCTACCAACTTTGCTAAACGCGCCATGTATTGCATATGCACATTAATAAAACTGTAATTATCTTCAATGGAATAATAGTAATATTATAAAGATGCTAACTTTATGCTAAAATAAACCTAGGAGGCTACTATATGCATGCAAAAACTATAAAAAGATGCAAACTTACATAAACTAATAAAAAGACATAAACATTATATTAACTAACCATGTATAATTATGTACAAAATCCAAAGCATGCAAATTTATTCAACCATAATCAAAAGCTAAATAAAACATGATTAATAAATAATAAACAAGAGATTTAATAAAGAATTAGGCCCTCAGGATGGTTAACCTGGACGTTCTATTCGAACGGGACTAGTAGAATTGGAATTGCTCTTCGATCTTGGGTGCTAGGCTAGGTGTATTGCTTGCTTGAATCTTCAGATTTTTGAATGTGGGGAATTATGTGCTCTCAATGCTCTCAAAATTGTCAACTGACTGCTCTCTCGCAGAAGAAGGTGAAAGCAAGTATTTATGGAGTTTGGGGACGGATTTAGGGGCCTAGGGCTGGAAGCCCGGCTCAAAAACTCGGCCCACTAAAAAAACCGGTTTAGCGGCCACAAGGAGGGCAGCTGGGGCCCGCGGTGGCCGCTGAGGCTCAACGGCTGGCCCAAATCTTCGAGAAGCGATATCTCTTGATCCGGGAACCTGATTGAGGCAAGGTCAAAGGCGTTGGAATCCTTATAACAAGGGCTATCCGAAGACTAAGGTTTCAAGGAATTTGGTCTAGATTTCCGAGCAATGTCCTTTTCTACTTAAGTCCACGTTAATCCATTACCATCATCATCGGGCGTTGCGGTGTCAGGGAATGAGAACCGATTAGGGTGTCTACAGAAGCCCCCACTTTGGCCGAGCTTGTAAAAGCGAAGGTCAAAGTATTTGCTAAAAATGCCTGCAATGTTTTTTTTTTGAAAATGCTTTATGTTAGAGAGAAGAAAAGATAGACTCCTGACTGCCTGTGGTCAGGGTTACGTGCTTTGTTTAAAGAGCGGTGCGTTGCTCTCCTGTGATTTAAAGAGCGGTATGTTGCTCTGCTTTGCTTTAAAGAGCGGTATGTTTCTCTGCTTTGCTGATATCGACGTGGCGCTAATTTTGATAGCTTTGTCATTGAAAGGGCGTTGTGTTGCCCTGCTTCAGTTTTAAAGAGCGGTATGTTGCTCTACTTCAATTGTGCCTGCAAAAACATAATAATGTGCCTGTGCCTGTAAAAAGGTTAGATATAAGGCTTGCGCCTGCAAAAATAGATAATGCCGGGCCCCTGAGATAAGAAACCAAGCTGTGGGGGTAAAAGAGTCATTTTGGGTGACATATTCAAATTTTCCGGGCTTCCAACGGTCGAGAAATGCAATTCCATGCGGAATTTGAACTCGTGGGCCCGCCCCGAGGGGGCAAACGCGAAAACGGGTTGGGCGGCCATGCGCATGGCCGTCGAGTGCTGGGCGGCCTTTACGGGCTCGCTCAGCGGCTGAAATAGCCGTGCGGGGGCTAAAGGAGGGGCCGCCAGGCTGGGCGGCTGGGCCGCGGAGCCTGGGCGGCCCTGAACCTGGCCGCTGGGCCGGTTTAGAGGCGCGGATGAGGTTAAATCGTGGGGGAGCCGAATTTTGGGTCATTTTTTCCTCAAAAATTCGAGACACTCTCTCTCTCTACCTCCATTGTTGCCCAAACTTCCTTTATTGCTCAAATTTGCTCAAATTTGCTTCTTTTTGCTTGCATTTGCTTGATTTTGCATAATCTTTGCATAATTTCAAGTTTATTTGTGATTTCTCACAAATTTGGAGTGAATTTGTGAGTGGGTTTTTGAAACCCTTGGAGAGAGAAAATCCCAAACTTCTCCATTCTTGCTTGTTGATCTTTGCTAGCTTGTTCATCTTTCTTCATGGCTCCCAAATTGGCGAAGAAGAGCAGTAGAAGGACCGAGGTTCGGGAAGAGGTCGAAGAAATCGATTTCTTCACCAAGGCTTTTCCCTCTCATGTGAAGCCTTCAAAGAGGAAGCCTAATGTGGCTTTCCCTTAAGATAGGTACACCCGATCGGATAGGATGCCCGACATTGTGTGGGATCGATCGGAGTTACTCTTCCGACCGGCGACTCACTTGAGCTTCCGTGCCTCCAAGTTTTTGGTAAGCCTCAAACTTTGAATTCATAGTATTTGTGCATTAAATTTTAGTTTATATGCTTTGCCTTAAGTAGAATTGTGTAGGAATTGTATGCAATTGTCAAGTTTGTAGCGCATGTGATTTTGCGCGGCTTGAACGAACTTAGAAACATGTTTAGGACTTGAACATTTGGTTGAAATGTGAACCTAAGAGGTTGCAAATTTGATGATAGGAACCCGATGAGAATTTGAAGCCTCATGGCAATTATGGTTCATCGGTGAGGCTTTTTAAGACTTTGCCCAAAGAGGTGCAAAGTGCAGTTTTGGGTGCGGGGTTCGGACCCCTTTTGAAAGCGGCGGACTCCGTTGAGCGAGTCAAGAGATGCATTTCCCGCTTGTCTTTGGAACGTTTTTGGGATACTACCAACACGTTCCATTTCCCTAATGGGGAGATGACGATCACTCCATCGGAGTTTGCTATGTTGACCTGGGTGCCTTGCGTGGGTACGCCCATTGTATATGACGTTTCCATCTGGAAGCGTAAGACTGAGATGGTGGAGTTGTTTAGCCCTTGGGAAAATACCTGGGGTCACCATTATCGTCCCTATAGCGAGCTCTATGCCGCTTTGATTGATGTGAGGTACAAGAGGAGTACCTCGGTTGAGCAGAAGGCGAGGAAGTTTATCGCCTATCTCCTTGCCACCACTGTCTTTGGTGACAAGGGAGAGCGTATTCATGCTATTTACCTCCCTAGTTTGTTGGATTGGGAGAGGGTGAGAGAGTACAACTGGGGGTTGCCGGGCTACGCCAACCTCTTGAGGTGTATGCGGTTTGCTTGCCGCGTGAATGATGAAGGATACAAGCAGACTACTCTTCCTCCCGTGAGCTTATGCGGTTTTTGAGGGAGCCTGCGGAGGACCTTGTAAGGCACTATGAGCAGTTCCGTCGTGATCGCCTCATGCCTTCAGTTGTGGGTTTGAAGGTAAGATTTTTATATTTATTTTCTATGCCTTTCTTGCTTCGTTGATTTGCTAACCTTCTTTGCTTTGTAGGAGCCTCGGGTTGATGATGTTGACGTGGATGTCTCGGATATGCGGGTCCGAGGTCGGGATTATGGCGGGAAGGAGTGCTGGGGAGAGGTCCCGATGACGGAGGACCTTGATGAGGTCATCCAGGGCCTTCCTTTTCCAGTTGGGCACCCAGGGGTAAAATCGTAATTTCACCTATTGCATGTGATTTTTGCTGCTTTTATGTTTGTATTGACTTTTCTTTGCGCAGCTTGACCGTAAACAGAAAGGGAAGGTCTTCAAGATGATGCATGTTATGAAATCCTGGATTTCTCGAGCTCTCTCGAAGGGCACCTGCTCGAGGGCTGACTTCGATAAGGTGAGCTTGACTTTGCATCTTCAAATTTGTATGCTTTCAGAAATGTATCTTATATGTTCGGTGGGTTGCAGGTGGAGTATTGTCGTCCCCTTCCTCGTCGGTCACAACAGGTGGTATTGTCGGATGATGAGGTTGTGAGCTCGCTTGAGCGTAGTCCTTCCCGCGAGAGGAGTCATCGGAGGGAGAGTCCTAGGAGAGAGAGGGAGCCAGTACATCGGACAGATTGTCCTCGTGGGAGTAGGATGACTCCGTTTGTGGAGCCTACTCCTATGCCTATGCCGATGTATCCTTCTTATCCCGGGTATGCGGGGTATGCTCCTTACGGTGGTCTTTACTACCAGCCCCCTGTCCCTACTCCTATGATGCCTACCATGCCTCCTCGTTCTTCGTGGGGGTATGATTCGAGTTATGCTGGAGAGGGGTGCTCGTATCGGGAGCCTGCCCGTCATTCTTCCTTTGACCCGGGCCAGCTGACGGCCTCGATCTTTGGTGATGAGCCCCGGAGGTCGGAGGATCATTTTGAGGTGCTCCGTTCAGATGTTGATGCGGGTGATGATTTTTATGACAATGCACTTGTATGAAATGCATTCTTGAACATTTATGTTGAACAAGCATTCGGATTTTGCCTTGTGATATATTGTTGTTCTTATTGGTCCCTTCATATAATTAGGCTAATGCAAATGCACAGGTAGTCAAGCAAAAGCGCAAGTAATAGCCATGTAGCAAAAATGGTACAGCCAAAAAGTTAAAATTGGGTGCACCCTATCCCCCCTAAAGAAAATGAAAAAAGGAAGGGGTGCCAAAATGAAATAAAATTAATAAGTGTAAAAAGGGATGAATAAAATAAAATAGATGATGATCATCCACAAAAGAAATAAGGAAATTGTGGGATTCCCATAAATAATTAAGGAAATAATAGAAAGTAGCAATAATAGAGAAAATAGGAAACTGAGCCAAATCGGAGTCCAAAACGGTTAAGGAAAGTGTCCAAAACCGGGTAGAAGAGTGTTGTCTCGAAAAAGAGGCTTGGCGGCCAAAGAGGTGTGCTCAGCGGCTGACGTGAAGGAGCGGAGGTCAAAACAGGGACCGCCAGACTCAGCGTCTGGGTGGCTGAGGCTGGGCGGCTGGCCGCTAAAGCTCCGCGGCTGGCCACTAGAGCTCCGCGGCTGGGTCGTTGGGCCTTGGCTGCCATAACAGGGCCGCCGAGCCTTCAGCGGCTTCCCTATAGGCCGCTGAAGCCGTTTTTTCGACGGGTTGTCTTATTTTCGTCTTTTCTTCGTGCGAGCCCTATATAAGCCTTGGGTTAGTCCGATTTTGGGATATCACCTTCATAATTCTGTAGCAATAGAGAGCTTTTTAGAGAGAGAAACCCCCAATTAAGAATTTAGCCATGACAAGCTTTAACGTTAAGTTCGATAAGTGGTTGCAATCTATGACCCCTGAAGAGAGGATGAGTCTTGTGGCCTTTCACTTGAATGCTTTCTTCCATCTGAAGCAAGTGCAGGTTGTCTGGAACCTTCTTGAGGCTGCGGTTGATTTTTGGGATGACAAACTACATGTTTTCAGGTTTGGGTGTAACGAATTGTGCTGTCTCCCTGAAGAATTTGCTCCCATAATTGGGTTTCCTCATGATCAAGCACCTGCAACTCCATGGCTCGGGGCCAACCTTGAAAGTTACTATAAAAGATATCTTGGTTGATCTACGACACAAGCCTCTTCTGTGGCTAGAACAGGTGAGTTGGATCTCAATGGTGTCATTGACATCTTTTTCCCCAAGGTACGGGATGATCATAATGAGACATATTATAGGCGTGCTTTTATCTTATGTCTCTTGCATAGGTACCTCTTTGTTGGTGGAGGTAATGATGGTAAAACTTGTATGCTTAGAATTGTTGAACAATTCAAAACGATTTTATCCCTATGTCTCTTGTTCTTGGTGAAACCTTAATGTGCTTGGATCGCAAGAAACAAGAACCAACTCATGGCGGATGGACGGGAAGCCCTCTTCTCCTTTGAGTGAGTGCTTGAATAATTGCTCGTATATAAAGTTCGAATCTTTAATGGATACCTAATTTTATTATTTGTTTTGTTTTTGTGTTTTTTTGTAGATTTGGCTTTTGGAGCATATGTGCTTTATTGAGAGGCCGACTAATGCACTCAAGTACCAACCAAAACAGTTTCCTACCCGCCGAAGGCTTTATAATGAATCCACCATTGATGAATGGCGTGGATACCTTAAAGCGTGCCCTTCGCTAAGATGGATTGTCAAGTGGTGGGGCTTAAAATCCGCAATCGGATGTAGCAAGGAGACAGGATATTATCAAGTCCTTGGTCTTCAAAATTTGACTTACATATTCCCTAGCCGTATTATGCGGCAATATGGGAAGCGCCAGATCATCCCACAGAAGGATAGTGTCGCGCCTGCAACCCGAGTTTTGACTATTAGCATGGTGAGATCATGGGAGTGTGCATGGGATCGTCGCCCTAAGTGGACTATTCCTCATATCAAGGCCCCAACGACAATATCTTCAGCTTATGAAGCTTGGATGGATTGTAAGACTACCGAGGGTCGTCGTGCATGCAGGAAATCTGAACAAGATGATCTCAAGGCCCAATCGGTCAAGGCTAGCTTAAGACTCTCTAACCCTAATGATCCTAAAGGGAAGGGTAAACAAAAGGGAGTCAAGCATGTGAAAAGTGTTCTTAACCCAAACGCTAAGAAAGCTTTAGCCAAGATTACTACTAAGCCAGAGGAGGAGCCCTAAATTCGGGCCAATGATCATGAAGCCTCTACAAGTGATCCTCTAATGGAGGTTGAAAAGGAAGATGAGTCTGTGGTCCGAGAGAGATGGGCTCCCAAGGAGCGCGAAGTGAAAGGCCCAAAGGTTGATGAACCTATGGAAGATGTTGTCCCTACTACCGAAGCTGCGGAGTAGTCTATTAGGAAATACTCTTTTGGAGCATGTCTAGCTTAGGATTGCCTCTTTTTTTATTATTGCTTTAAATTCAATAAGGGTGATGTTTTATTTTTATTGCTTAGGAATTGCCGAGTCTTGTAATGGACTTTATTATTATTTATTTATGGAGACATGCTCGTTTTAACTTTGCAACCTTATGATTATTATGTGCACAAATTTTAGCAACTTTTGAATGCGAATTTGATGAAGGGGCCGGGCCCAATTGCAATTGGGTTGTCCTACGTATCATTTTAGGGGAATCAGGCCACTCGTAGTTCTTATCCGTTTTTTTTTTTTTTTTAACATTCAATCCGGTTTTTTTTTTTTTTTTTTGCTTATGGGATTAGTTAGCCTTGTGTGGGCCTCTCGAAAGTGTTATATTGGGTGTCTTCCCTAAGCATAGAACCTCTTTAATTGATCTATGTTTATCCATTGACTAAATTCGATCCCGTCTAAATCTGCCAATCTTGCAGCGCCACCTGTTAAGATCTTTGTGATGATAAACGGGCCTGACCAGTTGGGTCGAAATTTGCCTCTTGGGTCAGTGACATTGGCCCTTACTTCTTTAAGTACTAAGTCTCCAACTTTAAGGTCCCTCATTTTGAGCCTTTGGTTAAAGTGCCTAGTTAGTTTGTTCTGATAGACTCTTACATTGTGCAAAGCTTGCAACATTTTCTCATCTAGCATGACCAATTGTTCATAGCGGGCTTGGACCCAATCCACTTCTGGGATTTGACTTTCTAAAACGATCCTTAGGGATGGGATCTCTAGTTCAATTGGTAATACGGCTTCCATTCCGTAACCCAGGGAGTATGGTGTTGCTCCCGTTGATGTGCGAACCGATGTTCTATAACCCCAAAGTGCGAATGGCAGCTTGTCTGGCCAATCATGATAATTTTCGGACATTCTTTCAATGATTGTCTTGATGTTCTTGTTAGCTGCTTCTACTGCACCGTTTGTTATGCGGTCTGTAGGGGGATGACTTTCGATGCTGGATTTTAAATTGGTCCAACAGCTCGATCACTTCTTTCATGAAGTGTGACCCATTATCACTGATGATTTATTGGGGAACTCCATATCTAGCTATTATGTTATTCTTAATGAACTTTACCACGTGTTTTGCTTTGAGTTTCGCGTATGATTGCGCCTCGACCCATTTGGTAAAGTAATCGATTGCGACTAGGATATATTCGTGTCCCCCTTTTCCTGTTGGGGTTATTTTACCGATGATATCGATCCCCCAAGGTGAGAAAGGCCAAGGTGAGGTAAAGGTGTGTAAAGGGCTTGGTGGTAGATGTTGTAAATTTGCATGAGTCTGGCATTGTACGCATCTTTTGACAAACTCACAACAGTCTTTCTTCATCGTTGTCCAATAATATCCAAGCCTTGTTATCTTCCTAGATATGATCATACCGTTCATGTGCGGTCCACATACTCCTGCATGTACTTCTCTTAAGACCTTATGGGCCGTTTCGGTACCTAGGCAGCGGAGGTTGACTCCGTTTGGGCTTTTCTTGTATATTTCTCCCTGTACTTCCAAGAATTAGGCCGCGAGCCTTCTGAGTGCTTTCTGGGCTCTAGGACTAGAATCAGGAGGGTAAAGCTGGTAAACAAGCAGATTTTTTATGTCGGTGTACCACTCATCTTCTTCATCGTGAAACACGCCCAGGGTGTCACAATATGAAGGCTCGGATCTTCTTTGTACACAGATGGGCATCATCCGAATAGTTTTTGCTATGTTAATCATGCTTGCTAATTTTGCCAAGGCGTCTGCGAATTGATTATCTTCTCGTGGAAGGTATGTGAAGTGTATTTGATTGAAATACACTATGATCTTGTCTAAGTATTCCTGGTAGAGTGCCAGGGATTCACTTTTAACCCTCCATATTTTGGAAATTTGGTTGATTATGAGTGACGAGTCCCCATAGACTCGAAGTGTCTTAATGCCAAGGATTATGGCGGATTGCAGTCCTATTATGCAAGCTTCATATTCGCCGCCATTATTTGTAACCTCATGGTCTAGTTTGAGTGAAATGGGTGTATGTTCACCTTCAGGGGATACTATCAGTATTCCTACTCCAACACCCTTTTGGTTGGATGCTCCGACGAAGTATAGCTGCCAAGTCTCGGTATCTAAGGTCATGACCCCTTCGTCTGGGAAGTGATACTCATCCTTGTGGTCTGGCTCATTTATGGCTTGGTCGGCCAGGTATTCCGAAATAGCATGCCCTTTTATGGCCTTTTGGTGTTCAAACTTGAGGTCGAACTCTGAGAGGAGAACGGTCCACCTTGCTATTCTGCCATTTAGTATGGGCTTTTCGAATATGTATTTCAAAGGATTTTCTCTTGATCTGATATGGATCGTGTGTTGGAACATGTAGTGTCGTAACTTTTTGGTAGTTGCTACCATGGCTAAACATGTCTTTTCTAGGGATGAATAGCGGGTTTCATATTCCAGAAACTTCTTGCTTATATAGTATATTGCTTTCTCTTCTTTATCTACTTCTTGGGCTAGCATGACCCCCATTGATGTTTCTGTGACTGTGAGGTAGAGAATTAGAGGCATGCCTGGAAAGGGCGGTACTAGAACGGGTGGTTCGGATAAGTAGGCCTTAATTTTGTCAAAGGCCTTTTGGCATTCCTCGTCCCTTTCCATTTTTACCTCTTTTTTGAGTTTCTTGAATATGGGCTCACAAGTGATAGTTAACTTGGAGATGAAGCTGCTTATGTATTGGATTCATCCCAGGAAGCTTTTTATTTCTTTTTCCGTTTTCGGAGGTGGCATGTCTATTATGGCTTTGATCTTGGATGGATCGATTTCTATCCCCCTGGTGCTTATGACAAATCCTAGAAGTTTGCCAGATGTAACTCTGAATGCGCACTTCTTGGGATTAAGCCTCATAGTGTACTTCCTAAGCATGTCGAAGAACTTTTGAAGTGAGGGTACATGCCCTTCTCTGTCCTTGGACTTTAATATCATGTCATCTACGTACACTTCAGCCTCTTTATGCATCATATCGTGGAGTAAGGTCGTAGCGGTTCTTTGGTATGTAGCCCCCGCATTCTTAAGCCTGAACGACATTACCGTATAGCAATAAGTGCCCCACTGTGTGATGAAAGTGGTTTTCTCTACCCGTCCATGAATGATAGAAGGGCATGTCCAGCGGTGTTATCTACCAAGACGTCTATGTGAGGTAAGGGAAAGTCGTCTTTTGGGCTTGCTTTGTTCAGGTCCCTAAAATCTACACACATTCGGACCCGTCCGTCCTTTTTTGGGACTGGGACAATGTTGGCTACCCAATCGGGGTAATTGGCCACTCTTATGAAGCCTGCCTCTAGTTGTTTTTGGACTTCCTCCTTGATCTTAAGGGCCCATTCTGGCTTCATTCTTCTTAACTTTTGTTTGACTGGTTTGCAGTCGGGATTAAGTGGAATGGTATGCTGAGCAATTTTGCGGTCTATGCCTGGCATGTCCTTGTAGGACCAAGCGAAAACATCCGTATAATCCGTTAGGAGTGTTACGAATTGTTCGCGTTCATTAGATGTTAAAGACAAGCCTATTTGCACGTGGCGTGGCTCATCATTAGTTGCAATGTTTGTTGTCTCGGTTTCTTCGACTATTGAAGTCTTTTGCTCATGTTCGATTAGTGCTTTAATAATTTCTTTTGGCAATTCCGTTATATTTTCTGAATTATTAGCAATGAGGCAATCCGAGTAAGCAAAATCGACGTTCATAATATTAATAGAAGCGGACAATACATCAATGAGGTCATCAATAAGGACCTTAGGAATAGACTGGGGTGGACTACCCGACACTTCTAGGATAACAGACTCAGAATCAGACTCGGACTCAGAATCGTACTCGGAATCAGAATTGGGCCCTCCTGTAGGACCGTTGCGGATGGTGAACTTGTACTTGGCTCCCTTGACTGGAGTCCAACTCGTCTCGTGCCTCCAGGTGGTGCGGTCGGGCCCGATTGGGGCGATCAGCTTGGTCGGGTCGAAACCTTCATTGAAAAGCACAGTAAGGGGAAGTTTGGTAGTGGTCTCGTCGTACTGACGACGTTCTTCGCCAAATAAAAGCCCAATGTCATTGGGTGCCATGTCATTAGCCCAATCTTTCGTGGATTGGCCCTCATTGGGAGGTATGGGTGTATCTTCACTCATGAGGAAGCAATCTTGAAATGCTTCGAAGCCCGGCATCAGGATCCCGTTGATTGTGTATCGTTCAGGGAATCCATAGTAGGGATATGGGTCGCCTTCCTGAAGGAATTGCCCATTGAGGGTGAAGGGATAAGGATCCATGTTATGTGTAATGGGTTTGTTAGCCACAAGGGCTCTTTTCTTAGCCATTACTTCGGATATGTAGGCCCTAACTTCTTGCCTTGTGGGCCTGTAGCCCAACCCGAATAAGTCATTTTTGATCTTGGTGTTCCAAGAGGTTTGAGCTACCTTGAGACGAGGGCCCAAAGTGGTGCCTGGGAAGCAGCCTTGCTTTCTTAGTAAGGCGTTCACATTGAGCGTGGGCTCTATTGTTTCTATGAAGGCTATCTTCTCAAAACCCCATAACTCCTCGTCTTGCTAATTATGCTCTATCTTTAGGACTGGAGCTTTCTCAATCTGGGCTATCATAGTATCAGCGCAGACCTCCAAGGTGGATCCTGCCAAGGATAACTTCACCTTTTGATGCAGAGTTGAGGCTATAGCATTTAGCCCGTGTAACCAGGGTCTTTCCAAGAGTAGGTTGAAAGTAGCTGGAATGTCGATCACATGGAATTGGACCATTTTCTCGATGGACCCAATATTGATGTTCATGGAGAAGGTACTCAATACGTTCCTTTTAGAATTATCGTATGCCCTTAACCCTTATGCGGAATGCGCGAGGTTTTTGCAGTCTATTTTGAGGTGTTCAGCAGTCTTCAAAGGGCATACATTTATAGCAGAGCCATTGTCGACTAAAGTCATAGGGACTTGCCTTTGTTGACAGATTACAGTAAGATAAAGGGCTTTGTTTTGGTGAATACCTTCGGCTGGAAGGTCTTTATCAGAAAAGGTGATGGGCGTGGATGACTTTCCTTGGATTAGGAGGTTGACTACCTCTTCAGGAGTGGCATTTGGAGAAATGGTGGTTGCATTCAAGGCCTCTAGCACGGCTCTTCTATGAGTGATAGAAGTGGTCAACAGTTGCCAAATAGATATATCGGCTTTTGTTCTTTGCAGTTGCTTGAGGATATTGGTCCCATCATCTTCTTTTGCCACTTCCTTTTGGGTCGGATCCCTATTAGGGATGGCTACAGGCTCTACTGGTTGGATTTGAGATGGATCCATATAAATGTTTTCGGGCCGGAACTGGCGTCCCGACCTTGTGAGATAGTTTAAAGCTTTGTCATCCTCTTCCTTCTCATCATCGGAGATATCATACCAGGCTTTGCCATTAGCTATGTCATGGACTTGATGAGTCAACACATCTTCTGGATCAGTATGCGACCCATTATCCTCTTCATCACTATCCCAAAGGCCGCAGACGTCTAGCTTGGAACTTGGGCTTGGGTATGGTGGTATGTCCTGTCCAATAGGCGTGATCAAATAGGAGGGATCAAACCCTTCTTCTATGTCAATAGGGAAAGAGTTCCCAAGGGGATTGTTGTTGTTGCTGGGTGTGCCATTGTCGAACAAGTCTTGGATTTTATCCTTAAGGGTGTAACACTTTTCAGTATCGTGTCCACGCCCCCTATGATATTTGCAGAATGCGGATTCGTTCCAATATAGTGACATTTTCTCTATAGGTGGATCGGGAGTAGGCCCAATCGGATGCAAATAGTCTCCTTTGATCAACTTATCCAGAGCCTTGACATAAGTCATCCCGAGGGGAGTATACCTTCTTGAGCGCCTATCAGCTATGGCGTTCACTTCATTTCCTCCACTTGTGGAGGCATGGTTGGTATTAGTGTATTTCTTGTCCTTATATCCACTTGTGTTGTTATTGTAGGTGACCTTGTTCTTCCCTCTTTGGAGTTGGTCATCTTCAATGGCCATGCCCACTTCAGTTAATTGGGCATAGGTGGTTATGGATTGAAACTTCATGTGATCGCGGTATTCAGATGCCAAATTTTGGACTAGCATGCGGATTTGATCCCTTTCAGATGGGCGATCAATCATCTCAGCGACCTTAGTCCTCCATCTTCTCACGAAGCTAGTGAATCCTTCTTTGTCACCTTGCTTGGTGATGTCGAGTTTCCTTAATGTCATGGGGGGCAAGACATTGCCAGCGTATCTTTGAAGGAACAGTGTGGATAGATCTTCCCATTTCTCCAGCTTTTGAGTGGGAAACTTGAAGAACCAGGCCCTGACAGCAGGATCCAAGGTTTGGGGAAAGAGGTGAACATATAACTCTTGTTCAATGCCTCTAAGGCCCAATGCAGTAGTAAAAGCTCTAATGTGATCTTGTGGATCATCGGTTCCTTTAAATGTGGGAACTTCAGGCATGGAGAACTTGGTGGGAAATTTTCTCTTGATGTGGGGAGCATAGCCTTCAGAATTGATGATCATGTCGTTGATGTGGACAGATTCAAGCCTGTTCAGCTTAGCTTGAAGTTCTTGCACCTCTTTAGTGGAGGGTTCAGCCTTTTCCTCATCGGGCTTGGGCTCATCATCATTTCTATTAGGGGGATCCAACTTGGTGACACGGGCTTCCATATCAGTGAATCTAGCATTCATAGCGACCATTTGGGCTAAAAGGTCATCCATCTTTTGGTCAGCGGTTCTCTCTACGTCTCCAGACATAGCGGACTTAGGTGAATTGGATGGCGAGGTTTGAGGTGGCAGTGGCGGTGTGCGAAGGTAATCAAGCCAAACAGGGCCCACGAACTGTGCTTGTGGTGAAGGTTCAAACGACAACTTGCGGACTAACCTCTTACTGGACTTGTCTCTCTCCCACTCCCTAGGACCAGGATCTCTACTTCTACCAATTCTGGACATGAGAAGACCCGTTTAAGAAGATAGAAAATAAATGGGAATCTCCACATAATAAAAAGTTTTATTTTAAAACAAATGTGGGAAGGAAATCTATTACTAATCCTCAACATGGTGATCTTTTGGGTAAGACGCGATTTTATGTAAATAACATATTTTAATCTAGGATCTTTCGACTCTATTAGAATTATAAATACTCTTAACTTGCATATGGGATAAAACTCCTTAATTTTAGGAAAAGATAAATACTGTTGACTTGCATATGAAATCAAACTGGACTCCTTTTTTTATTTGGTGAAAGATCATTGACGGGAATATGTTATTTGCATGCAATCTAATTCTTATGAAAAGGAACGTCTTCCTAACATGGTCACTAGCATCATCGGAGTTATACAAGGATTCTACTTCCTAAAAAGATAAGATCCTAGACTCTATTTGTAAACTTGAACAAGCTAACAGAAGGGAAACCTTCCCTAATCAGGACTCAATAAAAGAATCCTAAGGGGGGATCTAATCCTAGTATTCTTATGGAAGTTAATCACATAGCAAGGAAACAATTAATAATGTAGCAAATAAAGCAAGTAGCACTTTGATATGGACTATGAGACTTAGTGCAATAGTTTGACACAATCTATGGTGGGATAAGGTAACCCATGACCGGATGCGTTTTGTCATCCATGGGGCGCATAGTAAGACTAGACGTACCATTTTACATATCTCGAATGGAAACATGTAAATGCCATGGGGCGGAACACGACTATGTGCAAAGGTAATTCGGACCGAGTGGGTCACTGGCCTAAGTCATAGACAATGCTCCAAGGGTAGATCCTATAATGGCGTGGTGATGTCTTTCGACATCTTGCAAAGATAATGTATACAATATGAATGATATGGATGCAAAGAGGCAAAGAAAATAAACACGTACGGTAATTGAATCAAATAGCTAAAATAAATTATTGACATGTATAAATGCTCGAATTACATCCTCTTATTAAGTCCCCAATTGAGTCGCCACCGTAAGAACCCTCGCCTTTCCGGGGCGGTCTAATTGAAATTATATTCTGTTGGAATTAATGGTTCTTAAATATGTGTACATGCGATTCAAATTAATTATAAAGAACAATAATTTGCAAATAAGAAGCTGCACCAATTTTTAAGGAAATAATTGGAAATCATCAAAAGTGCATCCCAATTCCTATTGGGAATTGACTCATGCCCATGGGGACTAAATATTGAGTTTGGGGATGTAGGTACGAAATAAACAAAACCAATCTCATCTAAATCGCCCGTATTAACGGCCTCTACTAAGCTTATCCATGTCAAGTATTTATTTATGCTATATGATTCTATACAAATCCGGTCGTCCAATGATCCTAAATTAACTAGGCGGGTTAAGATCAACCAAATTACCTACGTTATCGCTTTGCACAATTTATATCCAATTTACATGCACACTATTAACAAGCATAAACATGATATAAAACATTAAATAACGCTCCAACCTACCAACTTTGCTAAACGCGCCATGTATTGCATATGCACATTAATAAAACTGTCAGTATCTTCAATGGAATAATAGTAATATTATAAAGATGCTAACTTTATGCTAAAATAAACCTAGGAGGCTACTATATGCATGCAAAAACTATAAAAAGATGCAAACTTGCATAAACTAATAAAAAGACATAAACTTTATATTAACTAACCATGCATAATTATGTACAAAATCCAAAGCATGCAAATTTATTCAACCGTAATCAAAAGCTAAATAAAACATGATTAATAAATAATAAACAAGAGATTTAATAAAGAATTAGGCCTGCAGGATGGTTAACCTGGACGTTCTATTCGAACGGGACTAGTAGAATTGGAATTGCTCTTCGATCTTGTGTGCTAGGCTAGGTGTATTGCTTGCTTGAATCTTCAGATTTCTGAATTTGGGGAATTATGTGCTCTCAAAATTGTGAACTGACTGCTCTCTCGCAGAAGAGGGTGAAAGGGAGTATTTATAGAGTTAGGGGACGGTTTTAGGGGCCTAGGGCTGGAAGCCCGGCTCAAAAACTCGGCCCAGTCACAAAATCGATTCAGCGGCCACACAGAGGGCAGCTGGGGCCCGCGGTGGCCGCTGGGGCTCAGCGGCTGGCAGCTGGGGCTCAGCGGCTGGCAGCTGGGGCTCAGCGGCTGGCCCAATGGCCCCCGCTGTCACGCGCTGGCCGTCGGATTGGTCGCGTCAGCCGCTGGACCTGACGGCGCGCGCGTGACTAGGGTTTTTGACTTTTTGGTGCTCTGTAAATTACGAAATTGCCCTTGGGCTGCCCCAGGGGGCCGGGATCGAGCGATTTTGGCCCAAATCTTCGAGACGCGATATCTCTTGATCCGGGAATCTGATTGAGGCAAGGTCAAAGGCGTTGGAATCCTTATAACAAGGGCTATTCAAAGACTAAGGTTTCAAGGAATTTGGTATAGATTTCCGAGCAATGTCCTTTTCTACTTACGTCCATGTTAATCCATTACCATCATCATCGGGCGTTGCGGTGTCAGAGGATGAGAACCGATTAGGGTGTCTACACAATTATATTGTTTCCTATGAAATTAGCATCTACGGTTATAGTGCAAAGAGGAGCCCAGCAAAGTAAGTATTTTGGTTAGCCAAAAAAACTAGTGCACAGTAAGCATTGCCGGCCAAGTGATAAAATATGTTTCAGCAAAAGTAGTGTTTTTGGTTTTTTTTTTTTTTTTTTTTTTTTTTTTTGGCAACAAGATATACATTATTATACACTAATTAAAAGCCCATACTTCCTAGCTAGAGAAGCATATTTATGGGCTGGACTAACTTGACTTCTAGCTACTTTAACAAAAACTAAGTGATCAAAAGACATAAAACGCTTCCTAATATGATCTACAACATCCACCACATTTATTGGAGGCACAATATCTTGCTTAAGGATACTGAGAAGTTGTGCACTATCTGTATGCAAAGTCACTGATCTCCAATTTCTTTGCATAGCCCATAGAAGCGCATGATGACACGATATCGCTTCCGCCTTGAGTGCTAAATCTATCATTAAGTATGCAGAACCAAAGTCTAGCACTACAGTAGAGCTCATGCTCAGGGCACACGCCCTGCTCTAAAAGATGAAGCATACCACGAACCATCAGTACAGATAGAAATTAAGGACGGGAGTGAGTCCAACCATCTTGCTTAAACTTTTGTTCCTCAACTTGATCCAGTTTTAAAGGTATTTGCTGTGGAGAACAAGCATTTATGACCAAACAGCAAGAAGATGCCCACTTGTAAGTCATGTTAAGTATAAGTTGAGGTTGCAGCTTATCCTTCCTGAAAACCACATTATTCCGAACAATCCAAATACTCCACATCATTGATACCAGAAACACAAACCCCTCTGAGTTAAAACCAGCATTTTTGTGGAAGTATTCAATTAAGTCAGCTAGCCAATCCTTAAAGGAAATGTAGTCATTAACCACAACATTAATACCCAGTGGTCCACATCTCCACACATGCTGCACTACCTCGCAATCTCTAAATAGATGAGCAATGGATTCCCTATCCTTAGAGCATAGAGCACAAGTACCTGAATCATTGAGCCCTCTACGAATCAAATTATCTTTAGTAGCAATCGCACTGTTTAATATTTTCCAGAGAAAGATTTTCCACTTCGGAAAGATTTTAGATGCCCATATCAATCTCCAAACTCGTCTCCTCCATGCAGTAGAACGATCCAGTTTCCCTGAGCTTATCAAAACCCTAGCATATCCTGACTTAACCGAGTAAGTACCTGACTTGTTCCAAAGCCAGTAGAAATCATCCTGTCCCATATCAGGGCGAATTTCAGTAGCCAAAATCCTCCTTACACTTTCCAATTCAAAACACATATTGATTTTGTCATGGTTCCAACTTTTCCCATCAATGGATATAAGCTCCTTTACCCACAGAGGTCTTGAACATGCTATCTGTGGTTTGAAGCTAACATGATCACTACAAGCCCATACATGCTTCAAAATATGCACTTGTTCACCATTTCTTATTCTCCAAGCAATACCAAGATTGGCTACCTGAGCTCCAGCTAGCATACTCCGCCAACCCCATGTCGCATCCACCCGTGTTTTCTTATTATTGATGACAGACGAAATAGGTCCACCTCCATATCTTGCTTTATAAACTTTGGAGATAAGCAGATCCTGATTATTCTCAATTCTCCAAGCCAGTTTAGCAAGAAGCGCCTTATTGAAGGCTGAGATGTCCCTAATACCTAGACCACCCATTCCCTTTGGTAAAGCCAATGTATCTCTATCCTTCCAGTGAATTGCTCTCCTTTCAGCTGAGCTCTGCCACCAAAATGTTGCCATTATCGAATTGATTTTATTGCAAACAGTTTGGGATACCAAGAAAATGGATATAACGTGAAGGCTTAAAGCAGTAAGCACCGCATTGATCAGCACAAGTTTTCCTGCTGACGGAAGTCCTAAATGATGCCAGAGACGAATCTTAGATGCCACCTTATCAACAAGAAAACTGAAGTTTGACCTTTTGCTTCGACTAAAAATCACTGGTGCACCAAGATATTTACCCATTTCTTCCTTGACGTCCATATTGAATACGTCACACAGTTGTTCTTTGCAAGCAGGCGCAACATTCTCGATAAACATGATAAATGATTTCTGAACATTAACCATCTCACCCGAGGCAGAGCAAAAAAGTTTGAATAACATGATTAACTTCAATACATGCAGAGTGCGTAGCTTGAAAAAATAATAATGCATCATCAGCAAAGAATAGATGCGAAATTGATGGCGCAGATCGGGCTACTTTGATACCTTTAAATCTCCCATTAAGCTCTGTAGATAGTAGCATCGAAGAGAAGACCTCCATACATAAAGCAAATAAATATGGGGAGATAGGATCACCTTGGCGCAAGCCTCTTTTGGGTCGAAATGGTTGAGTTGGCTCTCCATTCACTAGGACTGAATAAGAGACTGTGGTTACACACTACATAATAAGTTGAGTCCATCTAGCAGGAAAGCCAAATTTGTTCAAAACCAGTTCCAAGAAGTTCCAATTGATTCTATCATAAGCCTTATTTAGAATAAGCTTCATCGCCGCTAACCAATGACTACCCTACTTCTTATGCTTGAAATATGATAAGATTTCATTAGCTAGCAAGCAGCTGTCTGCAATAAGTCTTCCAGGAATAAAAGCATTCTGATATGAATTTATTAGCTTGTTAATCACCCTCTTGAGTCTTGTGGTCAGAACTTTTGAGATGCACTTGTATAGGACATTACAGAGGCTTATCGGTCTAAATTGGGATACCGAATCTGGGTTTTTTTATATTGGATTAAGAGCAATGTATGTATAATTCAGTTCTTTAAGCATAAAACTCGAGTTAAGTACCTCCAGAACAACTGCAGCAATTTGTTCCCCTACTACAGCCCAATTCTTTTGATAAAAACATGCAGGTATGCCATCAGGTCCAGGTGCCTTTGTGCCTTTTATATCAAAGATGGCATTCTTCACTTCTTCCTTTGAAAAAGGCTCTTGTAGATAAGCCACGTCTTCAGCTGAAAAAGAACATTGAAGAGTGCCAATAGTTTCCTGAAATAAGGAATTCGAGATATGTGTCTGTGGCTGTTGAGTAGCTCCAAATAGCTCCTTGTAGAACTGTACAAACATATCTGAGATGGACGCAGAATCCGAGACCCATTCACCAATAGGATTCTTGAGTAAAACAACATCATTCAGAGCAACTCTCAATTTTGTTGTTTGAAAGAAATATCTCGTATACTGATCACCCCGAGTATCCCAAACCACTTTGGCTCTTTGACGCCAATAACTATTTTGACAAGAAGCAAATTCCTTATATTTCCAAATATCCGCTGACAAAGTAGAGGGTCTTAACAAGTCGTCATTTTCAATCTGTGGTAACTCTTTACGAAAATATTCCCATTGTACACCCCAGGACTTCTTCTTATCCAGACACCAAGCCTTAAGCGCCCCTCTAACTTTCTTCAAACGCTGAACAACCTTATACATGTTTGAGCCACTCAACAAATATTGCCAGTTAGACGAAAACAAATCCTTAACCTCAGCAAACTATTGTAGTGTTTTTGTTAGCATAAGAGGTTAGTGTGCCAAGTCTTTGTAAGTGCATGTTGAAGTTTGCAAGAGGTTCATATATATGGGAGGGTTCCCATAAGAACCCTTGTTTATATGAGAACCATGAGAACTTATCCTTACCTTGGTTAACTTGTATACATTAGCACTTTTATATATGTTGAGGTTAACTTTTGTACAGAATAGGGTTAACTTTTGTACAGAATAGGATTAACTTTCGTACAGGATGGGGTTAACTTTTGTACAGAATTAGGTTAACTATTGTACAGACTGGGATTAACTTTTATACATAATGGGTTAAAAAATGGGGTTAACTTTTATACAGAATAGAATTAACTTTTGTACTGAATAGGGTTAACTTTTACATAAACATACATCATTAAAGGACATGATGGTCATTTAATAATTCATCAATCCAAAATCAATCCCATCTTTCTCTCTCCTAAACCCCGACACCACCATTTCATTTCAGACCCAACACCATTCAACTTCCACAAAAGCCGACAGCATCACGACTTCGGCGAGTCCCACCACCTCCACCTCCACTCACGACTTCGGGCTGATTGTATCAAGGGGTTGAACTTTTTTACACCTTCAATCAAAAACACGGGGCACTAACTCCATATCCGTCTCCATGGATCGATCTGCTCGGCGAAGGTTTGAAGGATGACCCATTGCAAGGATTGATTTTGAACGAAAGCCATTAAAAATTCATGAGTTTGATTTTAAACAACATCACTTAAAATCCAAGGATAGATATTGAATCCCATAAAATCCAAGGCTTCTAATACCAATGGCTAAAGGAAAAAGTCAGATTATTCGCAAATTAGGTATCACATTTACTAACTTTGAATTTTGGTCCCTCATCTGTTTGAGAACTACAAACAATCGCAGTTGTGGCTGAGAGCTGGTTGTGGCAGAGGAGAGAGGGGGGGAGAGAGGAGATAGAATGGTGTGGTATATATATATATATATATATATATAGGCACAGAATTTAGTGCAGTCAGACAAATGTATTTTGCGGAAAATCTATCCCTTCACAAAATAAAGATTAATAATCTGGCACAAAATTTAGTGCAGTCAGATAAATGCATCTTGCGGAAAATTTATCTCTACACAAAATAAAGACTAACAATCTGGCACAAAATTTAGTGCAGTTAGATATATGTATTTTGCGGAAAATCTATCCATGTACAAAATAAAAGATTAGTAATCTGGCACAAAATTTATTACTGTCAAACAAATGTAATTTGCGGAAAATCTATCCCTGCACAAAATAAAGATTAACAATGTGGCAAGAATTTCGGTGCAGCCAGATAATTGTATTTTGCAAAAAATCAATCCTTGCACAAAATGAAGGTTAGTAATCTGGCACAGAATTTTAGTGCAGTCGGGTAAATGTATTTTGCGAAAAATCTATCCATGCACAAAATATTAGTTGTTAGAAAATATGCAAGGTCAATTTATGCACATAAGGCAAAGTCTGCAAGGTTGGATGATGTTGAGCAGATATTACCTGTTGGGCAGCAAAATAAATAGGTTAGTTTTACATGGGTAGTATCGTTGTACAGTAAAATGAACTGTTGTTGAAAATCTGAATTTTGAATTTGTGAAGCCGAGAGGACGTTCTTTCGCGCTTGACTCTAGTCGGGAGACTACTTCGCAGTTTGTTGTAGTTGGAAACTCGTTTCCGTTACTGATTGTGATCGCAAGGTCAGTTCCGGGCGGGATTGCTATCGTTTGTTGAGTGCTGAGCTCGAGGATTGCCGGTTTAAACAGAGAGTAGACGAAGTCGAGTCTGCGATGGATATATTCACATAGCAAGGATGCATGGATATATTCACATAGAAAGGATGCAATAGACATGCCTGACTGATAATGACAAGATGTACAAGAATATGACATGAAAATATGCATAGGGCAAGGGGAGAATTCATCTTAACACACAGAGGCTCAAGACACTGAGAAAGCATTTACACATGCTTTCCTTTTAAGGTGACTTTAGTACTTATGCAAATGCGATGTATGCTGACACTTTTGACTCATGGCTTCATGCGGCCTAGCCTAGTATGCACGACTCTCCTATAGGGTCTAAAGAGGGAATTCATGCTGGAAACGATTTTTGAGGAGGAATTTCATTTCTATGGTGTACTTGACAGAGTATGAGACATGTGGACAAGATTGGGTGCAGTCAAGGGAGAATCAGCCCCCAAATTGATGTGTGGTCTTTGATAGGCATGACAATGGGCCAGGCCTGGGACGGGTCCAGTTGGATATAAACCCATTTAAATTTTTGGGTCGAGATCCAAACCTGGTCCATCATGGTCTATAGTACTTAGATCCATATTTAGATTCGTTGGGTCTAGCGGGTCCGTGGGTCCTAAACGGGTCTCATCAATAAATTAATAAATAAAGAGATTTGTTCCTAAATCATATTATAGGCATAAGGTTTAATTTTTTATTAGAAATTATCTATTAAGATCGTTTTTATATTCAAGATTTTCGGAAACTCGATTTTTCACCTGTGGACTCTTTTTTAATACGTGGTCTTCACATATTCCCTTTTTATTTTAAATTTTTACATGTTAATGGCTCCATGGGTCGGGACTGGGTGGATTTGGAATTTACGACACTTGGACCCAGATTCAGATCTAGATCCAATGAGTCTATAAAAAGAGGATTAATGCCCTTATAAATGGATCTGGATTCGTGGGTCTGAGTCGGGTCTCAAACTCATTTCCATCCCTAGTCTTTGATGATTGACATAAAACATGCTTGAAGAGCTCCGGATGTTGGAACATGAGACACTTGTTGCAGCTAAAGAGAAAATCCTGACTTGAGGATGAAATGGACAACATTGAACGTCGTGGATGGGGAACTGACTCGTTCTGAAAAAGTCCCAAGTGGGGATGTCTGTGTGCAAACCTACGAGAAAGGTGATCCATACGACTCTAAGAGTTCCACAAAAAGGAAAGTTTCAAAATAAAAGTGGAAAAGTTATATCCAGACCCTTCTATCAACATAACCTTAGTGGCTAAGTAATGGGTTTAGGTCAAAAGGTCTCAATGCAGGATAAAAAGATATTATACTCTTGACTTAAGGAAAAAGGAGAGATTTTATTCTCGACTCAAATTTGGATGAAATGAAAAGATATTATACTCTTGACTGAAAGAAAGGGGAGAGATTTTATTCTTGTCTTAAATTGGGATAAAATAAAAATATATTATACTATTGGATTTAAGAAAGGGAGAAATTTTATTCTCGACTCAAATTAGGATAAAATAAAAAGATATTATCCTCTTGACTTAAGGAATGGGGAGATAATTCATTCTCGACTCAAATTGACGTAAAATAAAAACATATTACACCCTTTACCTAAGGAAGGGGAGAGACTTAGAGATCTTTGACTAAAACTCACTACCTAGTCGCAAAAGAAAGAAATATTACGCTAAATCTTTTACTAAGGCAACAAGTATCCTATAGAACTTTCGGGGATATTATTTCCTAAACAGAAAAGATTGTAGACTCGATCTTAAGAAAGAATCTAAACTCAAAAAAGGAAAATATCCTAAATGGGGTCTAACCTGATATTCTATGACGGCCAGAACGACTACGCAAAGATTGTGTTCACATATGGGCAAACAGCAAACCAACGCAAATGACATAATCCTGAAGATCTTCATGGACATGGGGCTGAGTTTTAAGCCTAAGACATCGGTTCTAGTTCATGCAATGGGGTTGTCTCAAGGGTTTTGGTCGAAAGGTAATCATAATTAAGAAATTAGAATAATCTGCGGGATGCGGAACAAATATGATGCATTATTATTGGTGCTAATAGTTGAGTGGAAGATTGCGTATGAAGGTACATGAGGTGGGGGGATTCATGTTTCTTGGCAAAGAAGAATTCAGTGGATTTTCACCAAGGCACTTCACCGCTCTCTATTGGTTAAAGTTGGTTATAACTTGTTAAAACAAACTAGGAAGTCGCGCAAACGCATGCACATAAATGCAACGAATGCAAATTAATAAATGATAATGAGCAATCAAAATAATAAAACACTCAAAGTCATTAACCACACAAGAATAATGTCAATGAACTAATTTTCAAGTTACACCTTAATATATCCCTAGTGAATTCGCCACTATAAACTCCACCGAAGAAAGTGATAGGCGTCCCCGCCTCTCTTCCCTCGTGTACCGGTTGGGGGCGGCTCGCTTGGAACTTCTTTTTTTTTGGAAATTTGTTCCTTTTTGTGCTTTGGCTTCTTTGAGTGAATTTGTATATAGAGATCTTTTGACAATGCTAAGGACATAAATAAGACAAAGAGAAGTTGTCACTAAATTTAGGGAAATTTGGAAACCAATGTGAATCGAGTCAATAGTCTTTAAAGGCCTCAACCTGGTTCGTGTGCACCCCAATACAATTGGAGAAATTGATTTCAGATATGAGTTCGGGGGCATGGGTACGAGTTGGGAAGGTGTTAGGCATTTGTTCCCGCCTTTCTTCCCCTCGCGTCCCATTTGGGGGCGGGCCATCGGAGCTTTTTTTTTAGCATTTGTTCCTTTTTGTGCTTTGGCTTCTTTGAGTAAAGTTGTATATAGAGATCTTTTGACAATGGTAGGGACATAATTAAGACAAAGAGAAGTCCCCACTAAATTTAAGGAAATTTGGAAACCAATGTGAATTGAGTCAATAGTCTAGAAAGACACCAACCCGGTTCATGTGCACCCCAATACGATTGAGGAACTTGACTTCATAAATGAGTTCGGGGGCGTGGTAGGAGTTGGAAATGTGTTAGGCAGCCAACTCGCCCGTTGACGACAATGACCTCTAGATCTACTAATTAGTTCAAATCAATTATTAGTGCTAATGGTTTCAGACAAATCCGGTTGTCCAAATTCCTAACCTAATGAGTTTTTCAACAAACAATTACTATGGTGATCGCTTTTAACATTTTATCCAATTTACATGTTTTTATTAGTAATATAAAATAAATATGCAAAACCAGCGAATTAGTGACAAACCATACAATTCATCCAACCAAACCACAATTAAGCATAAATATATGAAAAACAATAAATAAACATCCATTCATTCATTGGCTTAAAACAAGCCCTTTTGCTCAAACTCCGCCAAAGAAAGGGAGAGGCGTCCCCACCTTTCTTCCCCTCGCGTCCCATTTTAGGGTGGCCCGCCAGAGCTTTTTTTTTTTTAGGCATTTGTTCCTTTTTGTGCTTTGGCTTCTTTGAGTGAAGTTGCATATAGAGATCTTTTGATAATGCTAGGGATATAATTAAGACAAATAGAAGTCGCCATTAAATTTAAGAAAATTTGGAAACCAATGTGAGTCGAGTCAATAGTCTAGAAAGACGCCAACCCGGTTCATGTGCACCCCAATACGATTGAGGAACTTGACTTCATAAATGAGTTCGGGGGCGTGGTACGAGTTAGGAAGGTGTTAGGCAGCCAACTCGCCCGTTGACGACAACGACCTCGAGATCTGCTAATTAGTTCAAAGCAATTATTAAGGGTGTTACTAAATACCGCCCCTAAATTACTACCTACCGCCCCCCCAAATTCCAATTTTGCCCTTTTTTAAATTTTCACTCATCCTCTCCCTCTCTAACTCTCACACCAATTCTCCCTCTCTAACACCCACTCTACCACCCACTCTCATAGCCAACCTTCATCAATATTGACTCAAGCAACGGCCGCGGATGTCTGCCGGCGACCAGGAAGTGCCGTCGACGGTGGCGGAGGTAAAAAAATTTTTTGCGCATTTTTTTGCACGGTCGTCTGCCGATCTCGACTCACCCTTGGGTGAGTCGTCTGCGACCGGCGACCCACCCAAGGGTGAGTCGTCTGCGACCGGCGACCCACCCATGGGTGAGTCGTCTGCTACAAGAGACTCACCCTTGGGCGAGTCGAGATCGACAGACGACTCACCCTTGGGTGAGTCGCCGGTAGCAGACGACTCACCCAAGGGTGAGTCGAGATCGGCAGACGACCGACACCAAAAAAAAAAATTATTATTATTATTAATTATTATTATTATTATTATTATTATTATTATTATTATTATTATTATTATTATTATTATTATTATTATTATTATTATTAATATTGTTTCTTCCATGGTCCAAATGGAAATTTCATACGCATGTCCCTTGGTTCAGTCGGTTTTGATAGACGTTTAAGATTAAGCTAACATTGTTTTCGTTGTTTTCGTTAGGTTCCTTTGGAGCGGTTCGGTGGTGATGGTGTTGATTACAGTACGCATTTCGTCACTGGTGAGTTATTTGATAGTGATACAGATGCAATTAATTGGGCAAAACAAATTGCCCTTACTATCGGGTTTGAGTTGATAATTTCGTCACACAAGAAGAGTGGAAGCGTAAAATTGTTAAGATGCAATCGAGGTGAACGCTACAGAGGGGAATTAAGAGACTTAGATACTGCTGCTCGGAAGAAATCGAAAACAAAGGCTTGTAAATGTACGTTCCAGTTAAGAGCTCGGCAAGTGTATGGGTCCAGTAGTTGGATGATTGTCACATTGCCTGGGATTAGGGGTACGCACAACCATGACTTTGTTGTGTTTCCTGAGGGATATCGTCAGATGAGTGGTCTTAGTCCTGGGTCAAAGAAACTCGTTCGTGACATGACTTCGGCACAAACAAAGCCATGTGCTATCTTGGCCGCTATTAAGGAAAAATTTCCCGAGGACAATGCAACTAGACGGCATGTGTACAACCACAGAGATCGTATAAGGAAACTTGATTTTGAAGAGAGAGATGTCATTGGTCAGTTTCATCATTTAGCTGTGGAGAATAAGTACGTACATTGGACAAGAGCCGACCCAGCTACTAATGAGGTAACTCACGTGTTCATGGCACACCCTACATCAATTCAGTTACTTCGGTCTTTTCGTTGGTTGATTGGCTTAGATTCCACGTACAAAACAAACAAGTATAAGATGTCGTTTCTTGAGATAGTGGGGATGACTCCAACCAATAAGAACTTCCTCATAGCTTATGCCATTATGAAGGATGAGACTCAGGCAAGCTATGCGTGGGTCTTAGATAAGTTGAGGATGCTTATTGGAAATGATGTACACCCAACAGCAATTGTGACCGATCGTGAGCTAGGGTTGATGACACCTATTAGAGAGATATTTCCCGAGAGTGCCCATTTGCTCTGTACATGGCACATTAACAAAGTCGTTGAAGACAAAGTGTACAGACTTTGTGGAAAAGATAAGCTTGTCGCGGAGAGGTTCAAGAACGGGAGGTGGAAAATTATCATGGAAGCTTCCACAGAAGCTGCGTACGATAGAGCAATGCGTATGATGAAGGGTAGTTGGAGGAATTACCCTCACGTGATATCCTATGTAGAGGAGACCTGGCTGAGATACAAAGAGATGTTTGTGGCTGCGTGGACGAATAAGGTGCTACACCTTGGCAACACTATGACTTGCAGGGTGGAGAGTGCACATGCCGCGCTAAAACAGTGGTTGAACTCCTCAACTGGAGCTTTGGACAATGTTTGGAACAAGGTCAACAAGTCAATCGAGTCACAAATAACTGAGATCAAGTACACACTTGAAGAGTGCAGAAGACGAAGAAGTGTGATGTACTCGGGTTTCCCATTCAACTATCTGACCGGGTATGTTTCCCATTACTGCTTAGAAATATTATCGAATGAGCTGAAGAGGATGAGAGAATTGAGTCACCAAGTATTTGATCGTTGCGGTTGTGTATTGAGATCCACTCATCAGATCCCGTGTGCGTGTGAGTTGAAAACGGCCACGGATACGGGCACGCCAATTAGCTTGAATAGTGTCCACAAATTTTGGCGAACACTCGTTATTAGTGATGCAGTGGAGATAGCTACGCTTGACATGACTGAGCATCCATCTGAGGACCATCGATACTTTCACTCTCTCGTCGACGAGGTTAACTCAAGCGACCCGGCAGTTGTGTGCAACATATCTGTCCTTATGAATGAGCAGCTTCATCCTGAGGAAGCGAGTTACGTCGAGCCGGAAGTGAATACGACAGTCAGAGGTCGACCGAGAGGGAGTTCCTCTACCAGACGTGATCCTAGTTCATGGGAGTACTCCCAGAGGGGTCGTGGTCGCCCTAGGTCATCCAGTTCGAGCCGCGGGCGTGGTCGTACCTCATCCTCATCGAGTAACTTCGTGCGGAGTACTGGTATGAAAACCCATAATTTATTAACATGTACATAATGTTGTTAATTACTTTTTGATAAGTACTATTAATGACTTTCTATTATATTGTCTTGCAGCTGGACACGGAATAGATATCACTGAATTCTATCATGTTAACAAAATTCTGGGAATCATCATACCTTTCATTGAAGGATATCTCGATGTGCTTGGGGATGGTAATTGCGGTTTCCGTGTCATTGCGGACTACGTTTTCGGAGACCAAGAGCAATGGCGATTGACGAGAGTTTGCATTGCACACGAACTCTTAGCTAACCGAGCATTGTACGAAAACATATACGTTGAAGGGGTCGACGCTGGTTACCGCCGTATTAAGTGGGACGGAGGTGCGTGTAACGATGATCACTGGATGATAGTAGTTGAGGATTTGTTCCCGATTGCCAACCTCTTCAATGCAGCGATTATGTTATTCGGATACGGCAGCGGAAGGGGGTTATATTCTTGTTACACAGTGCTACCGTTGCAAGCACCTTCGACTGCTACACGTCCAAGTAGGGAAATTGTCATAGCTCATTTAGGTGATTCGTACATGCATTATATCCGTCTGGATTTAGCCTCAGATTTCCCTGTTCCTCCGATATGCCCAGCATGGTTTACTTTCCGTTCTGATAGTGTCGCTGGTTGGGAGCAAATGTATGTTAGGCGAAGAGCACATTGGGATCGTTTAGCGAGGTCGACGTAATTGAATGTTTTGCGTGATTGTTATACTTATATCATTGTCACATTTTTGTGTGATTGTTATATTTTGTATGTGGAGAGTGGTCGTGATTATTGGAGGTAAATAAAACAACAAATTACAATAAAACAAAAAATGTAAATAAGAAACAACAAATTACAATAACACAAATAAATAACAATAACAATGAAACTCTTATATAAATATATAACAAATTCATCTAGGGTCAATACATCATTTGGCAGCCCGCCAATCTCTCATATACTCCTCCATTTGGGATCGAGAACCTTCCGCTTGCTCCGGAGGAATCAAAGTAATGGCCTGCTCATGTAAGACGGCTAGACGATTCACCCACTGCAAAAAAGTAACAATGAGTGTGAGTTCAGAGATATGTAATACGTAAAAAAATATATATTTTAGTTAATCACTTACATAATCGCTGTTGGATCGTGGAGGAATCACAGGTGCTGCAGCGTCACGTATCAGCCGAGGGTGGGAGTGACGGTAGTACCATGCAAGGTAGTCATCCGTACATGCTGTGGGATCTGACGTGGATGCCTGAAACCCATGGAGACCAAGAATGTAAAATCCCGGGAACATACGCCAAGCATCAGATGACATCCGTTTGGGGTAGACAACCTTGTACGAACGACTGCTCCATGACCTGATCGCTTTCTCTGGCCTAATGATCGGGAAAGGGATACTCTGTACGTACCCGATTTGTCGTAAACAACGACCAGGCATGTACGGTTCGATAATATCCCGATATCGTAGCCACCCCATGAATACAGTCCTCGGTACAGATACTGCCGGGTCAGAACCGTACGGCAGCCACACCACCTACGTAGAAATGTTCAAGTTACGGTGAAGTAAAAAAAAACATAGCAAACGACGAAATAAATCATGAACACCGATAACTGCATGACGTACCTCTGACGCTCGCAGCTGATCCAAGCGTCTACGTAAGGAGCACAGTCGACCCACGTCCTTGCCCTCAGCCTGGGCACTCCATACGCACGCACGGGGAGTCTCGTTGTCCCCGACAACCATCCGCTCCCGATGAGGTCGGAAGCAGGGAAAGTACTCGTATATCCATGCCTGGAGGAGAGTTAGGCATCCACAGATGCCCTGAGAATCCCCCCGACTAGCTATACCGAGCTGACGATATAGGAAGGCGAGGGCAGCAGATCCCCAAGAGAAGTCATGCACCGTTTCGACACCGTCGTCCATCACCTCCATCACGCAGGAGGGTCTAATACGGTTACCACTCTTGTCGACAAACAAGGTGGATCCAATAAGTAACCACATCCAAGCTGTCGCCTGGTTGTCCTCCACTTGCTCACGGCAAAGCTCAAAAATCGACTCCGTGAGGACCGCACCGCCCTGCCAGTGGCTACACATCAGTTCATCTCGGGTGACCCCGAGAACCTCCATGGCCGCCATCTGCAGCTGCCCATCCCGTCCCTCATTGGAAACGAGTTGTCCGTCTACAGGAATCCGAAGAATATGCCATACATCGTGCAACATGATCGTCATCTCTCCGAACGGCATGTGGAACGAGTTCGTATCCGGCTGCCACCTTTCAACGAATGCAGATATCAGGGGGAAGTCAATATGTCTGAACATAATGTCTGCCAGGTGTGATAACCCAGTCCCCTCGATCTGGGCCCTCATCTCGGCCGACATCTCCGCTCGCCACTGACTCAGCCGCTGACAGACACTGAATCGGTTCTAACACTTCAAGAGACCCCTCGTCTCTCCATTCCACATACGAGACGCTACGTGGCCCAGGAAGCTCGGTATGACGCTATCATCCGCCGGCCCACCGGGCACAGGCTCTGTAACAAGCCACGTAGTGTCGTCCTCCACTCTAGATCGTTTGCTAGTACTGGACGACCCAGTACTAACAAACCTACCGCCTCTGCCCTTCACCACACGCCAATCTGAGGATGATTCGACGCCAATCTGATCATCGTCCATGGACTGATCCCCGGAGTAGAACTCGTTAGTTTCGTAATCGTCTTGCTCAGCAGTCATCTCCCTCATCCGAACTGCCTCTCTCTCTCTCCGTACAGAGGCATCAATCCCGCGCGTCCTCGTGTGACGCGGTCCTGAACCAGCTAGTTCACTAAATAACCTCGGCACCGATTTACCGGCTCCTCCCATCTATCATTTCACATTTTTAATTAATTAAACAATAATCAATAATAATAATAATAACGATAAATAATAATAATAATAATAATAACAATAAATAATAATAATAATAATAATAATAATAATAATAATAATAATAATAATAATAATAATAATAAATTTTGTGTCGGTCGTCTGCGACCGGCGACTCACCCTGGGTGAGTCGTCGGCCGATCTCGACTCACCCTTGGGTGAGTCGTCTGCGACCGGCGACTCACCCTTGGGTGAGTCGTCTGCGACCGGCGACTCACCCTTGGGTGAGTCGTCGGCCGATCTCGACTCACCAAGGGTGAGTCGTCTGCGACCGGCGACTCACCCTTGGGCGAGTCGAGATCGGCAGACGACTCATCCTTGGGTGAGTCGCCGATCGCAGACGACTCACCCAAGGGTGAGTCGAGATCGGCAGACGATCGACACAAAAAAAAAAAAAAATTCAACACAACTTCAATTCATAAGTTCGCGATTCAATTCAAGGCAAAAAAAATTCAATTCAAGGCAAAAAAAATTCAATTCAAAGCAAAAAATATTTCGAAAAGTTACCCCCCCGCGATGCGGTCGGTCGCCGCCTCCCTCGCCGTCGAAGCCTCTGCCGCTGCCGCTAGCCCCTGACATTCCGTTGTGATGGTGGTGGTGGTGGTGGTGCCGTGAGTGGTGGTGGTTGCCGGTGTGATGGTGTGGTGGTGAGGATGAGTGAGAGTGAGTGAGGAAGAGAGGAAGGATGAGTGAGAGTGAGTGAGGAAGAGAGGAAAGATGAGTGAGTGAGAGTGAGTAAGGGCAAAATTGGAATTTGGGGGGGCGGTAGGTAGTAAAAAGGGGCGGTATTTAGCAATTCACATTATTAATGCTAATGGTTTGAAGCAAGTCTAGTTGTCCAAATTCCTAAACTAACGAGTTGAACAAACAATTAATATAGTGATCGTTTTTAACAATTTATCCAATTTGCATGCTTTTTATTACTAATAATAATAAATATGAAAAACCTGCGAATTAGTGATAAATCATACAATTCATCCAACCAAACCACAAAGAAGCATAAATATACGAAAAATAATAAATAAACATCTTCATTTATTGGTTTAATACAAGCCCTTTTGCTCAAACGCGCCATATATGTACATATCGCACAAACCAAATTTGTTAACAATAACAAGCAAATAATAATTGAATTGAAACCCTCAAAATGGATTACCTGAATGCTCACAATGAACTATTGAGTTATTGCTCAAATTATTGTTCTTGATGAAGTGTATGAAGGTTTGTTTGTGGTGTTTTGGCTAGCCTAAAGGTGTAGAGTCACAATTTTAGGGTTTGCTAACATGAATGACCTAGAGAGACCAACTCCCAACTGAAGGCCGACCTCTTCAACTGAACCCTAAGATTTGTTTATATAGAAGAGGAGGAAACTGCTAGGGTTTGGCACAGAATTCAAGTGGGCCACAAATCATCGTCCGCAGAAAAGGGCCCAAGCGGTCATGCCGCTTGGATAAGCAGTCATGCCGCTTGAACAAGCGGTCATGCCATTGGACAGTTAGAGTTGGTCGCCGTAAAAGATAAGTTTATCTTTTACAGCGCCGACTGGATGATAGAATAGTGAATGTGGATGATATTGAGACTGTACTTTTTTGAGGTGAAAGTACGACATTACCCTTGGCAGAGTGAAACGACGATTTTAAACTTGGAGGAGTAAAAAGACATATTTGCCCTCGATTTTGACCGGGATTCAGATTGGGGCTTAAGAGGTATCGTTGGAAATCTCTTGAGTGAGGTTGTTGAATAGAGTAGAGATAAAAGGGTTGTTTGGAAAACTTAAGACCTTATTTACCTATCAAAGCATAATAACGAACATCCCAAATCGAGAATTTTGATATGGATATGGCTTTGAATATGGTGTTGAAATCCTCCTTTAAAGGACAGGAGAAAATTACAATAACTAGGAATAAACTTGTGTTACGCACGAACTATAAATCTTAACAATCAATGTACATATGTATAATTGAGCTCTCACCAAGGTGGCATTGAATAGTTATAAATGCGATCTTAAACCATAATACAAAAAAAGAATAACTAAACCTCCGAAGCACAATTAGGAAAAAAAAATATACTCAATAAAAACAACTGAACGTGGAGAACACAGTAAAATTAAGCATCAACACCATCGAATGTACATTAAAAATGTGATATTCAACAAAGCTAAAGGCGGAGAACAAATGAAAGCCACCATTAAAAGCAAATGAAACCAGCATTTAGAGTAGATAAAAGTAAGTGAGGTAGATGAAGAGGAAAGGAACGGCAAGTAAATAAGACCAAATAAATTCAACAACAAGAATGTCACTTAATGAGACAAATGAAGAGGAAATGAATTGAAATTAAATAAGAGCTAATAAATTCAGCAATAAGAATGCCACTTAATGAGACAGATGAAGAGGCTAAAAAGAAACTGAAACAGAATCTAATGAATTCGACAACTCTCCAATCATTAGTTTATTTGTAGTATATATATGATATGACATCCTGATTGGTGATCGACCGTAACAGTGTTTGTTAGATACCCCTCTTCGCATTTGGTGATCTTCTACAATACCTATAAATTAACTTTTCCACACGCAAACCAAAAAAAGTGGTTTAAACCTCCATTTTTGACCTAACATGCATTTGTTGCATTCTGGGGGTGCCATCACTACTTCATCACCTACTAGGTCCCCATGGCTGCAAATGCTGAAAGGTACGTCACACACTCACTGCACATCAGTATTGAATATCTTTAATATAATCAGCTAAAGATTTTGTAATTTTTTTTTTAATTTACATAAAGATATTTATAGAATAATTAAACTGATGACAGATCAAAACATTACGCGTAACACAACCTTGTGCATTAGCATGACATTGTTTTCTTCTTTTTCTTTTTTTAGGTAAGAAGGGAAAAAGTGATTAGGAAGACCTCCTCTCGAGGTGAACTCCTAATATGTCTTCACGAAGAATTTACATGAAGGCCAGATTCTTGGTAGCAGTCGTAAAAAGTCCAGTGACACAAGAGCGGTCAAACTTGGACATCTAGTCCGCTCTGCGATTACCTTTCCCTAATACATGGTTAGCATTCACAAGCACGAGGGGAACAAGGAACTCATGGGCATAGACAATAATTAAGGGTCGAATTTCCCAAGGAATGTCAATTTCAGCTCGCATAACCTTAATTACTACTTGATTATCCCGTTCAAACTTAAGGTACTGATAACCCAATTCAGTGATTTTTTGAACGGCATCCCGAAAAGCAGTCGCTTCAGCAATTAGTACAAATTTATTGCCAATGCATCGGCCACCTACACCAAAAAGAGATCCACCTTAATTACGTACAACATAGCTAGCTTGTGGCTGCCATACCATTAATAAGCGAACCATCAAAATTAATTTTACCATGGTTAAGCATGGGCGCAGACCATGAGACCCATTTGGATACCAACAGCTTCCTATACTAATTTTCGAGGTTATGGGCCGAAAATGTGAGGGAAGGGATCTGCGTTCCCATTCTAAGAGGCATGATTTAGCTCGTAGCAAGCAAGCAACTGAATTAAATTGGTTAGTACAAAAAACAATATTGTTTCTCTCGTACCAGATACTCCAAAGGAGGATGAAGACCTTTGCTTTGGCAGAGTTGGTGCAGTTCATAGTGTGACGCAATTCATCCATCCATGGGAGCAGATTTTGACTAGGAGGGACATAGTCTAACCAACTATTAACGTAGACATGATCCCATACGTTACGTACTGAAGGATAATTCACAAAGAGGTGGTATAGATCTTCCATGAAAAAGCCACAGAGAGGGCAAGTCGGTTCAAGGGGAATGAGTCGTTTCTACTTTCTAGAGGGTGCCGTGAAGAGCAAGGGATTTGTGCATAGTTTCCAGGCGAACACCCCAACTTTAAGAAGAAGGTTAAGGGACCAAATCCACGCATACAACCACTTTTAATAGGATTCTTTGTAAATTTCATGCGCGAGCCAAGTGGCAGATTTAGTGGGAAAAACTCCGCTACCAATCAAATCCCAACAGAAGTCATCGACAGTGTCATGGACAGGAAGAGGTATACTACAAACATCCGTTACTAAGGAAGGTGGAAGCACGCTATTAAGCAGTTGAGTATTCCAGCACTTACTAACCGTTATAACATCACAAACACTCCAATTAAGAACGTGGTCTGGTAACACCGAGTTTTCTATTACTTCGGCTAGAGACTTGTTCATACACTAATTATCAAACCAAAAGGAGATCAATTGACCATTACCAACAATCCATTTAATCCCTTGACAAAGAAGCGGTCGACGGTGTAAGATTTCTTTCCATGCCCATGAGCAGGAACTACCAATTTTGCAATAAAGGCGGCTAGTATTATTGAGGTATTTACCCAAAATAGATTTAACGCATAGGTTCAGATAGTACTTTCCATGCAAGTTTACATAGAAAAGCCGCGTTAACGGCCTTATACATACGGAGACCGAGACCTCTATATCTTTTAGGAAGGCAAATGCGGTCCCAACAAACCAAGGGAAATTTTTTATCATCACCGGTTCCATTCCAGAAAAGTCTCTACTGATTTTAGGAATTTCGAGCGAGGTAGGTAGATTTAGGAAGCGCAAAGCATTGCATGGAATGGGAAGTGATAGCTTCAAGGTTAGCTTGATAAGCACTACACGTCCAGCCTTAGAGAGAGAACTAGCAACCCAAGCTTTCATAAAGTAGGAATATTGAGAATTAAGTCCACAGGTAGACTTCGACGCTTACTTTTCAAAAACAGGGCAGCCGAGATATTTTCCAATTGAATCTTTAATATGAATGTTGAGAATTGTGTTGATCATTTTTCGGGCCGCAGGAGACACAAGTTTCGAGCATACAATTGCAGACTTATGGAAGTTAACAAGTAGGCCAGATTCAAAGCAAAAGCGCTGAAGAATATCCTTAATCCGGGGGCAAGATTCTCTTGAAGCTTTGCAGCAAAAAAATAACCAGGGTATGATCGGGGCAGAGGGAGCAATTTTGGCACCTATGCCTGATTTTCTGTTAAGACTTTCCTGAATAATTCTCTGAGTAAGGACATACATACAAAGGAAAGAGAGATATGGGGATACAGGATCTACTTGTCTAAGTCCCCTAGAGGCCGAGAACGAGGGAGAAGGTTTATCGTTAATCAGAACTGAACAGGAGAAAATGGTCACACATTGTTTAACCCATTCCACCCATGTGCACTACACCAAAAAAGGCCTACGACAACGGTCGTCTTTGGCTTATGATAGTGATTCTGACCGCTTCCATCATGACCGCGGACGTATGTATGACGTCTAAGACAGCGGCTCATTATCGACCGATGTCGTAGAGCATGCTACAACAGCGTTTATGCACTGACCGCTGAATAATATGGTCAAGTTTGACTTTGACCTAGTGAGAACCTACGACAGCGGTTGTGGTGTAGCCGCTGTCGTAGGTTGAGCACCTTCGACAGTGTTCGTTGACTAGCTCAGCGGCTGTTGACCAACCGCTGTCATAAGTTTTTTTTTTTTTGGCTGACTTTGATTGAACCTCGAATACAGGAAATCAACTTTAAAGCTCTAAAATTAAATAAAAGGCACCAAATGCAAATATCAATAGAAACTAAAAAAATGAAGTAAAAATAGAATTTAATTAACATCATTTTTGAACAAGTAATATAGTATATATAAAATAAAAGTCTAAGTGTTTAGAGTTAAAACCCAAAATAAAAGTAAAGTCTTAAATCACAAAATCTCTAAGTGACGGGGATAATAAACTTGTCCTGACTCATAACATACAATGACCACTCGCTCATAACCTCATCAATCTTTTCCGTTGACTAGTTAGAACTTTTCGAGTCTTCAAAGTACTACAAAAAAAAAAATTAAAATTCTTAGTTAACAATGGATAGGTGCAACATATATAAATTAATTTTTCGATAAATAAAAAATTAACATACCAGAAGTGAAAGTGCACTTGACTTATGAGCAGTAATCTCCCGCATAAATCTCATGACATAATAAACACAATCTATGTTGTTTGTTTGGCGAGGACACTACAAGTAAGACAATAGTTACAATCATAAAATGAGTATATAATATAAATAGAAATAAATATAATTTTATACAATTAGTTACGAATAAAAACGATTTTAAAGTTAGAAAAGTAACCTGGATTAGGTACCACTTAGGAGATTTACCCTTCATCTTACCATTACCCCGTTTCTACCGAAAAGAAGTCACAACGCTATAAGAAGAAACGAAACTAAATAAGAAATTAGTAAGTTACTCATAAATAGCCTCAAATTATTTAATTATTGATATAGGTAAAGTGTATCCTTCAAATAAAGCAGTGATTTCATCTCGTATATCGCCATGCAGGAGATCCAAATAGTATATATTCTCCCGGATAGGGTCAATAACAATCAATATCCAATGATGCCTTCACTCAATGATGAGAATGGCCTAATGTTTCTCGAGTTTCTTACAGTAACATAAAGTCTTTTTTTTTTTTTTTAATATCGTTACACAGCGGGCTACCTAGAGCCGCTGTCATTGACGCCTTACAACAACAGTCTTAGCATAGCCGATGTCGTATACACATATACAACAGTGGCTGTAAAACGATCGCTGTCATAAGTTTATTTTATTCAGGTTTTTTAATTTTTTAATTAATTTCTCGCCTACGATAGCGGCTAACACGGAGCCGCTGTCATAGGGTCGTTGTTCTAAGCTTTTTCTGTTCATTGAAGCCTATCTTAGAGAGACATTCAAATAAAAAGTCTCATTCAATCCTATCATAAGTTTTCTTCATATCTAGCTTAATTTCAATCCATTATTTTTTGCTCGAGATAACCTGAACATATTCATGATTTCATGCGTGAGTAAAATGTTATTATGAATAAATCTTCCTGGGAAAAAGGCACCTTGGAAAGGGCTAACTAAGTTGCCCAGTAGTGGTCGGAGTCTTAGTTAGGGTACTGCAAAGTCTGATGGGTCTTAAATGATTGACAGCCTCGAGGGACTTCATCTTGGGAATAAGAGAAATAAATGTATGATAGATTAATTTTCTGGAGCATCTTTTTGTCTTGAAACAAAGGCTTGAATAGATGCAATTACTTCCTGACCAATAAGATTGGAAGAAGCAAGCATCGAAGCCATTAGAGCCAGGGGCTTTAGCCGGATTCATTTGAAAATAACGGTTTTGATTTCGTCTACAGTCATCTCCAAAGTGAGATCATTGTTCATTTTCTGAGTAATAAGTGGGGGAATATCCTCGATATTAAGAGTGCGTCCCGAACCATGTTCCATACTAAAACGTTTACTGAAGGTGATCTTTAATTAATTTATCATCTTCTAACCAGGCTCAAGAGCAGTCACGAATTTTAAAAATACGTTTCTTTTTAGACTTGGCATTATGAATTCGCTGAAAGAAAGAGGAATTACGATCGCCCTTCGTAAGCCATTTCTCTTTAGCATAGTCATTCCAAAAACTTTGCGAAAAGAGGAGAAGCTTTTCTCGTTGAGTTATCAGACGTTCAAGGGTCCTCTGCCAATCGAGGTTATTGGGGGCTTCAAGAATTTAAGTTTCAAAATGTTTATTTTTTCATAATTAAGAGTGACTTTATTATGGATATGGCCAATAGTAGAATGATTCCAATTTTTAAGTTTAGATTTGAGGATTTTTAATTTATATTACGAGTTAAGCAAAACATCCTAGACCCAGAGACATTATAGTGCCACGTTTCCTTCACAATGGCTTCAGTTTCCTTAAATTTAGTCTAGAAGGGCTGAAAAAGAAAGTGTTTCGGTTTAGAAACAGGAGGAGCTGCAGTTTCAAGAATAATAGGTGCGTGATCGGAGGAAGTAACGAAAGGTTTTTGACAACACTATGAGGGTATGAGAAGGTCAGCCAGCGCGAGCTAAGACTCGATCAAGTGTTTCTTGTACTAATTCAATACCAAATTTTCGTTTTCAAGTGAATTGGTTCCCAATGCTAGGAATAGTGCCAGAGTTCAACTTAGCCATCAAATTATTAATACGAAAGAGACGTGAAGGATGACAGGGCACGCCACCACATGTATCATGAGTGCTAGCTAGTTCATTAAAATCACCAATAATGCACCAAGGGAGAGAAATAGTACTATTCAAAGCTTCTAAGTGTTGCCAAAATAAGTTTTTATCAGCGTCTTGGGAAGAAGCATAGACGCCCAAAACAACACATCTAGTTTTACTACAAAGTTCAGTGGTTTCCATAGAAATGATACGGTCATGTTTATGTAAAATGATAACATTAATATTGTTTCATTCCATAAGACCCAAATCCCACCCGAATGATTGAGGGGATTAACAAAGTCAAAATTAGAAAAACCTAATGTTTTATGCATCGCCGAGAATTAGGGAGCTAGTCACTGCATGGTCTCTGAGACAAACATTACATCATGATGAACAAATTTCATATAGAATCAAATTTGACTAATTGCTTGTGCTTTTTTGGCACGCACCATTAAGATTACATGCAAAAATATTCATATAATTAATCTTGTGTTGAGGAGTGCAGAAGAACACCCAAAAACAGAGGACGAAATAGAGAAAGCACAATTAATGAGTAATAATTGAAAAACTTAAAGCCAAAAGGCCACTGGGCAATAATAAAAAGTCCACAAAGAGTGGTCGGAAAGCCAGGTTCGAAAAGCAAATTTTTTTCCAAGGGGCAATGCCCAGTCCATCACTCCGCAGCAGAGACGAAGGTGAATAACTAATAAAGCGTCCGTGATAGAGGCATATTCTATTAGGGAACAGATAAGATAACCTTCAATATCATAACCAAAGTATATGCCAAAATATATGATCATAAAGCAGCAACCAAACCAGAAAACTAAATTACCAACCAAGTAATTATGCACACTTAAGAACAAAGCATAAACTAATAAGGGAAAACAAGGAGACAAAATGAAATAAGATGCGAAACAAACTACCCAGAGTCCATAGTTTAATTTAATAGTCAAAAATGTATAAAGGCTCTCTCACCATAATACATGCAATTTATAATCAAAATGAAGAAGGTGAGAGGAGCAGGGTGGTAATAGCCAAAGCTCGGATTCAGTAGAAGCTAAATAAAACATAAATAAAAGACAAAAACCGACAAGATAAGAGGTGTGGGGTGGGAGCAAAAGACAGCATCATAGGGAGATCAGGCATGGCCACCACCAGAGGGGCACTTGCTACCAGCAGAGTCAGCAACCTCATCCATCCTTCTCTTCTTAGATGACTCGCTCAGAAGAGATATCAGGAACAAGTTGGAAATCCATATCATCAACAAATTCGCACAGCAGAGGTTGAGATGAAGTGGCTAGTGCACTAGCACTAGCAGCATCAACAATAGAGAGAGGCCCTTCAGAAGTTGGCCCAGAGACACGAATGGGGCTTAACCCATCCTCCTCAACAATAGGGAGGGTAGGAGCAGCAGCAGAATCCAGTACATCAAATATATTATAGGTAGGATAATTGAAAGCAGTGCCAACCACTGTGGGCGGCTCATTCACGCCTTGATCCTAACCCTCAGTAGTACCCCCATCTTCATGAGCTTGGCTAGGTCCAACTCAAGATGAAGAACCTTTGTATATGTTCCTTTCTGTACGTGAAAAAGGGTGAGGGTGGGTAAGACGTTGGGAAATAATAGTAACCCACTCAGGAGGGAGATCAGTAATATCACCAGAAGTAGGAGCATTAGCCAAGTGGGGGGAGAGAGTTGCAGCATTTAGCTGCTCCACAATAATATGATAGTTATTATCTTGAACAAGAGGACAAGCATCCGTCTCATGATCAGCAAGGCCACAAAGAGAGTAGACAGCATGAGACTCTCATAACATAAAGCATAAACTTTAGCACCCAAAGAAGTGTTAATAGAAAAAGAAGCCTTGCTGGGCTGAGTAACATCAAATTTCAAGCAAACACGAGCAATTCTTCCACGAAGTCTCATCCGGGTGAAGTTATCCATCCTAAGAAGAGTACCCACTTGAGATAGAATATTACGGAGAACACAAAAACTCCATAGCTCAATGACCAAGCGAGGGACGCAAACCCACTAATCTTTGGATTCAATGGTGGAGGTGTAAGGATCAAAGGCAGGGGACCAAGGACGGCCAACAAGATTAAGGCCTCGAACAACTCAAGGCCTATTGACCCAAACAAACCTGCAATCCTTTTCAGTTGAGAATCTAATCACAAACGACCTATTACCCAGATCAATAAAGACAACATCCCCACGAACCTCAGTCCAATCTCTTTTAGTTTTGACACGAATGAAAGAGAGAGAGGAACCAATCCCCCCAAACTTTGGCGTGGAGAGCAAAAGCTCTCAAGTCAGGTTTAGGATCGTCATGGTCAGGGTGAGGGGGGTCTACTACGTCATCAACAACACCGAGAGCGAGGAGCTCATCAGTACCATAGACAACTCCAGATCGGGGAGTGGCAGGAGAAGAGTTATCCTGATCAATCACTCCATTTCAGAGAGCGGATCGAAAAGACTTGGGAGGCGAGAAACCTCCATTAGTTCCACCACTAACAAAAGCTCCACTTGAGCGACCACAAGATAGGAGGGTGGGTTGAGGGAGATGAGAGGAAGGCAAATGGGGATATAGTGAGGATCCATCAGACTGTGAAGAGTGGGGAGAAGGTAGAGAGTTCATATTTGTGAGGTAATTAGTAAGGAAAGGATAGAAGAGAGTTGAGACAATATCAAAAACAAGAAACCCCTTTATATAGGAACGAACATACCTTATTGGGATCAAAGAGCCAAAAAATAGATTGAGGTGAATAAAAATAACATGCAGAGAGAGATTAGTTAAATAAACCCAAGTAACGAGTAAATCGAAGAGAATCAGCTAAAGAAAACATCTAGAAAAGCCAAAAACCAATCCCAGATAAGATTTTTATTGCAATTAAACACGCAAATGATAATAATTAGGCCTCTACTCATAACAGTATTAAAATGATACTCACAGTTTAGGTGTCCAAGGAAAGAATCATTGTTAATCTTATCTTTAATCACCTGACTTCTCGAGGGGCAGAGCAATTCAAGTCTTAAGCAGCAACAAATTACGTTCCCAAGGACGTCCGCGTGCAGATCGTCGAGCAAACGGGGCAAGGAAGTTAAGTAAACACTCAACCCCTTCAACATAACAAAACATACACGGCCAAAATGCTATAAACTTTTAGGATTTTCAAGAAACTAAAGCGACCCAACAGTTTGCTTAGGGTGGGATCTAGCCAAAATGAACCAATCAGAGGATCCATAGCCATAATCAAGGCTATAGTAAGTGAGAATAGAGTTGTAGCGTTGACGATTTGTTATGGGTTGAGCTAAAAAGAGGTCAATCTGAGAATAGTAGGAAGGGTGGGTGCTACAAGGGTTAGAGATAAGAGATCTTCTAATTTCCCAATAAAATGCAACATAGGTATAATTAAGGTTACAATTAATGCTGAATTTAGAGCTAAAAGCAATTTCAGAGAGGATTTTAGAGATTTCCAAGAACAATAGGCGTGATTTGAGGCGGTGAGATGGGTGAATGGGGGGAGGCGGTGGGTCGGGAGGTTGCTTGGGACGAAGGGTGAAGAGGGTTCTAGAGAGAGTTTTCTCTCTCATCCTATTGAGTATAAGCTAGTACATCTTTGTAGCACAATATTGTTAGACAAAAAAGGGGAAATGAGATAATGATAAAGGAGGAAAGACCAAAAAAAGCAGAATCAATGATATATTTTAATTTGTTTTTCAATTTACATAAAACATGCTGGTCAATTTCTTTTCTTTTTCTGTTCTTTTTTTAGGGAGGGGGTATCTATATTTAATGGTTTGTTTTCCCCAACTTTTTTATCTTTATTTTTTTCATTTCAACAAAAATGAACAACGTTCTATAGAATTTAGTTGAATAAACACTTATTTAACAAAATTAAAAAAAATTCAAAAGAATAAATAGAATTCGACATAATTCAACAAATTTAAAAACAAACAAACTAGTTACGCAAAATCACTTGAATCCATAAAGTTCATCGGAAGCAAACAAAGGTCAACAATAATTACAAAATATAGCAGAATAAAAAAAAATAACGATGTTCAATAAAACTAAATAGAAATAAATTTCAAGAATAAATATAAACAGAAAGCATTGAATTGAACAACTCACTCCTCTCGCTAAAAAAAACCCTAACCTCCCATTCTCTCTTTGACTCTCTTGCGCCTACCACCAGCATCTTGTCGGTCATTGATACTCTCCCCATGTATACGGAAATACAGCGTAATATAAAAGAGTATCGTGTCCCAAGAGAGCGAGGGGTTCGAGTACCAAAATCCTCTATAACAAGAAAGCTAGGCAAAACATGAATCAAGAGTGATTTTTTTGGTACAATTTCTACTTTTATAAACAAATAGAAAGGAACTAATGCAAGTTTATAACGATTTTAGGCTATGGATAAAAAAGTACTAGAATTGGGTTTTTCACCCACTATACCCAACTAGCATGAATAAATCCAGCCCCCTTGACTATGTTAATTACTTGATAGGCAAACACTCCACTTCAAACTATCATTGTCCTCTTTTAAGGATGCAATGACTACCTAAACATGATTAACACCTACTTTCATGGCATCAAGAACACATAAAGGCAATAAAACATGGGTGAATCTCAAACCATCAATCAATCCAACTACTAGTGATGAACTAATTGATTTGTTAATTAGAAGCTCTAAATCAAACCACATCTCTCAATGTAAGATTCAACAAGAAAATAAGGTGAAATGCTCTCTCAAGCATTTCATCGAACACCTTGTATGCTGAAAAGCAACATAAGCTTTTACCAACAAAACCAATAGGAAAGGGGGTAATCATGCATAATCAAGGTATAATGGGGCTTAATTCCCAATCCTAGAAAACTACTCACTAATTATGGAATTAAGCATAATTAACATCATTATGTCAAAACCATCATTCAACACAAACTAAGATTTAAAGTGCAAATATTGACAGAGATAGAGAGAGGAGAGACAAAACTTAAAACCAGTAGTCAAGATTAAACAGAAGATTAAGACTAATATCAAAGATTAATTGTCACCAATCACTCTAATCTCACTATTTGAGAAAACTATCAAGAACCCTAGAGAGAATTAGGCTAAAAATTAGATTAGCTCGAAAAAATGGGAAAGAGGGCTATTTATAGGCGGCCTCATTTCGTGGCCGAAAAGTCAAGGAAAAATGATCCTCCCAGAAAAACGGGGTCCCAATTTTTCTGAGCAAAGCCCTTTTTTTGGGCAGGGTGCGAATCTTCAAGGTGACTGTCGGGATCGTTTTACTTCTTCTCTTGCTCGTGCTCTTGGCTCCCTTTGATCTCTACCCTCGGGTCCTCACTCCGAGGTTCTCGGTTCTTGATCGGCTAGCCTTTCAATCCTTAAATACACCTTTAAAATGGCTCGAAACACCAAATGCCCAAAAAACGTAATCTAGAAATAAAATATGGAACTAATCTATCAAAAAAATGCAAACTAAAACAATAAAAGTTAACTAAAAACAAAGAGAAATCATCCTAATATGCACGATTACATATACATCAGTCATTCACCCCGTTGTTACTATTTTTTCCTTACTTTCAATCTACTTTTGTAGTTTGAAGTTTGATAGGTTATTAGAAACTCTCTTTTGGGAAGAGATTGTTCGATTCTCCGCATTCATCGGAGTTTGAGTATTCTCTGCGTTCGTCGGAGTTTCTTGAAGGTTTTTGGGTTAGTTTTCATGAATCAAGAAGACAAGTTCAATATGCTATGTCAAGGACATCTTTACTTCCAAATAGTTGCAGCATGTTTCGTTCTTACCTTACATAGTAGAATAACGCATGGGCACCCTGCTTTCTTTATAGCATACTTTATGCTATATTCACACAGTCAGTGATTAATTGTCAGTTATCATTGTAACCGGTCAAGATCTCGATTCCTAACAATGATGTTGGAATTGGTGCTTACATAAATGAAGCTGATCAAGACAACGATTTCAAGCACCGATGGTAAAAGTCATATTCATCTTGTTATTATATGATATCAGATTCTTGTTCTTGTGTTGGGAATGTTAGGTGGAGACATTGTTCATAAGTTAGCCCATGTTAATCCTTCAAAAGTAGATTGTATTTATTTTTTGGTTTCTAAATTTTCCGCGTTAATGTTAAAGTTTGATCAATTGAATGGAAGTTAGTGTCATATTGCAGCAGCGAGATAAAACAAGTGTAAAGATAAAACAAGTGTACATATAAACAAAAAAAAAGTTAGGGAGAACGAACCTAATGTTTGTCCATGCCCTTTTGTGCATGTCTAATAGAGTAGATTTTTGAACGAACTGTTTTTTTGCTAGGCCGATAGTTTGATAGAGTAGATTTTTGAACGAACTTAACTATGAAGGGGTAGCTCAGTTGATAATATCTCTGAGATCTATTTTAGAGGTCCCAAGTTCGAGTCCTCTCAGGATCACCGGTAGTTTGCCTAGTTAATAAATCAAGGCCCATAGGATTACCATCAAAGCTTCGATACCTATGTTATCTGGAAAAAAAAACTAACTGGGCCTGGTCTACATAAAGCTCCCAGATTTCCTGGTGCCCCACTTCCTAGGGGTGAGCGCAAACCGTGTATTGCACTATTAGGATTCGTAATTGGATTAAGTGATCCCTAATTGTTTTGTATTTGTATTGGAATTGGTTTTACTGTTTCCTATATTTGGAATTCGAAATTGAACCTGTGAATTTTCGATTACAACCCTATTTTTTTAATTTTAAAATCATATAATTTTATGTTTTAATCATAAAAGAATTATTATTTCTAATGTTATACCAACAAATATTTCAAATCTTAATAAACTTAAAATCAAATATTACTTTCCAAATAATTAATCTTGAAAATCAAAATTTAACTTACGGATAGAATCATAAATCATTGATATTAAGTTGTAATAATTAAATCACTAAAATTACAAATACTGTATTTTAACTTGTGGTTTTTAACCAAATACTTCAAAGGTTATACGTTCGACCTTACTTTACGACAACCTAATTTGGTGATATGAATTAAAATTTGAATATACAGGATCAAAATTTTAAGTGACCCGAAATTTACGCGACAATTCGAACTTGCATCTGGAATTGTTTCGAAATGACTCAAACCGATTTTAACCCAATCCAAAAGTAACCGACTTGCCAAACAAAAACGACGTGTTTGATCTAACACGAGATATTCCAAAAAAGTACAAACCTGAATATATCAAAACCAACGTACAATCTAAACCGAACCCGAACGGACCCGAGAATACGGTCTACCCAAATCGACCCAAACCGAAATTGACCCGTCCCGAAACCAATCTAATTGACCCTTTATCCAGGTCTAGATTTCGAAACCAAAATCAGGACCGATTTGAAAGATCCAATCCCGATTCCCAAAAATAGGAATTTGTACCAACAAGTTCATTCTTGGTTCCTATTTTTTAAGAACCTGAACGGTTGGGTTCCAAGTGTAAAAAAAAGAAAAATTTCTTCATTGTTATAAACAAAAAAAAAACGATTTTCTAATAATATTAGTAACACAAAAACTTGTATAAGACGGTCTTTTCGTAATTTTTGGTAAGACATGGGTCACTTTTCAATAAAACAAGGGTCACTACTCAGCATAAGTAACCCCTACATTTCTAAATAGTTATCTCATTTTTCTATGAGTTGATCTCACACGAGTGACCACCTCTCAAGTATGACACTAGCATAACGTCATGTTTGTATGAGTGGCCTCACCTTGTGGCCGCCTCACACGAGGTTTTGTGAAAAAACAATCCTGACAGCATCCACTTTGTTAAATTGAAATATAAAAAAAATGAAGAAAGGATAAAAGGCAAAAATTAGACAATTTTCATTAAATAACTATGTTAAACTAATTTTGAGTTCAGTTTATTTCATTTTCGGTTCACGTTTCGTTTAGGTCGATTTTGGATCAGATTGCTTTTAATTTTGGTAAGATCGATTCCTGGTTAGGGTACACTCAATTTGTGTTCGGTTCGGGCCATGTTCGGTATACGGGTCCTCGTTAGGTTAATAGCATTTCAATTTCAATCCGGATCATTTCGAGTAATCGGGTCTAAATCAGATTGTAACTATTTAGGTAAATTCGGATTCAGTTTTACATCAATCGGGTTGAATAATCGATTTCGTGTCAGAATAGACAGACCTACCGAAATTACCCGTTACCTATCCCTTCCGGTGTGATTATTCGGTAGTTTTGCTAAGCCTACGCCACTTCCCAGTTTCCCACCCCAAGTGAGTATGCATTTGTTCTTTTTCCTTTTTTTTTTTTTATCGGCTCAAATTATTTTTTTGATTTCTCATTTTGTTTGTTGGTTTTTTCATTTCCTTCTCTTCACAGGAAATGCAAGACTAAGGCTCCGTGTGGTTGGCGCGAAAATAATTTTTTTGAAAAATAGTTTTTCCATTTTGTGTTATTTGGTCTATCATGAGAAAGAAAATAGTTTTGAGATAAAAATATTTTCCCTTTAAAAAGAAGGGAAAATGATGTTCTGTTGCAGGGATACTATATCCCCGAAGCACTAATGGTGACTTGATCATTGAGTTTGATTGTCGGGACTTCGAGCCTTAAAATTAAACTCGAACCCGACTTGATTGGGCCTCAGGCTATTCTTTCCAGCCACGTTCTCAATATTGTTTTTTTCTTCTTCAAATAAGTATAATTTTTGACTCCGATATATGTTTCACGTGATTTATTTTTTAAAATTTACCTAACTTTTCGAGATCTAAGCAACTATGTTAGTGAATTTTACTTTTTTTTTAAAAAGCAGTATGTTAGAAAAATTATTTTCCATTATGCCCAACACAAAAACTTCTATGAGACGGTTTTTCCGTAACTTTTGATGAAACGGGATCATTTTTCAATAAAATAAAGATCACTGCTCACCATAAGTAACCCTTATATTGCTAAATAGTGACCCCGTTTTTCTATGAGTTAGACTCACATAAAAGTTATTGTATACCCAAATAACAAAAATACATTTTACACAGAAAATAATTTTCAGATTAAAATACTTTTCAATTGAAAACAATTTTTCGTTCAATCAAACGTAGCCTAAACCAAGCGTTGGCCTAGGAGATACGGAGTATTCAGCGACGAAATTAAGATTGGGTTTTCGCATGTTTCCGCAGTTTCGATGAAGCCATGGCTTGCCCCAAATCTCCGACACCCATCTATGCTGAACCGAGTAAATTTCTGCTATAAGGTAAGTTATGCTATTAAACCTATACTCAAAATTTTCCATTTGCACTGCAATCTTAAATTTTATGAAATATGCAAGATAAGACTCCTACAGCTCACTATTGCCAAATTAGCGTTATCGAGATGAGTGCAATTAGATGAAATAAGTTTTCTGAGCCTTTTTTTCCCACATTCAGCACTGTGAGTTCTTGTTTTAGATCATCAAATTTGCTTGTTAACTTGTCTTTGATGGCTGTTAACTGCAACTATTGTAATGAATATGATAGGAATTTAGTTTTCTCTTTATGCTGAGATGGGTTTTCAAATTTATCATTGTAATTGATGTCTTCCCTAAGATGGGTTTGATTAATTTTTCATTGTGGGGAAATATTTTGTATGATGACAAGCTAAATAGCTTCCCTTGTTATTGAATTTAAGTGTTTGCAGATGCTTAGCTGTTGTGCTTCATCATATCCTCTTTGAAGCAGCTCAATAATGTTCCTGCTATTGCCATGAATGTTGAAGCTAAGCTGAGACATTGTAAGTTATTTTTTTCGTTTTTTATTAATTTTTTTTTTTATCATGTCTTTCTTTGTGAATTTTGCATTCCATAAGAAAGTGCATTTGCTTCTTGTTTTGTTTACTTGTTTTATTATCATGGGTTGAGAAGGATTTTGTGATTTTCTGTGAGTGATTCTTTCTTAAAGCAATTGTTCAGTAGATGGACTAAAGCACTATGAAAAAGAAAGCAAGTAAGGGAGAATGTCAGAGTTGTATTTCCTTTGATGGTTGCACATGTGTTCTATAACTATGAATTTGCTATTCGGTTGTAATAGCACTATATCAGTCTGAGTTGTATTTCCTTTGATGGGTGCACATGTGTTTTTCCAGAACTTTTTTGTTTGTTAACTTTAGGGAGATAATTGACTATATTTATTATTAGAAAGAAGAACGTTGAGGGCATCCAACTTTATTTTCCTTACATGTGGGATATTGGATACACTATATACTCTCATTGATATTCGTAGATTTCATACTACCAAACTAGCTTACACTAGTATCCCCCCCTCCCCCAACCTCCAAAGGAAAAAGATAATAGAGAAGAGAAGGCCACATACTGATGAGTCTGATGACTGGAGTAGTTGGGAGGGAGTGAGGAAGAATGTCGGAATGTCCCACAGTAATGTGTAAAGGGTTTATCAAGGTTTTACTACATCCATACCCTAGTATGGGCCTTAAGTTGAAGCTTTTTGAATAACCAAATCCTCTAGTATATGAGAGTATTATGCCTTCTCTGAAATTGCCACAGTGTGCCACTGTGATAACTTTGGATCCTTTTTAGTTTTTTTTTTTGGACAACAATAATAGCTGTATTTCAATAGTTCCAAATGATATGATGTGTTACAGGCTTACAGTATACAGTTTTCACTGAAAACTCCAACTACAAATGGGCCTAGGCACACACCTCTGTGTAAGCAAAAGCATCATGTGTCCTCATTCCATCCACCTTCTAGTAAGGGTTATGGAGTGAGACCACAATCATTTACAGCTTACAGGTGCATACATTCTATCAACCTTCCACCAATACTAAAAAAGCAAAAGACAAAGCAGCAAAATAATGACAATTCAAGGAAAGAATTACAGGCTTGAGTTAATTAACTAAGAATCCCTTTTAACTCTAGTCCGTCTCCCCTTGACATGCATATCAGTGACAATCTGCCTGGTAATCTCTGTAGAAGAGTTGACCTTGTTGTCAAATATCCTTGAGTTTCTTTTTATCCATATATGATAAGTCACAGCATTTAGTGCTGCAGCTACCACAATTTTCCCTGGTTTTCTTCCGTGGCAATATGCAGCAAGAAATGCAAACACTTGATCCCATTTAAAGGTGAGAATGTTTACTCCATACCATGCCACAATTCTTCTGATGAAATCTGTGGAGTATCCGCATCTAAAGAACAAAACAACTGAACAAGTGCTCCTATGTTTTCTGATTCCGCATGATTTCTACAGAGAACACATCTTTCAGGCCCCTGAACTCCAAACTTACAAAGTCTAGTCCAGGTAGGAAGCCTTTTAAGGCCAAGAAATAAAGCAATGTTTAGGCAGGGCAAGAGGGTGCCAGACAGTACAAGACCAATATTTCCTGGGTAGTTCCTGTTGTAGCTTGATGTGTACTTATCTGACCGTGTATGGTGACTGACTCATCGTGAGTTTGCACTAGCTGTCTCAATTAGTCCTTGAGCTGAAAGAGCTGCCTCACAACCCAAGCAGCTTGGTGGGGGGGGTGGGGAGATCACCCCAGAAATCACTTTTTTTACATAGCAGGAGTCCACCCGTCTTATCCACAGTTTCTCTTTGTTCAAACTCAAAACCAACAGGAGCTTTCCAGTGCAGGCAAGCTTCCAAGTGTGGATTTCTAAAATCTCAGGCCATCTTTTGATTTAGGTGCACACAGCTTGGTCCAATCTACAAGAGTATCCTTGTAGCGTTGATCGATGTGGTCGATGACATATTTTGGAAGACAAAAGAACTACGACCAACAGTGGCGAATAGCATTGCAAAATTGCCTTCTGCCAGCATGGGAAAGTAGCTTGGCAGTCCAACATGTCATCCTACCAATGATTTTCTGGATGAGGGTCTCAACATTCTGAGCTTCCTGGAATTAAGAGGTACACCCACGTATCTCACAGGGACAGATCCCTTTTTCAGTTCAAGGAGCACAAGGTTGCTTTGCTTTCAGTATCAGGGACACTTCCAAAGTACAACTCAGATTTGTCCAGGTTAGCAATAGGACCAGAAGCTACTAAGAGTATCTGGAATTTTGCAAGGTGGAGCTTGACAACACTTAACTCACCTCTAGCAAACATTAACAGATCGGAGTTTCTCACACCTTGGGTGAAAATAAAAGTCATGCTCTTCCCTAAGCTCATCTAAACACCTTGATAGGTACTCCATACCAATATCAAAGAGATAAGGAGAGAGGGGGGATATCGTTGTCTCAAACCTCTTTTGCATCAAAGGGGGGCAAGGGCATAACATTTAGTAGTTGACAGATTTGATGCACATCATGATAAGTTTGACAAAGCAGCTAGTGAATTGCTGACCCAAGAGCACATGTTCAATTAAGGGCCACTCCACGGAGTCATAAGCTTTCTTAGGTCTACATTCAGAATGCATATAGGAGACACAGCTTCCTGCCATTTTGCTTGGCAAATTCATGAAATATCATCACATTTTCGCCAGTAAATCTTTCTTCTAAAAAGAAGCTTGTGCACTACTAATCAAAGTATCAAGGACCAGAGTTTGAGAGCACCTTAGAGACAACTTTATAAAACACATTGCAGCAAGAATTTGGCCTAAATTTACTAACTTTAGAGGGCTTTGACATTCAGGTACAGATGTTATAGTAGCAGATTTAAGGGATTTCAGTATCTAACTGTTCTTCGACTTTGGATTCTTAAGTCATATACTCAAAATGTGGTTTCAAGTTCTCTCCACTTGATAGCTTCAGACCTGAAATTTACTTGTGAACTTTGAGTTATTTCAAGTGCAATCTTTTTAATAAAAAGACAAAATTCATTCAGGCATAAACGCCATGCATCATTTAGACTTGATGAACATCCTCAACAGCTACCAAATCGTACCCTTAGTACCTCAAGGCTCTTTTGTAAGACATGGTATGGGGCGTCATATGTCCAGTAATTCAGTGTCATGCTAGGCTCCAAAAACATAGGCCAAATCATGCTTTGAAGATACCCATCTTCCTAGTTCCTAGTTTGCTGTAAGCATACAGTGGGTGTCACATGTCCTGTAATTCAGTGTCATGCTAGGCTACAGAAACATAGGCCAAATCATACCTTAAAGAAAATTTGATGCCTATCCATCTTCCTAGTTCCTAGTTGGAGGTAAGCATACAATGAAGAGCAAATGTTGAGCACAAGTCTACCTAATATAGAAGCTTTAATTTCTCTCTTTTGTGAGCATGAAAGAGAAAAAGTAAGAAATCTCAATCCCCACAAAGCTTCACCCAACGCGGACACTTGTACAGCAACAAAAAAAGGCTCCCAACAAAGGCGGAGAACCATCAAATTATCCTTTGGAAGTAAGCCTTCTTTTAAAACCCCAAAAAAGCCCAAAGGAAAGTAATTGTTATAATCATATGACAACCTTAATAACACTAAAGAGAAAGAGTAACGAAAAAGATAAAGAAGGGTAGGGGGGGTGGGCACAATTGCTGATGACCCCTAAAATTTAGTTAAAGATTGCACCTTGATGGATGCTAGGGCTTCCCCTTTGTATATCTTTCCAATTTGACCATCGTGTTTGCTGTTCAAAATTTGTTAGTAATCATCTGGTTCTGAAGTTTACTTGTGGCAGATAGTCAAAACTCCTCTGTTTTTCCCTTCATAAATGTTGAAATTTGAAAGTCGAGCTCAGAAAATTACGACCTAGAGATGCATGATTTTTGTTGACATGGATGTTATATATTTGACAACATGATTAAGTATTACTGTATATTCTTGCATGTCAGTAGTCAGTACAATCATGTGGTCATGAAGTTTCCCTATCTAAACTCACTGCATATATTGGTCTCAGAGGTTTAGGAAGCAACTCTGATAAAAACGTTTGCTTATTTGTGAAGAATTGGCTTCACTTGATCTTTCTTGCTCCTCTTGCCGTTCTTTCTACTTTGCTTTTCTTGTTTAAAAATAACATGTCCTACTCTTTTGTCCGTGTGCATATGCTGAACATTTTCAGCCATGATCAGTGAAAGGGATCATATTTTCCAACTTTTAGTCTTCAGACTTGTGGCATCAAATCTTCAGTCATCTTCCCCAACAACTCTTTGTGTTTTCTTCTATTGACCTTGCCCGTAGTAGGGCTTATTTAGGTGGTATTGGTGTTGTATTTGCAATTTTCTGGTGTCGTTAGTAGATAGTTTCTTGAGTACATGCTGATGTGTAGTTAATCTCAACAATGACTTGTCATGGCTCTAAATTATCATGCTCATCAATTGTTATTTTCTGAAATATGTAAATTAGTTCTCCAAATGGCATTCTCCCCGAAGATAGACCGCCATAGATTGTAATCAGTAAGAACCCATCCTATTGCTATCAGTTAGGCTTTGCTTTGATATTTGATTTTGTCAACTGGGCTGGAAACACACAGACACATGGCCCTTTTTCTGACATTGATTGTCGCACTGCTTTCTGTAAATCCATCAATAGATGCAGTATAAAGAGGTGTAATTTTAATTTGCATCCAGTGCAGCACCTGTCAGAAGGGCTTCTGTGCTTTCTTCAATGCGACCATGTAAGGCGACAAGTGATGACTCTGGGATGGCGGTGAGTGGTGAAAGCATATTGTTGAATGAGCAAACCTTGGAGCAGGAGTTGCAAACTGCAATTGATCAGGAAAATTATGCTGAAGCTGCAAGGATCAGAGATAGAATCCGACTTCTTCACGAGGACACTGAGGCATCTGTACTTGCTGCAAATGCGCGGTTTTATAATGCCTTCAGGACTGGAGATCTGTCCTCTATGCAAACCCTTTGGGCAAAACAGGACAAGGTGTGCTGCGTGCATCCTGGTGCAGGTGGCATCTCTGGTTATGAATACCTTATGAGAAGCTGGGAGTATGTGTGGGTAGACTACGATTTTCCGCTGGACATTGAGGTGAAAGATGTTAGGGTACATGTCAGAGGAGATGTTGCGTATGTTACTTGCATGGAACTGGTTAGAACAAAAGGAAGCAGCTGGGGAAGACAATTTGCCACTAATGTTTTTGAAAGACTTGATGGTCAGTGGCTTATCTGCATCCACCATGCATCTCCAGTTGACTTGTGAATTAGATACGGCTAATGTATAGATAAGATTTACGCTATACTACCTCGTACTACAATGTATTCATCTAAGCTGAACTCATGGGCATTCACCGTGGATTGACCATGATCACAGAAAATCCAGATTAGAAACTGATGTGGGAGCAAGTGTGCAAAGTAAACAGAACAACCAAGGAACTAGCAAGAGAACATCTATTCTTGTTTTCATCGAGTTCCTTTGGTGGTTATGCATTAAATTGACTCCTATAAAGATAAATACCTGGAGTTTACATACAAGGTCGGGATTAAAGCTCTTATTATATGATCACATTCGTTATAAGGATTTCCGTAATTTTGACAGCTTCTACACTGGTTCGTATTTCGATCATAACTCACTCATACAACATGGGATCATGATGATTCAAAATTCTGTAGAAAGTTGGAAACGAGATCTAAATCTCCTATCCTTTGAGGTTTTCCGTATTCAAAACGTAACAGGGTTTAAAAGGCGATTGAATTTACAGTGGAAAGCTGTTCCAACGGGTTTGTGTCTTGGACGCCAAGTAATCAGTTGTTTAGTTTCATTTCGTTTAGTATTTCCTTAATTCGTTTGATTATTGTTTAGGAAATTAATAATCTGATTGTTATTAGTATTAGAAGTGCATTAGGAATTAGGAAAGCTGTAAGTTAGTTCGTTTTATTTTTGTAATCAGTTTCGTAGTTAGTTTCCTACTTGGATAAGGATTAGGATTCCTAGTACATTTAGATTTCTTTGTCTATAAATAGGACGAGCACGGTTATTGTAATAGAGATTTTGATGATTAATTATTAATACGTGAGTATTTACCCTCTAATTGAGTGATGTGATGCGCAAGTACTGTTCTTCAGTGATTCTTGAACGAAAACCCCAACCCCTTGAGTGATTCGAGAGGTATATCCCTTTTATTACTTTTATTTATCAAAATACAGAAAATCCCTATATAAATCACATCAGAAACAGTTAAAGATATTCTATGAAAGCGACTCAGTTAATGCTCTCACATGGATCAAGAATGACAAACAGAGACGGGGGGCATGGTGGAAAACATTCCAAGCTATTGACCATGGCCATGCAGCATTTCAGATTGCCCACATTATCTGAGAACAAAATACTGAAGCAGACCTACTAGCTAGGAGGGGAGTTAACAGAGTGAGCACTTAATACGCATGGATGTAAACGTGAACATATACATTTATTTTATAGTCATCTTATACAACAGTATAGCTGTATAGAGGTGCGGGCTCTAGGATTGTAGTTCATTGATTTTTTGGCAATAAGTTGACTAATAAAACTTCATTTTTCGATGCTGATATGATTAACAAATCTTAATTATGTAAGCGTATTTTGGGATTGTTATTCATGCTATTGAAATTTGCCAAGCACGCACCATATTTTGGTAAATATGCTACCCAAAAAAAAGAAAAGAAACATTATTGGATTATATTTTTCGGTTGCTCAAGTCAGCAAAGGATTTTAACAAATTTCGGTGCTAAAAATCCTTAGCATCAGATTTGAGAATCTCAACCTATGCAACGGATGAAAGAATACCCAAAAAGAAAAGTTATACGTAATTGCCCTAAGCATGTTAGTGCTAATGAATAATAGAGTATTTCTTTTCCAATACTTTTTTTACTGATATTTTTGATAATGAAACTATGCTGATGTACATTTCTAAATTTTGGTTAGTGTCTAATGTGGTTTTCAAAACATTGGTTTATAATAAGAGATGAAAAAACAAATTGAGAAGTAGATGAAAAGAATTGAGAATATTTACTATGATTATATGTCCTGACCGACATAAAAGAATAATACGTAATATTATATGATGAAATAAAATGTGTTTATTGGATGCCTCATTTTCATCCTAAAACAGAGAGATGGGTGAAGAATTGAAGATATAGCAAAATTTTCAATAAGACTTTTTTTTTTTGAGTGAAAGACCGCAAGAGCGGTACTAACTTTCTATTGAATTATCAATATCTGAACTGAGAACAGTCGACATCCAACTTGGGTACTCTACCGTCCAAAAGCGACTCCCTAACATCTATGGCTGCACATGCGCAAGCTCATGAGCTACCTTATTTCCTTCCTTACGAATAAAAGACCACGACACACTAGAAAAACTCGACACCAAACCTATGATATCCTCTACCAACAGATGAAAAACACTCGACCCTCTACTACTAGACTTAAGAGCATTAATAATGGAAATATTGTCAGACTCAACAATAACATTGTCAAACCCATAGTACCTAGCTACCTGTAGACCAAAATAGACACTACTACAAAATGAGTCTAATGCAACATTTTGTGAGCAACACTTTTAGAGTTTGTTGCTTTTTAGATAGGATAAGGTAGAAAGCAACACTTTTAAAATAAATGTCGCATCTAAAGCTCTAAACCAACGTTTTTTGTTAAGTGTTGCATTTATTATAAAGAAGTACAACACTTTTAAGAAACGTTGCTTTTATCACATTCAATAAACAACACTTATTTTAAAGTGTTGTATTTTTTCAATATGAAAATGCAACACTTTGTAAAGTATTGCAAATGGGTGTTGATGAATTGAAAAAGGCGGACACCCAAAAAAAATAAAATTGGAAAAGGCGGACAATAAAAACATTGGACGGGCGACTTGAAATTTTCATTAAGCGCCTTTGTCCTCTTTATCAGCTAACCGCCGCATCAAGTCCTCTCTCTCTATCTCTCGATCTGTCTCTCTGTCTCTCTCTTGTTTCATTAATCTTGAGCGGCCCTAATCTCGCGTGGCCCAGTTTCTCGTTTTATGACGGGTAGTGCTATTAGGCTTAGAAAAATAAGAAAAAAGCTAGAAAAGCAAAGAAAAACAAAAGAATGAAAACATAACACGATCTCTCCAGCTCTCCTCCCTCCACCCTCCCTCTAACCTGCATCCATGGAGAACTGCAAATCCTTCGTTCACCCATGAGACGAAGTTCTCTGTCAGAAACTCGCCACAACAATCTTAAAACCTAAACCTTTCCCCAAAATCTCAATCTTCCAAAAAAACCCTAGAAAAATTACCTAAATTGAACACCAAAACCCAAACCCTAACCCTAACCAAAAACCCTTAATCGACTTCCCCGATGATGAATTTGGTGGTAACTTGTTCTCGCAGGTTCGTTCTCGCCATTCATGTTATTTGTTTCTTTGCCTTTCGTTTTTCCTTTTTTTCTTCTCAAAATCGCATTAGAATTTGTGGTTTCTGGTTTCAGTTGACTCAAGGATGAATGAATTTTAGTGATTTGATTGTAATTTCAGATTTACAAAACTTATCTATATTGTAATTGGTTCATTTCTTTTTTTCGTAAGTCATTTGTTAGCCGATTGTGAGGTCAACCGCTCAAACCCTAATCTCTCTCTTTCCCCTTGATTAAATATTTTGATGTTTTAATTTAAATTATTTATTGTCTGTGGTAATGTTTTGAGATTTTGGATTGAATAGTGTTAGGGATTGCTTTAGTTTCTGCAACATATCTTCCAGAAGCTGATTCATTCCTCCTTTTTTCTTGCTTCAACACCTTCTGATTTCCTGTGCATTCTGCTGGTCCCTGTTGCCTGCTAGAACCTGCTGCCTGGTTCATAGCCTAGGTTCTGCCACCTACTTCTGCTACCTGCTGGATTCTGCAATCTGGTTACAGCCTATCTTCTGCATTCTGCTACTAATTCCCTTCTGAAATCTCTGCTGCACCTGCTGTTGATTCCTAATTCCTACAGCTTTTCCTAGCTTTTCACCTCTTCTGCATACTCTTTTATTCCTTTTCTACCTTGCATCAGCATTCCTGCCACTGAGACCCTTCTAACTCTTCCTGGGATCCTGTACTGATACTTTAATACTTGCACCCTGCTCTATTCTTTGCTGGTCTGTTAAGCTGTGTGGTCTTGCTATATGCTGTGTTATACCCTTTCATTTGGATTTTTACTGTTGTGAAGTGAACGAGTGGGTTATTCGAATTTGTGCTTTCGTATCTGGGCTTTAAATGTTGAGTTCAAATCATGTTTTGTTTCTCAGATATGATTTTAGCATATCCAATTTAGGGTGTGCGAAATTTGTTAATGTTTCAGTTTGTTTCTAGTTCTTGCTATTAGGTATTAGCTAACTGCGTTTCTTTGAATTTGTTTCCTTTTTTTTCAAGTATGGCCAGAAGGATTGAACAAAAAGGTGAATTCTCATACTCTTTTATTGCTGTTTTCCTTGACGTTTACAGCCTAATAATCTGTTATTAATGTTTGATTTTGGTTAAGCTTGTTTAGGAACGGAGGAAGATAGAGAGCCAAGAAGTCAAAATTTGTAAGAATTTGGTAACTAATCTCACATTTCATCTGTTCAACACAGTTTCACTTGAAGGTTTATGAATTGTTGAATACACGTCTGAGTTCCGCACCCTTCGCTACAGGTTTCTTGTGCTCCTCTATCTCCTTTCTGTTTTGATTTCTTTGTTTTGTTCTTCTTTCTACTTCTGTGAACATAGTCATGTGTTTGCTCTAGATTATACTTTGTTGTTGTAGTTTCTGAGAATATGACTCGTATCTGATCGAAATAGAGCTTCTGTTTTTTTATCTTTTTTTGGGGTTAATAGTGCAGATGATTAATGGATTAAGATTGGTGCAAATTGTTCAGGGCAAAGAGTTTGGGGATGGATTAATATTCAGTTTGTTTGTTTTTTTTTCTTTTTTTTCTTTAGTTTTTTCCTTTTTCTGACTTGAGACATAGTATCTTGATCTCTTGGTTACACCCTCTGTTGGTTCAGCGATTCATGAGTTTTCTATGTATCTTTTAGAATCCTTTGTTTCTTTCAAAGATGTGTGCATCAATAGAGTTGCCTAATTTAAAGGTTCGGGTGTTTTTCAGAATTGTTTGTTTGTTTCAAAGACGTGTGTATCAGTAGTAGAGTTGCTCTAATTCAAAGGTTTAGGGATTATTTTTCTTTGAATTCTTCCTTTGTTTCAAATATCTGTGCTTGGCAAAATCTGAAATGTACAATTGGTTGGTTAGGATTTTTTATCAGCATTTTTGGAACTTACCTTAATGCTGCCAACACATTGATTGGTTTGTTAAAAAGGCGGACACACAACAAAATTGAAATTGGAAAAGGCGGACAATAAAATGATTTGGACGCGGGCCTTGAAATTCTTTGGGTAGATTAACGTTGTGTTCTACTACTATTTGAATTCTTTAAATTGAAGTCAAATACTTGTTTTGTATACTTATTTTAGTATGTTTGTATGCTGGGATTTGATTAGTATAATCAAGTTTTAGTTTTTTTTTATCCCCTTCACCAGTAGCTTTTTGTAAAAGTGTGCTCTTTTGGGTACTTTAGTTTTCTTCTGGTTTCTGAATTTTGTGAATGTTGGTTGAGTATACCATCATTTAGGCTCTTACAGCGAGGATGATGCAGGGTTATTGTTTATTCATGGATTTGGGTTATAGGATTTGTTAATTATAGATTAATATTTGGTCCCCTCAAAATTGGGTGTTTTTGAAGCAGATCATGAAAAGAAAAGGGCTGAGTTAGCAGAAGATCATGTAAGGAAGTTGGCTGAGCTAGAAGCAATGCGAAATGAAATTGACAATCAGCGAGATAAAATAGTTGAAGATGCAGTGCGGAAGATTATAGAAAAACTACCACCCCAAGTTGCTCGAGAGTTTTTAACATGAGCTCGTTTCACCTTCTATATTTTGGTACAAGGTATGTATTGCTCTTACCTTTATTTACTATATTGGACATAAGCAATTGGCATCACTTCATTGGGGGTATCATTTATTTACTTTGTAGCTATCATACAAATTGTGTGCTGGTTGGAACTGCTTGTGAAAGGTTATGGTTGTGTTGCCAGTTCCATGGATAATGATTATTTATGAACTTGACTTATAAAATGTCCACACGATGTGGGAGAAATATAAAACCTGTCTGCAATCTGTAGGCCTAACTTCTTTTCATACTAGAAGTATAAGAAGTTATCTATACAAGCCTAACTTAAAACTTGGATTTTATTCCCGTATACATAATTGCATGTTTGATATATGATGACTTATTCTATTACTTCATGATTAAAAAAGGGACTAACTATATTCTTTGTTGTTTTTAAATGGCTTAGGCTACCTTTTTTTGGGGAGTATGGCGGCTAGTGGAGATTTGCAAAAGTGATCGGAAGAAAAGGTCGTATATATCGAATGGAAGAACATACTTTTGGAGCAGGATTTTTAGTAACTTTAATTTGTAGGATTGTAACTATTGACAGCATTTTGCGATGACAGTAGGCGTTTTAAATTAAGGTAGTTTTATTATTGGACAAATGTGTAAGAATACCAGATTATACTATCTATGATATGTCATTATTGCAATGGAAGGAAGTATTGGTGTATCTGTCTTTTAGAAAAAATTGATTGATATGAAAACAGGGGTATGGCATGGAACCTGCAAGTGCTGCTAATGAGCTTATCGAACGTTGTCTTTCTGTAATTGAAATAACAATAAAGTGTTGTATTAGGAGTTAGAAAGTGTTGCACTTATATGCTGAAAAACACATTAAGTGTTGCACTTGACAGATAAAAGTGTTGTTAAAATTTGGTAGAAGTAAACGAAAAAGTATTGTATTTGAGTGCAAAAAGTGTTGCACTCAAAAGTGTTGCACTTGATAAATACAGGCAACACTTTTTTAAAGTGTTGCATATTCTAATAGAAGTGTTGCTATATACCTAAGGCAACGTTACCTAAGGTGGCACTTCAAAAAGTGTCGCACTAGCAATAATGCAACATTTTGAAAGCCTAATACAACACTTTATGAGTGTCGCCTTAGGCTCATTTTGTAGTAGTGAGATGGCCTTTGCCTCTGCCAATCCGATCTCCCATTCTTCCAAGAAGTTCATTGTAACTCCAACAAGAGGACCGCCATTCAAGTCTCTGCAAATTATTCCAATACAAGTGCCTCGCTCATTAACACGACTTGTATCAACATTTATTTTAATCCGCGAATTCGTGGGACGCTGCCACCGTACACCACTCCTTGGCTGCGTTCTGACACGCCTAACACTTTGCACCCCTTGGTCATCAGTGCACTCCGATACCAGCTGCTTGTCAACATAGGCACTAATTTCCGCTGGACACTGACGAATGCCTTCGAAAATCTGCTTGTTACGTGCCCCCCAGACCGCCCACGCCACTGTAGCAAACCGAGCAAAAGCCAAGGAGTCTGACTCCCTCCTTACACCCTCCACCCAGTCACGAACACGCCACCCTGGAACACGTTCCCAGCCTTCACAACCACTAGCATCCCAAATCTCAGCAGCGAAAGGGCAAAACCTCAATGCGTGCAGCCCACAGTCTTTCGAGCTCCCACACACGCTGCAAGACTCGTCAATCGTAGATATTCTGATATGCAGGCCAGCCTTTGTTGGGAGAGCTTCCAAGCACGCCCTCCATAGAAACATCTTCACCCTTGGTAGAATTGGAGCAGACCAAATCTTGTTCCATAAGGAGTTATCACCACTTGACGAGGACGCTTGAGGTGAATCCTCCCCTGCACAAAAAATTCCATGGTAAGCACTCCTCACAGTGTACTCACCATTCTTGCTCCACGCCCAATAAATACCATCTCGTGGTAGCCTCGGGCTAATGGGTATTGCTAGCACCCGATCAACATCAATAGGGTAGAAGGTCTCTCGTAGCTTCATTTCATTCCAGCACCTACCTGCAACCTCGATTAAGTCAGAGACCTTCATCCTCTCGTCATTTTCCAACCGAGGGCTAATAATACGTCTTGAACCAGGGCCAAGGAGCCAGGGGTCTGACCAAACTCTCACATCTTTGCCATCACCAATATGCCATCCCAAACCTTTCCTAATCACCCATCTAGCCTCCCAAATACCACGCCAAGTATAGCTTGGATTGGGACCTAGAGATGCTTCAAGTAAATTCCCATTAGGAAAATATTTAGCACGTAACATTTGGCTGAGCAGACCATCATCCCTCTGCATCAAACGCCAAGTTTGTTTACCAAGCAATGTCCAATTAAACATTTTTAAATCTCTAAATCCTAGCCCCCCCCCCATCTTTCTTCGGGGTGCACAACTTCTTCCAAGCGAGCCAATGAATCTTCCTCTCATTTTTTTTTTGTCCCCAAAAAAATTGGGAGATCATCGAACGAACATCGTTGCAAAAGTTTGCTGGCAGTTTAAACACACTCATCACGTAGGTAGGGACTGATTGGGCCACCGCCTTTATCATAACTTTCCTACCCGCTTTTGAAAGCAACAAACCCTTCCACCCCTGAAGCTTCTTCCATAATTTCTCCTTCAAAGGCGTGCACAACACTCTCTTTGACCTTCCTAGCACCGTCGGGAGACCTAAGTATTTCTCATGGGAGTTAACAACTTCAACACCAAGGATATCCCGAATCTTCACTTTCATCTCCTCCCTCACTCCACTGCTAAAACTCACTTTAGACTTTTCAAAACTCACTTTTTGTCCCGAGGCTCCCTCATAAATAGTAAGAATCTCCTTAACCACTTGGGCTTGATTCTCATTTGCTTTAACAAATAACAAGCTGTCATCCGCAAAAAACAAGTGAGTAATCGAGGGAGCCCCACCACAAATTCGTACCCCATTTATAACACCTCTCTCTTTCGCTCGTCTCATCAGTCCCGAGAAAATTTCAGCACACAAAATAAATAAGTATGGGGAGATAGGGTCACCTTGACGAAGACCTCTACCCGGGCTAAATTCCTCCAAAGGGTTACTATTAATCAACACTGAGAACGACACTGATCTAACACAAACCATAACACGATTGACCCAAGCGTCATCAAAACCCAACTTCCAAAGCACCCTTTCTAAAAAAGACCACTCAATTCGGTCGTAGGCCTTAGCCATGTCTAACTTCAAAGCCAAAACCCCCTCCCTAGACTGCACAGATTTCATATAATGAAACGTCTCAAAAGCCATCAAAACATTATCTGAAATTAAACGACCTGGGGTGAAGGCACTTTGGTTCAGTGACACAATCTCAGGTAAAAACATTTTCAGCCGATTAGTCAATACCTTGGAAATTAACTTATAGGCCACATTGCACAAGCTAATCGGACGAAAACCAGTTATCACTTCCAGCTTTTTCTTTTTAGGGATCAACACCTAAAAAGTATGGTTAATTCCTGTGGGCATTGGTCCACCATTCAAAAACTCCAGAACTAAATTAGTAACACAAGTTCCAACAATATGCTAATAAGATTGGAAAAAAAGAGGGCACATACCATCGGGGCCAGGAGCCTTAAGCGGGTGCATTTGGCTCAAGGCTACCTGGACTTCGTCACTCGTGTATGAACTACGAAGGTGGGCATTCATGTCTGCAGTGACACGGGTATCGACTCCAGAGAGAGCCGCATCCATCTACAACTGGCTAGTAGGCGAAAACAACCCTTCAAAGTAACCCTTAGCAATCCGACCAACCTCACTATCCCCATCACAGAGCACACCATTATCACCACATAAAGCACGAATAGTATTCTTCTCCTTCCTTCCCGAGACTCTTTTATGGAAAAATTTTGTGTTTTTATCCCCAGAAAAAAGCCACAGGATTCTAGAACGTTGTCACCACATTAACTCTTCCTCACGAACAAGGTTCTCAATATCTCGCAGTAGTGATTTGCGCTCAGCTAGTTGCTGAACTGAGAGGCCAGCAGTGTTAAGTTTCTTGAGGCGTTTACGTTTTTGATGAAGTTCACGAAAAATCCCCCCAAAAACCGACCCACTCCAAGCCTTCAACTCAGCTGCACATCCTGCAATCTTTTCTATAGCCGTGGGCCCACAACCGTCCCAAGCAGACTGGATCACGCCTTCACATTCAGTATGTTCCATCCACATCTGTTCGAACCGAAATAATCTAGCATCACGACGCTGTTGTACATCTCCATCAAGCATAAGCTTAATTGGCGAGTGATCAGATAGCTCACGCTCGAGATGGACTAACTTAGCTTTAGGGAACCTGTCGAGCCATGCATCCGTAGCTAAAGCTCGATCAAGCCTCGACTGTACATTATCATCACCATTCCTACCGTTATCATATGTAAATGGAAGGCCAATAGAACGAACCTCTCGAAACCCACATACATCAACATCAACTTCATTATGACCAATCGTATCGTTTGCAAAAAGAATCTCATTAAAGTCCCCCAAACACATCCATGGCGCTGAGTGATCAGTAGCTAGTATCCCAAGTACCTCCCAAGAGAGGTGACGATTGTTCACCTCCGGCCACCCATAAAAACCCGTACACCTCCACTAGAGCTGTCAAACAGGTCGGTCAGGTCGGGTTCGAGTTCGGTACTATCGGGTTCGGGTCATTAGCAGGTCGGGTCATAAAACTTTTGGGTTGGGAAAAGTTTGTTCATGACCCAGAACTATCGGTATCGGGTTGACCCAACGGGTTGATGACGTGTTTTAGTTCCTATTGCGAACGTTAATTAAATTCACTTAATTTAGCTACTTAAATTTTATACAAACACACATCTATATCATACGATAAATATTTAACCCTAAAACAATAAATAAATAAATAAAAATAGCAAAAAATACTGATTATTGGAAACCAGACCAAAAACAATCTGAAATTAGAAGCTTAAATGATTAAATTGCAATTATAATTTCAAGACAATGAAGTAGCAAAATTAAATAATTTGGGCATTTTCAAAATTAACAATAAAACAAAAACAGCAAAAGCTTCCCAAATTAAAAAAACATAAAAAAGCAAAACAAATCATTTACATAAACAAAGGCGTGAAAACAGCACACCATTAAAATAAAAAAGAGCACAACCAACAAATTATAAACAGAGAGATGATGGGTTTTGTGAATATAAAAGGAATCAAAACCCTTCTCATCATCTTCTCAGTAGCAGCAGTTACATTGAATGTCATCATCTCTTCCAAAGCACAAGCTTAGATTTCCCAGGACCAAAAAACCCATCTTTGTCATCAGAAATTTATTATTCAGTTGACCTAGTAACTAAATTACCCAGTAATCGCAAATTCAAGTTGGGTTCAGCCCAAAAGAGGCTTTTTGCTGTTACTTCTCCAGATTCAGTGTACAATACTTGGCAATGTAGGTTTATGTATTATTGATTCAAGAAGTATCAATGGACATAATTCTGAGATGGGTGGGCTTATAAACATTCCAGTAGATCGGTGGTGATTGGTGGACGGTGGTGATTGGAGGGCGCGATGAACGTGAGGAGAGTGAGAGCAGCAGTTGGGTGAAAGTGAGAGAAGGGGGGGCGAGAGGAGGAGAGCAAAATGAAAGTAGGGGATGGGACTTTTAGGGTTCGGAAAAGGAAGTTAGCGTTTTACATTTCCAACTTGTTTAAACCTCCAACCCGTTGGGTCAAATCCGACCGAGACCCGACCCGAAAATGATCGGGTTCTCGGGTTCGGTCACTTTCAGGTTTTAGTTTAATTTAGCGTGTTCAAAACCTGTTTTTTTCGGGTCGGTATTGGGTCGGATTTCGGGTCGGATCAAATTTTGACAGCTCTAACCTCCACAGATCATCCCCCAAGCCATGCTCAATCAAAACGTCAATATGATGAAGGGAGCTTGATAAGACTTGATACTAATTACCACACAGAAAAGAAGAAAACGATTAAAAATAATAAAAAATAAAATCTTTGTTAAAACAATGTACATTCACTGATTCACATATGAAAAATATTATTACACTTTTTTTTCACAAATTTGCAAATGAATGTTTAATTAGGGGAGTTTGTTTCTATTTCGCCTCAGGGCCTACAAAGTACAAAATGTCAGGATCGGCTTTGGCAGTAATACACTTTCGTATGCTGATTACTTCCATCAATGGCCTATCTCTTAAGAAGTGATGAAATGCATTCTTTTTGCTTTCATCATCTTCTTCATCAACACTATCTTGAGGTGGAACTCATTTTGAACCTCGAAGCTTCTGGCCCAATAATTTTCTCTCATAATCCTCTTCATCTCATGCAAGTACCTTTTGAATAAGGGAGACTTTAGCCTATCATCAAATTCAATTATTACTTATAAACTAGATTTCGTGCCCGTGCGGTGCACGGGTTCTTGTTCATCATCCTATGTTATTAGAATCAATATAACAATTTTTTTAATCATCTCAATATATAAAGTTACCCATTTTCGTTGAATAATATGAGTAGCAATAAACAATAATAATCTTTTTTACACATTTAACAAAGAAATTTCAATTTTAGTGCATAGATATTTTATTTTTTTTAGATAATAAATATAATACTTTTATATTAAAATAAAAGAAAAGTATTTTTGATTTATTTTTAACCACCCATGCATTTATAACTATTTATTATCTATTTAATGTCATCTTGGTAAGAATATATATATTAATATACTCCAATATGAAGGAGAGCTATAAATGAATTTTGAGGTTTTTGTAAATCCAAAGATTTGACTCTACCGGGCAAATTGGCCAATCAAACATGGAAAGAGTTACTACTCAACATATCTGTTTGAATTTTCATGCATAATAGATTGAATTTATTTTCTTGATTTCTCTAATCTAACTCGGAAACACAAACTTTACGACCCTCCGACGAACGCGGAGAACTCCACAACCTCCTCTCACAAAAGGAGAGTTTATTGCTAACTATGAAGAAAAACAAACTAAAAAAACTAGCTCGAAAACAAAGAAATAACAATAGAGAAACTAACCACCAGCAAAAATGAGTCAAAGAGAAAGAGAGGTTAGGGGTTTTTAAGAGAGAGAAAGGAGAGAACAACGACTTGCAAACTAGTCTTTGATTCTTAAGTTATCATAATCACGTCAATGTCAACAGTTTTAGAATTGAATTTTTTTTTTTTTGGCGGATCAGTTGAACTCCAGTTAATCAAGAGTGAGTAGGTAAACATTTACAAAACCTTTTCCCGTCACAACCAGTCAAATCCTGTATCCTTAGTTATCATGAGCATGTCAACATCAACAATTCTAGTGTCGAACTCTAATTAATCAAGACCGAGGTTAAACAGTTAACAACAAATTTTTCCTTGTGTCTGCTGAGGAGAATCCGAGAATGTCACCTATCCTTTACTGAACCACCTAATTAGTAGCATTTAGAGCAAAGCAAGTTATCTTACTAAGTAAAAAAAGAGGGGAAAAAAACCAAGGAAAACAAAGAAACAGCCTATAGACCCAAGGGATTTTACTTGGTAATTGGTATGATCTTCTGCACATGTATACTCTTTATTACTGTTGCTACTTGAAACACTGTACTAAGTCTTACGCTACATTCAAGGGCGGTTGTTCTATCTGCTGAACACATTAGAGAACACCCATAGCAAGTACATATGTACAACATTGAGTACTACAACTTATGGATGCTTTTCTTGCACAGGACTTTAGAGTTTAGACCCTACCAACAGGAGATAGCGGGGGATGTGGTGCATGTCTTTCTGGCCCTTCACCGTGGAGGATCATAGATGCCTTTGTCCTTTCAAATTCCTGGTTTGATTCAACCGGATTCGTTGAATATGAGGAATGACTGTTGATAAGTGCAACACAGATGGAAAATGCTTGCAAAGAGGAAATCTCTGCATCAAACTCCACTGAGAAGAGTCCATCTCGAAATGGAACCAAGGAAAACAAGGGGCCCCTTTGTCTGGCTTCTCCCTGCATAAATTATGAATCAGAGGAAGAATGGCGGGTAAAAAGAGACAAAAATGCAGCCATGATTCAAGTAATTAGGACAAACCTGCTCAAAAAAATCACATCGAACTTGCATAGGGAACAGTCTACAAGTTGTGGGTGTTTTGTGGTCTTGCACCTGGTCTGTGAGGATCCTTAATTTGCAACCAACATCCCATCCCCCACAATCACATAATCCTCCAGACCTCCAACGGTTGATTAAAGGTGAAGGTACTCCTTCATTTGGCAAACTGTGCATACCACCTGGAAGTATGATCACTGTACTGCCCAATATCTCATCTTCTTTGAGGTTGGATGATCTGTCATTTGGAAAGCATTCTGAGAAACTGCTTCCTTTTTCGCTACTGTCATTAGGCACCTTGACAACAATGGCTGCAAGTTCCCTGTTTGTCATAAATTCTGAGGATGCGGTATCTGCCTTGCTTAGGTCAACACTATACAAGATTGACTCCTTCACCATGTGACGATCATCAGATTTCTGCTCACACCAACTCGGTACATGAGGGTTGGAAACCTTCATCTGGCCAATAACATTGTAGTTAAGTCCACTAGTTTTATTTTTGTGATTCTTCCAACCACTGCTTTTCTTTCTGACTTGCAGTACTGAGTAGAAAGTGTATAGCCACCTACTGTCATTCTTCCCGAAGGGGCTTAAATTTTTCACAGTTGATGCGAGAATCTCATTTTTGGTTTCTACCACAAACTTGAATAAAGGTAGCCCACTTTTAACTGTAAGATACAAAAGAGCTTTTATGGTTGATACCTCACATTCTTCATTTTCAGGCATCTGAACAGCAGTGGGTGGCTTGTTTCTCAAATCGCTTGGACATTCTTTCATTTGGTTGGAAAACTTGTTCTTCAATAATGGGTCTAGCAATCTTTTCAAAGGGCTATTTCTTGTCTTGCCATTTGAATTTGTTTTATTGCTCTTAGGAGTTTCAGAATCAGCAGAACCCTCAGGTTTGGCAGGACCCGACTTGGTGGTCACATAAGTAGGCTTTAGCATTGGATGGCCTGAACCCTCTTTAAAGCTGAGACTTCTGGTCATCCTTGCTAAACTAAAGCTAAAACGATGAGCTGTTGAACTATCACTGGCTAGTTCAGCTGAGAAGCTAGGTGCTCTTTGATCTAGACCACTTGATGGCTTGAGAATAGCTGAAGTGCTTGTTTCTTCCTTCATACTATCCTCATTTAAATATGACTGCATATCTGGAAGCTCAACTCCCTGAGCTTTAATAAGATTATCAAGCTTTAGGTCCAACTCTGACTCGGCCTCAGCTGGGTAAGGTAGAGGACAAGAATGTGGAATATCACAAAATGACTTGTCTGATTGGATCTCATCAATGGAGAAGATATCAGAGAAGCTACCCCAATTAAGTTCAGCTGATTTCCCATCAAGGGATAACCTTGGAAGTACCTCCGAGCTTGATTCCTTAGAGAAATCTTTGGGTAGGAGGAGTACAATGCCGTCCTGCTTACCTGAGTGACGCTGATTGCTGAACTTTTCAGCATACTTTTCTGGTTCACCATCACAGGTGCTGATCTTCTTTTTGGAACGGCTAGGAACCTTATGACCATGTTTACTCAGTTTCAATGATCGACCTCCTGCCACAGTAGTACTGCTCCCTTGCTCTGAGTACTTTTCCTTGCCTTTTGCAGACTTTATATCCATACCATCTCTACGTTGAGGCTTGTCTTTTTTGTGGATGTCCTTCTTCCCATCTAAGGAACGGTCATAAGAAGATCCCAGGTTTGAGTGACTCATTGCCTTTCCATTAAGAGGTTTAATAACTGGAGAACAGTCAACTTTATGGAATGAATCAACTTTTGAACTCGTGGATTGCTCACTTTGGCGAGCTAAAGCTTCAAAATGTGCTGTAACAGAAGCAACCGATGAACCATTTCTAGATGTAGAGCAACTTCCAGTGCCAGGTGCATCGGTTCCATCACTTACTGAGACTTTGTTTTGCTTGTTTGTCCATTGCTCCAGGCGCCCCCAGTCAAGAACCCCAAAGTTCAAAACGTTATCTTGGGAAATTTCTCCTCTCTGAAGAAATCTAGGTACCTTGGACATGTACTTCACGAGCTCGTCCTCTTGACTTACACTCTTTCTCACCTGAGGCTGATCTACATCTCCTGAAGTTTTTGCCTGGACGAGGAATCCACTTTTACCATTTTTCACAAATTCAAGGGGCAAATCTGAATGTGGGGGACGAATAGGATTGTCAGCTTTGACCTTGTCCTTGGACTTCACACTTCGACTGCGTCCTGGAGTACGAGGCTTCTCCTTTGCGAATCTAGACTTTTGGTACTGTCTGGAACTCTGGCTAGTCATGTTCTCTGAGCCATGTCCAATTTCACCAGAAATTGGCATATTTTTGTTTCTAGATGATGCCCTTGAAGGCATGGTGTTTGCTGAAAAACGCAATGCACTCACTAGCACAGTGACTGCAGGACACTATTCCTTAACTTCATATCCTGAAAATCAATTTTTGGCCCAGACATGGTCATTAAGGGGAATGGGATGCATAAAAATGAGCTTAACAGCCAAGTAACACTCACAAGTCACAATGCAAATGGGAGTTCATCAAATACTGAAGTTAGCATTTGGCAAGGTCTGGACTGTAGTTAGGTGATTTGAAAGATTTCATATGGTATGGTAGACATAAAAAATGACCAAAACTATTTTGCTTAGGACAAAACTAAACCAACAAACAAATAACCAGCAGCACTACATTACATCTACATCTCATAGACTCACATGTAACAGCTAATATTCAATTCCTAATGCCTATCATACAAATGTACAATGGAGCGCCCAAAATAATCCAACATTACATCTGATATATCACATCACTATCAATCACTCCAGAAATATCAAACTTGCTAGAAATTCTTAGATTTTCATCATAAAAACCAGCATTCCCTCATAGCATAATCCATCAGACATGTAAAAGACAATTCTTCAAGCAATTCCATAGCATTTTGAGTTTTCCTACCAAATTTTCACTACTTGTACATCAGATTACATGCCAATAATACATCCTCAAAAACAAAGTGCAGAAATTCATCACAGAATGTAGAAAACAAAACCATCAAGTAGCCAAATTTCCTTCACAAAACACTCAAATGTGAAACCTATACATCAAATTACATGCCAATAATACAGCCTCATGAACAAAGTACAGAAATTTATCACAGAATGTAGGTAACAAAACCCATCAAGTTGCCAAATTTCCTTCACATAACACTCAAATGTGAACTATAACCACAGATCTAAACATGAAATTCAGGAAATTTCCAACAATCTCATTAAGAACCCAGAAAGATCTAAAAGACTAAAAGCATAAAAAATGAAAAACCCACCTCAAAAAGACACCAAATTTCAGCAGAAATGCAGAAGCAGAGACCAAAATCCAATAATTAATTTCAATTTCGTTGCTCTGAATGCTCTCACCAATGAAGATAAGTAAGGCAAGCTCCACCTTTTTTTTGCCTTTTGTGTCCCGCGAAATCTTGAGCAGAGGTCCCCGAAACGTCAAAAGAAGGACAAAATAAAAATGTGTATAATTTATACTCTATAGGAAGTATATACGTAAATTGAAAGCAAAGTAAGGTACCAAAATAAACCCAAAAGCTCAATTTTTAAGTACTAAAATGCAAAAATCATAGATTTAACATTTGACAACATTATTGAACAAATAATCCCATCTCCCGCGTTTTTTATGGCCCAAGAAATTCTGGGCATTGTTGTTATTTGTGTCGGATTTATGCTTAGGTGAGTGACTGAAGTGAGTGACTGAAGTGAGTGAAGACGTTCTCAGAGTGAGAGACAGAGAGAGAGAGAGGAAGAGAGAGAGAGTTTTAAGAAATCGCTGTCAATCGGACGGTTAAAAGTGAACGGCGAGTGGGTCCCACGTGGGAAACTTGAAGGTTTTTGGTCTATTGATCTTTGTTTACTGATCCCTATAAAAGCTTATAAGGCACTCGTGGGACCCGTTTAATGATGATACGTTACTGTGGCTTTTGGACTCATTGCATTTGCATTGCTCTAATCCAAATCTGAAAATGAGAGACTTCTTATTACCGCCCTCATGGACTCTACCTTGAAAGGACTGGAAGTCTGGACCTTAATAGAGGAGGTTAATTGCGAAATGTATAACACAACGATTAGAAATAGGAGTAAGTAGAAAATTTGGGTATTTAGTATTAGAATGGGTGGTTTTGGAATCGAAATCAGTATCCGCTAATTTTAATTTTAATTTCAATTCTTGACTTTTGGTAATTGGAATCGATTGGGTATCCAGTGTAAAATAAATTATAAGACTTTTTCCTTTGTTGTATATAAAGAATGGTGATTCTCTAGTAAGATTAGTGATTTAAAAAATTGTATTTGTAATTTAACGTTTTAAAAATTGTATTTGTAATATTAATGATTAAATGATTGTATACGTTATTCAAATTTTGATTTATAATGTTAAGTATTTTGATTGTAGTATTTGATTTTTTGTTTGTTGTACTTTTGAAAACTAATACTCGTATTTGTTAGTATAATATTGTAATTAATGTTTTTTTATTATTAAAATATACATTCGATTTGAAAAAATAATAAAATTTGGATTTAATGTGTAATTGGATACCTAGGAATCGGTGGGTATCCAGTGGACCCAGATCCAATTCTAATTTCTAATATTTAGGAACCGATATAACCAATACCAATTCCAATTCCAATTTTTAAGAATTAGAAATCGATGAATCAATTTTTCAATTTCGAATAGTACAATACCCGGTGAATACCCAGTTGCACTAACCCCTAGTTAGGATTCCAAACCGAGATCTTTGTTGTGATTCTTGATATTACCTTATAGATCTACCCTTTACCTAGTTCTTATTGCATAAACTCCAAATCCTTATAGTTGCCTGTACTCAATACCACTATGTATTAATACACAACATGAAACTATCAGTTAATGAAATGAAACTCGAAATGAAATTTGAAGGGAAAAATTAAAACTATTTGAGTTTTATTTTCTCTAGTCATGGAATCATTTTCTACCCTATGCACAGTTTTACTGGATCCATGTAATTGTGTAGGTACTAGGTAACATAACTAATTGGGAATTAGAATTAGAATAGGAAACTAATTTTGTACATATCTTCTACAACCCTAAATACACTCATATATATATATATATATATATATGTGTGTGTGTGTGTGTGTGTGTGTGTGTGTGTGTGTGTGTCAGGCTCCCATATTGGGGTAAGCCATCCAGTATAATTTCTGTATATGGTATCAAAGCACAGGTCTCCTAAATAAAACTCACACCCGCCTCCCTTGCAAACCCTGCCTTCTTCGTTACGTCTTCGATCCATGGATCCTAACGCCTCCCTTCCTCTGTCAACCATGGCTACTACCTTTGTTGCTGAGTTAGTCGTACCTTCAACACCACAAAATTCATCCTTTTTCTCGGCCGTGTTTGAGGCGGGCTCTTCGTCTCATCCACGAACGCCTCCAGGGTTTCATGCGAGTATGAGTCAGCCTCTCTTCTCGGCTGCCCCCATCTCCTGGGGTTTCTCTCAGCCTTCCGTGCCTACTTCTCTTTTTCCCTCCACTCAACCTGTTATGTCTACTGTTCCACTTTCAACTCCTCCCACCTTTTCTTTTCCTTATGTCTCAGGTCTCTCCAATTCTGTTTTGGGTGGCTATGCCAACCAAAACCTTGATTCCTTCAACCCTCTACATGGCGGACTTCCCCCCTTTGTCTCTAATGTGTGGTTGGTTAACGTCAAGAATCATGTTACTATTACTCTCGCTGCAACCGAGGACTTCCTTCCATGGCGTACCCAATTTACCACATTCCTGGTTATGCACAATTTATCGGGGTTGGTTGACGGCTCTATCACAGCTCCTCCTCGAGTCATTATTGACAATACCGGCCTGCAACGTCCGAACCCATCGTTTCATACTTGGCTGCGTCTCGACCAGTGTGTTCGCTCTTGGCTTTTTGCCACACTCTCCCGCAAACTACTAGCCGAGGTCCATGAGGTGGTGCATTCGGCACAAATATGGCAACGCCTCATGACTCGTTTCAATACGGCCAGCCTTGCTCGTATGGTCGAACTCAAGCGGTCTCTCAGTAATATCCGCAAAGGAGAAACAGAACCTGTTGATGATTATTTAAGAAGGATCAAAACTATTGCTGATTCCTTGGCCTCCATTAATGCTCCGTATGACGAGCTCGAGCTACTGTAGGACACAATCAGTGGCCTCACTTCTGATTTTGAGCCACTGGTTACTGCCATCACATATGTCTCTGGTCATGTTTCATTCGACGACATAAAGGCTCGTTTGATACACTATGAGCAGCGTCTGCACCAGCTCCATGATCGTGACTCACAGGCTCCTATACATCAAGCCTTTGCGGCTTCAGCAACTACCAATGCAGAGGGTGCTTCGAATGCGACTTCCAATGCTTCCCAAGGTCGTGGAAATCAAGGTCGAGGCCAAAACCGAGGAGGTGGTCGCAATAATAATGGTCGAGATCGTGGTCGTGGTCGTGGTGGTCGAGGATGGAACAACAACAATAATCGTGGTCGTGGCAATCACAACAACAACCAGGGAGCGTCGACATCCAATAATAATGGTTTGACAGCTTCTTGTAATTCGGTTTTGTTATCATCGAGTTACTGTAATGTGCCCCATGCTTCTAACGTGTCTTCCTTTTCAGGCAACAACATCACTTTTGACGGAGTTTTGGGCTCCGCCCTTACTAATCAATTGCGATGTCTTATTTGCTATTATACTGGTCACCCCGCCTCTCAATGTCCTTTCACGGTTCAGGGTACTCCAGCTGCTCCTTCGGCTCCATCCTTTGCTACTCTCTCAACTGGCGATGCAAATGACGCTCTTTGGTATCCTGACACCGCTACTTCCGCTCACATGACTCCCAATGATGGTATGTTTTTCTCACAAAAACCTTACCATGAACCCATAGTCATCACTGTTGCTAATGGTACACAGATTCCAGTTAATAAAATTGGTCAAATTAAATTAAATACTAAACCTAAGCCACTGTTTTTGAAGTCTGTATATCATGTGCCTCAGTTGAAGCATAATTTATTATCCATTAAGCAACTTTGTGACGAAAATAACTGTGATGCAAACTTTGACTCATCTTCCTTGCGTATAAAGGACAAGAGAACGGGGGAGGTGCTTCTTCGGGCGTCCAGTAATAGCAATGTCTACCCCATCATCATACCTGTCGAGTCCTTTCACCCTGCTTTGTTGTCGGTTCATGAGTCTACCGCAGTCTGGCACAAGCGTCTAGGACATGCAAGCTCCAAGGTCTTAGCTAGTCTTCGGAAACATCAAGGTCTTAGTATTGCTCATAGGCTTTCTTTAGATTGTGTCTCCTGTAAGCTTGGCAAGTCGATTAAAGTACCTTTTGACGATGTGGATCACTTATTTGATAAACCCTTACAGCTTATTCATTCGGATGTATAGCAATCGCCTATATTGTCTAATTTGGATTTTAAATATTATGTTGTCTTTGTGGATGATTATTCTCACTATGCTTGGTTATATCCAATGAAATATAAGTCTGAGGTATATGAGCTTTTTGCAATTTCCAGCGTTTAGTTGAAAATTTATTTGATTGTACATTTCACCATTGCACGCACGGCGCACCATATGCCTCGGAAGTCGGGGCCAACTAATAAATTACCATTATACTTAGTACGTAATTGCTTTTGCTTTCTTTTGGTCTTTGGTCTGCCTTTTCTTTTTGTTTGCTCTATGCACGTCTTTTTTGTCACTTAAATTGCTTTTGATCTTCAGTGTTCAGTTCACTCTTTGCATCTTTGATTAAGGGGATTAATGCTATGTTTCTAATGATAAGCTGCCACGAATACCAAGTTTAGTATAGTACTTTTGCTCGTCTGGATTAAGGTTTGTGGACCTTCATCCGCGGGTTTGTCCCCTTGATGGAAGGGTGTTTACATTTAAAAAGGAGACAGATCCGTGATCCCACAAATTGATTTCTTATCAAAACTAACGATGGAAAAGAAAGTTAAAAAAAAAAAAAAAAATCTAATATGAATGTGTTATATTGACACGTGGACATCAATATAGATTTTTATGTTATTATCAAATGGCATATGTATATTATGCCATACTTTTATTTATACATTCGCACTTTGATCAAAGTTTGATTTTTGATTTAATGTATGTTGTCCATCTTAGTTGAACTTATATTTATTACTAATGCATGTATAGAATTTAGACAATATGATGGGGAGAATGTATTAGATACATAAAATATAACAATTCTATTTTTGATCTTGGTAGATTCATGATAATTTACAAATTTATGCTTTTATTATAGAAGAATAATGACATGAGAGAATACTTCATTATTAAAAAATACTAGTAATGATGCCCGTGCGATGCACGGGTTAAGTTAAATATATTTTTATTATTTTTCTTGTTATTTTATTCTTCACTATTATATATTTTAATGTATATATATTTACGCTAATTAAAATTGGATATATGATCTTATACGTTGAGATTAAACATATTGTAAATGCATCTCATTTTGAAGTATTATCCGATGCGAATACGATGGTATAAATATTATTTTTCTTGAAGATGTGTAGAAGATTACATTTGCTTTCGAAGGTTCGATAAAGATTAAGTTATAACACTTATAAAACTCTAGTTTTTCATCACAAGTCAAACTCTCAATTATATTTTTTTATAAATTATTTTAATAATATATTTAATGATGTGGCGCGGCTCAAAACTCACGAAATATGCCAGCTTTATATATAGAGAGAAGATTTCTTTGATTGTTTGATGTATATATCTGTAAATTATAAATTACTATAGTATAGCAAAAAAGTTTGTGCATTGCACGGGGCATGTTACTAGTATTTATATTTTCATTAGATTAAAATTGAAACATGGCTTTAGAAGAAATAAACAACCTTGTCATTTTAGAGAATTTAGGACTCATTTTGTTCATTTTGAGTTTTTTTTTTTTTTTTGGTTTTCAATTTTTTTTTAAAAACTAAAACCCATTATTTAATTGTTGACTTACAGGTTTTTGTTACCACTTTCAAAATAAGTAAATAACTATAAGAAAGAAAAATTCAACTCCAAATTAAATTTTTACTAAGTGTTCAAAACAAATTCAAAACAAGACTTGCAAATTAAACCAAAACCTCCAGAAACAAACTCCATATCGATACTTAAATAGATAACTATAAGTAAAAAAGTTAATTACAACTAAGATTTTTACAAAGAGATAAAAAAAAAACTCACAACCAAAGACTTACAATTTGCAACTATCTCGTACAAGCATGAACCACGACACCGCCTCCCAGCCCCCTAACCAACAACAAACTATATTTTACTAGTAATGATGCCCGTGCGATGCACGGGTTAAGATATATATATTTTTATTATTTTTCTTGTGATTTTATTCTTCAACATTATACATTTTAAAATATATCTTATACGTAAAGATTAAACATATTGTAAATGCATCTCATTTTGAAGTATTTTTCGATGCGAATACGATGGTACAAATACTTTTTTTTTTCTTTTGCTTTTGAAGTTTTGACAAAGATTAAGTTATAACACTTATAAAACTCTAGTTATTCATCACAAGTCAAACTCTCAATTTTATTTTCTTAAAAATTATTCTAATAATACATTTAATGATGTGGCATGGCTCAAAACTCTCAAAATATGCCAGATTTATATATATAGAGAAGATTTATTTATTTGGAAAAAAAAACCTATTTTGCTCACGAGAAAGCTATTTTCCCCCCTATTGATTATCTTAAGAGATAGAGAACCTTTTTAGTGAGGGGTTTTTTTTTTAGACAATTTTTTAGTGAGGGGTTACTCGATACTTAAAAGCTAGATCCTCCGATTTCAAGTCAATCCGAAAAAGAAAAAAAGAACATCATAGAAATTGTTAAGGTGAAGATTATATGATTATTATGTAGGGTTGTTTATGAGCGGATATCTGCAATTAGGATATTCGAAATTTCAGATAGTGAATTTGGTATCCAAATCTATACCTGTAGTTTTGGGTACGAATACGAGGATATCCGGTATCCGAAAAGGTTTTTTTCTTATTTAAATTGATTTTAATTTGGTTATTTTTTGATATTCTGGATATTTTTGGGTCTTCCAGATATGTGAATCCTAACTATTCAAGAATTTCTGATATTAAATACTAAACTCTAGTCTCTCTTTTTTGCCTCTCCTCTTCCTCTCTCAACCCTAACCCTTACAAATTTTCAGGCCGCGAAGGCCGATTTAGGCCATTCCCGGCCTGTGATTCATGTTTTCCACCTCTTTTTGTCATTGATTTCTAGTTTATGCTCTCTAAGTGGAATAAATTTTCTCGCCCTTTTGTGGAGTTATTAGGGATTTTTATATTTTTCCTCTTTGTAGGATCCTCTCTTCGCCTATTGTGCGATTTAGTATTAAGTAATATGAATTTGGGGACCGGATATGCACAAGATCGATGGTATCATACAAACGTTTTGTGAGCAAATAATTACGGTACTTGCGGTGAAGATCTCCACTTCCGTTAAAGATGAGGCATCAAAGGAAGCACATGGTTACTATGCATGTTGGGAGTCGCGCTCGGGTATTCTAGTTAATTGTTTTGTTAGCAGATTTGTTATTGGTACGGTTAATTTAGTATATTCTAGGGTTATTTTCGATGTAGATGCCGTATGGCTTTTCTATGAATGAAAGTCTCCTATTCCCCTCTCGGAAAAAAAAAAAAAAAAAAAAAAAAAGAGTTTCTGATATTATTCGGATAATTAAAATGTTTCAGATATCCAAATCAAAAATATCCGAAACTAATCGAACATTCAATTTTTTCGGATTTCCAAAATTTTTGAAGTTAGTATCCGAATACGTATCCGAGATTCTGGAAATACAAGATTCGGATATTTTCAGATTGGAGTTTCATATTTTTCAAATCGAATGGTCGAGTTCACATTCTTTTGAACAACACTAGTATTGTGGCATCTGAAATCACTTTTTTATTTTTATTTATATATTTTTGGGTTGGAACGATAGGTTCATCATTGAGCTAATCAAAAAGGGCTGGGGCCGGACGTGGGTTAGGCCGGATATCTTTTAAGCCCATGGACAGGGCCGATAAGTGGGTTTGAGTCGAACTCACGGGTCAGATTTCTATAAATTTACACAAATACCTTATCCATAACCACCCATTTTTCGGGTCGAATGGACAGGTGTCATTGATTGGCTCGTCCTTGATTAGCTCTAAACTTCATCATTAATCATTTGGTTCAGGACTAGATTAATCTTATTAACATTGAGTCGACTCACTAAGAATAAAAAAATGCTAAGGTTCCCAACAAATAGTTTCTCTTTTTACAATAAAAATCATTGCCATTGCTTAAAAAAATTTAAAAATGAAATTGTTGATTAAAAAAATGAGAGTGTGGAATTAGTAACAATCAATTCAATCACTTGTTGGTTACTAGGCTTTATTAATAGGTAGGGATGAAACTTATTCAGATAAAATCTAAAGTCTAAACCAAACCAAACAGAATTAATCAATTTGGATTGGACTTTTGGAAATTTAAATTGAATTCGGACTAAAAAATATATGGACTTTGGATTTGGATTCGGACTTGACCCTTTGGAGTCCAAACCAAATTGCTTTCAATAATATTAAATCTAATTTTATATCTTTAAATACACATTCATATATAGTTAAAAAAAATCCAACTATTGCTAGTTTAGTTAACCTTGTTCTTTTCTTCGTTTCCACGCTATATTGCATTTCGTTCAACTTTGTTCTATTCTGTTCTACGATGCATCCCTTCTGTATCTCATTTTTTCTGACTCATATTCCGTTACACAATCTGTTCCATTTTGTTTAATTCCATGTCGTTTCTTATCATTCCATTTAAAAGAACATGTCATTTTCATAAAATCTCAAAACCCTAATAATATTTGCACCTTACTCTCTTTCTAATGTATTCAATAAAAAACAAGTCTCAACTCTTATTTTCACTCTCATATCCTAGTTTAAATCCTTCCCTCTCTCTCTCAAGTCACCCCTCCACCCACTCTCGCATTTTACAGTGGAACTTAAAGATTTTTACGAAGACATTTAAAAATTTTGGATAAATCGGATTGGATCGGATTTTTTAAAATAATTCGGATTTAGATTCGAACTCAAAATTCAAAATTCAATATTAATTCGGATTGGATTTAGACTCAAAATTACGAGTCCAAAATACTTCGAATTGGATTTGAATTTGGCAAATGTCCAAACTTTCACCCCTCACTACTAATAGGCCTATCCAAATAACTACAAAGCCAAGGCCCCCAGCAAGCCCAAGAACAAAAGGTACTGACAACTCGAAATCATAGAGGAATACTCAATTCACCTACAGATAAAGGAGAGAAAAAGGGTTTTTTCAAGTCTCAAAGTTCTCTCATTAGGGATTAAAACAAACATATTAGCGGCTGCCTTTGTTAATTAAGCATGATAATCACCAGGTCAATGAAGAGAAAGATGATATATGATCTTTTACCTCAAGAATTATGGATGGAAATATTACCAAGGCTTCCCGTAAAAAGTTTACTAATTTGCAGGTGCGTTTGTAAGACAATGAACTCTCTTATTATGGATCCTAATTTTGCTAAACAACATTATTCCTCTTACAAGAATAATGTAGAAGGTAAATACTTAATAACATCCGAAAACTCGCCATGCAAAACCCTTGCTCATCCGTTGTAGTACAACACTTAGGGAACTTAAGGTACTCAATCCTGCCAAAGACGACGATGACCATGCACAACTGATGAGCAAGAACTTCAACGTTGTCGATATGTTAACGGGGTGTTTTTGATGCATAAGGCTCTTAAACGCATTTACCGGTCGAATAGGGTGATATTGTGGAATCCCTCCATTCGAAAAATCTTTCAAGTCCCAGTTACGGGATATGAAGATTGTGGATCTATGTGGCGGGATAGTAAAATCAAACTTGGGTTTGGATTTGACATTGTGAATAATGATTATAAGGTAGTGGCAATTAGGGGTCATTGTGATTACTCGAACGCTTTGGTTAACAGCCTAGGTTCGGAAACATGGTCTAGACCGAAACAGAGAAACTGTTGTTCTGTTTGTACTATTTGGAGAGGGTGTCGACGAGGGACTTTGAAGGGGAGGTATATTGGCTTGGGTACAGTAAGAAAGACGGACTAAGGTTTTCGCATTTTCTTTCTTTTGATTTGTCTAGTGAGGGATTTACCAGCATGGAATTGCCTGAACACAATAACCTTGGTTGCCAACTATATGTTTTGAAGAGATCTCTTGCACTTATAGAGATCAATGACATATTAATGTTTGCATATGGATGATGGAAAAGCGCGGCACAGCAAAAGCATGGACAAAGACATACACTTTGAATAATTTAGAGGTTGATGAGTTCTTGTATTGGAAGAAGAACGACGAATTGTTGTTTTGTATGAGGGATTCAAATAAGGTGATTTACTACAATCTGAAGACCTCAAAACATGAAATTCTCACAGAAAACTGTAGTAAGGCCATAGACTATATGGATACTTATGCTCAGAGCTTAGCATTACTGATATTGTTGGGCAGCATATAGGCTTCTTCAGTTAACCTGAGTAAAAGGGAAACCAAGATGCATTTTTTGATAGAATATTGCGATATTGACACACCTACAGGCCTCAATTAGAACTTCTTTGTTCATGTTTTTACAATTGGTGGCGTGTGATTTGATCTTCAGGATCCGAGTACAGCAGGTTGTATGGTAGGTAGAGAACGGAGACTTGCAATTCTTGCTCTGAAAGTCTGAATCCTCTGATGTTGTGTTTCCGGACCTCGCTGCTGAGTGATGATTTTGATGTTCTTAGTTTTCACTAATATGATGCTCTAAGTAAAGGAAGTTGAAGTTGTTTTTCTTTCGTCTGTTTTTCAAACCTGTGAATACACTTCAGTTTTGTAACTTGTATACTCTTTTGATTAAATGCAACATCTTGTCTTTTGAGTCAATATGACTAGTTGAATTATTGTCATATCAATCAGTTCTATTGATGATAGATATTGATCCAAAATCTATAAGATAAATTGATCAGAAACTGCTAGTAATGGCCCAATACATAGTCCACCTTGACGTCCATTTGCTGACTAGTTGATTCATCTAACTCCACTTAACAGGTAAATCCTTCCACTTTAAAATGTGAACTGTCAATTTCTCTAACTTTGGATTGTACTTTGTTGAACTGTTCAGTCAATATTTGAATGTGTAATCTGCTTTAGTTTAGAGTTTTCATGTGAATTTGTTATCCAAATTCTATTATTAGTAATATCATTCGTACTCGCCATTGTGCTTGATTCTTCGATCTTCTTCATTACCTGTTAGGGAATCATAATACTTAATGTAGAAGCTACACTATAAGAAGATAAATTTTTGTAGAACTAGTTCTAGTGCTTCACACTTGCTTTCATTTGTTTGAAATTAGTTCTACTGTCACACAGCAGTTTCCTGGTATTAATAGTCATGATTTGAAGCTTCTTAGCATGACCTTATTCATATGAGAACAGAGCAAACATGAAAATCAAAAACAAATTGACGAAATTAGATATCAACATAGGATGTGCTTTGGAAATTTATGTGACAATCAACGCTACTAACTAGTACAATCTTTATGTATTATGCTAGACTTAAAAAGTCAATTAACTCATGAAGCAAACGAGCTCGAATATGATCAATGTTTATTTGAGCAACAGGAATAACCTCTCTCTGATCCACTGCGAAAATTTAATCCATACATCGTTCGTGTTTCTAATAATTTCTTTTGCCATTACTTAAAGCCTTGGCAGCTTCAATACGAATTTGGTAGAAAGCAACAAGTCTTTCCCAAGGAGGAAGTTTTTCCTTGACAAGGTTGCACTTCACAAACTCTTCTTTCCACTTGCTTAGCAAAGGGAATGCCTCTTTTGTTAGAATTTTCTTTCCAGTTGCTTCTTGAATGGCATCAAGCCAGTAAGCAATGACGTTCGCGACAATGTCAACATATCCTACGCTTGTCCCTCCGAAAAACTTCTTTCCTTTGAGCTCCTTTTCGAGCGTTTTCAGGTTGTCTCGTGCTTCTTCTTCTGCCATCCTTTGTTCGTCCTCTGGTCCCCAAAATGCTTTCCAGAATGAAGGCAAGCACTAGAACAATTGAACAAATGTCAAGCAAAGTTGAACTAGTTAAGATTAAGTCACAATCTATAGAAACTTGTATAAAACCGTCCCACGATGAACGGTGTGACTTTTGTTAAAAATAAATTGTGACTTGTGGACAAAAAAGTCACCCTGTCTCACCATGGGATAGTCTTATACAATAACAAGATTTACTGGTCACAATCAGTTTACTCAATTCTGGGACTACTGGCCTTTGGAAAGGGGGAGGGGTGCTTTGGTACATGTGGAGTTATTTTTTGATATTCATTCTCAATTACTATGCAACAAAATAGCCACAATGTATTAGAGTGATTTCCCACAAACTCTCAATCCCCATTTGATACTTCCCACATTGAAATCTTTGTATGATACTGTACATCAGATTTGGAGCCAATAAAAACTCTTATATCTGACACCTTGTACTTTGTTATTAGATTAATACTTTGAGGGTCCCCACTAATTCACAGCTTCTACATTAGAATCAAATTCCATTAGAATTAATCCAATTTTTTAAATTGGAAAATTGCTTGAGGTGTACATGTGTTATGTGTATGATTCAAACATGAATACAGGTCCAATTCAATTACTTTCAAGCAATGATCTAATCTCCTGGTTGACCCCAAATGTTTGAGTGCTCTCGGATGTACCCAGGTGGGTACACCCGGGTACACCCGAGAGCACCCATTACACGTTGGTTATTGACCTGCACCTAACCTACAATCGAAATTTTCATTTCAAAGGACAGAAAACAAAATCAAACAACTATGGTACATACCTTGTCATCAATGAACTTAGCCCAAAAGCGCGCCATAGCTTTATCATAAGGCTTTTGAGGAAAGATAGGCTTATCCTTCCAAGTATCATCTAGGTACTCTAGGATCACTTGAGACTCAGCAATCGGTTTTCCGTCGTGGACGAGGACCGGAACCTTCTTATGGACAGGGTTGGATTTGAGAAGCTCTGGACTCTTGTTCTGAATATCTTCCTCTATGTATTCATATTGAATGCCCTTCAAGTTTAGGGCAATTTCCACTCTGCGACTAAAAGGGCTGTTCCATACCCCAAGCAACTTTAAGTCTAAATCAGCCATTGTTAGAATAAGATGATGACAAAATGTACAGGATTATATTCCTTTCAATTATAACCTGAGCTGAGCTTTCAGATTAGGATCTTTAGTTTTTTCTGAAGGGTATGTTCCATTGAAAGATTTATAAGGTCTTCTTTAGGTACACTTACGTAGCCAAGTCTACATCTTTTGTAGTATTATAATTTGGGTTTTGAATGTTCAGAAAATTAAAACTGATTTCCTATTGGTTGATGACATGGTGAATGATCTCATTAATGCTTTGACTTGGATCATTCACCAAGAAAGATGGTATTTTAAATTTGATAATGTTCTTATTGTTTGCCATATTGCTTAATTAGTTTGATCTATTCAGGATTCATTATTTTGGTCAACTCCAACCAAAACATGGTAAGGGTTCTCTTGTTTAATTTGTAAATTTGATGTACGTTTATTCCCTTTTAATGCTATATGGATTCATTCCTTGATTGAGTTGTTACACTAGATTGGCAAATTTTGATCAATATTAATCAATATATAGCACCAATTGAAAGACTTCATCGATATTCACTAGTACAAAACATGCTATAGGCGTCGCCTAATAGGCGTCGGTTCTTTTGTACAACCGACGTCTATTAGTGTGCGGTGGCATATTTGGTAAATAATAGTCAAATGTTGGCGTCGGTTCTTTCGGACCATCAACGCAAAAAGCCCAAAAAAAAAACGGAATGGCATAGGCGTCTGGTAAGGTAAATGACCGACGCCTATACCTTACTTTTAAAAAAAAATTAATTAAAAAAGGTGATAACTCAACCGACGCCCCACTACCTAAGCAGCGCGCTCACTCACATCTCTCTTCAATTCCAGACTCGCCCTACCCTTTGCCCTCTCTTCCAAGACTCGTGCTCATCACAAAACCACCACCCACCTCACCGCTCGCCGACCATCACAAAACCACCACCAGAAACCCTAAATTCCCACTAGATAACCACCTCACCGCTCGCCTACCCTGTGCTCACCGACCAACGGTTATTAAAAATTGAAGATTGATGAATTGGGAAGCAATTCTTGAGTGAAGCAACCAATCGTTCAGCACTTCTTGAGTCCCTTCCCTTTTCTCCACACTCACCTTTTGGGAATTGGGCGGTCCTTCACGCCATCGACGATTGTGGAGGTTTCATTGATTAGAGGTATGTCGTTTCTCTGTCTCAATTTTATTTTTCAAAAACCCCAGGTTTTTGTTTTTTTAGTTTGAAAGAAATTTCCTCTTTGTTACAATTTGATTCGTGAGTTATTGATGTCAAATTTCGAAATTGTTGTCAATTTTCATATTATTGCTTGAATGGTTGTTGTTGCCAATTCTGTTCTGCGATGGTTACTGGAGTGAAATTTCCAAGGCTCTTCCTCAATTTGAGATGTGTATTTGGATAGTGTTGGTTTATATAACAGAAATTGTGGTGTCAAATCATATTCGGATAATAGTAATTCCGCTGAATTGGTTGTGTACAAGTGTTTCTGAATTGTGTATGTGTTTGATATTTCTAAAAGCAACAGATAATAGTGGGTTGATTGAATAATGTGATTAGTATTTTTTTTTTTGGAATTAGGGTTTACCAATTTGATTTCATTATTATATATATATAAAGTGGCAAGTTAAGTGGCTAGGCAGCTGAAGAAACAAGCCTTTGCTTCGTTTTTTTAGTGTATATTTGAGGACTTGTCCCTTTTTACTATGTTTTGTTCTGTTTTTTGTGTTTGGATTTGAAAACAAAGTGCCTTAATATTTGGTGGCCCAAAGTTGGTTAGTTATAGCAAAGTTCAGTACATAAAGCATGATTAGGTTTTGGAATGCAAAGGGCCTAAGTGCACCATGCCAAGTAAAGAGTTGGTAAGGGAAAAGGAGAGGAATTCAATGGCAATGGAAGTCACTAGGGGAAGGGTGGGTTATTTGTGATGATGAAATTGTAATCAGCAATTGATTGTTTATGCAATTGTGGATTTATACTTGTAAAATTCATTAGTATTATGGTCATTCCTTTGCTTTTTTCTTTGGTAAAAGATCAGAGTGAGTTTTATTGAAAAAGGGAATGTATACAGATTGTCAATTGAGTCTCTTTACGTGTTCAATAGAATTTATGGATAGTGTGTTTGTGCCAAAAAAAACGTTCTTTTGACGAAATCGTTCCACGACTGTTAGACTACTGCTTGGGCTGTTGTCGGGTCACTCTGGAGTCTGTTTGTGGTGGCTGGTGGTCTGTTTGTGTCTGCAGGTAGTGTCTGGTTGTGGTCGAAGGTGGTCAGGTTGATAGTGTGCAGTAGCGGGTGTCTTGTGGGTGTGCAGGTTGCTGTAATTTTGGTATTGCTGTAATGTTGGTATTGTTGTAAAGAGGACATTTTCTGAAGGAGCGTATCAATAGTTTTCTGAACTAACTCGCTAAACAATTTATGTTGATTGCAGTAGTAATAATCTTGTGTCTCTTGTGTTATTGCAACAAAGCTAACTCGCTAAACAATTCAACTGTTCCCTAAACAGCAAAGTTTTCTTCATAGCTCAATAACTTTGATTAGTTTTTCCATTTCTGGACCTAGTAATTATACATGTAATTATGAATTAACTTTTTGGCATCGGTTGATCAATACAACCGACGCCTAACAACTAAATTGGCGTCGGTTATTTGAACCAACAAACGAGTGCGATAGTAATTGGCGTCGGTTGTTCTAATTGGCGTCGGTTCTTCAGACAATCGACGCCAAAAACCCTTCTGGAATAACCGACGCCTATTCTTTGAAGCATTGGCGTTGAGGGTGTGGGCGTCGGTTCTAAACCGACGCCTAATGGGGTATTTGACCGACGCCTATTGATGGTTTTGTACTTGTGATTGAATAGCAGTCCCTAGTACACTTTCTATCATTTGTTCATTTCTATTTTTCTACTCAATTGTGAATACAAGGCTATGTTTCACACAAACGGTTAGCTTTTCAAACAGTCCCAAAAATTGCTCACGTTAATGTCTATAGGTTAAATGAACATGGTGTTAACTTTCCGTTAATATTGTCACTAACGTTTAAGTTTTGTTTGAGAAGTCAGTTAAATCCCATCTGTTTTGGGTGTGAATTGAAACGAGGAAGAACAACTTGCAGCTAGTCATGGTTTTTATCCAAAATTTTCTAATTGATTAAATATCCCCAAAATTGAAACCGTTCCCCCAAATTGAATCCCTTCTTTCTCAATGGCTCAATCCTACTAATTTTGACCCTCAACATGCTGAGTTTATTAATCAATCCCAACACAATAAATGAAATGATCAGTTAACACATGAAGGTAAAAACAAGAACTTTAAACTCCCCCACCCTCAATCAATGATATACATGAATTTCAATCATATATACAAACCCCAATAAATTGCAAACCAACCAAGCATTAATCTCAAATCAATTGCACATTAAAAAACCCTAAAACCACTAATTTTTTCGACATGCAATTGATAATATAAAACAAGCACCCACTGAAATTAGATCAAAGTTATTGTTATTTTGCCTTGTTTCAAGCTTCAAAATCATAAAAATAAATAAATAAATAAATAACCCAAGTTACGTCTCCCCTTTTGATATCCTTCCTCTAGAATGCAATCATCAACTTGTTTTAGGAATCCAATTGAGATAAGAGAGACAGGGTGCAGGTGTAAATTCAAGCCGAGGAAAATAGAAAAATTCCCTTCCATTTTTAATGAAGCATTACCCGTTAGCAACGGTGTTAACTTCCTTTAACACTGTTTTCAGTTAACCCATGAACATTGTAATTTTTGGATTATTTTGGGACAAAACGAAATGTGTGATTTTTTTATATGATGAGGCAAATTTGGGATTACTAATGTGTAGTGTCTATTTTCCTAGTAGTTATTAAAGAGTACATTGATAATTTCATTCATTGAACTCTATTTAAGAATATATTACTATTGTATAATTTGAAATGGACAAGATCAAATGATTTTTTCCCTCATACATGCATTTTTACGTACGTCGGTAGGTTCAGATTTATTATGCTCTATCACATAATAATGCTTTAAGTATTTTTGGAATCACGATCAACCAATCACGGATGCAAAGCAAATTCTAACATCAAATGAAAATTAATTACGAGTAGGTCAAAATACAACAAATTAGAACGTACACTTTTTTTTTGGTTACAAAAATTAGAACGTACACTTTGAGAAGATCATTAACGTAATAGTAGTAGGAATAAGTATAATAAACGGTATGGTATAAGGTGATGTTTTGCTCATTAAGCTTCTCAATTGGCCCCTTGGGCTGTTTCAAACATTTTAGAGACCTTGTGCAAAATTGTAAAACGAGACCCCAATAGAATATGTTTTTTTTCCTTGGTGATTAATTCATAGCACTAATAGCTAAATTATTTTTTAAAATTACAAAATTGCAAATTTTCTAGCCTATTCAGTCGTCAACATACAAATAAAATAAAATAAAATATATAGGGCAGCTCGAATTTTTTAGGCCCCTTAAAAGTTGGGGGCGTTTACTCCGTATGGCGCACCTTAAGGTGGTGTTTACTTGTAAGCAATGATGATTACAATGTAATTCATCATTTTATAGAGTAAATGTGGATTAAAAATGAAGGAGGGAAAGGAGAATGTGAGATTTTGGAGCTTGATATTGCATCATCCAATGTAATCATCTTTACATGTTCTAAAGTAGAATAATTGTGATTACAATGGATGTCGATCGTAATCAAATTCACTCTTTCCATGTTTCTCCTCTCCCTCATCCTTTTCTAACCCATATATAACCTATAAAATGGTGCATTACAATGTAATCATCATTACATTCAAGTAAACGAGCCCTAAAAATCGGTCCTACTTATGAGGAGAAGAAGAAACGCCGAAAGATTTTGCACGAAATAAAGCAAAGAAAACAATTTCAAACAGTGCAAAAACTTACTATACTAATCGTCTCTACAATTTTACCACCTCTGTCCCACTAAAATCTTTATTTTCCCCTATTCGGCTTGTCTCGCTAAAATCTTTGGTTCTAAAAGGATTTTGGTTGTAACTTGTAAATGACCTATATACCCATCTTTTACCACCCTTAAGTAGGGGTGAACGCAATAGGATATCTACCGGGTATTGTGATTTGCGCTATTCATGATTAAAATTCGAATTGGAATAACCAGTTCCTAATTCTTATGAAGTTGATTTGCTTGTACTAGTTCTTTATTTTTAGGAATTGGAATTGAAATTGAATTCACTGTATACCCTCCGATTTACAAGTACCGAAGTCCATACTAAAATCTAAATTTAGTATTTGTTACAATCAACTAAGTTTATATCTAATAACAAAAAACAACAACAAATTTAAAAGTAATTTTACAATCCTTATTACAACAAACTGGCAAGGGTGGTTATTAATTATTTCCAACACAACAAATAAAATTTTAAAATAACACACTAACGTGACTTATTACTGATTTCTTATGATACTAAACCATTGTAACTTAGGGTCAGTTCTCCTCAACTTCTCCTTGAAGTATTCAGTAAAATTCAGTTCACTTCAGTAAAAACAAGTTCAGTTCAGAAAAATTCAGTAGAGTTCAGTAAACCAAAGAACAAATTTACTCTTTGTAATTGTAGATTCAGTAAAAATAAGTTCAGTTCAAAAAAATTTAGTTCAGTTCAGTAAATTTCAGTTCAGTTCAATATTGTGCAGATAAGTTCAGTAAAAAGAAGGGGAAGAGAACATACCCTTAGTCTTTGTACTCTTCACCTTCATTTTATTGAACCTATCAACACAATACTAAACTAAATTGAAACTTATTGAACCGAACCGAATTTTTCTAAAGTAGACTTATATTTACTGAATCGTTTTAGTGAACTGAACTGAATTTTTCTAAGTTGAAATTCTTTTTACTGAATGGAATTGAAATTTACTGAATTAAATTGAAATTTACTGAATGTTTCATAAAAAGTTGAAGAGAACGGGCCCTTACAACTTACTTATTGCTTTCTATAATGCTACTTTTTTTGGAAGGAAATGTACTTGAATATAAATTGGTTCGGCTTGCTAAGTGCTACTTACTGGCGACAATGTAGTGGAAATTCTAAACTATTTAGATTTTGAATGAAAAGTATTGTTCCGATTTTGGTTCTGGTTTAGGATATTTATTAATTCCGTACCCGAAATTGGAATTGATGATTTGCGCTGAGTACCTAACCAGTCTCAATTCCCGATTGGAATTAATTGGTTCAATTCCGAAATTACTGGTTCCGAACTGATATTGGACACCCGGATTTTCTCCCATGCACCCTTTACCCCAAGGGTTGTTTCCGTTCAAATTCAAGAACACAAGGGCATTTAAGAACTTATGTGCCCAATTTTGTTCTTCTAAATGTGTAAGGATTTTAGTGAAATAGGAGGAGTACTTTTTTTCATAATCATCCTGCTATTTGCCTACTTGTTACATTTGGTCAATTTATTATTTTCTTCTTGCTAGCTGAAATAAGGAAGAGTACTGTTACGATAAAGATAGTGGTTTCCGTGTACATCAATATCCATTTGATCACCACCTCAACTCGATCAATAGTGACTCGTGCAATATATTAAAAAGGAATTATGTTTCTTTTGGGCACCTCCATAAACCCTATTATGTGTTCTTGTTTGTACAGGAGTTTATTCGTAAGATGTGTGATTTAATAGTCAGGAATCAAACTCGAAGTGTCTTTTGTACATTGGTGATGTGTTACCACTGTGTCATATGCCTCAAGGGCTCGTGCAATATATATTAGCACATTTTTTGTTCACGCCAAGAGTATCCACTGTCGATCACGATAACTATCTCCCCAGGGGCGGAGCTAGGGGGGACCAGTGGAGGCCATGCCCCCGCTCTCCCCATGATTTAGAAAAGTTATATAGTATATATCTGGTATTTAGGTAACATGAATCAATGTTAGCTCAGACGGTAGGAGTGCCAGCGACAATCAATGTGCGCACAGATCAGGGGATCAAATCCTTAGGCAGGCGCCTCTTTTTGGTTTTTATATTTTCTCCTCTTTTTGGATTTTATATTTTCTCCTCCTCCCTCTAAGTAGTTGCTGATATAATTTACTCACTTTTTGAATTAAACTAACTATTTTTTTCCCCTTTCAGCCCATTATTTTTCATTTGTCCCTAATTTTACGTCCCTTTTTTTCTAATCAAAAATAACTTTGTTAAGATAACTAATTCTGTACACAATAAATACACTATCTCAATAAAGAAAGTCTTGTAAGTCTTGTATGAGACCAACTCACAAAAAAATGAGGTCACTTTTTAGAAATGTAGGGGACACTTATGGTGAGTAGTGACCCTTGTTTTATTGAAAAGTGACCCCCGTCTTACCAAAAATTACAAAAAAATCGTCTTATAGAAGTTTTTGTGCTATAATAATAGTTTTTTTTTGTAGTTGACGGTATTGATTTCGGTACAAGCTTTAGAAATTATAAATTAACCTTTTGTATGAGACTGTCTCACTTGTAAGACATGTCATTTTCAATAGACTCGAAAGTGCTAATTTTGGTCCCCCCAATAAAAAATTTCTGGTTCCGCCACTGTATCTCCCCACACAAATTTGTATAGGCACTTGGAAAATTTGTACTTACCGTCTAATTTGAATTCTTGTAAATTACTTTCCTAAACGCTTTATCTTAGTAGTTACTCAGTAATTTGTACTCGTACACCCGTTGATGTTTTATTATAATTGACTTTGTGTATGCATTTTCTTTTAAGTCAAAAGAATTAATTCTATCTTGAAAACTTCTGAATAAATTAGACGTGACACCATTTTGTAGGTCATGGTCTGCCACACACAGTAAGCCACGTGTCTTCAGCATGCAATCATTTCATGACAAGCACAATGGTTTTTCCTAAGGGTTTCTTATTTTAACAATTTTGAGCAGAAAGGGTCCAAAGGGTGGCGGCTCTATTACCGCGTGGCATATGACACATTGCACGCCTCGATTTGTTTATTGAGCGTTTGTCTAATTTAGAATGGTGCGGGAAGCAACGGAACCGAATCCGAATAACACTAAATGGAATAGAATGGTACGACGTAGATATAGAGCAAAATGTGAGACAAAATAAGCCAAAGAATAAAATACAACACTAAATAACACGGTGCGAAATGAAATAGAGCGAAATGCAGCATTAAACGATGAAAAGAATAGGCTATATTACTAATTTAATTGCTCATTAATTTGATTTGAGTAGTATATATGTTATGATTAATTGGCAGGATTATGAATTTATGGTTTTGTGTTCGTTTCTCCCTTATCCTTATAGCTAAGTCAATGCATGCCATCTTTAAGATGTACGGACAGAGAATCTTACCCCATGCAGGCAATGAAAGGGTGCCCTCTTTTGAATTTTGGGTCTAGCAACTAGCTAGCAAGGTTAACCAAGTCCCTGCCAGCTCCACTAATGGACCACTTGTACCAAGTCGTATATGTTATACACATGAGACCACAAGGCAAAGTCATCCCTGTAAAATCTAATTTTCTTGTTTTAGGGAATACATAAATAATTTATAAGCTAGAATGCAGTTTGATTACGAACTTCGATTACTGGGACCCTTAATGAGATGCCAATCTACTACTTATGATGCGTTGAATCGTGATCCCTGTGAGAGTATGTATTTTGGAATCGGTATTCAGTCTTTATTTCTCGATTTTTATTGTTCATATACATTCACGAACCGTCGGCTCGAATGGTCGTTTCAAGAACTTGAAATAATTCCAAAATTTTTAATTCTGATATTGTTTCAAAATTTTATTAGTTCAAATACGATCCCTAGTTTAAAAAGTAGGGTTTTGTAGTTGTTTATAGAACATATTTTCTTCTTGAAATGGAAAAAAGTTGGAGAAATTCTAAACAAAAATTGTTGTTCATGTGATTGATTTAAGAGGGAGTTAAATTGAATCAAACGCTTTTTGACAAATTGTAATCTGTGTTTTCAGAGTTATCACTTCGGAAACAATTTACAATAACAAGTTCATGATTAAACAATTTCTAGGTCACAACCAAAGCACAAGAAATGAATGAAACAAACACAAAGCTTTTTTAAGGGGAGAAACCACTAAGCTAAAGCCTGAATAGGAGTAAAAACACCATAACGGCATGACCCTCATAGTGATTTTAATAGCTACTTATGATATACTTTGTAGCCAAATTAGACATCACACACGAGCAACTTCACCTAAACCTTAATTAGTTTAAGATTTAGCACTCCAAAAACCCAACTCTAGATTATTATTGCAATTCTCCAAGTTAACTCTAATTTAAAGTATGAGAATAGAGAATAAAGTGTTTCAAAATAGAATGTAAAATAATATTTCAAACATGCCAAGATAGAAAGTGGTAGATTCAAAATAATCTATCACGGAAATAAATGACAAATTGTCTGTTGATTCGTATTCATGCTCTATGTAGAAGCAATGGCTAACAAAAATTTTCCCAAATGAGGGGTCTACTTGAAAAAAATTGAGCAATAATAATATAATACGACTCGTCTTGTGTGGACTTAGTTTACCGTGAACCAAAGAGCGAATCAAGGATATACTCCAAATCTTAGGGACATAAAAGATATTTTTTAAAAAGATTTGATATTTGGTCCACCGTAAACAGTCCACACAAGATATTGCATAATACCCTCCTATTTAGCAACAGCAGTGTAATATGGGCCAAATCAATGACTTTTCACTAGTTAATGCCTATTATGAATACATGTATTTCGTTATTTTGCTCGTTCAAAGATTGTGTGGTTGTAATAGCGATAACTTAAAATTAGAAACATACCCCTAAATCCTTTATTCAAATCGAAACTCCCTAAGATCATGAAAACCCACAAAATTAGTAGAGGGTGCCTACGAGGTAACGAAATATGCTAAAACATTGTTCATTCTAGGCACATTTATTAATTTACATAAATATGCGAAAATAAAATAAATTCTTATGCGAGGCCAAGTCACACTAAAATAGGGATACTATTTAGACATATAGTGATCACTTATTATTATTATGGCTCTCACATCAACGAAAGTTATAAGAAAACCGTCAAATACAGGGTTTTGTTATAACAATAGAGACTGTCAAATAGGCATCTTGGTCTTCTAAGGGTAGGGGACCAGGGCTGAGATTATCAACCACCATCTTAGCATTACTAAACAACATATCTTGTGTGGACTTAGTCCAACGGTGACACGTGAATTTGAGGGGTGGCTTCAGGTGAAGTATGGGGTGACTCTACTATTAAAGGGATGATTTCAGGTAAAGTATGGGATAGTTTCCTTATTAGAGGAGTGGCTCCCAATAAAGTATTGATCCACCATAGATTAAATCAACGCAAGTTTGTATCACTAAAAATGGTCCCTTGACCTGGCTTGTGCCTCCGCTTCAGCTGGGTTGGTAGTGCAAGCCCGTGAGGCATCTGCTCTGGACGGAAGCCCACTGGTGCCAATTGAACCCAAGCCATACGAGTAATTGTTTGAATACATAATGGACTATGAATACTATAGTATAAAATCTAGAAAGATATGGCTTCAAATTAACAACCCAGAATTACAGCTTGTCTTGTGTGGAGTTAGTCCATCGTAGACCAAGTAATTTTGAGGGGTGGGTCCAGATAAAGTAGGGAAATGGCTCCATATAAAGTAGAGGGGTGGCTCCAAGTAAAGTAGGGAGGTGGCTCCAGGTAAAGTAAAGAGTGACTCCATGTGAAGTAGGGGTGGTACCTAGTATAGATTTGAGGGGTGACTCTAGGTAAAGTAGGGGTGGCTCCACTTTTAGAGAGAGGTGGCTCCATGTGAAGTAGGGGGTGACTCCAAATATTGGTCCACCATGGACTAAGTCCACACAAGTTTTAAGGTGGCGTTTTGGTTTAAATAATGGTACAGGCTTGGAACAGCTCGTCTTGTGTGAACTTAGTTGACCGTGGAGGTATTTTTGAAAAAGATTTGATTATTGGTCCACCGTAAACTAAGTCCACATAGGATATTATAGGCTTGAAATTAGGAATGGAGTTAAGGGGGTATGGACTTTGAACTCCGAATTCGTTCTTAATGTTTGGTTGCAACTTGCATAAGCAGTTAATCACACCCATGTTTTTAATTTTAAAAAATCACACCCATGTTTTTAATTTTAAAAAATCACATTTTATTTCGATCCCACCTTAACAAGTCGGGATTTTTTATATCTTTAGCGTACATAGAAACATTTCTTGTAGGGAAAATCCAAACATTTCTTTTAGCGTACCGAGGATGAGGTGGGAGTTTAAGTAGGCTTCACTCTCACAATCCAATGGTTAGGGGTTCAAATTTTCATGTAGGGAAAATAATAAAATCTCATCTACCTTTCTTTGTAGGGAGGGACTCCTCCTCTACTTGAGCCCGTTGGCTCATCAAAGATAGGTTGACTTGCCCGAAGTGTGTGATTTACGGGCTATTGCATGCATCCTTGTAGCCAAAAAAACAAAAACAAAAAAAAAAAAAAAAAAAAAAAAAAAAAGAAAGAAACTTGCACTTGCCCAACCTAAACCTCCTCAAGAACAATTCTTTTAGTCCTCAGCCCAGTGTTTTTTGCACTGCGCTCCCAAGTCCCAAGTGCACTGGCATTGTTTCGCCGCCACCGTCCTATTTTTTTCTCCCCTAGTCCGCAATTATGAAAGATTATGACCAAACGACTACATACCTCATACCGGAAGTTCAAACCCATGGTGGAGATGGGGTATGAGGAAACAAAACCCAACCAATTTCGAGTATGGATGTGAAATTTCAAAATCATGAAGCAAAAAGGGGAAATCGGGTTGTCTCATTCCAAACCGATAGTTGATGACCATAAAGCACCAACCAAGCGACGCCTAAGCCCCCAAACTCGTGACTCCCCTCCGCCCTAACCCCAACTCACGTACACACTTCTTGTAAGCTTGTTCTCCAAATCTCAAAGCTTCTCTCTCCACTCAATATTCTTTTTCAATCTTAAACTGGGTCCTCATCTTTTAAACCTCTGGCCTCTTCCAGACTCACGACATCGACAAAGTCGTTTCATAGCCAGCTACATTGCAAAATCTATGGAGGTGACGTTAATGAGGCTAATCTAGAGCATAGCAAGCAATCAATAGTGATCCAACTCTCGATCCGAGTTGTTGACAGCTTCACTGACGGATTAAAAATGTTACCAACGAGCAGAAATGGTGATTCGTGGCCGCAATTTTATTTTAGATGGAGAAGAATTTGGGCCAATTTTTATTTAGATGGAGAAAAAAATTTCACGGTACGTCTTTTTTTGGTGCGACTGATGAATTCCTATGCACAAACATTACAATTTTTCATGGTACGTCTCTTTTTGCTGTGACTGATGAATACCCTATGCACAAACGTTTCACTACTGGAAGGAAGAAAGGGAAGACAAACTGAGGACACAGATTTCCTACAGTTTCAATAGTCATTCTACAACTATATATTCTACAACTATACAAACAAAGAAATTGGGCTCAGAACAAGTTCATGAGCGGTACACACTCAAATTGGTTGGTTTGCAAAATGCTTTAGCTGTTACGTAAATGGTCAATTCTCCTTATAGTTTGCTAAACATTGTGACATACGAATGCACAAAACCATTGTGGATGATTTGATCAAACATAACAATAATCCTGGGTGGTGAATCCCAAAAGCATAAGAAAAAATGGAGATAATGCTGAAAGCCGGGAAATGTATACGTTTTGAATGCACGGGGCTAATATTGAAGACAGGCCAGGCAAACTAAAAGTTGTTCTAAGCAATAACAAAAAACACTCTTGGAATAATATCCCAAGTGATAAGATGTCAAAACACATTACAATCTAAAATGAAACAAAAAGATAATGTCGATGTAATCACCATTAACAAAATTCCTTTGGTGTCTAATCTTCTTCCTCTGCCTCATTCTCAGCAATGTTGAAGTACCTCAGCTCGTACACATTACGATCTTTGTTAGAAGCAATGACACGAAGCCAATCCCTAACATTGTGCTTCTTCAAGTACTTCTTTGTTAAGTACTTCAAGTACCTGTATGGGGAATCCAAAATCAATTTTAATCAACACAAATGTAAAAAAGCCGATCAAGAGAAGCTCTACAAAGGTAAAGTGAGCTAATAATTTGCACGAAGTTTTATCTCACAGAACTAGTTTGCATCTAAATAATGACTCAATAGTAGTCAAAAAGTTTTTCACAAACGAGGGAATATTTGGTGACTCTAAGTCTTAACAATTTAACAATGATACAGTTCACTCAAGTATAAAGACTCTGATCCAGCGCATTAGACAATAATTCTGACAGTACAATAGAAGATAGATAAGAGAGCAATTTGCATGATAGTTCAGTGAGCTTGTTCGAAAGGATAAATAAATATGACAACATAATAAATATCAAAGTAAAACAGCTCACATCATATGCAACAAAGAAAATTCTTTTGTACAAACATTAACATTAGACCATGTACACCAACACTAAAAAACTCTCATACTTAAAAAAAAACTGAAGGTTGCATCACACATGTACCAGCAGCAGCAACACAAAACTTAAATACAAGAGAAAGGCTCAAAAGAAACCTAATAGTTGAACATTGACACTAATGTAAAAGATCAGGACCCAATTCAATCCCACCTACAGTTAAACACTCATGGCAAGTGCAGTCAGTACACAATATGACAGCATTGAACTCAGTAGCAATTCCCACCCACAGAAACCAGTACACATCCATAAGAGGCACATTTCAACAGCATTCAGATTCATCCAACACAATGCGCAAAGTTTAATGTATCATGTGCAGTGTAGAACAATTTAGCCAAACAATGGCAAAATCAGACCACTGCAAACAAAAGAAATGCGTTTCCTATAATTTAGAACCAAACACTTCTAACATTCATCAACCTCTACAACTAAGCTGTGTAAAGGCAAATCCACATACTCAATTGCTAGGGTAAACAATAACTAAAGAGATAATTGAGAACTGAGGATTCAATAGCAAAACATGTATTCAGAGTCCCTTGGTATATATAAACAAGGCTTGACACTAGGGTAAGAGCTCTAGCTCCTCTCAACATTCAACAACATATACACAACCTTGATCAGCAGAAAGACCCTAAGCATAGAAAGCCAAATAATTAAAACCCTAAATGCAACACTTTTGTCCAACCCATCTTTCCTGGTACAAAGATATCTTATTTCAATTACATATCTTATCCCATAAATTGCAGCAAAACCCAACAAATGTAGCGCAAAAATTCGACTTTCAACAATCCCACAAATAAACACAGATTCTCAAAAACCTTCAATAACACTTTTGTCCAACCCATCTTTCCTGGTACAAAGATATCTTATTTCAATTACTAAACACAGATTCTCAAAAACCTTCAATAACCCCACTACAAACACACCCAACAACAAAACAAATCTCAAACGGCCAAATAGTTCTTAAAACGAAAACCCCCAGCATAGATATACAAACACAAACCAAAATCCAAACTTAACACAATACAGAAACCACAATAACAACAATAAAATTAGAAACCACAATTACAACAATGAAACCATGGAAACAAAAGGGAAATAAAAAGAACAAAAGAAATCAATCTATGAATCTAAAATAACCAATAGTACAAAAACGAAAAACACCCAACAAAAAACCACAAACACAAACCAAAATACAAGCTCAACCCATTTCAGAAACAACAACACAAACAACAAAATAATAGTCACAAAATCAAAAGTGATAAACAAAAAGTTCACCTCTTGGAGAAGTTAGAGTCAGAAGTAACGGTGATCTTGTTCTTCTCACGGCTAACAATGACAGAATCACCAAGGTTTCCAGCTTTACCACCAACTTTGATTCTGTCCTGAAGAAACTTCTCAAGGGAAACAATGTCCATGATCTTGTCATCAACTGGTTTGGTACAGTCGATTGTGAAGGAGGCTCCCTTCTTCTTCCCCTTGGTAACTGCTGCTCGGCTCATTTTTGCTCTCTAAGATCTGAAATAATTAACAAATGCAGTGAGTGGTGAAGTTACGGAGACAGAAGGATATGTATAAGAATGGAGGAAGAAGGAGAGAGAGAGAGAGGAGAGAGAATGGACTTACCGGAGGGGGATGAGGGGTTGAGAGACGGCCAGAAATGAGAGTGATAAAAGGAGAAGGTTAAGCTAGGGTTTTAAGTACTATATATGTATGGGGAAATTAGGGCTTTGGTTTTTTGGGAGTGGACCGGTAAAAAGGTTATGGGCTTGCGTTATGATTTATGAATGAGCCGGAAAAAAAAAAAAGAATACAATGTGTTCTGCGGTTATGGGCTATGGCCCCATTTAAAATGCTCTGGAAAATTACTCCGTTATAGGTATTTTCACTCTTTTCATTTTACTTGCACAGTTTAATATACTCCGATTCTTATTTTTTTTTTTTTTTGACTTTTTACGATCTCTAAAACGGCATTACCATATATAATTATAATTTTATAACTATAAAATTATTAAAATAATACTTCTTCCGTCTCCAAAAAATTCGAACCTTTGTTTTTTATCGGTCTCCAAGATACCATTTTGACCGTAAATAACTATAATTATATGAATATAAAAATTATAACAATACGATTTTTGGAAAGTACTTTTAAAAATGAATCTAACAAAAGTATTTTCATAATGTGGATCTTTATATATTTTCATAAATTAATGGTCAAAGTTTGTTAAGTTTGACCTTCAAAAGCAATGTTTCAGGTTTTTTGAGACGGAGGGAGTATATTTTAAACATATTAGTTAAAATGAAGGAAAAATTTCATTTAGGTGCTCTGAGGTTTTGCGTATTATTTTTTAGGTGTTCTGAGCTTTGAATAATTTCACTTAGGTGACATGAGGTTTGGTAAATAATTTTACATAGGTGACAAGTGATGATGAAGGCTAAATTCCGTTAACTTTCCGTTAACTTTTGATGAAGTGTGAAGGGTGATTATCTTTGATGATCCCGATTAACATTGATTGACGTGCTAAACTATGAATTAATTTTATTTATTTATTTTTGCAACAATTGATTTATGAAAAACCAGATTTCCGAAAAAAAAATTCTTAAAAATCCCCCAAACAATTCTCAAAAAAACACCAGAAAATTTTCAAAGTTAATATGCTTACTTCACCCAGAAATTGTGAGAAAACACATGCAAAAAAATTTAGAAAAGTGGCAAGAAAAAGACCTGCTTGTCACTATTTTGAATGAAATGAATTGTAACAGAAAAGAAAGGTTCCAAAAGTGAGATATTTTGTGGAAAATTATGGGTGACGTGGGGTCAAATGATTTTGGGGGCAATTGAGTTACAGGAATTGACTGGTTAGTTACCTTAAGAAAGAAAAGAAAAAATAATGGGTTAGTTTACTAACATTAATTACTACAATTAGATCTATAATTTAACGGATAGTTAACACCGTTATCTAGTGTCACCTATGTGAAATTCTTTGCAAAACGTAGTGTCAACCAAGTGAAATTATTCAAATCTCAGAACACCTAAAAAAATAATACTTAAAACCTCAGAGCACCTAAGTGAAATTTTTCCTAAAATGAATCTAATAAGAGTATTATTACTTTGTAAATATTTATATTTTCTCATAATTTTATGTTCAATATTTGTGAACTTTGATCTCAGAAAGTCTAATGAAAAGAAGAAAAAGGAACGGAAGGAGTAATAATGTAGTGCATCCGTTTCACTAAAATCATGTTTGACAATTAGTTGTTTGATGTAAGCTAATTTAACAAGTTTGTCATGGTTGTTATTTGGAATGGTTTCGTTCATTAAATTATTTGTTAGGTGTTTGAATATTTAAAATGACATATAAGCACACAGCCCTAAAAATGTGAGTGAAAATGGATGACAGTAGTTCTTTGTAGGACAAAATTATCATTTCACACGGAAAATCTCCAAGTGGAGAAAACAAAATACAATGGGTTTTGCATTATGGCCTGATATAAAATAGGGATTGCTAAACGTAAATCTTCAAATTACTAAACGCAAATTTATTTTCCAACCATACCCCTAGCTAGTTTTTCCCTCTTCTCCATCCTCTCTCTCTATCAATTACCTAGAAAAACTGAAACCTAAAACTGAGACTTTGCCGTCGACCCTCCTCCCCCTGCCACGACTGTCAGTCGTTGACCCACCCAACTGGCCAACCCCCATTTGTGGGCAACGGCGGGGAATTGGTGGTGGTCCTCCGAGGCAGCGCTCCGATCCTCAGCCCCAAAAAATCTCACAAACCTTAATATCTTTAGGAATCAGATCTGGGTTTCTCTCTCCTGTTGATGCTCTTCATGGAGACATTGGCATTTTATCAAAAAATGATGTCATTGTGTTTTTCAGCAAATCAGGAAGTAGTGAGGAGCTTATTAGATTAGCCCCTTGTGCAAAGGCTAAAGGTACTTTCTTGGTGGGAATTACATCAAGTGAGAATAATAGTTTGTTGGGTTTTTGTGCTAATGTTTTCCGGTAGAGCTTTGACGAACCACGCCTTCCAGCCACCACGCCCCAACCAGCATGCCCCAACCCCAGTTGCCGACAACCCAACTAGATGCTGACACCTTACCCACAAACCGTAACTTAAAGTTTTAAAACATCTAATTCTAATGGTTGCTGATCATTAATCTTGTCAAAACATTGTCTCGGTTAAAGGAATCATCCATGGTGTAATTTAGATTTCTAGGAAAACTAGAGAGGAAACGCAATAAGGAGAATGAAGTTGTTTTGCAAATAAAAGGGTACTTTGGATAGTATTAAAATAAAAATATTTGCATTTAGTAAAATAAGATTCACGTTAAGCAATTTCGTATAAAATAGTCTATAAATAGGGTGAGAGTTAGAAAAAAAAACTCGCAATAGGAATTAGAATCTGCACCAAATTAATAACAAAATTGTTATGCAGGTATTCCAAGGTTATAGCAGAATTCTATGGACAATATTATTCCTAACAATGGATATAAGACAATTGCCTTAAAAGACGGATCATGATAGCATTCAACATAAATTTCATGACTGAAGTAAATTGGGCAGCTGATTGGATGGTAAAACATGGGACCACGGTTGTCTCGGATAATTCAAAGGCCATGTGCATAACTTGTGGTAAAGGTAAAGTTAGCCCTAAAAATTACAATAAACAAAAAATAATAATTATAGATGATGGCGAAATCGTTCAGTCGAATATGGATAGATTTGCATGCTTTCTTAAACTTTACTATTAGTACGAACCCTTTTTTTTGGCTATACAAAAACTTGTGTGAACTTAGTCCATGGTGGACCAACATTTGGGGTCCCCCCTACTTCACCTGCAGCCGCCCCTATTTCACCTAGAGCCATCCCTCTAATTTATACTTGGCACCACCCCTATTTTACCTGGAGTCATCCTCTACTTTACATGTAGCCACCCATTAGTTTACTTGGAGTCACCTCTCAAAATTCTCAAAATTACTTCACCTGGAGCCACCCACCTACTTTACCTGGAACCACCCCCTACTTTACCTGAAGCCACCCCCTATTTCACTTGGAGCCACCGCTCAAAATTACTTGGTCTACGATAAACTAAGTCCACACAATACATATTGTTTTAGCTAGACCCACTAACCATTAATCAAATGGACCCCTTAATTCTTGAGGCCCATCAACATCGTCCGCTTGCACTTGCAAAGAGTCGACCTTGCATGGGACAACTTTTGCTGCAAGTTCACACTAGACTAACTATGCGGCTCTAGCATTTCATAATATTTTATTTTTTGAACTAACCGTTATTTGTTACTTTCTTGAAAAATATATAAATTAATATCTTACTCAGTGAAAATCATGATTTTTCATATAACTTACGATGTTATATAGTAGTGTATTGCGCCTACTTCACTAAAATCATGTTTGGTGATTCCATTAGATGTTAGCTAATCGTCTTTGTTAGCTAATTTGACATGTTGTTTGTCAAAGATGTTGATTTGTAATTGTTTGGTTGAGTAATTTAGTTGTTAGATGATTGAATGTGTAAATAAAATAACATTATTCTTCTTCAACTTTGTCTACATCTTTTTACTCTTATGTATGCTTCACCACATCTTCATCTTCTTTATCTCAAGATTTTCAACCATATGCTCTGGTACCATTTGTTTGGGATTTTTCACCCGACTAACATAATACTATGACTACATAAATAAAATACACAAGATTTAAAGGTTGTTTAAATACACCCACAACTTCTATATATACTCATCATCATCAAAGATAGAGTTACAATAGTAGACACTCAAATACTAATATCTCAATTTCCTCTAACTGTAAGTGATGCTACCCCCTCACAAACTCAAATCTTTGATGACATCACAAATCTTTAGCTACGACCATGGGCGGATCCAGCATGCACTATAGGTATGCACGTGCGTACCTAGCCCAAGAGAAAAATACTAGGTTGTATGAGCAGATAGGCCCAAAGCAGAAGAACATAGTCTAGCAGGCCCAGTTCGATTCTCGCCTTCTCTCCCTCTCTCCCTCTCAGTATTCCGTAATTAGCCGACAAAGAATGATCTGATTGTCTATACATTTTACCCGGAATGGGCTCACAAAGCCTTCACTTAACTTTTACATTTTTTACCGTTCTCCTTTGGTAATAGACTAGTATCATATTACAGCTCGTCTTACATGAATTTAGTCCACCGTGTACTAAAGGGTAAATTAAGGATATAATCCAAATCTTTTAGAAATATAAGAGTATTTTTTACAAATATTAAATCTTTGGTCTACCGTATACTAAATCTACACAAGATATTGTAATTTTAATATGTCTAGCGGTCTAGGCATCTATCAGCTAGTGTTTCCTTCTCTTTAATTAAAATATTGAATTGTTAAGCTTAAAATTTATGAATATGTGTTTGACTTGTTTTTTCTTCTTTTTTTTTCACCAAAAGAATCTTCTATTGACTTGCAACTTATAACAAATTACAAACTATTGCCTCCCTTTCCCTCTAAGCTTCTCATTTGCTTTTTTGAGATTAATCTTTGTAAACTTTTATCGTAAATATATTAAAAAAAACTATGAGTTATGATTTAAAAATATATGTATTAAATTCCATTTAAAATGTATTTTTAGAATATCAAGTTTTTACAAATTTATTTGTATATTTTTATACATATTGATGGTCAAAGTATCATAATGGATATCACAAAATTAGACTATACTATATATAATGTCTTTATAATTGTCCATACCCACTTTCAAAATTCTAGATCCGCCACTGGCTACGACTACCCCACATGGCTTTATGCACAGGAAAGTCACAAGACCATCATCTACCTCAAAACCTAACTTTTGAGGTCAAAGCTAGAAAACCTCCGAATAATTGGTTGGGCTTTCTACACACCTGCACACTCTTCAACCAGCTACCTTGAGGCCAATGTCAAGCTCTCCAATCTGCTACTACATATATCTATAGGCGTTCAAAAGACTCTTACTCCTTGCATATAACTAATACCTTCCTAAACTCAATTACCCACACAAATAGGAAACTACTACACTTATTAGTTAAACTACCAATAGTTACAATATCTCTCACAATATTATACTAGTTGGTGGAAGGCGTGCGATGCACGCGTCCCCCCAAGTGAGTTATATCAATTTGTTATGTTAATATCGCACGCGTTCTCCCGAGTGAGTTATATCAATTTGTTATGTTAATGTTGTATTTAATAAAAGTATATCTTTAGAATATTACGTTAATCAACTTAATAGAGTATCTGTATCATTGTAAATTCTCGTTGTGTTTTTTTGGCTCGTTAAAAAGGAATGTGCAAATGAATAATGATCGAAACATCCCGCTATGTTATATTTGGACTTTCGTGTTCAACATCGAACATAGCAGACTAACTGAACAATGAGCGAAGCACTGCCCCTCATTGTAATTCTCGTTGTATTTACTTACATAAATTGTTATATTTGAGGTGGGGAACTATGCTGATGGTCTCATGGATACCTGAAGAGTGAAGAACAAGTACTTCGTAAATCCTAACTTGAAGGCTTAATCATCCTACTTACTATAAATATGTTACACCTACCATCGGTTTTTGAAAAGTGGTAACATTTACTTTTGTACGGTTTCAATGCACTACTTTGACCAAAAACATTTGTGTTTATATGAATACATAAAACTATAAAAAAATAGATTTTCCGAAAGTACTAATTAAAACGAATCCAACGATAGTATTTTTACATTGTAAATTCCTATATTTTTCCGAAATTAATGGTCAAAGTTTGTAAAGTTTAACCTTTAAAAAATAAATGTTAACATTTTTCCGGAGAGAATACATATTTATTAAGTGCTAACCGTTGAGTTTCCCTTTATTCATCCTATTTACTACAGAGGTTTTTTTTTTTTTTTTTTTTTTGAAGGGAACCACAAAAGATCTTAGTGCCATGTAATGATCTAAACCTTCCATCCCATTTAATTGACTACGTACAAAGGATCTTAGATGCCCATATAAACCTTGATCTGGTGTAGCCTTTCACACCTTTCCACGAGCATAAATATTAGTTATTGAATTTTTTCATAAGCAGCTTCCTCTACTCATCAAAACGTGACTCAAGTTTAACTGAATCCATGCCATTATTCATTAACCCATCTCGCACTTTAATTGAACATAATAATGCGAGTTGAAAAATCCGGCACACCATTTTTATTACTGTAGCGTCTGTAGGCATTTGAATAGAAAAAGACTGATGAGAAATAAAGCAGCAGGCAGCTACAACAGTTATTTATAGTGGTGAGAGAGGGTAGAAGGGGTTGCAAAATTAATCATAGACAAAACCAAAAAAATCCGTCCACGATTATAAATACACCCAGCAATAATTGCTTAGAATTCGGTTTGCCTCATGCAAGTCACAACTCACAACTGATATTGGTTTTAGTTAATATACTAAAAAGCAAGATACATACAGCAGAGTGGATGTGATGATGATTTGAGTTTTAACTCTAGGCCTCACTCATCACCAGCATAACATTAAGCTCTGTCATAGTTGCCTTATAACCCCAAGAATACACACTACAAAGTAGTATATCTGTATAGGCCACCAGGTGAATTGACAACCAAAGAAAAAGAACAACCATAACTCAAACATATGCAATGAATTGACCAGAAGACTAAGAAATAGACCAGCTTTGTTGTCAAAAGTTGAAGGCCTTCATGACACTTCTTCTACGAGTTCTATATGCAGCGCCTCTTCTTCTCCAGCACATTATCTAGACGTAGCCTGTACCAATTAAAATATCAGTAATCAATCAACCAAAAGCCCACATTTAAATCAAAATCATTACATAGCTTCTCCATGACCGAGGAAGCAATTTCGAGCATTACTGGAGACTGGAGTAGAGTCCAGCAGCTGACTTAAACGAAGGCTGGACGACGCACTAGCTGGCCAAGGCGAAGCTCAGGAACTTTTTTAACCTAATACTCAAGAAAAGCAATCATCTACATCAACAAAATCACTACATCTAATAAAATGACAGCGAATTACGGTCTTACCTGCAATTACGAGCATTTATAGCATCACAAATGGCCACCAAAATTGCTCCAGGGAATTCTAAGTATTCTGTTTAAAAAAATAAAACTTTCTAGTATTCATGTCGAGCAAAAGTCAAAAGTATTCTGCTGTTTTTGTGCTTCAATTCACCATCTTTGTAGAGTTCCCTAATATAGTTAATTATGAGATTGAAGCTACAAATATTCAAGGGCATTGTATTTGTAGGGCATCGTGCATTCTTTGGGAAAGGGAAGAAAACAGACTCTGATTAATGCTAGCAATTCCACACAAGGCTCTACAGCTCTGCTTAATAAAGTTAGAAGACTATCTCATGGTTACACTTTGATAACATCGTCCCCTGGCTCTTATTAATAATTGTAGAAATCGAGCTAACATTTAAACATGATTCATGAATAACATAAACAATGACGTTCTAAATGTGGCATCCAGGACATTAAAGGATTACCAAGTCCATAGTCAAACGGGGAAAAAATGCATCAGAATTTATGGAGTTAGGATGCCAACCAGCATATACACTCAAATTATAGATGAGTTTAGATAGTTCTTCACTTGTAAAGTTGAAAAAAAAAGAGATGAATGAAGGGACTGCTTCTGAAATCAAAGGCTTTTGATTTCTTAGTAGTCAGGTAATAATAAGTTAATAACATGCAATAGCATGTTAGCAGTAACCTCAGACTGGCAACATGAGAAAACGATGGTGGTATATTCAGCTATATTCACAGCAACACTCTTCTAATGCTTAGAATAATGAATACTTTAATAAAACTCTTTCCTAAACACTTATTGGGATAGAAATTACTTCTATCGACACTGGTAAAGCATACCCAAAGATGAATTAGGAAAACATTAATTGTTCAAGGAAAAATTGAATTCATCAAATTGTAGGTGGCCCAAAAATAATTAATTAGGTAGACCCATGATCTACGGTCTACTCCAATCTAGCATGGGTCATTTAGATCTTGAAGAACCACTCTCACTGTCGTTGAGTAGCTTTGAGTTCATTTATCAACAATGGAACTCTTCCACACACAACTCTATCTTTATTAGCCAGTGTATTCTGAATTCCCAAGTCATTAATGCTTATTCAAAAATCGTGATGATATCCTTTTTTACAACTATACTGGTGTAAATCAGACAAGCAACAAATATGAGATCAAACAATGTGTAAATCGATCATAAACACCAAGAAGTGAGATAATGTAGCAAGAGTGTTGCATATAAACCATACACAGATTATTGTAGCGACAAACAAGCATGTGGGAGAAGACAAAAGATCAATCATAAACCACAAAACTTGTACTCATTCCTATCAGTCTATCACATCACTCCTTAATAAAATACACATGTACCAATTTACGCTTATCCAGAGTGATCCATCTCTTCATCCCCAACATATTTTTCATTATCCTCTGAAGATGATGTGTAGTGTTAGAATTCTTACCGTTGACATACATCCTCGCCTTAAACTGCTATTTGAGACTGGCTATTGTCCTTCTACGGAAACAATCTGTAGTTTGAGAAATATGATTAACCCACCACATCTATAATAATGATGCTCACAGAAACCGGCAATATAAGCTTATTGAAGTGTCCTCCAATTGAGGCACTTTTTTTCCTTTTACATTTTGGTCATTATGGTAAGCCTTGGAGCATTACGCCACACTTTACTCAGAACCTAATGATAACTTGTGAGAAAGACCAAAGCTTAAACTTCAATGAGTTTAACTCAGTTTATGAAATCAAATTAAGGCATATTCTCTGCTTTTTGCAAACTATTATTGCATTTTCCCATCACTCATTAGAGCCCTCGAACTCTTAAAATTAGGGATAAGATAGGGCTTGTATCTACTTACTCTTTAAAAGCAGTAGCAGAAGAATGATGTCCTTCACTTTGCTCTATACTGATACAATATGCTGTGAGCCTGTGAGCTTACCTTTCCTCTCTCCTGCAAGAATCAAAAACCCAAATAAAATCAAAATACAATAAATGAACACATTTGCAAGGGGTATGAGGAATATCTTAAGTGATAATGAAAGTGGAAAGGATTATAAATCTCCTTAATAATTAATCCAGTAGATACTCAATCACAGAAGAGCGATAGTTTCTAAAAATAAGGTAAGGTATCCAAAATGCGCATAATCAAATTTTTAATGCATTTTCCCATCACTCATTAGTAGCTCGTTTTTAAAATAAAGATGAAATCATGAAGATAATATACCAATGACTCATAAACAAGCAGCAGAAACGGAACCTGGGTAGAAGAGGGAAGAGGAGATCTTGACACTTGACCAAGATTGTGATCTACCTTGCCACTAATGCGGATTTGGGACTTTGAGATTCGTTTTCCCTTTCTCGAGCTCGCGCACAGCCGCCACCCCCCTTCTGTATTCAGGAAATTCAGTATCACAATTCATAGATAATCACGCTGAAACCCATAGACCAAACAAAATATGGAGGATAAAAGAAAAAGAAGAAAAGAAGCAACACAACCGCTAGAAAATCAGAAACCCGGGAAATTATAGGAAAGAAAATACGGAGAAAGATGATTATTCCTTACAGATGGAGTCCTACACACAAACATGAGAAGTAAATTCAAAATTTAAAATGATTTATTAGTCATCCCAAAAACAGGGTACCAAACACGGTGACACAATCATTAGTTATCCCTCGATGATGAATCTATGAAGAAGAAAAAAAGTGGGAACATTTCAGCAGTAATACACACCTTTTCTCTCACTTATTCCACTTTCACATCATCTGTCCCTCTCTCCTGAATCCTGATTATCACATGCAAATTTCATAACCTAGCAACCTGAAAACCACAGCTAGCTCTTGTTAGAAGGCCGGTAGGAAATCAAACCTTGTAAGGAAAATAAAGCCGAATTTACTTATGCAGTAACTATATCAAGTAGTTCAATCACTTCCCCCGCTCTGTATTAACTGGTGTCATAGGAACACTGAACATTGGTTTGTTAGTTAGCTAGACAAAATACAGGGTAGTGTTACCGTTTGTAGTTTTCTTCCTACCACAATGTTTGTTCAATTATCTTTTGTACAAGCCGCAAATGAAGCTTCTAATCCTTGCTAAACTATAATCAGCATACCCACTGGAAATGATGTTACAAATATAACTACTCTATCCACACTTGGGAGTAACATTTTGTACATTTTAACCTCTCGAACTTTGTTAGCTAGGGGTTCATATTGGGTTTTAATTATTGTTGTCATTCTTCACATTTTCCAAACAAATTCCACGTCTAAAAAAAATGAAAGAAATAAAATATCAGGATATTTCATTATCCAAACATGTAACTGGCTTCCACAAGACTTGAAAAGGAAAAGAAAGGGGGGAAAAGTCTGCAACCAACGCCTAAAGTCACAAACTACTGCAAGATACAATGAAAGTCTATTTTCATTTAACTATAATCTCTGAGTTTTAGCTGTTAAGTATTAACATTGAAAACTCAATACTGTAGCTACAAATAGTTTATCTGAGGTCCGAGCTTATACAAATAAACAGCTAAAACCCATAATTTCAATTCTACGATTTTAGTAAACAGCTATGCAATCACGTTTTCCACTTTAAATCCAGCTAACTCCTTAGTTATGTTGATCATATATTTTATCCAAAACTTGATGAAAACAACTCCAAGGTCTTTTCTTGCAACGAAACAAAGAATCAGTGCTTAAATCATCATGAGAAGTTGTCTCCTTTCAGGTTGCGACCAAACAATAAATGAGAAAAAAAACTAAGCAAATCATATCTGCTTGGTGGATAAATTAATTGGCTCATAATCGGTAGTTGGATTGTCTTGCCCTCCAGTTGAAGTGTACATTCTTAAAATAAATAAAATTGGCCCATAGCTATTGTGTAGAGAGAATTAGAGAAACTTACACAATTAAGTACTCATTGGTTTCAATACACTATCAACATACGAATCACACTGAAAATTCAAAGCAATATATCGTAAATTAAAAAATTAAATAAACAAGATGAAATTGGCCAAATCAGATGCAAGTATGCGAATGGTTTAAGAAAGCAAGACATAAAAACAACTTACAGAATAGTATTATGAGAATCAGAGAATATAGGGAGCTTCAATCTCTGATCTTTCTTCCCCATCAGCATCAGCTACCACTATTACTTTGAGAAGACATACAATTAAGAGCAACAGCTTGTATTACACGCCCCTTATACTTCTTTTTCCAATCTCTCCGGCGACTCGCTGATCGGCTCCAACACAAAATTCAATAGTGATGTAGTTGACATTCATGGAGAGTTAATGATGAATGAAGATTGCAAGGTCGTCAGACCCAAACCAATAAGAAATAAAATGCAATTGAAATGAAATTTCCAATCTTCAATTTCGAAAAAAAAAAAAACAGAAATTCAGATGATCGAATACTATAAATCAGCAACCAAAACTGGACAATGAGTACCTCATAAGCTCGCAGAACATGAATTATGGAAGTAGCACTTCTTGTTCCCTTAATGTAAAGAAAATTCTGGGAAACAAACAAACAAACAAACAAAGGTTAGAGTTTGTATTTTGTATGGCATACAAACAGATGGGAGATAGATTAGAAACCTTGAAATTGTAGTGGGCGAATGTAAGATGAAAGCAATTTGTAATCAACAAAAGAAAACATCAATTTAGTTATTGAATCACAAGTCGAACTGAAGCAGGACCATAGAAACCCACAAACATCAAAGAGAGAGAAACCTATGTGAAGGAAATTTGTAGTTCAGAATCACCTTGTGCATCGCCACCAACCCTCGATGTGCCACGTCCACTATCTGGCAATGAACTGCTACATAACATGCCCGATTCGCGAGAAAATCAAGCATTATAACGAAGTTTGACATCACGAAGTAGAAATAAATCATCAGAGAGCAGGAAATTTTGAGATTATCAATTGGGGAGAGAGATAGAGATTACTAATACAAAAATTAGGGTTTCATTTTCGCAAAATTGCAAAAACGGGTGAAGAGAAAGAAGAGGAAAGCATGGTGAAGGTAAGATGAGCAATAGCATATCTCCAAAGGATTGTGTTGGAGAGAGAGAGAGAGACGGGAGGCTGAGAGATGTGACAGAGCTGAAGCACGGTCAAGGTAAAAGGTATTCTTTGAAGATTTGGGGGAAGAGTGTTGATTGTCTTGTCGTACAAAATATTAAAAAGTGAATAACAATAAAAGGAGAAAGGAAAATAAATTGGGCAAATGAACTATTCATTCTACACTGTTCAAATGAACAGTTCATTCGAACCATCTTCTCTTTTATAAGGGTAGAAGGATTCTACCAACAATCTACCGCAATATAAAAGCTTCCCAAAAAATGAACAATAATACTACAAACTCTTCGTAACCTTTCTTCTTTGCACACAAGTTACTGCCATAACTTCATTTAACCATGTCATCCATGCATATCTTCTTGAACATGAAGTAATTCTATATTTTTGCCATGACCCACAATATAAACTTTCTTCAAAATAAAATATTGGCGTGCCAAAATTCCTAACAATAACTACTCACCAAGACTACTTTTAATCTCTGAAATTGTGATGATTGTACCTCCATTCTCTTATATCTCCGTCAAATTACATAATGATTGTCAAACCACCATGGAGATCCCTCCAGTACATTTTCCTAATATGTATCTCCAACTAATAAACTCAACAACAAAGAGTATGTTCTCAATAGGTCGAATGAACAAACCCTTTGAATCATTATTCCAAACACACATTATCATACTCCCTACGGTCTACGGAAATCCTTAAGCTTTCCACTTATACTAGATATGAAGCCCATGCGATACACGAGTTGGATTTTAATACTACTTTTTAAAAGATAAGTTGTAATCACACTTTAATAATAATAAAAAATTAAAAAAGATCATTTGTACCCACAAAGAATATATGTTAGGAATTTCAATTCTTTCTTTCTTTTATTCAGAAATGAAATCTTGCGCTAATCACTTTTTGGAACTTGCCGTGTTTGGAATTGATAAATCCTGATGTGTCTATCCTAATTAATAAAATCTAAATCCACTCAATATTTTTTTTAGAATCTGTATTTTTTATTATTATTAATAATCACTTACATGACAGCCTAGATGGTATCAATTTCAACTAATTCACGTTTTAAAAAATATATATAAATGAATTTTTACTCTAATTTTCTTCAAACTCTATTCACTTATCCTAATTTTTTTAATCTTTTGCTTAATATAATAAAAAAAAATTAATTCTAATATATATATATATATATATATATATATATATATATATATATATATATATATATATATATATATATATATATATATATATATATATATATATATATATATATATATATGTCTAATTATTTAAAGGAGTTTTACTTCTTAGATAATGTACAAATAAATATTTAAAAAAGACACATGAATATTGTTTATGTGGCTCCTTTGCAACCTAGGTTTCAAACTTATGGATGCAATGTTCAGTCCAATTTTTTTTGTATTAGTTTTATTCTTATTTATTAAGACATGAATATTTAGCTAAAATAAACTTTGGATATGATCTTATATATGTTTCTTACACGACGACAAAACTTATTATAGATACATCTTTAACAATTATTTTTCTCAGTAGTGGCGGAGCTACATATAACCTTATGAAGTTTTAACAACTCACACCTTTTGTTAAAATACTTTAATTTAATATTAAATTATCCTAAAATATTCTTTTTATTTTATTCTAACTTAATTTTTTGGTGCAAATTTAATTCTAAGGTTTAGGACATACTTGAGGAATATATAAGGAACATTAGAAAATTGAACTTATACCCTGAAGTTTTTGGCCGCACCACTATATCTAAGCCTCGGTTTGATTTAACTTAATTTTACTTAAATTAAGTTTAGTTCAGTTCAGTTCAGTTCAATTTAGTGCACTTTAGTTCAGTTTAGCTCAGTTTAGTCCACTTCAGTGTCATTAAGTTCAGTTCATTTCAGTTTACTTCAGATTATTATAATAATAGTTTCATTATTAAAATAAAATATTATTATAATGATTATAATAATTTTAATAATTATGTTCGGTTTAGTTAAGTTTAGTTCAGGGCAATTAAGTTTAGTTTAGTTCAGTTCAGCTAAGTGTCATTAGGTTCAATATAGTTCAGTTACATGAAATTCAGTTGAATCAAACAGAGCCTAAGTCAATCTCTGTTTTTCTTTGTCATGTTTTCTTTTAATGATTTCTTATGTGTTGCCATTTTTTCTTTCCTTTTTCTTAGTTCATTGTGCGATGCTTTTGTTTTGTAAGGATACATTATAATTCTCACAAAGTTAGAAAATCAAAGCAGTGAATAAATCAACAACATACAAAGGTTTGTCAGAATTTACCCGGTCAGTTTAGTTCAGCAACGATCTCGTGTCTAATTCAGCAATTTTCAGTTAAGTTAAGTGATGCTCAGTTCAGTTTAGTGGTGTTAGTTCAGAAACATGCATACATTTTGTCTCACATAGAAAATGGGGTTTTAAGTTCGGTGGTGCTCAATTCAGTTCAGTAGTGTTCATTTCAGTTCAGTGGTATGGAATTTTTGTTCAGTTCAATTTAATTCAATTCATCCCTAAAAACACACCCATACTCATCTATCAAATTTTGTCCCAAAAAATTGGTCTCGATGTGCGTTCTTCAGAGCTGAATTTACCAAAACTGAAATGAACTGGAATGGATTCAACATCACTGAACTGGACACTACTAAATTGAATTTTACACAACTTGATATGTGAGGCAAAAAATATGTTTCCGAACTCATCACCACTGAAATGAACTGAAAATCACTGAATTAACACCTTAATTGATGAACATGTAAGCTCTAAAAAACACACCATCATTCTTGCTAACAATCATGCAAATTTTGTTTTTAAAAACCAGAAAATGAGATTAACAAAGCTATAAATATAGATAGACGTATAAGTTTAACATGTTCTCACTTATAATGGAAATGTATCTCTTCATTAAAAACGGAACTCCTACTAAATAATCCTTGAACTCCTAGTAAATAATCCTTATAGTAATTTACAAAAACTTCTATTATAGTAATCGTTAAATTACTTAATGACACCGGTGCACCTTAATTACTAAAATGACCTTGGTGTTAGCTATTGCGCAGTACAAAGCTAAATGTTGAAGGGTCTTACCTTGTGTTTAAGGGAACATAGGGACTCTGCCCATGTGGGTCATATCGATTTACTCAAAACATGTAATAGCTGGATTAAGAACAAAAGTCTGTCAACACAATCAAATATATATGATAAAATGGGTGCTTTGCATTCTTTAAAGCTGATTTATCTGAAAAGAACTGAATTGAACATGAAATGAACATAACTGAACTAAACTTGACACCAATGAACTGAATTGAAACATGTAATAGCTAGATTATTAACAAAAGTATGTAAACACAATCAAATATTTATGATAAAATGGATGCATTGCATTCTTTAAAGCTGATTCATCTACATTGAATTGAACTGAACATGAAATGAATACAACTGAATTAAACTTTGACATCACTGAACTGAATTGGACACCACTTGACGTGTGAGACAAAAAATATGTTTCTGAACTGAGCACCCCTGAATTGAACTGAACATCCCTGAATTGAACTGAAAATCACTAAACTGACATAAGATCACCCATGAACTAAACGGAATTGGACGTGTAAGCTCTAAAGAACACGTCCAATATAATCATCAAGTTGATATGTAATGGTCAATTTATTCATTTTTCAGTAGTTGGGCGCAAGATTTGGTTCAATAAACATGTCCTGAAGTCAGTTGGAAGTACTCAGATTAACATAGAAAGAACTAATTTATTTTGTTTGTTCAAAGCCAGCACGAAAGTGTATATTACTTGGTTCATGTGTAGAACCTTAATTAGAAGCAAAGCCAAACAATTTCATAAGGCACCACAAGCCCAAAAGTATCCATATCCATATTAAAAAAAAAAACATAAAAGAAATAAAGTGTCCGTGATTACAAAGGAAAACACAGGGGATAAAAATTGCTTTGGCTAATAGGGGTGTGACAGTGGTTTATTGGGTTTAAAGTCACAGTACATTCTTGATACTCATTGTTATTAGTTAAGTTTCCTATAAGGCAGACAAAATAAAATACTCATTATTAACTTTCTTAAATATTATTGAACTAAAGATCTCCATTAAGAGTTAAAAGTATTAGATCAAGATCAAGGTGGTGTTAAAAAATTCCAAACTGCTGATTTAATTGGTCAAATATTCACGTAATCTTCCATTATTCATAGATACATTGTAATATTCTACCAAAGTAAGAAATTCTAATACTTCATGCAATTGACAAAATCTTGCTCCACCAAGCCAAAAAAGCGAAGAGTTGTGATCTTGAATATTTTCATTTTTTGGGTAGACAGGTCATATACTGTCAAAAACTGCCTCCTATTTATTATGATTATGGTTATGAATATGATTGATTGGTGCTCCATATGTTCATGTAAAATGTCAATGCATAAGATATAAGACAAAATGGGTCTTGTTTTAAAGTACGTTTCGCGTTCTTTTCATTGGTATAAGATATTTGATTTTTTGAAGCATAAAATAAAGTTATACTACTCTTAATGTTTCATTATCTTTAATGATATAACTCTAATATTCTCTTTTCCCTAACTTCTATTTATGATTTATTACTGTTATTATTTTTAAAAAAGATTCGCTTAGGTGGATGCGTCCAATGCTGTCAGAAAATGCCTCTAATATATAGATATTATAATATGATTATGATTATGATTTGGACCATGGAAATCTTTACGTTTTCTTATATGGTAATGTATTTGAGCACCATTTACTATTTTACCCCTTCCACCTTCTCACCCTCATGTGCAAGGAAATAAATAAATAAATAAAGATGTCTCACGCCACTAGCTACAAAAGTAAGGAAAATAATACAAAAGGAAGGAAAGTAATACAAAAGCAAGGAAAGCAATAAATACCCACTAAAAAATTATTTTCTCTCTCTTAATAACTCATGTGCTCTTTTAAGGGTAAATTTGAAATTTTTGTGCTAAAATGTATTTTCCTTAATATTTCTCATATTCTCCGATCCAAACGTCAAAATTTTCGTGGAGCGGAGGGAGTAGTTCTTTTGGAAACGTCCAAATTGAAAGCAGTACTCGTGACTTGTAGTGAGTAGTGTTCCAGCCCGCAATAAGGCAATTTGTTCATCCGATATATCGATTCCAATATGCGTCGGATTCTCAATCACATCGCCCAAGAGACCGTACAATCTTCCATTTGTGGGGGTAATAACTTGCACCTAACAAAGGTGTTCTACGTTTTCTCTCCTACCTCAAAATAAAACAAGGGAAAAATTTCTTCGTACGATCTTTAACAATTAAGATAAACAAGTGTTACCCTCATGATAAACCAAAGCTTGTTATGTGCTTTGAGTACAAGTATAAGAGTTCTTCATGATCAACTAATGACTAATGAGAGTTTCTCGCAAACTAAACTCAAGGAAATTTCAATATATTGGAAATTAAAGGTGATATTGTTTAATTTTCACAAGGCTTAAACTGGATCTAGTGTCAGAATAACTTACTAGTCTTCTGTTGGAGTTTTTTGTATTACATGAGCGTTCCTCTAGGCCGCAATATTTTATTATGAGTGTTGAGAGATGCCAATTGCAAGATGAAGGTATAGTTTTTAGGATTTTAGCATGTCAGACAGTTACTAACAAAAAGCAATTCAACACATAGATTTCAACATGTTATAAGTTATATGGTTATCAGTCGTGTCGTGCCTTCGTATTAGGGATTTCAGAAGGCACTGTCTACTTCCCGCATCATGTGGGTTTTGCATCATGTAATGTCGATCTTTTTTGAAAATATAATATAATGAAATAAAACCCTTTGAATATTACAGTCAACAAGTTCTTTTTTTATTGTGAATCAAAGTATTTCCTTTTAGAAATAAGCGGTCAAACTTCGACACCAGAATATAAAATAACAATTACACAATGAAAAGGAGGGTGTGGAATTTTTTATATTGTGTATTTGTGATGCATTGATTCAATTATCGAAGAGAGATCAGAATTATTTTTTTTCTTTTGATGGGAAAAGGAAATTAAATTAAATATTGTGCTATTCTTAGTGTATTGGCATGGGGTTATGTCAACATATTATCAACCAAATTGTCCATGAGCTAGCTAGTGCATGTTATGAACATATTCGAACTCGAGTCAATAGAAGCACATAACAACATCATCACTAACTAAGCTAAATTGCGTCTGGCCGTGTCAGGAAATAATTGGGTACGTACGAGAACTCATTCCGACACATTAGTGTGGTTTAGTTACTGATGAATTATTTCCCCTTTCCCCATAGACCACTGGGCTCATGGGGTTCTTCCTCAATTGACCGAGCTGTGTCGGGCATTCATTGCCTAAAAAAAATTGAGCTGGCATTCTTTGAAAATATTAAAAGAAAACGAATAGTGAATGGACCACGAGTAAAAGTAAGCATATATATATATATTGGCACACTCGATAGAGTCTACAATAGAAAAACAGAACAATTGCTCTTTGCATTTATTCATTCTAGTCCCGCTCAAGTCTCAAGTCTTTAACTCTGATCCAATTCAAGGTAGAGTGTAAGCTGCATATTCAGATCATAAAACACATCACAATTTTGATAACTAATAGAAAAGAGCATAAATTGATTCTTTAAACAACATTGATTTTGTTATAATTCGATCGTCTCATCAGAAGTCAAAAGATGATGTGACTTTTTATAACCAAGGGTAAAAAAATCACTTTTGTTTTTGTGTTCTTTTATTTTAATTTTTTGGAAAATTTACTGTAAATAATCCCGAGTTTCAGTGGTGTGCCAACAATAATCCCAAGTTGAAAGATCATTCCTAGTAATCCCAAGTTTCAAGTTGTATGCTGATAATGCACCCGGATAAAACACCGTTAGGTGAACAGTTATATATGCTGATGTGGCTTTTTAATTTAAAATTTTTTACTTACTTTAAATGTTCTTTTGTTTTTGTTTTTTTTTTCTTTCTTCTTCTGCTTTCTCTCCTCATCGCCTCTTCCCACATATCCATTCTGTCTCCTCCCTCCTCCATCCTTCTCCTTCCCCCACCACTTAATCCGACCATCACCATTAAATTACCCATCATCAGCGCCTATCAACCAGAGCCCCGTCTCCAGCCATCAAACCAAGCCTTCGATTTAGCTTAATTACGCCTCATAACTAAAAGAGAGAGAACGAGAGCGAATGAGGTTAAAGGATGTCAGTAGTGAAAGATGACAAAACTTACCATTGTCTCTACCTTTTATTAAACATATAGATATGAGAATGGAGAGGGAGGATGATAGAGGAGATGAAGGAAACTTCGTGGGAGAAAGCAAATATTGGGAAAGATGAGCATTCCAAGTTTCCAACCAGGGAAGGATTTTTGTTGGCCATAAAGAAAAAAGAAAAGGATAAAAATAAGTAAAACTAATAAAATAATGCCACATCATTTGGTTTGTGACGGAAAAATAACACCGTTAGTTGCTGTTCATTATTGGCACACAAGTCAAAACATAGGATTATTAGTAGAGATTTTTCAACTTGGGATTATTATTGGCACACCGCGTAAACTTCGGATTATTCAGAGTTATTTTTCCTAATTTTTTTGCAAAACATTATCTCGTCCCCCTGTAAGGAGGCCAGTCTTATATAAGTTTGTGTGTTCAACTAATAACTTACGTCCACACTTGTATCCAACAGGGCGGTTGGCGAAGTTGCAGCGCTTGGGAATGGTCATGGCAATGCCAGGTTTGACGCCAGAGCTTTTAGCTGTATCAGAAATCAGAACTGCACAAAGGCAAGCTGGGTTTTGCCCTATCTTCTTTATCTGAGCACAACAACTGCTAGAAACAGCAGCATTCACATCTTGAGCCGCGTCCACGCAGGGAACCAGCTTCATGGCCTCATGATCAGGGGTTGTGTTCCTCCCACATTCCCCTGCCCCATGGACCCCTGCATTGCAAATAAGGGCAATGAATGCCAACATGAAAACCATCTTCACAGTAGTATCCATTTTTTTTTGATAACAAAATGATTTTTGAAAATTTGTTTCGAATTTCTTGTGTCTATCCTAATACAAAATGATCAATAAAGAAAGTACACTGAAGGTTTATATAGTGAGTAGAAGAATAAGAGTAAGAGATGTGGGTTGCATTGCATATAACTCCATTACTTTGCATGATAAATGGGTAATTGCTGGGTATAGCATGATAGCACTTTGTAACATTAGTGAAGTGGCATAGTGTTGGTTCTTTTTCTGTGTCCAACCAGGATTTGTGTACCTCACTATGGAAATCATTACATTTCTCCACTAATGTATTGCGAGGAGAAAGATTGTGGAAAAATTGATTAACTCCCATCTTATGATATGTTACGTTGTCACCCTATGCGAAGAGTGTCTAGAACTTCCTCATCAAACGACCAATTAGGTAGCAACATCATCTATGCCTCCATTTAATGTGTATTCTTTTTATTCCCTGCAAAAATAACAATTTAATGTTTAGTCAATTACATTGTTTCTTCCCAGATAATTTTTCGGTTGCTGATAGGGTGATAAAAAGAAACAAATAAAGTTGATGCAATTGGTAGCTAGGTAGGGATTAGGTATGGTATTGGACGGGTGTAAGTGAGTTTCGCTCCGTATTCATCTTAGTTGGGGTAGGGATGGGGGAGCGTCAGGCGGCGATTGGGCGAATTTGGTTTTGAAAATGCAAAACCGTCGTGGGGATGGGGCAGAGATGATTTGTGTTGTTCTCAGTTGGATACCCGCCTCATATCCACCTAAAAATAAAAGACTATAAAAATTCTAAATATAAATTGTATTGACATAATTTGTTAAAATGTATCATACTTTTGATGTTTGTAATAATGATACGATTTGCACGTTAATTGGGTTTGTTTAATTTGTTAATATATTGCAATTGCTTTATGCGGGTATCAGGTGGATTTAAGGCGGGTACCAGATGGGTTTGGGCGGGTATTAGGTGGTATGGATCCCCGCTGTGTAATTTCGGGCATGGTTCCCATCTCATACCAACTGAGGTGGGTATGGTTTTGGAAATCTTACCCATAGCGGAGATGGGGCAGGTGACAGATTGACTATAACTAGGTGGGTATGGGGTGGATATACCTATATCCACCCTGCCCCGCCCTATTAATTGCCATCCCTAAATTGGTAGGTAATATAATTCTACTTATTTCTTCCCAAATTTATCTTCATATTAGACTCTTTGAGGCGGTCATCGTTTATGAACTTTGGCCATTAATTTTTGAAAATTTATAAATATTTACATAGTGAGCATCTATAATAAAGATTGACAAAGGAAAAATGGTATTGTTCGATTCATTGTAAAAATAAATAATAATAAAAAAATCAAAATATCCACTTTTTATGTTTTATATTTATATAATTAGAATTTATGGTTAAAGTGATATTTTGAAAACCATAACATATTCAATGTAAAGATAAATATGGGACTACGAGATTACAATATTTTTTGGTGGACATATATAGAGGAACTCTCGTTCTTCTTCTTCTTCCATAATAAAGGAGTAAGTCACTTAATTTCCAGTTGTTATATCCTCCCTAGGTAACTTGGAATTGTTGTATGAAATTTCTACTTTCTTGTTGTCAAGCAAACACTTTTGACCACTTCTATAATTCATCATAATCATATTTTCCTAAAAAAATTGTAATTTCTGTTGTGAAACAATTAGAGAGATAGAGAGTAGAGGATAAAAGAGGAGGCAAGAGGTGTCTGTATTATTCGTATGAGGGATATATATAGTACAAGAGGGGCTAGAGTTTTGCTTGGATAGCAAGAACCCTAGTACAGTATATGGTAAGTATATAGGTACAGTATCTCTACAGTATAGTGTACATCCACATATAATATATTTCATAACACTCCCCCTTGGATGTACATCACTAAAGAATATGCCTCGTTAAAACCTTACTTGGAAAACACTGTGGGATAAAAACCTAGTGAAGGAAAAAGAGTACATTATTCTTCAATACGCCTGAGATGCTGCCTCATTAAAAACCTTGCCTGGAAAACCCAGTGGGACAAAACCATGGCTAAGGAAAAAAGAGTGCAGCGCGTATTTTCTCCCCCTCATGACAATATCCGTCTAGATCTTTAAGTTGATGCAATTGTGATCTTCAGTAGGAAAACGTCGTCATAATGGATAAGGAACTTCTGAATTTGATATCACCTTCTTTGCATTAACATTAGATGCAACACCATCATCATATAGGACCGTAGACACTTCTTTTCTCCAAAAATGAATCACGTGCTCTACACATGTGTTGAACTTGCACACTTCATGAGTTCCTGCATGTTTATAAAATATATATACTTCCAATAACTTCATATTTCCCTTGAATATGGTGCACATAACTTTCATTTGTATCAATATCATCCCAAGCAATTGTTTATCCAACCAATAAAGTGAGATACTAAACTGGAACTCACTAAATTCTATAATATCCTTGTCATGCTGCCTCGTTAAAAACCTTGTTAGGTAAAACCCAATGGGGTAAAAACCTCAACAAAGGGAAAAAGAGTACATCCATTACTTCACCAAAACCTTTGCTAGGAAAACCCGAAGGGAAAAACCTATGCAATAGGAGAAAAACGTGAAGTGTGCTCATCCTTTAATAGCAATTTCACAATATATGAGCAATTTCCACAATTCCAAACCATTTAACATAAACCTTTTTTGGGAGGTCTTTAGTAATACAAATATAAACCTTCAACATGAGGTCAATATCTTTCACTGCTCATATTTTTCATATCATCATGAAATATTTGTATTTTGGGAATGAGAGTCAATAATATTCTATGGTACTTCAGGACCATATAAAGAGTCACCTATTTCATATTCATGGTACTTCAGACCATAGATATCTCACTATCGAATATCACCAACAACTCATCATATAGGTGATATTCACATCAACTCTCAACCTTTGTAATCGATAAATTGTATAACTCATATGCTCAAACTTCTGGTTGAGACAATAATAAATTCATTCAAAATTCTCTTACAGAGCTTTTGTATCTTGCATCACGTCATATCCAAATCGTGAATGCTAAACAACAATATATCTTGTCTCATTCTCATTTAACTTATTTGAGACAAATAGTTCGTGTATATCATTGATTCATAGACCTTTTTAACTTTGAATATCAGAGGTTTATATAATTTCAAAATATGCTCTTCAGGAGCCACTTTTTCAAAGGTCATATATGTCATTATACATATCCAATAAGGCATTTAGAGTCCTTCAGGGACTATATCTTCAATCCTTCTGGGATTGACATATCATAGGAGTAAGACATCTCCTTTTATAAGTTTCCGCCTATAAAATATGTAGTGACCTACAAAACTCCATACGAATGAAAATGTGTGCATGCATTATGAGATAAAACTAATAAATTAGTAAATGTTAAATAAAAAGAAATAAGATATAATATATAGTGACATGTACGATGTATGACTTATAATCTATATGCACACAATGTATGACTCGATAATGTAAAATGTACAGTTTGGATATCAAATCCATAATTTAACTGGACTGCAGGTCCACGAGCTCATTTTCTATTTCCAATCAATAATATGTCGACATTTAGATGGACTTTATAAATATGATCCCCATTCATATGTCCATCGCATATTGCATATGCATATAGGTTCCTTCATATACCGGTATCAAAATATTAATCATTGAAATCTCATAATCAATTTTATTTATCCATCAGTATTGGTAAATGATATCTGAATATTTCCTGTGGAGGTACCTTTTCCTTTTTCATATAGGCCATCTATTTGTGATTCAGATATCTATACCTCTTCTGGGGTATTTATAAGCTATAAAGCTTGTTTATGTTTCATAACTCTTCAAGAGTATCAACCAAACTGCATGATCTTGCCATGTTTGTATAATAGACTTTCATTAGGAACCGATCTCCAATTAATTTGAATGAAAGTAAACTCAATAGACTACACTTCAGGTGTATCAATTTTAACATGGCTGACAAGATATCTCAATTCTCACAACATGAATCTCTACAACCAATCTATGCCTCTATATGCCTCCCAAAGGATCATAGTTGTGCGACAGTCAAATCATAGAGTTTCATGCTTGAATATATAGAGGTTTGAGATAAAGCTGGTATATATGTATATGTATATGAACCTCAAATTTATATCATATTCTGAACTTTTGGTTCAGATGGGGATCAACATTGTACATACTTAATAAATGTCTTTGTTTTCTTCAGCTTTCCTCTATTATTCTCCCCGTAAGCTGAAAAACTATCTCTCATGGACAGTTATAAATGGGCATTTTCACTTTATTGAAACTCAGCTTAGATCAACCACTTTCGCATCTTCTCTCGATGAGTGTCACTTAATTCTCTGGTGGAGAACGATAATTTTAGGGAGTCATGTAATTTGCAGTTGGTTATTTCTGTGCTCATATAATTTGCCCCTTACAAGAGATTAGATATTGATAAAAACGCTCAAAACATTCTTTATAACGAACTTTGCATAATGCAATGCAACTCATCTTTTAAGTGATCTTCTGGCCACTTAATCTCAATTTATACAATTTGCAATCAATATCTATTGTCTCTTTTCAAATCAAACTATTTATTGTTCGAAACTATATATATATATATATATATATATATATATATATATATATATATATATATATATATATATATATATATATATATATATATATATATATATATACTCCATCTCGTTGTTAGTCTTGCCTTTAAACATCATAATAATAAAACACGAGAGAGTATGAGCACATTATCATATATTCATTCAAGAGAAACTTTAGGTTCTCGGAGGTGGTGTCTTCATATCCGGATGGCCTAAACTGTCACATCAATAAAATATTTCACGCAACTAACTTCTGGTTACTTTTTGCTCAATAACAGTCAACTTTGACGTAGTCATTTATACGTGATTCTGGCATGATGTATGATGTGACAAAGACATAACTTATGGCTCTTTTATAATGGCAAGACGATCTCATTGATTCTTTTAGGGAAGATAGTTGCTGCTCTTCTGGAGCATGTTTCTCAACTTATTCATATAAATCTCCATGGACATATCTATCGATTGAATAGATTTACTTTAATTATTCATAAGTTCATTGTCATAAGACAAGGTCATCAATATAATTAACACTTTGTGTTTCTTGCAAAAATCATATGACCTTAGCTTGTTTCTCTCATATTCGAATGTGAATATAATTTCAATTTACATTCTATCTCCCCCTTTTTCCGTACATTCGTAGTAGGAAATAAAAATCCAAAACACAATCAAAATTAATGTCCCAACAATAATTTATACAAGGGTACAAGTTTCGAGCTTCATACGCATATTGAATATACGCATTTTCCACATAATTTTGGACTTCAGGCCACAGATTAATTTTGTTGCATCGTTGTATCAATAAATTTAAACTTGCAACTTTAGGAGACTTCTGGCCCCAAGTTAAATAAGTGGATACCATGCCAATCTATAATCATGAACTTCAGGTCATGATATTGTACCATCAAATAATTTCTCTTTTGTATAATCAGAGATACCCCTTTTGTGATATTCGGATCACTATCAATAATCTCTATCAATGTCCATTGACATATATTTTTCAAATCAACTTTGGACTTCTGGCCAAAGAATTGTTTCGTCGTTGTAAATATTTACGAAACTTTACAAATTTTTTTATGGAACTTCTGGGCCAAACTTTCATGAACTATGTAGTTCTGTATTCAATATAATATCAAATAATCATGAGCTTCTGGTTATGATTATGTGTCATCATCCAATTTCTGCCTCAATGGAGATACCCCTTTCACAATTAAAAATGTCATTCGTAGATGGAGTTTGAAATAAAAAACAAGTCTTATAGACCATGATTTATACTAGCTCATAACTCCTTCTTCACTGTCCCAATTTACAAGTCTTTAGACTTTATATAAACTTATCTTCAGGATAAGTATATTAGGCAAAAAATCAATATTAGTTGTAGGGCTATTCATATAAACTTCACCATGTATTTCCAATATACATAAATTCAATACATTGATAAAGATTAATTTCTCTAAGGAAAACTTACAACCACCATAGAGTTTGAAAGTATCTAAAACATTGAGAAAACTTACCTCCAAAATAAAACTATGATCTATGTGTGTAACTCTCCCATGTCATAGTTTTGGGACTAACAATAATTTGCATTCATTCATAGACAAAATATGACTCTTTACCAAAAGCTGGATATGTAACTGTCTTATCTTTCAATTATTAGATCTCACTTCTCAATCTCACTTCTTAATCTCAATTGGTAGAACCAATTACAATAAATCCCATAGTTTGTATTAAATAAAAGGCATGATTAATTGTACGACAAAGAGATAGTTTAATTGTACGACAAAGAGATAGTTAACTATGCTTAGCGAGTAAATGATATGTACAAGTAAAATAGATCTCATTGAGTATATATATATATATATATATATATATATATATATATATATATATATATATATATATATATATATATATATATATATATATATATATATATACCATAAAAGAAAACATCATCAATGTATTATGCATAAGAATTAAACATCACAGACATGACGCAATTGATAGGGAAGCAATCATAAAAGTATATCACAAACTCACAACCATTAGTATCCACCATATTGTAGATATATGATATATTTCTCATACTGTAATTCCAATCTTTGTCTTCATCGAGTCATAAAGGTAAATAGCCAATTTCATCATAATTTCACGGTTTCACATAAACTAGCCCTCCTTCATATTCTAAACACAGTGCCCTATTTTCGGCTACCATAGTAAGTAATAAGTATACAAAAAGGGAATTAAGTACAGAATGCAATTTCTCAAGCCGTAAGTGGTTTTGCTATAAACAAGAACAACATATAAAATATAGGACCGTAATGATGGCAACATGTTGGATTGAATATATTCTTCAAGTGCATATTCATGGTACTACTAGAATCCTACAACTAGCACATATGCGTGTCTTATATGAGAATTTAGAATTTTAAATATTCAATTGGCAACCATATATACTATGTTCATGTTAATTAAATACCTGTAGTCCATAGCAACTGTGAGCATAAATACCAATGGTTAACCAACGCTGGTGATGTAACTGGTTGATATCAATCGGCTCGACATCATAATTAATGCACGGTAGACTCGGCCGATCTAAAATTTATATAATAAGCTAGGTTAGAGACTAGTGCTGATAACTTGTTGTGAAATAATTAGAGAGATAGAAAGTAGAGAACAAAAGAGGAGGCAAGAGGTGTCTGTATTATTCACATAAGGGATATATATAGTACAAAAGGGGCTAGGATTTTGCTTGAATAGCAAGAACCCTAGTACAGTATATGGTAAATATATAAATACAATATCTCTACAATATAATGTACATCCACATGTAATATATTTCATAACAATTTCCTCATTAATAACCAAACAACCACTAACGCTATGTAAGATATGACAAAGACTTGGCGCCCATTCTGTTAACCATCTTTTTAAGTGTTGAGTTTTAATATTTAGTTTTGTAGTTTCATTGGAACAGAATTGCCAATTCAAGAGGTTAAGAGTAGGGGTGAGCGCAATCGGGTACCTATCGGGTATCGTACTACTCGGAATTGGAATTGGATTCAGCGGTTCCTAATTTCTAGGAATTGAAATTGGAATTGGCTACATCGATTCTTAAATTCTAGGAATTGGAATTGGATCCACCGGGGTACCCACCAGTTCCTGAATACCCACCGATTCCATATCAAAGTACAAGTTTTTATTTTAAAAAAATAAAAAATATATAAATTAAATAACAAAAATCAGCAATTATACAAGAGCAAGAAACGCCAATAAATATAAATTTTAAAAATGCAACAAACTTAAAATCATATTATAATCCAAATACTAATGAGTAATGACAAATAACAGGTATTGCCAATATTTTCAACGACAAATACAATGAAAAAAGAGAAACAATCTCCAAGTTACTACAATTACAAATACTAAGGCTAGATTCTGACTGAGTGAGTACTGATTAGAGCAAGGCAAAGAAAGCATACTAAGGCAAGGAAAAGCATACTAAGGCAAGGGAGTAGTAGTTACTGACCAAAAGGCCCAAATGCCCAAAGCCCAAAGGAGCTTTCATTAATTGACCAATACCAAATTACCAACAATAACTTTGTGTTTATGATATTACAGTACTATTGAGTGAGTACTGACTGATGAAAACTGACAAAATAAAGGGTAATTTTGGATTATTACGGTTCCGGTTTCGGGTATCCACCGGTTTCGGGTACCCGTAACTGGAATTGGTTTTACACCGGGTATCCAACCTGTTCCGATTCCTAAAAGTCAAACCGGAATTGGAATTGGTTGGTACCGGTTTCCATTTTCGGGAATTGGAATTGGAATTGGTTGACCGGTTCCGGTTCTAGAACCACCGGTTCCAAACTGGTTCCGGTTCCGGTACTGAGTACCCGAATTTTCTGCTCACCCCTAGTTAAGAGTGTTAAAAATCTTCATCAATATGTCCAATGTTCTAAATTTGGGGTAAATTTATGTGAACTCTTTTTATTTATTTTCTTAATAGTAACAAGGTGGATGCTCATGCATCGCACGATTTGTGATTAATGTAACATGATAATTAATCTTATTAAAAATCAAAGTATAACGATCACTTATGAAAAAATTATTTTAGTAATGTTTTCCTGATATATTTTAATTTTTAATAAAATAATTTTGTGACTAAATAGCTCGCTTATGCGAAATAAGCTAAAAAAGCTTGTTGAGATGGATGATATATTACAAATCGCTCTTGTTTTAAATTGCGTTTCGCGCTCTTGTCAACGGTGTAAGATATTGGAATTTTTGAAGTGTGAAACAAAAGTTACACGCTTCTTAATATTTCGTTATCTCCAATAATTTACCGCTATATCTCTAATTTTCTCACTTTACTAATAGCTTTTATATATGCATGCTTCATTATAGTTATTAAATTCTACAAAAAATACTTGGAAATTAATAGTACGGTATAACCTGGTAGTAGGCAGGACACATGGCATTTGGTTTGTATAATTGTACTAATTTATGGGGTTACGCTCCCTCTAGTTTGTATTAATTTTGGAATTATGCTTTTTTGGGCGCTCACTGAATCCATGTCCTGAGTTATTATGGAAAAATTAGTGATAAAATGTGTGATATGTGTACCAGTTAGGAATCGAATTCGAGACTATGTAAGTCAGAAATCGAATTCGGGACTATGTAAATCAGTGGTATGGTATAACAACTTGGGAGGAGGCAGGAGATATCACATTTGGTTTGTACTTTGTTACTTTGTTACAATAGGATATGCAAACCCCAGGGGGTGCATCAAAAGAAATAAAATCTTCCGCTACTAATCAAAACTAAAATTAGCTAGCCAATTTATTACACAATTGGCCTAATAAGTGTAAACGTGACAATCACTAACATCCCATTTATCATTTGTAAGGAGGCCACTACATTGCAAGACGATGAAATAGTTAAGATTTCATGACTTTGGATCCTCTTTTCAATGTGCGTAATACCACTTTTGAATTAACATCAATCCCAGTACTAGATGCATAATACCCATATATCTCTAGACAATAAAAGACCTCTGAGTGCAGCCATTATCTCAACTCTCATCAACGAGCAGGACCCACACTGACCCATGAGTAAAAATTCCTTATCATAATAATAATAATAATAATAATAATAATAATAATAATAATAATAATAGTAAAATAATAAAAAATTATAATTGTAATAAAGATATTATTAATAAATTATATACTTGTAATGTTATTATTATATTATATAAAATCATATTATTATAATTACAATTATAAATATAACAATAATAATAATAATAATGTAGTAGCAGGGTTTTGTAACTGGTAATTGGTTACTGGCAAAACTGAGAAAAAATGAGTTAATACCACAATAGATGACTAAACTATTGGGTAGTTTGGTCTTTAAGGACTGAACTTTTTTTTGTTGGTCTTTTAGGACTTTGTTAGTTACTCCGTTAAAAATCAGAAGATGGGGTCTCTCAAGATAAATTGACAATCTCTTGTGTATACCATCTCTTTTCTTTTTACCCACTCACTGCATGTCCTCGACCTCAACCGACTCCCCTTTCCCTCTCTGTAGATTATGCATTTTGCCCTCGGCTCCACCACCAAGCTTCAGCCATCCATGGTCCACGCCCCAGATTTGTTTATTCATTCTTTTTTAATAAAAGCATGTGGTGTATATAGACTCCTTATGAACCCCTAATCTACTGCATTTATACACCCAAAATTTCTGATTTTTGAGAATTTCCAATTTAGTTTCACTCGTTCTCACACCTTCTTCAATTTATTTCAACTGGGTTTCTTCAATTCCTTCAAAATTCATCACAATATGTGAGTTTAAAGTGACAAAAGGGGGGCAAGGAGTGGTGGTAGTGATGCATGCAACAAACAATCATGGTTTCTCTCTCCTGACTCCGCCCAAATGTTCCCGCCACCAGTATCTGTTGGAAATGAAGCTTGATATGCTTCATGAAGCTTGGTATGCTTCAAAGTAAAGTCCCACAAAAGCCTTGTTCATAAAATCCATTGTCCCACATTGGTAGAGAAGAGAAAAGTGTTTCGTTTGACCGGCAAAAAGATTCTGTAACCGTTACAAAATAACTAACCATTATTACCTCCCTAAAAATCCGCCCCACATTAATTATTTTGCGGTTACATATTTTTTCTCTTTATATACTTTGTTTCTTGATTTCTTTTGGGCACACGGAAAAACATACACTCTCAAATCCTCTTTTCTTCTCTAGTCTTGGCAGTAGATCAGTTTGCTCTCAAAACCCTTGCATCGCAGTACACCGGAGCTTTGGTTGTCGTGTATCCCTGGAGGTCGGTTGCCTGAAATTCCCTAGTGTACGTGTGGGGGCAAATTCGACTTTAGGGCAGTGATTCTTCACGCCACGACTTTCTTTTGAGATAAATTTGTTCCTTCATTAGCCTTATTTCTAACATTCTAAAGTCGAATTTGATTTTCTAATATGACTGGTAATGGAATCATGATTATTATTGGTGATGCCTATATTTTTGTTCCTCGTGGTCCAAATTTGATCAGTTTGTTAGAAAACTAGCTTTATTGCTTTATTTTGGTTTTGGTTTAAGTTCTGATTTGGGATAATTTTTCTTTGATTTGGATACTTATCAAAATTGCTAGTCAATTGTTTTTCATCAGTCTTAATCTTGTGAGTAATTTAATATTATTACTTTTTATCTTGATCTTGTGGAGCATTAATTTGCCACCTGTGGTATTCATATCATCAAACTATGAACATCGTTCTTATATATGATTGGCTTTGTTGGGGTGGTTGGTCTCTTGTTACTGATCTCTTGCGGACCGCACCTTTCTATTCTTTTGGGTTTCATATTGGTGCTTGACTAATTTGGTTTTTCCACTTCATGTTACGCATGGGATATAATTATCTCTTGTAGTATCTACCTATTATGATTATTTTTGGGGTATTTTGTGTGGCTATTTCATTTGATCGTTTGGGTCTTTTATCCAGTTACCCAGCTTGCCGTTTGCCGTAAGTGACACGATTGATAATTATAATTTGGTATTTTGTGCTATCTCAAGTGAAATTCTTTCACCATTTTGCGCTTCAAATTTCCAGGAACAGTTGTTAGTTTATTCAAAAGTATTGTTGTTGTTATCTACTCTTGATTTCCGTAGAGTTTGGATGTGTTACATTGAGAAATAATGTTTGGTGGTGTTGTCGAAACTATAGGAATCACCAGTTCCATGGTTATAAACTCCCTTGTCACTACGTACTGAACCCCAACTTTCCTATAATTATATCCATTTAGTGCTACACTATTGCAGTAGTTGGTATTCAATCAAGTCATGTGTATATATGTTGTTACATATATATTATTGCATGACATGTGATAAATTTTTGGTATAATCTGATACTTTATTTGAGTTGTTTGTCACTACATGTTTGAGATTAACATGTTGGTTTGTCTCTGGCAAAGAATCTACCATAAAGTTGCATACTCTCCTTATCATATTTAGATGTATCATATAGTGTAACAATAATATTTTATTTGAAATGGTTTTATGCTCATTGGAAAGGAGTTATGCTAATTAAGTTAATGTCATTAACTCATTTTAGAGTGGTATAGAGGCAATAAACAACATGGAGGTTACAAAGCTCATATAATAAGTGTGATTTTTTATACGTACTTAATAACCAGCACTTATTATTGAGGTCCTGGATGCACATGTGTGTTGTAACCTATGATGCTACCAAAGGCAAGAGTGTCTTGTATCATGTATGTGATTGGTGCAATCTCGATTTGCTTTATTTAAATTAAATTATGAAGGCTCTTTACTCCTGCTTGTTTATTTTTAAAAAAATTGAAAATTTGATGAAAAACCTCAATAGTGTTGTTAATGCTATTCAATAGGTCATGTTTATTTGCTTTCTCCAAGTTTGTTACATGGTATGCATTAGACATTGGCAGTGATAGCTGATAGGTTTTATATCTTGAGTATATAATTATTTAATATGGTGATGAGTCATTTAAGATTCCCATTTTGAAGTTCATGTACCCACAATAGACAAAAGACCTTACCGAATGATTAAATTTTGTGAGACAAAGGTCATCTTTCGATTTAATGTCATGTGTTTTTTTATTATATACTCTGGTGAGGTGAGGTCACCGTTATAATTATATACGTACGTAAATCTGTAGTATTCTTATATGGGGTTAAAAAAAAACACTTGTTCAATAATTTTGTTGTTGTGGTTATTATGTTGGATCATATGGACTTCATTTTGTAATACTGGTTCTCCATTAAGATTTATATGACTGGTCATGATGTCTAATTTTGAGCTTCTATATTATGAGAAAACCATGAGATCTATTGATTCTAATTATTGTAACGAAGTTATAAATAGTTGAAAAGGAATCAATTTTGATGTGCAATAATACTTGGATAGTATATGATCTTCCTTGGGACTATAAGGCACTTGGTAATAAGTGGGTATTTTGAATGAAATATAGAATTAGTGTGATCATTGACAAGTAATTGTTAGTGCGGGAGTTATATGAGGACTATAATTAATTCTCATTTATTGTGATTAAATATTGTTCCTTTAGTCTGAAAACTGTTACGGTTTTTTGTGAGTTGAAGTCTAATCACAAGGACTTAGATCAAGACATTCACGCCTCTATTGTTTCTTTAGATGGATACTCACTAACACTAAGTGTAGGTTCAACCCGAGAGGTACCTTACACCTATTACATGGTAGTATATGCTCAAGTTATTCAAAATATTATAATTGAATTTTAAATCATGTGGGAAATTATTGGAAAAAATATTCTAATGATTTAAAATTCCTTTTTATTAGTAAACTCTTTCTTACTGATATTAATTGTTTCCAAACTATTGCCGTTGCATATATTGATACTAGCTAGTGGTGGTTTTATGACAATTTAATATTGGTTTAATGTGGGAGAAGTGGTCTAAAGCCCTACTGTTACTAGTATTTGAAAGTAACTGTACGTTATTTTCTTTATTGCAAAAGGAGCCAATATTATATACATTCATTAGCTACTTTATTTTACTGATTGCTGGAGATTGATTCCAATAAGTAACGCTTCTCTTTTACTGGGATTTGGAACGGTAAAATGATATCTCAACAGCTAGCAATTAATTCATGGTGTATATATATAGTGGGCTAGCTGAGATGGAAAAAGGTATCAGTAACATATATCTGCTTTGAAGTATTTCGAACACTAAACAATGGTATGATAAGTTTCATTGCACTTTGATTTAGATGGTTTCAAGGTTGATGATCATAATACTTGTGTTTATTATAAATATGATGAGCATGAATGTGCCACAAATTGTCCGGTTGTGGATGACATGTTTGATTTTAGTATAAGTATTGATGTGATAAACACAACATGGACTTTCTTGAAATCATGCTATGCTATGAAAGATAAGGGTAATGATGTTGTAATTCATTCTTGATATTAAAATCACTAGAACTTCTGAGAGTTTGAGTTTGAATCAGTCTCATAAAGTTGAGAATTTTTTATTTTTATTATTTTTTTTTAAAAAAAAAGGAGTGTAGTCAATTTCGATTCTACTCTCGTTTATGATTCTAACATTCAGTTAGAAAAGAATAGAGGTAATAGTGTATTACAAGGGGAATATGTTAAGAGTGTTTGATGAGTTTGATGAGTTATACCATACCAAATATAGCATATGATGTATGCAGGTTGAGTAGATATACTTATAAGCCCAATCGTGATTATTGAAATACTTTGATTATTTTATTGAAGTATTTGTAAGGTACTATTATTTTGGGTTTAGTTTGCACTATAAGTTTTTCCTTGTGTTTGAAGGAATTTGCCATGCCAATTAAATCTGCAAGAATGATGAAATACTCCTTCTAGTGCTGTTATATTTTGGAAAGTTTCCAAACATTTTTGTGTTGCAAAGTTTCACAATGGAATTGTGAAAAATCTGATCAGATATAATGTGATCAGATATAATGTGATATCACTCGAGTGTGTTGAGTTGGAGAGGAACTTGCAAATCCTCTTCCAAAGGCCTTTGTGGAAAGATAGTGCTTGAGTCAGCACTAGGAATGGGGCTTCAGCCCAGTGGGAGTGAATTGTGATGGATACCCAACCTGGAATATATCCAGGTTCAATGAGGTCAAACGAAATCACAAAACAACTCCAGTCATGTACTACAAACCCCATTCCTCTATAAAATGATGTAGTATATTTTCGTATACTGCCATGTGTGTGAGGTTGAGCATTTTAGCTCTTAATGAGTTCATAGCCTTGTAAGGTGGTGTGAGACAGTACACACTTGATGAACTCACCTATGTGAATGTGGGGGAATTGCCCGCCCCCTATGAGAGCATTTGGGCTAATGACTCTCTAGAGCGTTCACAGAAGTATCCAGGCACGTAAGGGGCTAATGTATATATGTTTTTCGCGAGAGTAAATTTGATTTTGAGGTTAAACTAGTGCGCAGTTTGTACTGAACAAATACCGTGAAAGGTTCAAGGAATGTTTTCCACCTAAATGGTTGTTGGGCAAACTTGTAAGCACAAGGTACTAATTCAAGTCCACAAGACATTAGTATCGTAACGTGCGACCTCCTACTGCCATGGACTTCTTCTACCACTTTTCTTTGAATCATGTGGGGGATTGTTGGAAATGAAGCTTGATATGCTTCATGAAGCTTGGTATGCTTCAAAGTAAAGTCCCACAAAAGCCTTGTTCATAAAATCCATTGTCCCACACTGGTAGAGAAGAGAAAAGTGTTTCGTTTGACCGGCAAAAAGATTCTGTAACCGTTACAAAATAACTAACCATTATTACCTCCCTAAAAATCTGCCCCACATTAATTATTTTGCGGTTACATATTTCTTCTCTTTATATACTTTGTTTCTTGATTTCTTTTGGGCACACGGAAAAACATACACTCTCAAATCCTCTTTTCTTCTCTAGTCTTGGCAGTAGATCAGTTTGCTCTCAAAACCATTGCATCGCAGTACACCGGAGCTTTGGTTGTCGTGTATCCCTGGAGGTCGGTTGCCTGAAATTCCCTAGTGTACATGTGGGGGCAAATTCGACTTTAGGGCAGTGATTCGTCACGCCACGACTTTCTTTTGAGATAAGTTTGTTCCTTCATTAGCCTTATTTCTAACAGTATCCACACTCATCCTCTCATATGGGACGAGGCCCATTTCTCAATTTAAGGACTCAATCAACAACAAAGCTTCTCAATTAATAAGGTTGCTGATGAGTTTGTGGAGAATTTGCCCCTTTATTAATGAAATTTGGGGTTTGGATGATTTCTGTTTCTTTTTTTTCATTAATGGAGTTTTCGGGTTGTGGTGATTTTATGGGATATTTTCATTAATTGAATTTGAGAGTTGGGGTGATTTTCTGGGTTTTCTTCATTAATGGAATTTGGGGTGTCTTTGGGTTTCCTGTTTTTTCATTTATGGAATTTGGGTTTAAGTTGATTTTGTTTGTTGTTTTTTTGGTGGAAAAAGCTCAGCATAGTGAGGTATTGAGGTGGTTCTGGACAGTGGTGGTCTGCAGGCTGGTTGTGAATGTGATGTTGAGGAGAGAGAGTGTGAGGGGAAAAAAATGGAGGAGATGGAGCATGGACGAATGGTTTGGTTGAGGAGAGAGAGTGAAAAGTGTGATTGGTTGGTCTCAATTCAATTTCTCGCCACTTCAGTAAACTGCAGTCTGCAAGTCTTATCTCTTGGCTGTGACGGAAAAGTTAACAGGGTCCTTAAAGCCAAATAAAAAAAGTTAAGTCCTTAAAGACCAAACTACCTAAGAGTTTAGTCCTCAACTATAGTGTTAACTTAGGAAAAATTGGTAAAACTGGGCAAAATTGAAAACCTTTTGAAAAAAACATGCTCTAAACGATCATTCTACTTCCTATGTTGTCAACCAAACGACCACAAGATGATCAATGTATTCCCAAAAGATGTTCTTATCCGTCTTCTAGTCTTACGTAGCAGACCAAATTTTACTGCAATTGGGGTTATTTTACTACAAAAGTATCTTTAATACACATTTTTATTACAGTTTATAATTACTTACAATTAAAAGACGTTCTTATTCATTTTATAAAAAATCATAGATCATTAGGCATGATGTAATCCCCCCAATATTTACTTATGGCTTTGAACCACCGATTTTTTGCTTGAATTGTGTACGTTATGGCATTAATTGAGGTTTTTCATGTAACTCCTTAATTAATTTCTAATGATGACAAAAAGATCTCTTCAGGATTTAATTCATAATTTCATACTTACTACATAGCAACTTGTAGTCTGTTACCCTTATGCTGAAATGGATCTGGCAACTTCATTCCCAACAACACACCATCTGGCCTTACTGGATTTCTCACTACATGATGAGGAATAATGATATCTGGAGGTGTCAACCTTCTCCTAACAGTTCCGGGGGTGGAAATGTATCACCTTATTCATTCCCAATAAGCTGTGAGGGACCACCTTATTCATAAGTTTGGTTCTATTACTCAAGCCATTGAGAACCTTGAATCCTGGTGTGCTGGACGTAATCTCAAGGTTAACAAAGCCTATGATTTTTTCAGAGACAAACATCCTAAAGTGCGCTGGTTCTCTACGGTTTGGGACAGAATGGCTGTTCCAAAGCATGCTCTCATTATTGCCCTTGCTGCCCAAGATAGCCTCTCCACAGTTGACAATCTTAACAAAAGGGGGTTACCCATCGTCAACAGGTGTGCCCCCTGTACTCAAGCTTGTGAGTCAGCTGCGCACTTATTTTTTACATGTCCTTTCTCTTGTGAGGTTTGGCAGAACATCCTTCTCTGGAATGGCATTCACAGAAGGGTGCTTAGCTTCAAGCATGAAATTTGTTGGATGAAGAATAACAATAAAGGCAAGAATTGGAAAGCAAAACAGCTCAAATGTTCCTTCTCAGGAACTGTCTCTATCCTTTGGAGGGAAAGAAATTGTCGTATTTTTCAGGGGAAATCTACCACGCCTAGGCAGGTGTGCAGGAAGATCAAATCAGATGTCTGTTTGCGTGTCCTTGGAGAGGCCAAAGAAGACTATGATACTCGTTATAATAGTTTGCTAGACTAGCTCATTTTAACTAGTTATTGTTTGCTGTAATTCTCTTGGGAGTTGATATCCCCTGTATCAGGCTTTGTTCCTCTTGGGATACCTAGCAGGTATACCCCTGCTTGTACAGTTGTACTTATGTTTTGTCAAAGGTGTCATCTTGGCATTCTTTGGGAGATGGAATGAAAGTTCTCACCATTCCAAAAAAATTTGTAGTTTTGTATGTACTGTGATAAGTGATTATAGACACATGCTAACAGCAAATAATTAGAAGAGTAAAAATTGATCTGCTGGCCAATCGTGTTTTAAAGATAATTACCAAAGTAGTTTATGCTACCTGGCCTGCTGGTTAATCAAATTATACATGGTTGCCATATTTGCTTTAACTTTAAATTTGTTTTTGTAATTAATCTCATCTTGTTAGTGGGTTACGTACCATGATAAACAAAAATTTTGATAGATGCAATCATAATAACATATTATATTTCATTATATTAGAGATATGGAATATTAGAGATATGGAATTAATATATAGCCATAATGTAATAATATATTTGAGATTATATTTAGGTGATAAAGTATATCTCATATGTTTAGGAAAGTATAGTAGGTTAGGGTTATATAACTCGTACTACAAACCTATTGTATTTCTATATATAGGGGTCTCCCCTAATTATTAATACAAGCATCTAAGCCATTTATTCCGCATATTTTATCATGGTATCAGAGCCTCTTTGTTGAGGACCTTATTAAACACGTTTCCGCTTTGCCGGTGGCGGACTGTGGACCATCTCCAAAAGCAAAATTCATCACATATGTATCACTCAAGCTTCCGTTATTGTGTTGTGTTTCATCTCTCCCAAAAGATAACCATCTGCCTTCAGTAAGGGGTTTAATTACTCCTCTCATATACATGGACATCACGTCCAACTTCTTTGTCAATGATACTATTGGTGTAATTCAACCCACAACTTTTTTTTGTCACTCAAATAGAGCTCATAGCCCCAATTATTTGCTATTTACGGTTTGTGCCCACCTAAAGTCGCACATTCTCTTAAAAGAAGGCCATTGGTTTGTTGCAATTTTTTTTTGGTTTCTTCCACTCAGGATCAATATACCTTTCGAGCGAAATTTAGTGTTGGAATTGTCCTTTCAAGCAAAATTGCTGGGGACTAATATTTTTCCTCACCGCTGGAGTTTAATCCTTTTTTTTAAGAGTGAAAGTGGTTTTGTGCTCGTCTAAAGTCGCACGTCTTTCATTGCAACATCGATTTGTTGTCGGCCTATATTTATATTTCATGATCCGTTGTGGCTAGTTGTTTCGGGTTGAATATTCTACCAATGAAGACTCTCCAATCGCAGCGTTCGTGTTACTACCGCTACGATTGCGGGGGAGTATTAGAGATATGGAATATTAGAGATATGAAATTAATATATATGGCATATCGTCATAATATATTTGAGATTATATATTTAGGTGATAAAGTATATCTCATATGTTTAGGAAAGTATAATAGGTTAGGGTTATATAACTCGTACTCCAAACCTATTGTATCTCTATATATAGGGGTCTCCCCTAATTATTAATACAAACATCTAAGCCATTTATTCCGCATATTTTATCACATTACATAAGCAAAACATTACATCTTACATGACATACAAGATACAACCAAAACATATAACACAAAACATAACACAAGTAGTGTGCTTATTGCTACAATGGCGTCTGGCATAGTAAGTCAAGTCCTAGAAGCTCCAATAATGATGCCCTTCATGGCAGAGTGTAAGCTGCAAATCCGAATAACAAGAAAATCACAGAGTTATTAGTCTATATTCAAAGCTATAATCTATATGAATATATACTACTATATGATATAAAGCTCGATCTATATTATAGGACAAACCAAAAAGGAATATGTAAAGGTTTTTATGGGACAAACGGAGTAGAATGTTTAATTAACTTACGTCCACACTTGTACCCAACAGGGCGGTTGGCATAATTGCAACGCTTGGGGATGGTGAGAGCAATTTCAGGCTTAACACCGGACATCTTAGCCATATCGGACATTAGGATGGCACAAAGACAGGGCGGCTTCTGAGCAAGTTTCATGGCGAGAGCACAACAATCATGAGAAACCGGGGCGTTCACATCTTGGACCGCGCTAGCACACGGTCCTAGCTTCATGGCTTCTTGGTCAGGGGTCGTGTTCTTGCCACACTCCCCTGCCCCATTTACCTTTGTGGGGCTGATAAGGGCTAGGAGCCCAACAACAAAAACCAGCTTTAGTTTTCCTTCCATTTTTTTTTGGATGATTAATTATTGGTGCAAGTAATTGTATGTTGTGGTTGTAGTTTGCAGTTTGTTAGTTTTGATGGTTTTATAGTGAGGGAGGTGGGAGGTGGGAGGTTTGAGCAAGTTGATTATAGTGCACGTCCCACTTTGTTCTACTTAATGCTAAATGTTTATTGTGTAGTTTGATTGGATAATTTTGATTAAGGTGAAATAGTTGAAACTTTTGATCCCTTGGGAAGGTTATAGTTAGTGTGATAGGTGATAGCCAATAGATCATTGACTTGTGTAATGCACATAATTTGTGGTTGTTAGTAGAAGTATGAGAGTGGGAGAAAGTGATAATTAAGGTTTCGTTTGATTCAACTAAATTTTATTTAACTGAACTTAACTTAATTATATTGAACTGAATTAAATTTATTGACACTGAACTGAACTGAACTGAACTGAATTTAATTTATTATAATTATAATAATCATCATAATAACATTATTATAACTATGATAATCATTATTATAATAATAATCTGAACTGAACTTAATGACACTGAACTGGATTGAACAAAACTGAAGTCCACTGAACTGAACTGAACTGAACTGAACTGAACTGAACTGAACTGAACTGAACTTAACTTAACTTAATTTAAGTGAAATTAAGGTGAATCAAACAAAGCCTAAGTTGATGACAAGAGTGCTACACTTGAAGGCTATGTTTGACAAATATTAACTGTAGCTGTAACTGTCAAATGTAAATTAAGGAAAGCAATTAGTAGAAAACTGCTAAAAAGTGCAACAACATGCTAATAAACTAGCTGTAGCAGCTTTCGCTTGCAGGGATAGCTTTCACAAAATTACTTGTAGGTAGTTGGAAAGTGAAAATCTAATGGCAAACTGTTTGATAGTAGAGAGTAAAAAATACTAGTGGCCTGACAAGCTTCAAGCTATAACTTTTATTAAAAAGCTAGCTGTTCGTGCGAAACATAACCGAAGAATGTGGAATTTTCTCATTCATCTTACAAAGACGAGTCACTTTCGCGCCAAAAAAAGAAAAAGAAAAAGACCTACTAGTAAGTACTAGAGTGAGCTGTGAGTACAATCGGATATCCACCGTATATTGTGCATTTAAAAATTGAAATTGGCCAGGATCTATGGGTTCCTAATTCTATGAAGCCGGAACAAGTTGTTGCCGATTTATTTTTTCAGAAATTGGAATTAAGTCCGACTACTACCCGCTGGTTATTAGGTACCCAGATCCATATTCAAAATCCATTTTATTACTAAATCAGATATGTAATATTATAATGAAAACAAACAACAATTATAATCTCACATTAATAGATATAGTTTTTTTAATTATAATCACTAATAGTACTAAAAAAGTTACCATCGTTTGTTTTCAACACTGCAAATGTAATGTAATTTTTTTATACTGGGTACCTAATCAGATCGGTTCAAAAGGTCATGAAACTATAATTGGAATTGATTGGCACCATTTTGTGTTTTCAGAACCAAAATCTAGATCCAGTCTGGTTCTGAATTTTAAAACCACCGACGGTTTTGATTCAATTATAATTACGATATTAGGTATCCGATATCCATACTCACCTCTACTAAGTAGCCCCAAAATTGAACGAGCTAATCAGATGTACAAGAAGAGAGTTAACAAGCACCGAAAAAAGTCTCTCTTTGAACCATGTGACATGGTATGACTTCATTTGAGAAAGGAGAGATTCCCCACCAAGAGAAAGAGTAAACTCATACCTAGAGGTGATAATCCCAATGAATAATTAAACAAATTGGAGATAATAACTATAAGCTTGATTTAGATGCATCTAATGTCTCGGCCATGTTAAATGTGGATGATCTTTGGGCATGTTTTTCTATGTTAGTTTCTATTAAGTTTCAGTTACAGTTTTCTCTAGTGTTACTACTACTACTAATACTCCAAAAAATTGATTTTCTTTTGTGTTAAGTGTGTTATTTAATGCTTTATCACTAAACACTTTCAATTTTGTAATTAGAGCTGAACAATGTGGTGTTTAAGTACATCCTTGTTTATTTTGATTGCATTATTCAAAAGAGCCGAGTTTACTATTGATAGTATGGTGTTTCATTACTTTATCAGTAATCACTTTTTCTCTCGCCAATTAGCATTAATCGTTGTAATGTAATTTTTTGTATATAATTGGTACTCTTTTGGAGTTTGAATGTACAAACAGTTTACGAAGTGGATATAAAATGTGCATTGATCTTGAACTTTTTAATTCTGCGATTATTTTTGATAGTTGATTTGGTATTATGAAACTATGTATATATATTTATTTCACAGTATCTGAAGTAAATAATAGAAAATAATAAAATAATAAAATAAACAATGTGCCACAAAATGTGAAAGATCGTCGCCCAAATTTACAACATGGGCCACGAAACATAGTAATTCGTCGCCCAAACATGGCCCTTTGGACCACAAAAAATTGACGTTTGTCGTTGCCGCCCATATACTTTTCTTTGGGCCACAAAACACTGCATTTCGTCGCCTAACACAAGGGCAATGAAACCATAGTTGCCGCCCAAGGGTGGCACTATGGGCTACGAAAACAAGATTTTCGTCGCCCAAAGCATGCGCGACAAGGATAAGGCGACCAAATTTCGCCGCCCAAACCTTGGACGACGAATTTTTGGTTTTTGGCGACGAAATTTTTTGTGGCCGAAAGTCTTTTTTTCTTGTACTGGTACTTTTTTAATTCTAATCTAGTCGAAACAATTAATCCGCTCAACCAATAGTCATGTATCACCTGAATACGTTTATAACCCGACCTGTAACCCTTGGGGAACTCATAAAACCTGCGTGGTACAACAGTTACAAACTTTGAGCCGACAAACACCGTGTGAAAGACTGAAATCCAATTCCACTCCCTTGGTTATTTAAGTGATGTCTGTCGCATCAGTTATTTAGTTGCAAGGGGCATTGACCTTTAGGGGTCGTTTGGTTGTTGGGTAATGATTAAGGGGGTAATGGAATGAATTTATAGGCTAAAATGAGAGGTATGTTAGGTAGTGGGTGTTAGATTTTGTGAAAATGAGGGTAATGATAACCCCCAATTGGGGATAATAGAAACACACCTCCCCCTAGGGTAATGATATTCCCCCATTTCACTTCATTTTCTCTATTAGCCCCCCATTAATCATTACCCTCATCACCATTTCACCTTACTTTTTTAGCCTACAAATTCATTCCATTACCCCCTTAATCATTACCCCCAACAAATGCCCCCTTAGTACTTTAATTCTTTCTTATAATCAAGAAGACATGTTTTGATGTCAACGTTCAAGAGTTAGAGAGTTTCGTTTTGAACTAAGATCCGAGATGCTATATAATATTGCATGCTTTATTGAAAGATTTATCTCAATGTCAGTCACGGTGCAAAAAATTCGTGATTAAATTACAAAGATAGTTAACTTATCAATTTAGTAGATCTTAATGTTTAGCTAGAGACCGCTTACGATAATTGGACCGATATAAGTCAGCCAACTATTAAAAAGGAAGGCCTCAACGGGTCACACGCTTAAGTAATCGATAGATCACTAATTAATTAATGGACCTATGAGTCGCATTAATTAATTAATAAGAGAGAACGATAAGTGGGCTGACCTAGGAGAATCCCACTACATGTAGTAGTAAGTTATTAGGTCTTTAGAAGTCCTAACTGAAGGAACTCGGATCAAGCAGCGGAAATAAAATAATAATAAAAAGATCAAACTAAAACTGTAAATCAATAACTTTTGTAGCGGAGATCGAACATTTGATCAGCAAGCGTTCCAAATGTCACGCCTCTACTGATATCCACATGAACTGTTGGATCTCCACGTACCAGTGTACTAGCACCAAAAACCCTAGTTAGGAGTTCTCTCTATTACTCTCACGTTTTTAGAAGTGCTTTCAGTAGAATGATTCAACTGCCTGACTCAGTAAAACGTGATTGCTTAATATAATAGAGAAACCCTAACTGAGGTAAAACGTGGATTGGGTTATGCAAAATTAGACCTAATTAAAACGCTAATCTAATTAGTGTTTTAATAACCCAAGTCCGACTTTGCTGATCCAGTCAGTTCTTATGTGCGACCCTGTAGGCTCATTTAACATTAGTAGTGAGTTAGAACATTTAAACAAATCATAAGCGGCCTTTAGTGGATTGATGATCCCATTTCAGTTAAATCTGCAACTGCTCAATACTTTCAGAAGATGTTCACAACTACTTCTTTTTTGAGGCCACACCTTGACAACTTCACTTGTACTACTCTTGAGCCCTTGGATGTTGAATACTTGGAGAGTCCTTTTACTTTGGAAGAACTGAAAGCTGCTTTGTGGGATTGTGATGGGTCCAAGGTTCTAGGGCCAGATGACTTCAATTTCTGTTTTTATCAAAAAGCGTGGCCTTTCATTCATACTGATTTACTGCAAGTATGCTCGGAATTTCACGCCAACTGCACGCTCCCAAAAGGTGTGAGTTCTTCTTTTATTACTTTACTTCCTAAGAAAGTGAATCCCATGGAATTCAAAGACTATCGTTCAATTAGTCTTGTAGGGAGTTTATATAAACTGATTGCTAAACTCTTAGCGAATAGACTCAAAAGGGTAATTTCTTCTCTTATTAGGGATACTCAAACTGCGTTTGTGGGGGGAAGGCAAATCCTAGACGGTGTTCGTATTGCTAATGAATTTGTAGATGTGCTCAAAAAACAAAAAAGATCTAGCTTGATTTTCAAAGTAGACTTTGCAAAGGCTTATGATTGTGTAAATTGGGAGTTTTTGGATTATATGATGGAAAAAATGTTGTTTAGTGAAAAATAGAGGGGTTGGATCAGGTGGTATAACACCCAGAATTTCCATCCAATTTAAAACCATTTACAATCACGAGTTGCAGCGAAAAACTCTGAAAATCCGAAGCGTTACCGCCGTATTTAATGTTCAAATCAAATACAAGGCTAGAAAGAAGAATAAATGCTAGAAACCTCAACCAACCATACTAGATAATTAAATATTAACTATCTTCCAACTAACTTAAAACAATTAGTCCAAATGAAAAGAAAGTATTAAGCTTATTAATTTCCATGCAAGAGAATTAATCTCATTACAATAATATAAAAATCCCAATAATATCAATGTTCCAAACTAACAATTAAATAATGGTTTTAGAAGATATACTATCTTTTTCGTGCGCCTCCTCCCTAGCTCTAATCCTGGAGCTAATATCCTGTCAATCTACTCCCTCATATAGACAAATTCCTTATAGGTTCATCATAGGCCCACCATTGAAGAGAAATGGACAACAAACACAAGTAAAAAGAAAAACAACTAATCAGCGATGCTGAGTAATTCATAACCACATAATCCATCTCAATCTCCAATATTAAGTTCTCATGCTTAATCAAATAAACTATTCATGCTTTAAGAATAAAGACAACATGCTTTAAAAAATAAAGACACAATAATAACCAAATAATAAATCTCAGTATTTATTATTATCCATTAGCCAAGTTCATTAGAGAGAAGAGAATCGCATGAATTGTCAAACCAACCGCAGTCGATTCAATAGGATCTTAGTCCCGTGCACAGTGGCAAAAGAATGATCAACTGTCTCGGAGTATAGATGACTCCCGAAGTACTTCTAGATGTTCCTAATTATGCATACCCTCTCTCAACCCTTAGGTTTACAAGAAGAACTGTTCCGGAGAACCACTCGCCCAATTACTCAGTATGGATACAAGATTTCCAAGACATTGAGGCCATAACCAATGGAACCACTCAACGCTACAAGTGACAAATTCCCATTCGCATCCTTTGGTGGATCTCTCACACAAAGAAGTCTTAACTCTCAATTCAATTTAATATGGTGATCACATAACAAGTAATACACATAATCTTGGCACTCAAGTAACCCAATATGGTTACAAATTCCGATGGCATTTTACATGAAAGAGCATCCAGGCCTTAATTCAAAACCACCTAATCAATAGTTAAAGTTCATATTAACTTATTGAGTAACATGCTTCTAACATGAATCCACATACTTACTAACATGATACAAAATAGCAATTCCGAACTATATCCATTTGAACAATTATTAACATAATTTGTCGTTCAATAACCCATAATAATACATGTATCTCCTCACATGATTATTAATCAAGTAGACATTGCTACACAAGTGAATTTCCAACATTATACATGCATTCACTAACGTATAATTCTATACGAATTATCACAAGGAAATAAACATCAATTATTCCTTCTCAAATATTCACAAGTCCAAATATGAATTCACACACCTAATTCAATACTAGACAAATGAACAAAATCCCCAAGCAATATGAATTATGACAAAGAGATTACATAATTCATAGAGACATGAATTACGACAAAAGGAATTTCATAATTCATCAAGACATGAATTACCTTTCATGATAGGCAATCACACAAACAAATAACGTAAGCTCCTTACGTTCAAGCGCGGTGAACGGGTCATAACAAATCCACAATGTAACAATAGTCAATACCTTGACTTCTAAACCACTTTATTAAACTTTAAAGATGATTTAGTACCCTTAATTTAATTAATTAAGTTGCTGGAATTTTCAGTTACTCATGCATGCTCAAAGTTTCCAAAAACGAATTTGCATAAATAAAATAGAAAACTTTCCAAAACTCTAAACAAGTCAACTAGTCAAAGCAAGTCAACACCCAAACCACATCACCATCACCACCGCTGACCGCTGTCAGCGGCGGCTGGTGGCGCCGGGCAGGGCCGCACGGCCAGCAGCCCGGCGCTGCCGGCTGCTGCGGGCCGTGTTGCACCGAACCAAAACCTTTTTATTTTTATTTTTATTTTTATTTTTATTGTTTTCAATATAACAAACCCTAATCTAATTAAATCTAAAAATACATAAATTTCCAGATTTAATTAAATTATAAAGATCTAACCTTTTTCATTCAAACTTGATTCAATTTAGTAAAAACCACAAATCAAACCCTAATCATGATTCTATAATGCAAATTAAATAGAATCTAACAAACCCTAGATAAAACTCAAATTAGGGTTTATCATACAAAACTAGGGTTCATGAAAACATACTTGAATTGATTCAAAACGTTTAAATAATCAAAGGAAATCAATTTAGCATACTTACTTGAAAAATTCAAGGAACTAAAACTGAGCAAGATGGAAAGTGAAAAGTGATGAACTTCTCCTTCTTTTTGCTCTTTGGGGTTCGGCCGTGTGTAGGGAGAGAGAGAGAGATGTTTCTTTTTTCATTTGGTAAAGAATCAGTTATGTGAAGAAGTTGAGTATATTTAGGAATCCCCAAATCTATTCCTTCTTTACTAAACTGCTTCTTTCCTAAAAACTCTCCTTAATTCCCTCACTTACCAAAAATTTAGGAAACTAAATTTTTGAAAATAAAATCTGAAATTGGGTGCCATATTTTCGGCCATATGGCCGAAAATATTGGCCCACTTAATTCGTTCATAACCGAAATTATGGCCCATAAATCCCTTTTTATTTATTTGGCCAAAAATTATAATTTAATTAGGTCCAAAACCAAAACCCAATATTAATTGGGCACTCAAAACATTTATGAGCCCAATTAATTATTTTAAATACGAATTTGCATTTCTTTTTAAGTAATTATTATTCTAGAATGAATAAAAATTACGGGGTATTACATCCTTACCCCCTTAAAAGAAGTTTCGTCCTCGAAACTTAGGATCACCACCAAAGTGAAGCTAGTTCCATAAGGCGAAGTTTTTCCACCACACTTTCAAAGTTCAATACACAACATGTAACTCGAAAGTTTAAAAGTTTCGCACAACTTTTCCAAATAACAAAATGAGCATGATGCAATGCAATGCAATGCAATGAGTTTTCCAGTCTTTGTTCTTTTCTTTTGTGAATTGTTACACCCTTTCCTCTTTAAAAAGGTTTCGACCTCGAAAGCAAGGTTAAGTACCTTGTTCGAACAATTGAGGATAACGCTTGCGCATGTCAGCCTCAGTTTCCCAAGTCGCCTCTTCGACTTTGTGGTTAGCCCACAACACTTTCACAAGATTGATCGTAGACGCACGAGTTTTCTTCGTTTTCTCGTCTAGGATCCTTACAGGTTTAGTTCACTCCTCAAGGACTCGAACTGGTTGCTCTTCATAGGTAAGTGTGTCATCTAACACTACCTTTTCTGGGTTCAGCACATGACTCGGATCATGGTGATATCTCTTGAGCTGTGACACGTGGAACACATCGTGCACTTGCTCCAAATCCATAGGCATAACAAGCCTATAAGCGACCTCTCCAACTCTTTCAAGAATTTTGTAAGGTCCAATGTACTTTGGGCTAAGCTTCCATTTACGCCCAAAATCTCATAACTCCACGATTAGGTGATACTTTGAGAAGTACCTTCTCACCCACTTTGAATTCCTCCATTCGTCGATGTTGATCTGCATAGGCTTTCTGTCTATCTTGTGCAGCTTTCATCTTCTCTTGGACAAGTTTCACTTGATCCACAGTCTCTTGGATAAACTCTGGACCCAAAATAAAGGTTTCACTTATGTCGCTCCAACACGTAGGAGATCGACACTTTCTCCCATACAACGCCTCGTAAGGTGCCCTACAAATGCTCGCATGGTAGCTATTGTTGTAGGAGAACTCAATCAAAGGCAAACTCTTCTCCCAAGAATCCTTCATCTCTAGAGCACAAGCTCGTAACTTGTCCTCCAAAGTCTAAATAGTACGCTCCGTTTGACCATCGGTCGCAGGATGAAATGCTGTACTAAATTTCAATTTTGTCCCAAAGGCTTCTTGCAATTTGCCCCAGAAATTTGACAAGAATCTCGTATCCCTGTCTGACACAATATCTTTAGGTACTCCATGTAATCTCAAGACCTCTTTCACGTAAGCTGCGGCGAGTTGGTACATCGACCAAGTCTTCTTCATTGTAATGAATTTCGCCGTTTTCGTCAGTCGGTCGACAATAACCCAAATAGTGTCCTTGCCAGACCTCGTCTTTGGTAATCCAGTCACGAAATCCATCGAGATTGAATCTTATTTCCATCCAGGAATTTCCAGCGATTGAACAAGACCTCCAGGCCTCCTGTGTTCAATCTTCACCTTTTGACAAGTAAGACATTTTGCCACATATTCAGCACATTCTCGCTTCATGTTCATCCACCAAAACTGGAGTTTCAAGTCTTTGTACAACTTATCACCTCCTGGGTGAACCGAATACGCAGTTTCATGTGCCTCATCAAGAATTTTCCTTTTCAGCTCGTCATTGTCAGGTATACACCAACGCCCCTTCATCTTGATCGTACCATCATCAAGGATTTCAAAATCAGGATGCTTCCCCTCTATCTTGACACGTACTTCCTCTAGAAACGGGTCATTAACTTGCAACTGTTGGATCTCGTCATAGATGGACGGTCGCACCACAAGTGCATTCAGTAACACTGCAGTCTCACCTTGTTGGACAACTTCTAAGTCCAACTTTCGGAATTCCTCACACAAGTCATGCGTTAGTACCATCATGCTATTCACAGTGTGTGACGTCTTCCTACTCAGCCCATCAGCTACTACATTGGCCTTTCCCTCGTGATACTGAATATCCAGATCGTACTCAGATATCAACTCGAGCCATCTTCGTTGCCTCATGTTCAACTCCTTTTGAGTGAAGATATACTTCAAACTCTTGTGATCTGTAAAGATCTTGCAACGAGCTCCATACAAATAATGCCTCCAAATTTTCAAGGCAAAAATCACAACAGCTAACTCCATGTCATGAGTAGGGTAGTTCTTCTCATGCACTTTCAACTGGCGAGAGGCATAAGCAACCACCTTGCCATTCTGCATAAGCACGCACCCCAACCCATTCTTTGAAGCGTCACTATAGACCTCAAATCCTTCTGTTCCAGACGGTAAGGTCAACACTGGTGCTGTTGTCAACCTCTTCTTAAGCTCTTGAAAAGCTTCTTCACATTGTTCAGTCCACTTGTACTTCATCTCCTTTTTCATCAGATTTGTGATAGGTCTAGCCACCTTGGAGAAGTCTTGCACAAATCTCCTATAGTAGCCAACCAAACCGAGGAAACTTCTCACCTCAGTCACACTTTTCGGAGCAGGCCAATCCATGACAGCCCGAATCTTAGAAGGATCAACTGAGACTCCTTCTTTAGAGATAATGTGCCCAAGAAAGGCAACACTCTCTAGCCAAAACTCACACTTTGAGAGTTTAGCGTACAACTTCTCATTTCGCAAAACCTCTAAAACATTCCTCAAATGTCTTGCGTGTTCCTCCTCATCCTTCGAATACACCAAAATGTCATCTATAAACACGACCGCAAAACTATCCAGATATGGTCTAAAGGTGTTATTCATCATCTCCATAAACTTGGCAGGTGCATTAGTTAACCCAAATGGCATAACAGTAAACTCATAATGCCCATACCTTGTCCTAAAGGCAGTTTTCGCAATGTCGACCTCATCAATTCTCAGCTGATGATAACTAGATCGCAAATCCACCTTCGAAAACACTCCAGCTCCTTGGAGTTGATCGAACAGGTCTTCTATTCTAGGTAGGGGATACCTATTCTTGACAGTGACCTTATTCAACTCACGATAGTTAATGCAGAGACGCAGACTACCATCCTTCTTACGCACAAATAGAACTGGTGCGCCCCAAGGTGACACATTAGGTCTAATGTAACCTTTATCCAACAACTCCTCTAATTGCTCCTTCAGTTCTTTCATCTCTAAAGGTGCCATTCTATACGGTGCCCTCGAAATCGGGCCTGTACCAGGAACTAGGTCGATCTGAAACACAGTATCCCTCACTGGTGGCATACCAGGAATCTCCTTAGGAAAGACGTCCGGAAACTCATTGACCACGTCAATCTTTGAGATTTCCTCGTGTACCTCCTCCATATTCTGAATGTGACACAAAAATCCCTCACATCCCTTCTCTAGGTGCTTTTTCGCCACTAACATTGAAATAATCCCAAGTCCTCCCTTAGTGACAATTCCTTTATAAGAAATTCTATTATCCCTAGGCCCTTTCAGCGATATCTTTTGTTCACTACAATCGATTCTTGCTTTGTACTTGCTAAGCCAGTTCATTCCTAGGATAATATCAAAATCTTCTAACTGAAACTCAATCAGGTCTGTAGGCAATTCAGACCCTGCAATGTTCACTTGGACATTGGAATGGATTACTCTACGCAACACCACCTTCCCAGTGGGAGTGGTTATGCTAGACTCTAAAGGTTCTGTGACAGTGAGCCTTGATATTCCTCATGTTTCTTAACAAAGTTCTTAGATATGAATGAATGTGATGATCCAGAATCAAATAACACATAGGCAGGCAAAGAATTTACTAGAAACGTACTAGTCACCACATTGTTTGCAGCATCAGCCTGTGCTTGATTCATCACACACAAACGACCTCCATTTCTGTTCTGGTTGCCATTGTTGTTCTGAACATTTCCAGCCTGTCCATTCGGCCCATTCTGTCGATTACCACCTTGATTGTTCCCATTCTGACCCTGAGCTGTAGGAGCTTGAACATTGTTGTTGCCCCCACCATTGTTCACGGTCTTGCCCTTCTGAGGACAATCAAAAGAACGATGCCCCATCTCTTGACAAATGAAGCAGCTCACCTTATTTCCAGCACAATCAAGCCCTGGGTGATTCTTATTATGTTTCTTGCAAATGTAGGGTTTACCCTTCCATCCCCCATTACCTTTATGGCCATTCCCATTGCCATTCTTGCCATTTCCATTCATGGAATTCCCACCCTCATTGTGGTTATTCCCCTTGTTGTTGTTGTTGTTGTTGTTGTTGTTGTTGTTGTTGTTGTTGTTGTTGTTTCCTCTCCGGAACTCTTCCTTCTTCTCACCACCACTAACCGGCGGTTCCTCAAACTTTCTCTTTTTCTCAGTCACCTCCTCTCGTTGCTTATAAATCGCAGCTTGATTCGCAGCCCGATTGTAAGCCTCTTGCACAGTTCGACACTTAAAACCTCCAAAAGATTCGCGAATGGTCCAATACAACCCATTCTGGAATCTACGAGCCCTTTGCTCTTCTGTAGAGACTAACTCTCCAGCAAAACGAGCAAGGTCGTCAAACTTTTCCATGTATTCTTGAACGATCATCCTCCCCTGGATGAGGTTCAAGAACTCGTTGTATTTCTGGTCTTGGAGATATTCTGGGTAGAATTTCTCGCGAAGAGCCGTTTTGAACATTTCCCAATTAAAGCCTGGTCGAGCTCTAATTGTGGTACCGTTGGTTGTCCACCATCGATCGGCCTTCTTTCGGAACAAGTAGATAGCACTATCCACCTAGAGTTCCTCTGGGCATCCCGTTATCGTGAAGATCTTCTCGAGATCTCGCGTCCAGTCATCAAGCAATACAGGGTCCTCGTGCCCCTCGAAGATAGACGGGTTATGCCCTTTGATCTTCTTGGATACGGCGACGAAGTCGTCACCCCCAGTAACCCGTGTGTCCTCTCTTTGCATCATCTGAGCGATGAATGCGTTGGACTGCGCCAGAGCTTTCTGCGACTGAGCAAGTTGCGCCAGTAAGGCTTGCGCCATCTGTTCCCCATTTCCGACACCTCCGTTGTCATCATTATTATTATCCCCCATTGAACTGTTTGAACCTTCGGTTCTCTGTCTGTTTCGTCTAGGTGGCATCTAGCGACCTAAATGATCAACAAAAACCAAAGAAAAGGGTATTAGTTACCCATATCACACTCAGGTGTGATAATCACATCTAACATATACACTTGACTCATATATATGTTCACTAGCCAACTAGAGCTCTAGGCTCTTATTGCGTTCAAGCATGGCCTTATCACACTCTTGCGTACTAGAAAGTTGAAGTTTCAATTGACTTTGTTCTTTCTCATAAGTAACAAATAACAATAAAAAAGAAACATCCATGCCTTTCATAGGCGTTTTCACGATACTCATGCTCCAAATAGCAAGTAATTCACACATTTCTTGCAAAAAGTCAATCTCATATATCAAATAATCAAGTATTTGTTCTCAAAATGAGGACTTGTCACACCAAGCCTCCATAGCATGAATAAAGTAAAAACAATAACATTCTAAAATAATGTCAAAGCAACTGGCTCATAGGCCCAAATATTGTCTCAAATAGTTTACTCCAATAAAACTAGATAAAACTAAGAACTACGCTCCTCTTGCGATCTTGCGTTTCTTAGTGCCTTTCTTTAGGAGCGCCTCTTGGTAAATTTCATTGAGACTTTGGTCCATCTCGTTGAACAATTCCTTCTCGAGCTCCTTGGCCTCATCGACCACTTCCTCCTTATCCTCCTTCGCAGGACTTGGTGGAAATTTGAACTTACGCTGGAGCTTGACCAACGCGAGCTCCTTCATCTCGTCAATCTTGTCGATGATGCCAGGGTACTTTGCGAAGTAGTTCTTCGGCCAAAGCATAGCGCGACTAAAGATAGAGTCGAAGCTCTCCTTGAACGGTTTTCCCCCGTCGTAGGATTGCTCCCACTCATCATGTATCTTGTCTCTGAAAGCCTCCCAAATCTGGTTATGTCCAAAAGCCTTGTACATAACATACGCCTTCATGCATTGTGACTTCAAGTTAGACTTATCCCTATGGTAGTTGTTATATTCCTTGAAGGTCATACGCGCCTCGGACTCGAAGTCGTGCAGACTCTTGTCCCCCTTCCGTTGCAGAGTTCGCGGATCCCTGGGCGAACGACTCATCTGCAAACGGAAAGCAATTCGTTAGTACTTCACTCGAGTACTTCATATAATACCAAAACAAGTAAACATAACCAATCAACTCATTTCGGCTTTATAAGGCTTTTTTTCACATAACTTAAGTCTATTTAAATTTTTGACTATGAGCACTTCATAATGATATGCTTTTCCCAAATGTCATTCATACTCTTAGTTCAAAAATCCTAACCAAGGTTTAAGTTAGAAGCCTCTTAAGTCAAAGGTTACCACGCTCTGATACCAACTTGTAACACCCAGAATTTCCATCCAATTTAAAACCATTTAAAATCACGAGTTGCAGCGGAAAAACTCTGGAAATCCGAAGCGTTAACGTCGTATTTAATGTTCAAATCAAATTCAAGGCTAGAAAGAAGAATAAATGCTAGAAACCTCAACCAACCATACTAGATAATTAAATATTAACTATCTTCCAACTAACTTAAAACAATTAGTCCAAATGAAATGAAAGTATTAAGCTTATTAATTCCCATGCAAGAGAATTAATCTCATTACAATAATATAAAAATCCCAATAATATCAATGTTCCAAACTAACAAATAAATAATGTTTTTAGAAGATATACTATCTTCTTCGTGCGCCTCCTCTCTAGCTCTACTCCTGGAGCTAATATCCTGTCAATCTACTCCCCCATATAGACAAATTCCATATAGGTTCATCATAGGCCCACCATTGAAGTGAAATGGACAACAAACACAAGTAAAAAGAAAAACAACTAATCAGCGATGCTGAGTAATTCATAACCACATAATCCATCTCAATCTCCAATATTAAGTTCTCATGCTTAATCAAATAAACTATTCATGCTTTAAGAATAAAGACAACATGTTTTAAAAATGAAGACACAATAATCACCAAATAATAAATCTCAGTATTTATTATTATCCATTAGCCAAGTTCATTAGAGAGAAGAGAATCGCATGAATTGTCAAACCAACCGCAGTCGATTAAATAGGATCTTAGTCCCGTGCACAGTGGGAAAAGAGGGATCAACCGTCCCGGAGTATAGATGACTCCCGAAGTACTTCTAGATGTTCCTAAGTATGCATACCCTCTCTCAACCCTTAGGTTTAGAAGAAGAACTGTTCCGGAGAACCACTCGCTCAATTACTCAGTATGGATACAAGATTTCCAAGACATTGAGGCCATAACCAATGGAACCACTCAACGCTACAAGTGACAAATTCCCATTCGCATCCTTTGGTGGATCTCTCACACAAAGAAGTCTTAACTCTCAATTCAATTTAATATGGTGATCACATAACAAGTAATACACATAATCTTGGCACTCAAGTAACCCAATATGGTTACAGATTCCGATGGCATTTTACATGAAAGAGCATCCAGGCCTTAATTCAAAACCAACTAATCAATAGTTAAAGTTGATATTAACTTATTGAGTAACATGCTTCTAACATGAATCCACATGCTTACTAACATGATACAAAATAGCAATTCCGAGCTATATCCATTTGAACAATTATTAACATAATTTGTCGTTCAATAACCCATAATAAAACATGTATCTCCTCACATGAATATTAACCAAGTAGACATTGCTACACAAGTGAATTTCCAACATTATACATGCATTCACTAACGTATAATTCTATACGAATTATCACAAGGAAATAAACATCAATTATTCCTTCTCAAATATTCACAAGTCCAAATATGAATTCACACACCTAATTCAATACTAGACAAATGAATAAAATCCCCAAGCAATATGAATTATGACAAAGAGATTACATAATCCATAGAGACATGAATTACGACAAAGGAATTTCATAATTCATCAAGACATGAATTACCTTTCACGATAGGCAATCACACAAACAAATAACGTAAGCTCCTTACGTTCAAGCGCGGTCAACGGGTCCTAACAAATCCACAATGTAACAATAGTCAATACCTTGACTTCTAAACCACTTTATTAAACTTTAAAGATGATTTAGTACCCTTAATTTAATTAATTAAGTTGTTGGAATTTTCAGTTACTCATGCATGCTCAATGTTTCCAAAAACAAATTTGCATAAACAAAATAGGAAACTTTCCAAAACCCTAAACAAGTCAACTAGTCAAAGCAAGTCAACACCCAAACCACATCACCATCACCACCCATCACCACCGCTGACCGCTGTCAGCGGCGACTGGTGGTGCCAGGTAGCCGCCGCTGCTGGCCGCACGGCTAGCAGCCCGGCGCTGCCTGCTGCTGCGGCACGGCAGGGTGCTGTCGTGCGCAGCACACGGCCCTGCCGTGTTGCACCGAACCAAAACCTTTTTTTTTATTTTATTTTTATTTTTTTTCAGTATAACAAAATCTAATCTAATTAAATCTAAAAATACATAAATTTTCAGATTTTATTAAATTATAAAGATCTAACCTTTTTCATTCAAACTTGATTCAATTTAGTAAAAACCACAAATCAAACCCTAATCATGATTCTATCATGCAAATTAAATAGAATCTAACAAACCCTAGATAAAACTTAAATTAGGGTTTATCATACAAAACTAGGGTTCATGAAAACATACTTGAATTGAATCAAAACGTTTAAATAATCAAAGAAAATCAATTTAGCATACTTACTTGAAAAATTCAAGGAACTAAAACTGAGCAAGATGGAAAGTGAAAAGTGATGAACTTCTCCTTCTTTTTGCTCTTTGGTGTTCGGCCGTGTGTAGGGAGAGAGAGAGAGATGTTTCTTTTTTTTTTTTGTTTGGTAAAGAATCAGTTATGTGAGGAAGTTGAGTATATTTAGGAATCCCCAAATCTATTCCTTCTTTACTAAACTGCTTCTTTCCTAAAAACTCTCCTTAATTCCCTCACTTACCAAAATAAAATTGGGTGCCATATTTTCGGCCATATGGCCGAAAATATTGGCCCGCTTAATTCGTTCATAATTTCGGTTATTACCGAAATTATGGCCCATAAATCCCTTTTTATTTATTTGGCCCAATTATAATTTAATTAGGTCCAAAACCAAAACCCAATATTAATTAGGCACTCAAAACATTTATGAGCCCAATTAATTATTTTAAATACGAATTTGCATTTTCGTTTTAAGTAATTATTATTGTAAAATGAATAAAAATTACGGGGTATTACAGGTGGTGTGTCACAACTGCCCGTGCTTCAATTTCAATCAATGGTAGTCCCACTTGTGAGTTCTCTATGCATAGGGGTTTGAGGCAAGGATGCCCTCTTTCCCCCTTTTCTTTATTTGATTGTTGCTAAAGGGTTGCATTTGTTATTGAAAACTGATGAAGAAATGGATTTTATCAGAGGAGTACATGTGGGTTCTGTTTTTGTGAGTCATTTGCAGTTTGCAGATGATACCTTACTTTTTTTAAACATGATATGAGGTATGTAGAAAATATTAACGAAGTGCTGAGATGTTTTCAAATGGTTTCTGGGCTAAAAATAAATTTTGGCAAGAGTTCTCTTATGGGTATTGGGGTGGATGAGGCAGGACTACGAGAGGCAGCTGCAATTTTAAATTGTGAAGTAGGTACATTTCCCTTTGACTATCTGGGAATGCAGGTTGGAGTAAACCCCAAGTCCCTTGCATTTTGGACGCCTATCATTGAAAAGTTCCAGAAAAAGTTATCATCATGGAAAATCAGGTATTTGTCAATGGGAGGTAGACTGGGTTTGTTGAAATCAGTGTTGACAAGTTTGCCATTATTTTACCTATCCTTGTACCAGGTGCCTAAAGGGGTCTTGGATAAATTTGAGCATATTGAGAGACAATTTTGGGGAGGAACTGCTGAAAATAAAGTCATAAGTTGGGTGGCTGGGTATTGCTGACCTTCATGCTAAAAACATTGCTCTCCTGGCCAAGTGGTGGTGGAGATATGGTAGTGGGTTTGATGATTTGTGGCGAAAGGTTATTGATGCTAAATATTCTTGTGAAGGGAATTTTTGGTTCCCAATGGCTGGTAGAGGAGCTCCTTCTCCTCTTTGGAAAGGAATTATGCAAGCTGGTGTTAACAATGCAGTGGTATCTACAATTATACGACAAGGATTTCGTCATGTTCCTGGTGATGGAAAGAGTATTAGATTCTGGGAAGACGTTTGGTGTGATGATAAACCTTTGACAGATTTATACAGCAGATTGTACAGCTTGAGTACTCAACAGAACAAGGCCATTGTTGATATGGGTTTTTGGGAGAATGATAAGTGAAACTGGATTCTTGCTTTTAGACGATATCTGAGGGGTTGGGAGGAAGATGTATAAGGTGAATTATTGCAGAAGTTAAATAATATTAACCTTTCACAATATTCACAGGATACTTTTATTTGGAAATTCAGTAAGCAAGGTGCTTTTAGTACTAAAGAGTGCTACAATATGTTAACAACCAGTGATGATGATGGAACTTGGGAATTATCTGAGTTGATTTTGTGTCGATTCATCCCCCTCAAGATTCAAATTTCCTGTTGGCGGCTCATGCAAAACAGAGTTCCTACAAAATTGAATCTAGTTCGAAGAGGTATTCCTCTGGATTGTAATGGCAGATTATGTTGTTTTTGCGAAGTCATTGAGGAGGACTCTACTCATCTTTTTCTTTTGTGTGAGTGGTCTCAAAAACTTTGGTTCAAGATTTTGTGTTGGTGGAAGATAAACAGTTGCGTCCCACGATCGTTGAATATTCTACTTTGCCAATGGCAAGTTTTCAATAGCAAGTCTGATGTTGGGAAGGGTGGATTTCAGTGTTCTTTGCATGTATATGGACCATATGGTTGGGCAGAAATTTGATATGCTTTCAGAATCAGCAAGTTACAGTTAAGGAGATGTTTGATCTGATAGTAATTCGAAGCTTTTGGTGGGTTAAAGCACAACTTAATGCTGGAGTTTTGTTGGCGCAGTGGATGTTGAATCCTCAATCTACCCTTTCTCATATCCACATGCTGGTTATCCATCTAGAAAGTTGGACAGATCTGACATTAAATGGAATGTACACCTGAAGGTTGGTTGAAATTGAATACAAATGGCTCTTCCTTAGGAAAGCCCGGTCCAGCTGGGTGTGGTGGGGTTATTAGAGATCATGAAGAAAAATTTGTAGGCGTGTTCTCCGTTTCTTTGGGAGTAATGGAATTTAATCTGTCATAATTGAATGGTATTCTACATGGGCTGTGTATGCTCGTACAAAATCCTCAATGGCCTCATATTAGACTAATGATAGACTGTGACTCGAGTAATGTGGTGAGTTGGATCACCAACAAAGCAGGAAGCCCATGGAAATTTTGGGATGTGTTTAATCAAATTGAGGCAATTATGCAAGCTTTGGATCAGTGTGTGGTCACACATATTATACGAGAGAAGAATACAATGGCTGATGAGTTAGCCAAACAGGGAGTGAATAGGGAGACCCCTTTGATAGCATGGTTGTAAAAAGTTCTACTTCTTGTTTCAGTTTTGATTAGGTATATGCATGTATAGTTGCTACTCTACTCATTCTTTTGTATAGATTATTTTTGCTAGGAGGTATAAGGGTGGGCTCTAAGGGCCTTGTACTTTGTTGTAGTTTGATTAGCAATTAGTTGCCTACTTTAATAAAAATTTGTTTTGTTGTGCAAAAAAAATAAAAATAAGTGGCCTTTAGTAAGGCATTATGACCACTTAAGTTAAATGAGAGTCGGAAGCCCGACACACTTGGTTATAGAGCATATCTAACAATCTCCCACTTGCTCTAAAATTAATCGCACAATATAATCCTGTTGTCTCAAAATATTCATTCATGTTGAACATAAAGTAAAAAAATTGTCATCCTTATAAGGCTCAACTATATGTTACTTTGTACCGCAGTTAGACTGTCTTATAACAATTATCTTAAGATACACTAATTACACGTAATAACCTTACAGTGTTCTCAAATGGAGTCGATCCAATACATTATTCTCTAATATGTATCTATGTGATTCACTTGATATCTCATATCTATGACTCGTGAAACATAGTCATTAGTTAACCCACATAATAATCTTATAATCATTATTATCCCAAACTAATGATAAAGATTATGGATAAATTGGATAAATATATATTCCATATCTATATAGAGTTTCACGATCAATTCACGTACTTGATTCTCTATTATATATTTTCGATGGGACATTACTTAATTTAATTATAAAATAATTAAATATTAACAAACTAACAGATCAATAACATATGTCCTTACAATCATTCTCATGAATCTCCAATAAAACATATTAATAAACAACTAATATGATCAGCCCATTCACTTACAAATTTAATTTCCATAGCTCTATAATGACTTTCAAGCTTGGGTCATGGGAGAGGCTTGATCAGCGGATATGCAATATTTTTATCCTATCCGATGACACTCTGCATACTTTAGTATCACCTCTTTCGACAAAATGTCGAATAAGATGATAACGCCTGAGTATATGTTTGGTTCTTTGTCCATATCCTTTATTGTTTATTTAAATAAAAAAAAATGAGAAAATTAATAAATGAAAGGATTTAAATTTCAAATAGGATTACAAGTTTTCTATTATCTTCTCAAACATAGGGGAGCTTTTTTCTTTTTTCTTTTTGTTGCTATATGGATGCATGCAATAACCCGCAAACCATATGCGACGAGTAAATAAACTCATAAAAACCAATCGGCTCAAGCAAAGGAGGGAACCCTCCTTGCAAAGAAAAGTGGAGGAACAACATTTTCTTAAAAATATATAATTTATCAAAATTGTTGTTTACTTTGGTATAACACGATTTCATGATAAATGAGTCTAGTGAGAGCAACGTACTTCAGGCTTAACGCCGGATATCTTAGCCATATCGGACATAAGGATGGCACAAAGACAGGTTTTTGGGCAATTTTCATGGCGAGAGCACAACAATGATCAGAAATCAGCAAGTGGAGCGTTAATGACTTGGACCGCGCTTGCACAGGGCCCTAACTTCATGGCTTCTTGGTCAGGGGTCGTGTTCTTGCCGCCCTCCCTTGCACCCTTTACCTTAATGAGCCCAACAACAAAAACCAGCCTTCTTTTTCCTTATTCCATTAGTTTTGGATGATCAATTGGTACAAGTAATTACTAATTCTTGTGAAGCAAGCAGACTTGGTCTTTCTCTCTCTAGAAAATACCCTATTCTTCCTCTTTGTAGGAATCAACTACCCCCCGTGGTCTGTACCCAACCGGTTTTAAATTACGCACCATTTATTCCCCCCACCCAGCTACACACAGATTCAACCATGAATTAAAACCACATTTTCTTCTCTTTAATTCCCACAATAATTTTCTCAACCCATTAATTTCCCAAGTCAGTCTCAGCACCATATTAAATTCTTTACCCACCCACTCCAAAATCCCACAAAAGTGACATGCAACCGTAAAATATGGGAAAGTCGCCCCCTATTAAAGGATTTATCGACAAAAATTAAAATATTTTCAAAGACTTACAACTCCCATCTAACCCTAGATTTGAAGAGAGAGTGAATGATCTGTATCTTATAAGGCGTGTATACTCAAAGAAACCAGTTAAAATGACATTAGCAAAAACAACATTGGAGAAGATTTGGAGTACACAAGGCAAGCCCACAATATCCATCATGAACCAGACAGATTTCCTTATTACTTTCCAATCTGGGAGAAGGAAAGACAAATTTATTGACATAGGCACATGGCTTGTGCTTGGGAAAACACTGGTACTAAAAAGATGGGAAGCAGATCAAAACCCAGAAAAATTCAATTTTCACAAATACCCAATTTGGATTCAGATCCATGGCCTTCACTGGTCAAGATGGCTAGAAGAATGTGCACGCGCCATTGGGGGAAAAACTTGGGGATGTGCTAGACACGGATAATGTCTCTAAGCAACGACTATTAGCAAGGAAGTATCTCAGAGTTAGAGTCCGAATAGATCTGAGAGAACCACTCCTAAGAGGTTTTATGATGGATGAAGATACTCCAGACTCATCGTGGGTGGAATTGAAATATGAACGAATTGGAGATTTTTGCTACAATTGTGGCTGTGTAGGTCATGAGCAGGGTGACTGCACCGATGAGGCAAACAAAGAGTACAAAGAGCCAGATAAAGGATATGGACCATCCATGAGGGCTTCCGACCTCTCGGATAGGCACATCCCTCTAAATGCTATAATGACACCGGAGGAGTACAACGACCCCTTTGAAGAAGAACTGAGAACCGCCAGAAGGATCAGGGAGCAGGACTGCCAGAGGCAAGAAAAATTTGACATTGAGCTCGTGAAACGTATGGTGCGTACGATCAAGGAGGCTCCCACCGAGTCGTTTGTTTTTTTATCTAGGGGAGAGCTCTGTAGCTTATGATGCTGACAAGAGAGAGGTGACAAAGACTCATCAAGAGACTGGAAAAGTTGAAAAAATGTCTTGGGCAATGGCGTGTGTAGGGAGTATCCTCCGGACCCACGCCAGATAGACATCATCCCAATATGAAGAACCAGGTTTGGAAATTTGAACCCCAAAATTCCAGTGAATGAAAGCCCCCCATTACCCCTTTTGATTACATGGATAATGAATCACTAGTCCTGTTAAATGATGGTTGGAGTACAAATGAGAGTGATGAGTTGGATTTAATTTGTTTAAATGACACGGAACGTTTGACCCAGCCTAAATTGAGCATCCCTCATGACCTAAATCCCCACTCCCAAACCCACAATATACTGTATTGGAACCAGATGAAATCACAAGTCCAACCTTGACTCCACAAAAAAGCCCCATCCACTAACAAAGATCCAACCCAGACACCCCAATCCACAAAAAATCGAGCCTTGTCCTTCACCCCAGCCCAACCTCACCGGCTAGCAACTATAAAAACCAGCCTGTCACCACAGCCCAAACTCCCACCAAAATCTCTAATTTCTTGGGGAGATTTACACTGAAAAGAAAGGAAGGGGAAGATGATGATGAAGGAAGTGCGACCAGGCAAACAAAAACAGAACCTAAGATGCAGAGATAGATAAAAATTAAAACCCCCACCAAAAATGATAAAGGCAAGAAACCCATGACTTCAACCCCGAAACCACGAGCACCAAAAAATACCCCAAGACCACGACCACCCGAAGTCAGAAGAAAACCAATAGTGATCTTTACCTTCATTTTGAACAAGGACCAATGGAGGCACTGCTAAAACAATTTGATGAGGAAGGTACCAAGGTTGAGGAGGCGGACCATAACCTACCCCCAACCCCCCAATGATATCGATATACTGGAATTGTTGGGGACTGGGGCATCCCGCGACAAAGCGCCACATCATAGCCCTTATCCTGCGTCACAACCCTGGATATTATATTCTTGTCGGAGACCATGGTAACTGAAAATCGTGCTCGTGAAGTGTTAAATAGCTTGAATTTTGAGGGGTTAGAAGTTGTCTCTTCAGTAGCGACATCATAGCCCTTATCCTGCGTCACAACCCTGGATATTATATTCTTGTCGAAGACCATGGTAACTGAAAATCGTGCTCGTGAAGTGTTAAATAGCTTGAATTTTGAGGGGATAGAAGTTGTCTCTTCAATAGGGAAATCTGGAGGATTGGTGTTAATGTGGAGACGCGAGTGCAATTGGAGATGGTGTTTAAGTCAGATCAAATTTTTGTTGTGAAGCTAAATGGGAACAACCCCCAACTACAATCTATGTATAGCTTCGTGTACAGAGCTCCCAATCACGGGGATAAAGCTATCTTTTGGGAGGCAATCAGTTCTATTGCCTCAACATACACAGGACCTCAGGTGTTTGTAGGTGATTTTAATGACCTCCTATGTCAAGAAGAAAAGTGGGGGAGCAGCTTTAGGCCCTCGGCCTCATCCTGTGGGTTTCAGAAATGGATGAATGATGTTGACCTAGTGGATTTGTGCTTTTTTTGGAAGCCCTTTTACGTGGAGAAGACACAGAGATGGTGAGGTAATTTTGAAAGAAAGGTTAGACAGAGGAACAAGCAATACCTTATGGAGAACTAGCTTCCCAAGAGCTACGGTGAGAGCTCTAACCTTTTGGTAGACAGCCATGGAGAAGGTCCAAAAGGCCAAATACCTTTTAAGTTCGAAGACATGTGGATAAGGGATCAGGGAAGTCATGAAGTTGTGGAGAATGCCTAGATGAATGAATTTCGGGGGTCCAAGAGCTTTGTGCTAAAAGAAAAACTCCAAATCACAAAGATTCATCTGAGGAAATGGAATCGAGAACATTTTGGAAATATTCAGCAGCAATTTCGTGAAGTAACCGAGGAGATTGAGCAGCTTCAAACAACTGACCCGCTGGCTAGTGAAAATGTCATCTAATCCGAACTTTATGCGAGGCTAATTGAGCTTTATAAAAGGGAATCAATCATGGCAAAGCAACAATCAATGGTGCAATTCTTGAAAGAAGGAGACTTCAATACGAAGTTTTTCCATCTTTCCACAATCATTCGTAGGAGGAGAAATGCAATTGAAGAACTAAAACTCGAAGATGGGTCTTGGACCCAGGAGGGTGAGAACATAAAACAAGCTTTTATTTAGTACTATCAAGAGCTCTTCTCTGCGGAGTAACCAACTTATTCCCCTGACTTGGAAAACCTCTATGACAATAGTATAACACAAGAAGACAATGAGGGTCTCTGCCGCATACCAGATGAAGATGAGATAAGGAGGGTGGTTTTCTCAATGCATCCAACCAAGGCCCCATGCCCGATGGGATGCCAACTCTTTTCTACCAACATTATTGGGCTACGGTACAAAGCAATGTAGTAGCTATGGTCCGTGAATTCTTCCGAATTGGGTTTCTTCTCCGTGCACAAATCACAAAATCACACCCATATAGCTTTGATACCCAAGACTTCCAAGGCCACAACAGTTAAGGAGTTTAGACCCATTGCACTTTGCAATGTGGTTTATAAAATCCTTTCTAAACTATTAGAAAATTGACTCGAACCTTTCCTGGAGAAAGTGATAAGCCCTTTGTAAGCAACCTTCGTCCTGGGACACATAATCTCAGACAACACCATCCTAGTTCAAGAAATTCTTCACACGATGAAAAAGCAAAAGGGCAAAGGGGGCCTAATTGCGTTGAAGGTTGATATGGCTAAAGCTTATGATAAGCTTGATTGGGGATTTTTACTCTGTGTCTTGAAAAACATGGGTTTTGACATTCACTTTGTCAAAATGATTGAGCAGTGTATTTTCACACCCACCATGTCTATTCTCATCAATGGGTCACCTTGAGGTTATATACATCCGGAGAGGGATAAGGCAAGGCGACTCCCTCTCACCGTTCTTATTTGCGCTTGGGATGGAAACATTTTCAAGGCTATTCCAAAGAGCTCAGAGTATGGGGAAGATGCAAGGAATAACCATTGATAAAGGGTGTGAAGGGATTTCGCACCTCCTGTTTGCAGATGACCTAGTAGTTTTTGCAAAAGCAAACGACGATAATGCAAAGGCAATAAATGAGGCACTAGACCTTATGGCAGAATGGAGCGGGGTTGAGGCAAACAAAGACAAATCGAGTATTTTCTTTAGCCCAAACACGAGCCATGTAACTATTGGCAGACTAAAGGGATTCCTCAATTTGAAGTCCATGGACAAAGAAGCAGTATACCTGGGGCTCCCTTTCTTTCGACATAATGGGAAGAGGCAACGGTTTGCATATATCATGGAAAAGCTCAAGGAAAAACTCAAAGGGTGGAAAGGAAGAACCCTATCCTTTGCGGGGAGAACCACTATGCTGCAAGTGGTCGCTTCCTCACTCCCTAGCTATGCCATGGCATCGAACTCCATTAGCACGACACTATGTAATGATATGGATGCGATGGTCCTTGATTTCTGGCGGGGGAAAGATAGAAGAGGCCAAGGGATCTACTTGAAGTCATGGCCATCTATATGCACCCCTAAGTGCTATGGAGGGTTGGGGCTTAGAAAATTCCAGGATTTCAACAAAGCACTCCACTCCAACCTCACATGGTATGTTTTTTCTAATGACAAGCGACTCTGGGTCCAACTTTTTCTAAAGAAATACTGCAATTGCATTGGTTTTATGCATGTGGAGCCACTGGCAAACGACTCTCAGCAGTGGAGAGATCTTATTCAGAATAGGGATATCATATAAAAAGGAAGCTGTGTTATTATTGGCAAGGGGGACTCAGTCAACCCATGGACTGACCCATGGGTTTCGGTTCTTGAAGGATTTATCCCAAAAGCAAGGGAGGGAGCTGATATTGTGGTTTTCAAGGTGAGTGACTGCATCATCCACTTTGAATGGAATGAAGAAGTCATTAGAGATCAGTTTGATCATATGTCAGCAGAGGCCATCCTCATGGTCCCTCTCTCGGAGCACAACGAAGAGGATATGTATTGTTGGTTATTCGAAAGATTGGGGCAGTTTACAGTCAAGAGTGCATATAAGATCATCATCAATGATAGGTTAATTGGGCATTATGAATTGGGTAATTCTTTCTGGAAACATATGTGGAGTCTCGGTGTTCCTCAAAGAGTCTGCATCTTCATTTGGAGGATAGCCCAGGGCGCAATCCCTTCCAAATCAGCTCTAAAGATACGAATTCCACTCATTGATGATGTGTGCTTGCTGTGCAACACCGGAGTGGAAACGAAAGTTCATCTCTTTTTTAGCTTCCCACTGGCACGGATAGTATGGTTCCAAGTCATAGGGCTTAAACAGAGGTACATGAGGATTGGGATATCACTCGTTGGCTGAAGAAGATTTTTATTCCAGACTGGGACCTTAGATCAAGAATGGAAAGAGAGGGAGGGGTCTATTTGCCAGAAAAGTAGCCACAATACTTGACTCCCTATGGTGGTTTCGCAACCAGGTACTACATAATGAAGAGGAAGTGAATGCCAATAGCGTGATTGAATGTGTGAGTAAAAGATTGGAGATTTGACGCAACCTAAGGAACTAACTAAGGTCAAGGCAATGTTTATTGATGCCGCGGTACGACAGACGGAAGCTTTTGGAGTATGGATTCAATATGATCACGAGGGCCAAATCACGAGAGTAGGCACGTCATGCTATGACACAATTGACCCAGGTAAAGTTGAAGCAAGAGCCATTCTTAAAGCAGCTTCGTTCATCAAAGAGGAGCAACTCAATGACTTCTCAATCTACAGCGATGCCCAAGTAGTGGTGAGAGACCTACAAAGAGGCAAACCTTAACCCTGGAAGACCCGTGGGCTTTTGAATAGAATAGGCTTCCTTATCTCTACCTGTAATATAAACATCACTTATGTTCCTAGATGCAACAATTTAGCTGCGCATTCCCTAACTGCTTGGGCGGCCTCCTCACATTTTGTTGGTGTCATGTACCCTGAGGAGTTCTGACCCGAATGTAGCCTTTAGGTTGATTGTTTGTCTTTTGGGCTCATATAATACAACCACGCAACTCGAGGTGGCAATCGGGCGGATCGGGTCCTTTCGGTGTCGGGCCATTACGGATTTGGGTAATATCGGGTCAGAAGACTGATCAGGTTGGGTTGGGTCGAGTCAGATTGATTCGGGTTTATGCTGATGTCGGGTTACAGGTCAACTCGGATCGGGTTAGTTCGAATTTCGGTCAAGTCGGATTTGGGTTAGTTCGGTTTTCGGGTCACATTAGATCAAATTTAATTCTTGTTTCACAGCATATAAAGTCAAAAATAATATGAAAAACTCAATTTTATATGAAACTAGGTTTTATCCCCGTGCTTTGTACGGCGGGCTCGTAAAATAATTCTATGAGCATACTGAATAATATAATAATGCTTAAAAATTTGGAAGTGAAATTATTAGTATTATTGATAAAAATATATTTTATTTTATTTTTATTCTTGTAAAGATTTCTATCCATATTATGCATCATAATAATTCTTAAGTAAATGATATTTTCATCCCACCTTCATTTGTAATGAGATTAGACTAAATATAGATAGAGAGTAAAAACAGTACTTGTACACTAATTTTAATAAGTAATTCAATTAATGATAAAAAAAGAATAAAGTCATTCCGCAATAACAGTATATTTGTACTAAAAGTTTGATACCATGCTTCTTTTATACCGCACAACTAAAACTACGTGAGAAAGTTGTGCACATGTGGCGTTTATGTATCATCTCCACACGAACATTACCTCTGATATGACATTTACGGTCGTATGGAAATGACCCAACTTTTATCGGACACATATACATATATATCTCATTTTGAAGCGTTTTTCAAATCCAATCCAACGGAGTCAGATTTATAATTTTTTGACTTACGTAACTAAAGTTATTTTATTTTGTAATTTACAAATATGCTAATAAATATGTAATTAGGTTAACTAATGATAAAACATTAATGCTGGATGATGTGTCTTGCTATGTGGCAAGCCTATGCTGACGTGTTGGCTTACGTGTCATACCCACACGACGTGGCGCGCCTACGTGGCATCCCACGTGTCTTCACCACACGAATAAGGACTCAGTTATATGTATATATATATGATTTTTAAATAATAAAGTCTACATGTATGTTCAGTTAGTGCTTTTTCAATCATTTTGAATATTATGTCAATACGAATCGGATATACTCGGGTTTCATTTAGAGTTGGTTCGGGTTCGTTTTGGTTAACTTCGGGTTGAGTGTTATCGGTTTCGGGTCAGTTCGGAGAACGGTTGTTGTCAGGTGTCGGGTTGGATCAGGTCGGGTCGATTTCGGATAATGATAATTGTTACATATTCGGGTGTCGGGCGGGTTTGATATTGGGTCGGTTATCTTGGGTCGGGCCGGGTTTTGCCAGCTCTACACGCAACCATTGGCCAAGCAAAAAAAATTACTAATTGTTGTGGTTGTAGTTTGCAGTTTCTTTAGTTTTGATGGTTTGATAGTTGATTACAGTCGACGTCCTATCATGTTCTTGATAATGCTAAATGTTCATTGTGTAGTTTGATTGGATAGTTCTAATTAAGGTGGAAATAGTTGAAACTTTTGGATCCCTTGGGAAGGTTATAGTTAGTGTGATAGGTGATAGTTAATAGAATCATTGCCTTGTGTAATAATGCACATAGTTATGTTGTTGAAGCAGTATGAGAGTGGGATTTCTCACTAGCCTTAAAGATAAGCCACTATTGCGCCAAGTAGGGGTGAGATGTGAGCACAATCGGATATTTAATGGCTATTGCACTATTCGAAATTATAGTGAGATTCTCCGATTCTTAAGTCTTGGAAATTATAATCGTATTATTTCTTTTTGCAATAATTGGAATTTGATTCGACAGCTACCCAGATCCATATTAAAATACAAAGTCATGTTTTTTTCATAAAAATCAGAATTTTAATAAAATAAAAAATATGATTATAATCTCACACCAAGAAATGCAGATTTTATAATTACTAATATTACTAAAATCACCATCGTTTTTTTCCAACAATGAAAAATAGTATTGTAATTTTTTTTTATGATAAATACACAACCAATTTCGATTTTGAAAAGTTAGGAAACATAATTGGAAAATGTTGCATACCGTTTTCTATTTTCAGGAATTGGAATTAGATCCATTAGCATGACTTTGATTCTGGAACTACCGGTTTCGATTCAATTTTGGTTCCATTCTTGACTATTCGATAATTTTGGAATTGTTGCTAATCAGATGTACAAGCTAAGAGAGCTAACAAGCACCGGAAGAAGGCTCATTCCTTGAACCATGCGACTTGGTATTGCTTCATTTGAGAAAGGAAAGGTTCCCCTCCAAAAGAAAGAGGATACTCATTCCAAGAGATCCATATGAAGTAATTAAGCAAATTGGAGATAATACATATAAGCTTGATTTAGGTGCTTCTAATGTCACGACCATATTTAATGTGGCTGATCTTTCTTATACTTTGAATATTGTTTGCTGGAAGATTTTAAAAAAAATTGAACATAGCTTTGTGCCAGTTAATAGTTATTTGTCTGTTTGTTAAAATACTCCAAGTAGTCGATTTTAATTTGTGCTAAGTGTACTGTGCTGTTTAAGTCCTTTATCATTGGCTTTTTAATTTTGCCTATTAAAGTTTACAAGGTCGTGTTCAACTACGTTATCCTTAATTCTAATTGATCCAAAGAAGCCACGTTTTGTTAGTGATAGTGTGGTGTTTCATTACTTTATTACTAATCACTTTTAATCCCGCCAATGACTACTAATCACTTTTAATCCCTCCAATTACTACTAATCAAGGTGGTGTTAACTTACTTTTTTCTTACTTAATCGTGTTGTTTTCTACTTCGGTGGTTAAAACCGTATCCAAGCTATATCATCCATCCCTAGACTTGGCAAAACAGCCCCGAACAGATTGGCTAAACCCGAAACACTCTATCCAAATCCACCCGACTTTAGAAATAGTTGGCCCTAAACCAATTAAACCAGAACCAATCCAAAGACTGAAAATATTTTATACACATAAGATTTCAAGGAATTGTAATAAACATATACACAACAAACTCGAATGTAATCCGAACTGGATTGCCCCGACCCAATCCAAAATCGAATAGAATATTTTATGTACCAATTATGGCTCAATTCAAATAAATCCGAATTGAAATCGATTGAAATGACCCGTTTTTCAGGTTTATCCATCCCTTAGAGATCATTCTTTTTTACTGGGAACCGGTGATGGTAACTGAGAGAAACTGGGCAAAATTGGTAAGTGTAACTAATAACTGGTGAAAACTGGTGAAAATTGGGTCAAACTATGCAAAATTGGGGAAAATTGGGACAATTAGAATTATTATTATTACTATTTTTTTTTGGAAATGATAAATTTTCCATTGATTAACCCCTGTAAGGGAAAAACAATACACCCTGTGACTACTAAAGCAGCACAATAGGGATATTACAATCCAACAAAGAAAGCCTCAGCTCTATCCTTATGTAAACCTATTACTCTCGCACACACCTGGTATTGTATCTGCCTAATAACAACGTCAACAGTTTGAGTCTCCCGCATAAACACTCTCTTATTTCGTTCCACCCATATCTCGTAGATGGCCACCACAAAAGCCGATCTTCTAGCAACGTTGCTGATGGCTTTACCCTTACAATGTCTACTAAACCATCTAATTTCGTGACCAAAACTGAGGTTACCCCTTCGGATCCCAAGCCAGTCCAGCACTTTTTACCAAACAGCTGCAGAGAATCCGCACTCAAAGAATAGATGGTTACAATCCTCAATCCCAACATTGCAAATACCACATCGATCATCAATATGTAAACCTCGTTCCTTAAGCATATCTCTAGTTAGCAGCTTCTTATGGGCTGCCATCCAAGCTACAAAGGACTGCCTAGTCCTTGCTCCCCTTTCCCAGATTAGCTTACTCCAAGGTACGCCTTGGTGGTCTCCTCTAAAAAATTGATAGGCTGCCTTCATACAAAACTTCCCATTTTTCCCCATGCTTTTCAGAGCAAGAACTGCATCATTCGAGGTACCGACCTTATTAATAAGATCATTCCGTAGCTGAACTAATTTCCTCCAACCCTAGGAATGAGAGGGAGAGCTCTTGGCATCCCACAAAGTCTTATTGTGCAGCTGATACTTCCCAATCCAAACACCTGAGTGTCATATTCAATCATCCAAAGGTTCTTACAAACTGAAGCAAGATTCCAACTTTGTATGCATCTTATACCCAAACCCCCCTGCAGCTTTAGGTAGACACATGGTGTCCCAAGCCACTGGAAAAACAACATGGTTTTTATCAAGCTTACCCCATATAAACTTCCTTCCCATTCTCTGGATATCATAAATCACTTGTTTGGGCAACAAAAATAAAGAGCATCAATAGTTCAACAAAGAGAATATGACTGAATTCCACAACGGTAGCCTCCCAGCATAGATAAGAAGCTTACTCGCCCAGTGATTTACTTTCTTCAAAACAGCAGCAATCAACGGTTGGCAAAGGCTCTTACTCAGTCTAGTGGCTGAAAGAGGCAACCCGAGATACTTAAACGGCAAACTCCCTTCAACAAACCCCGTGTTCAGAAGTATCTGATCTTTTTCTCTCTTGTTGATGCCAGCAAAATACAGACAACTTTTCGGCTCATTCGCAACAAGACCAGACAAGGCAGCAAATTGATTGTATATATCAACAGCAGCACAAACAGAACCCAAATCACCCCTAGTAAAAATTAGAAGATCGTCCGCAAAAATAAGATGAGTGAGCCCTGTTCTCTCACATTTCGGATGGAAATTAAAGTCCCCACTTCCACCCATCTTCCTGAGCATTCTCGATAACCCCTCCACACACACCACAAATAGGTAAGGGGACATCGGGTCTCCTTGCCTAAAAACCTCTCCCACCCTTAAAAAAAACCCTTGAGACTACCATTAAAGTTAATAGAGGATTGGGAAGTAGTTACACATACCATGATCCTCTGAACCAACCACTCAGGGAACCCCAATAACTGAAGCATACCTTGTAGGAAGCTCCAACTAACAAAATCATATGCTTTCTTGACGTCGATCTTTAACATAGCTCGAGGAGAAGCCCCAGACGTTCCATACTTGTGCACAAGTTCATGCGCTAGCAGGATATTATCATAAATTCTTCTACCAGGGATAAAAGTCCCTTGTTCCATCCCAATGAGACTTCCTACTGCATTTTTCAACTTATCAGTCAAAAGTTTAGTGATAAGCTTGTACAAGACGTTACAACATGCGATCGGCCTCTATTCCCCAACATGGGAGGGCGATTCACATTTTGGAACCAGAGTTATAGCAGTTGAGTTAAGGCTCTTGAGTAGTTTCCCATTGCTAAAGAACTCTCTAACAGCAAGACAAATATCATTTCCTGTAATATCCCAAGTTCTTTTAAAGAAAAAAGAGTTAAAACCATCCGGTCCTGGCGCTTTCATGTCTGGGATGTTAAACAGAGAATTCTTTATGTCTGAATCAGAAACACTCTGGTTGAATTCCAATTGTTGTGCTTCTGTTAGCGAGGTACCTTCTAACAAAGAAGCGTCAAATGGGGCTACCACAGTGGGAGTGCCAAATTAGTTTTTGTAGAACTCCACTATACACCCTGAGATTTGGTCAGGTTCTGTATGCAACACCCCAGCCATGTCATGGGTAGCATGGATTTGGTGCCTAGCAAACTGTTCTTTGACCTTGGCATGGAAGAACCTGTTATTTTCATCACCCAACTGAATCTCCACACACTTTGTACGTTGCTGCAAAATAGCCTCCTCAACCTTCCTTGCAATAACATATTTTTGGATACACTCCTTCTCTTGACTAACTAGCAAGGGATCCCTGGGGTTTCCCTGCAAAAGATTTTGCACAGCTTTCAAGTTGTTACCAGCTCTGACTACCCGCTCTTCGAATTGGCTATACTTTCTTTTCTGAAGCCCCTTCAACTCTTTCTTAAGCCACTGGAGTTTCCTGACCACTCTAAACATGGCACAACCAGTAACATGCCTCTCCCACACGTCTTTGACCAAGGGTAAAAACCCCGGGTCATCTACCCAACAATTTAAGAACTTGAAGGTTTTAGGTGAATCACTGACATTTCTTTTAATCTGGACAAGGCACAGTGCATGATCCGAAATACCAGGATTGCTAAACTCAACTGAAGTAAGATACTGTTGGTTGAACCACACATCATTTGCTAGCGCACGATCCAACTTACACATAACTCTATCCTCAGCTTGTTGCCTGTTGCACCAAGTAAAGGTGGATCCCCTAAAAGGAAGATCCTGGAGGTGGCAAGAACTCAAGCAATTCGAAAACTCTTCAACCTCATCTGTATTTACCCCACAATCAGAAACTCTCTCATCGGGATGGAGAACCACATTGAAATCCCCAGCTACTAGCTAAGGAACAGAAACCGTTGCAGCTTGCTGGCACATGTCAGCCCACAACTCTCTCCTCAAAGCCCCTTGTTTAAAGGCATAAATTGCAGAAACCAAACACCTAAACTCTCCCCCTTTCTGCCGCAGGCTCATATGAATTGCTTGACCAGTAACCCCAACAGTATCAACCTCAGAAGTAGCATCTTTCCAAATGCAAATTATTCTACCATTCTAATGGTGTGAATGATTGCTCATCCACTTATATCCCCTGAAGTATCTATTCACAAGTTTATGCAATTTATTCTGTTTAATTCTAGATTCAAGAATAGCCAAAAAATGAAGTTTATTGTCCCCAAAAAATTTCCTAACCTCCTTTATTTAGAGGGATTTATTACAGCCTCTCACATTCCAAAACACCAATCTCATTGATCAGGTGGATCCTCCTCAACCCCCTGGCCCAAATCCCCACCTCTCCCCATCAAGTCATACAGTAAAGCGCCAAAACCATTAGAAAGCGTTACCTGAGACTTATGACTCTTTATATCAGAATGCCATGGTTTGTGCAAGATATTATGCAACCCCCCTTGCTTTATAGTTCTCTTGCATGTCACCAATTGAAACAAGTCCAGCTGGTGATGAATAACAGGCGCCACAACAACATTAACTTCCATAGGCTTCTCAGGCGGACAACCAGTTTCGTCTGTAGACCCAACCAAGACAGGCTGTATAGTGGCCTGCTTGACAGGGCCCTTGGGTACCCAAATTGTCCTGGTTTTGCACTGCTCCAGTGCATGACCCATTTTGCAACACTTTTTGCAAAATTGTGGCACCTTTTCATATTCCACCTTCTGTAAAAATCTCGTACCCAGAGGAGAGGTCAGAATGATCTGTTTGGGGAGATCCTTCCTCAAGTCCACTTGTATCAGCATTCTTGCATAAGAAATCTTAGTTTTCTGGGTAGTACATTTATCTGCATAAAGCGGAGTGCCCACTTTACTCCCCACTTTGCTTAAACCTCTGTGGGTCCAAAATTGCAAGTCTAGAAGTGGAAAAGTAACCCATATAGGAATCTTGCTAAATTCTTCTTTCTTGACTTCAAAAGCTGGGTGCCATGGCTTAAGAACAAGAAGTTTGTACCCAATATACCAAGCCCCCCCCCCCCCCTCAAGCACACTCTCCTTCGCTTCAGCAGTAGGGAATTTCATCATAAACCAACCCTTAACATGCATATGAATTTGCGGTTTAGCCAAATTATTCCATGATATTTCCATGAATTTCTGAATTAAAGAGTAGCTAACACCCCCTCCCATAGCATACCCAACCAGTGTATATTGCCAAAAATCAACTGCCTCTTGAATATCCTCCATTTCCATTTTAACATCATCATCATCACCAAGGTCAAAAAAAGAAAGTTTCATACCTTGGTTAGGGTCACGATTTTCTTGAAACAAATTCCACCAATCCCCCTTCTTGTTACCATGAAAATGCCTTTCCTGCTTCAAAGGAAAATTCTGCCCATTGATACCTTCCTCCAATTTCTTTCAAAGTTGGCGTCAATGGCGTCTCCTCAATTACTCCCTGTTGAACTTCATCAGCCCAGCTCTTGCGCCCAGACGAACAACCCTCACCTTTTTTCGTCGCCGAAATAGGCCATTTAAGAAAACCTAGATCTTCAAGCTCAAGCAAAAATGGCGGCAAAACCAGCTGATTTCCCACAGAAACCCTAGGTTTAATTGTCCAATTCATCCCATCAGAAAAAATCTTAAAGCTCCCCAAATCTGGCTTCTCACCATTATCAGACGGGCTCTTAGGAGTGTCACTAGTCCCGATCTCCTTCTCAGGTGCTTTCGCAATTTTCCGAGGTCTCCCTCTTTTCCCTTTCACAATTTCCTTGTCCTTCTCAGAAGCTTTCGTCATGGCGGCAAGGAGAAGATGAACGAACGTGTTCGCTCCCCCCGAGTTTCTCTCTCCAAAACCACCGCCTTTTGTCTTCCAATATATATACTTCCTCCTTTTTTTATATACTTTTGAGTGTGGTAATAATAATAATAATAATAATAATAATAATAATAATAATAATAATAATAATAATAATAATAATAATAATAATAATAATAATAATAATAATAATAATAATAATAATAATAATAATAATAATAATCAATGCGTATATTTATTTTTATAGTTTGATATAACATATTGTATATTTAATTATTATGTTTAATATGTATAAATATTAAAGCTAGGAGAAATTGGGCAAAATTGGGTCAAATTGGGAGAAATTGGGCAAAACTGGGGGAAACTATATTTTGTAACTAGTAACTGGGAAAAACTGGGGGAAAATGGGGAGAACTGGTCAAAATTGGGCAAAAACTAAAAACCAGTTGAAAAGAACATGCCCTTAGTTGATTCTAGTCGAATCAATTAATCCGCTTAGCCCATAGCCACGCATCACCCGAATATTTTATAACCCACAACCCGTCTTGTATGGATTTAGTCTATTTTAGACCAAAGAATAATCAAGGATATAGTGCAAATATTTTAGGGATATAAAAGATCACAAAAAATTGTGTAGACTTAGCCCATGGTGGACCAATACTTGGAGTCACCCCCTACTTCACCTGGAGTCACCCACCTCTAACAGTGGAGCACCCCTACTTCACCTAGAGCACCCCTAAAATTTATACTTAGCATTCCCCCCATACTGCACCTGGAGCCACCTCCCTACTTTACCTGGAACCACCCCTCAAATTCACCTGGAGCCACTCCTCTACTTTACGTGGAGTCACCCCCTATTTCACCTGGATCCACTCCTCAAAATTACTTGGTCTACGGTGGACTAAGTCCACACAAAACATGCTGATAAAAGATATTTTAAAAAAAAATAATCTTTTAGTCTACCATAGATTAAGTCGACACAAGATTTCGTATATAACCCAAACCCCCTAACAATTAAAACCGAACTATTGTATGTACGATCAGAGCCAAATACAACCCTACCAGCCCAGATTGCCAACTTGACATCTGACATTCAAATCAAGACACAGACTCGCGGAGGATTATCGGTTGGGGCTAGGCCCAACTGTGAGTGTGTTGTGTTAGGGAGCCTCCAAAAGCTGTTGGGGTTGAGCTCGTTATAAGTTGCCATAAACAAGTGCAAAATATACTTTTGCAGTAAAGTTTTGCTCATGGGATTAAAGATCAAATATATTCATTATTTTCATTCGACCATTATAAGAGAATCAACCTTGGGGGGTTCATCAAAAGTTACAAATCTTGAGCCAACAAACACCTTTTTAGGATTGAAGTAGCAACAAGTCAAGCACACAATGTGAAATCCAATTCCACTCCCTTGGGTTAAGTGATGTCGGTGGCATCAGTTGAAAGGAGTATTGACATTTAGTATTTAATTCCAAGACTGAATCAAGAAGACATGTTTTTGATGTCAACGTTTGTTGAACACCAACAAGAATCATAGAGAGAGAAAGAGAAGAATATGTGTTTATTATTATGATTGAATGAATGAGGTTTCTGATACAGGAGCTTTATATGCTAATTATTACAGACTAGAGGTACTAACTAACTACTGCTGACTTGGCACAAGGTTGTTACAACCAACAACCTTATAACAACCTAAGCTAACAATACTAATATTATCAGCTTACTACTACCCCCCCCCCCCCCCCAAGTTGGAGGGTGTGAACACTCCCAACTTGTCAAGGAGATAATGATGTTGTTTACCATTGAGAGATTTAGTGAACATGTCAGCTAGTTGCTCCTGTGTACGAACATGAGACAAAGTAATCAACCCTTCTTGCAACTTTTTTCTTACAAAATGGCAATCAAGATCAATGTGCTTCGTCCTCTCGTGAAAAACCGGGTTCTTTGCTATGTAAATTGCTGCTTGACTGTCACATTGCAGTGGTACTGGAATCACAGAAGGCATTGAAAGCTCATGGAGAAGTTCAGCTATGACACGTCTCATGGACCTATATTCAGCCTCTGCTGAAGAGAGGGAAACTGTTGCCTTCTTCTTTGATTTCCAAGATATAGGTGAGCCACCTAGGCTAATGTAATAGCCACTAACAGATCTCCTAGTGTTTAGACAGGAAGCCCAATCACTATCATAGAAAGCCTGAAGATTGTAATCACCATTTTTGCTGAAGAATAAGCCTTGAGCAGGTCAGCCTGCAATGTATCTAAGGGTATGCAGGGCTGCATCTAGATGAGGTTGTTTTGGGGACTGCATGAACTGACTCAGAAATTGCACAGAGAAAGCAATATCTGGTCGAGTGTTTGTTAAATAATTTAATTTCCCAACAAGCTTCCTGTAGGCACTAGGATCTGAGACATCAGCACCCTGGTCTGGTCTGAGTTTGAGGTTGCATTCTAAGGGACTAGTGACAGCTGATGCAGAAGAAACATTGAATTCAGTGAGCATGTCCATGACAAACTTTCTCTGTGTCATAACCAGACCATTTTCCTCTTGATAAATTTCCATGCCTAAGAAATAATTTAGAAAACCAAGACCTTTGATCTTGAATTGATCATCCAGATAGGTCTTCAGTTGATCAATGGCATGAGCATTATTACTAGTGACAAGGATGTCATCAACATACACAGCAACAAAGACCACTAAATCCGCTTGTTTCTTGAAGAAGAGTGAATAATCATTCTTTGAGTGTTGAAAACCCTGATCTTTCAAAGCAATGGACAGTTTGGCATACCATTGCCTTGAAGCTTGCTTAAGCCCATAGAGACTTTTCTTGAGAAGACAAACTTGATTGGAACTAGTAGTGATCAAACCAGGAGGAGGTTGCATATAGATCTCCTAATCAAGGTCACCATGAAGAAAAGCATTGTTTACATCTAGTTGGTGCAAAGGCCAACCTTTCTTCACAGCAGTAGCAATAAGAGCCCTAATGGTTTTCATCTTGACAGCTGGTGAAAAGGTTTCAGTGAAGTCAATGCCTGGCTTTTGAGTAAAACCCCTGATTACCAATCTGGCCTTGAATCTTTCAATTGTGCCATCTGACCTGAACTTAATAGTATAAACCCATTTGCAAGAGATGGGTTTCTTCCCTTTAGGAAGGTCAACAAGTTCCCATGTATTATTTAAGAAAAGAGCTTGAAATTCCTTATCCATTGCTTGTTGCCATGCTGGATTAGTAATAGCATGTTCATAACATTCAGGCACATGTGCTGTATTCAAAGTATTTAATAGCTGCTGGCTTTTTGTGGTGAGGGCTGAACAACAAAGGATGGGAGAGGTGGAGCAAAGTGAAGTGATTGTGTGAGGACAAAACTGAGAAGTAACTTCCACACAATTACACATGTAATCAGACAAATATGTAGGCTGTTTATGAGTTCTTATGGATCGTCTTACAGTAACTGAAGAATTTTGTTGACCTGCAATTGGAGTACCCATGTTGATTGAAGAAGGAACAGGAGTAGGAGCTTGTGTAGTAATGGAAGCTTGAGTATTTGTGAGAGCTGGAGTATTTATTTGAGCTTGAGTATTTATTGAATTAGAATTTTGTGTTTGAGAGAGTAAATCTGAATCTTCAGTGAAGAAGTGAGAAGAGGATGGAGGAAAAATAGATGGAGAAGAAGAGGTATTTTGAAAGGGAAAAATGGTTTCATGGAAAACCACATCTCTTGACACAAACACCTTGTGAGTGTCAAGATTAAGAAGTTTGTATACTTTCTGACCTGAAGGATAGCCAAGAAAAATGCAGGGAGAAGCCCTAGGATCAAGTTTGTGTCTCCCTCTTTTCAAAGTAGAGGCATAACAGAGGCATCTAAAAGTCCTTAAATGATCATATGTAGGAGATTTATTAAACAGGAGATGAAATGGAGTAAAGCCTTTGAGAGATCTAGTTGGAAATCTGTTGATCAGATGGGTTGCTGTAAGAACACAGTCCCCCCAAAAATTTTCAGGTAGATGAGATTGAAAAAGAAGAGCCCTAGCAGTTTCTAGCAAGTGTCTATGTTTCCTTTCCACAACGCCATTTTGTTGTGGTGTATCTACACAACTTGTCTGGTGCATAATTCCTTTTGAAAGAAAATAAGCAGTGGCCTCTCTGCTTTTACCCAATTCTAAGGCATTATTAGAGCGGATGCATTTAATTTTGCATTGGAATTGTGTTGTGTTTCAACCATATTAGCAAATGCTGAAATTAAATCAAGTGCATTGCTTTTACAAGTAAGCAAATGTGTCCATGTGGTTCTACTATAATCATCCACAATGGTGAGAAAGTATTTGTACTTATCATAAGTGGGAATATAATAAGTACCCCAAAGATCAATGTGGATTAATTCAAATATTTGTGTAGTATGGATGGAACTGTGAAGGAATGGGAGTCTATGTTGTTTAGCTTTAGGACAAATAGAACAAGGTAAAACTTTATTGATATTCTGATCATTATCCAACAAAGACAAGGTTCTGATCTTATCTAAAGGGAGATGTCCTAGTCTATTATGCCACAGATTGGCAGAAACAACACCATTACAACTTGCATTACAAGAAGTAGGATTAGGAGATAAAGAAGAAAAAATATGAGGACTAAAAGAAAAACTAGAGGAATGTGAATGAGGAGTTGGAGAAGACTCAGCCACCATGGTGCCAGCAGATTGCATATTCAACAAGTATAGGCCCCTCTTGGCCTCGCCAAGAACCAGTGGCCTCTTCTGAGAAGGGCCCTGCATAAAACAAGATGTAGGGGGGAAAATCACATGACATTGAGTTTGGTTTACAAACTTGCATGGACAACAAGTTGTATTTAAAAACAGGAACATAAAGCACATCATGCAATGACAAGTTGCTGGAAATAGGCACAGTTCCAGCTTGAGAAACAGATACAATCTGTTTATTGGGTAAGGTGATGAAGTAAGGATTGGTTAGGGCATAAACACTGGTGAATAATGAAAGATCATGACACATATGGTCAGTAGCACCAGTGTCAAGGATCCAAGAAGGGTTGTTATTAGCAGCTACAACACAATTGAAACAAGAGCATGTAAATGAATTATTATGATCAAAACTAGAAACCAAACCTGCAAAGTTGACAACATCATTGGCATGATGAGTAGCTCCTTGTGAGGCTCCCTTTTGCACAACTTGAATACTAGTCACAATAGACATAAGTTTGTCAATCTAATCAGAGGAAAAACCAGCTAAGGGATGCTGATCAGATGTAGTACCAACATTGTTACCAGAATTGTTGTTCCCAGGGTATTCAGAATTATCACCAGAACCACCATTCTCAAAATAACCTCCATTTATCCCATTGAACTCATTCTCATGTCCCTGAACATTGGTTGCAATCCTCTTTCCTCTATCAAAAGAATTATTACCAGGATTCTTGAAAGTATAGTTTGGTGGAAAACCATGAAGCTTGTAGCATTTACTGATTATGTGTCCAGGTTTCTTGCAGTAATTACACACAACATATTGCCTATTATCATCAATTCTGGATTTATTCTCATTGTATCTAGGCTTATTAAACTGACCTCTCTGACCTTCAGCATAGAAAGAGGCACATTCAGTCCCAAAATCAACAGACATTTTAGTCTCTCTTTGCTTCTCATCCTCAAGTAATACAGAATATGCTTGACTAATAGAAGGCAAGGGTTTCATCATGAGTATATTACCTCTAATGTTCTGATAAGAACTGTTTAGTCCCGTTAAAAACTGAATAAGTCTTTGATCTTGCTCAATGTTCTTCCATGCTTCCACCTTGCCACAAGTACAGACTGGAAGTTGACAAACATTGCTTAATTCATCCCAAGTAGACTTCATCTTGGTGAAATAAGTACTAATATCCATTGATCCTTGTCCTGTTGAAGTTAAATCCTTTTGTAGCTGATATAAACTGGTGCCACTAGACACTCCAATCTTTCTTCCAACTCACACCAAATTTCCTTGGCTGAATTTGCATAAAGAACACTGTCTGCCACTTCCTTTGAAAGTGCATTCAAGATCCAACTAGTTACCATATCATTGCATCATTGCCACAAATTAAGATAAGCATCACCAGCAGCTGGCCTGACACAAGAACCATTTATGAAGGAAACTTTGTTTTTCCCAGATAATGCAATCATCATAGCCTTTCTCCAGCTGCCATAACTTGAGCCATCAAAAATCTTTGACACAAGATTCATCCCTGGATGATCAGAAGGATGGAGATACAATGGATGAGAAGCATCAACGTTTACAGGAGCCATTATCAATAGAAATCAGAGAAGAAAGAATCAAGAAACAGAGTGAAATTCACGGCGGAATTTAATCAAACAGTTGATATGCAGAAATTGATTGAATTTGATTGAGTTTTAGTGATCTCAATCGAAGATAAAATCGCGAAAACCTAATTGATGAAGCTGGAGATTTGATGAAACAAATCAATATCTCGAAAAGAAATGAAATCGAATATGTGATTATCAAAGGTAGATTGATCAATGAAACAATAAAGTTCAATCGAAGAACTCAAAAGAAATCAAGAATTTAAGGTTTCACGATTGCGCCTGAGCTCTGATACCATGTTGAACACCAACAAGAATCATAGAGAGAAAAAGAGAAGAATATGTGTTTTTTATTATGATTGAATGAATGAAGTTTCTGATACAGTACAGGAGCTTTATATGCTATTTATTACAGACTAGAGGTACTAACTAACTACTGCTGACTTGGCACAAGGTTGTTACAGCCAACAACCTTATAACAACCTAAGCTAACAATACTAATATTATCAGCTTACTCCTACAACGTTCAAGTGTTAAAAGAGTTTCTGTTCGAACTAAGATCCAAGAGGCTATTTATGCATGCTTCATAAATAAGGAACTTTTTTTGTTCTTAATTTAAGTAGCTACAATAATAACTAAGTACATGTTCTCCTCGTTTGTTGTTTTTACAATTTCAATAAAATCAGTAAATTTGACAAAAAGTAATAACAAAATCAAAGTTCGTATTATGGTGGGTGTAATGTTAAATATCTTTATTATTGATTTCACATAATATATCTTGAATGCATCTTAGATTAGGTACATCAAATTTGGCCATGACCACAAACTAAGATGTGAATTATATGTGCAATACGACTTGAAGAGAGACTTGATGGAAAAATTGGGTGGACCAGTTCTTTCTAGTATTGGGTTTGAAAGTGAGCATTTAATGTGAATCATCAAATATTATATGTATAGTTATTTTTGTAGCTAAGCATTTTTCTTAAAGAAAAAGCTAAGATTTCATGGTTAGTTTTTGTTCTAGAATATGTTGTTAGAGAATGGAAAATATCTTATATATTGAAAATGTAGTTTTTCTTAAAATTTGGATTTTCTTTGCTCAATAATATTCCATGGCTATGTTTATGTATACAACCAAATAAATTTATTTGGAGAAGTGACCGCATGAATTGCATCAAAAGTTGCAATACAAGTATCAACCACTCAATTATATATAAAACAACAAAATTCTTTATTAAGAATCCTCATATTTCAGTTAAGTCAATCTTGATCCAAGGGAGATTGATCCTTAACCATCTTAAAAACTTTTTATTTTTTCATAATGGATGGGGATACCACCTATGCTTCTTCTCATGGTGTTGGTAATTCTTATTTCTTTTGGTCACTAAAATTGATTCTTGTTTTCAATTTATCATTAAAAGCATGCAGTACTAATTATTGAACTGCACGTGGATAAGGTAGGTTGGTACATGCACATAGATATTCATTAAGTGCTGTGAATATTTAATTTGATTACAAATTGTATCTTCAGATGAATTTGTAAAGAAGAAAATAAAACCATATCTTCCGGGCGCTGTTATTATCAGCTCGAAAAACAATAATGCCTCTTCTAAAAAAAAAAAACACTAATGCCAGATTATTTATTATTTGTGTTGATAACTTAACCCTTTATATATATAAGACAAAATACCTATTTTCTTTACATTATCTTTCATTGCCTTATTTACAACAACTTTATGGAAATACATTATAATTAAGGATCCTACAATTCCACAAACTTAGCAATTTGGAATTGATAATAATCAACATATTATTTTCCTTAATTAATTGCTCTAATCTCATTTGTCTGCTCTTTTTCTTCTTAAAAGTTGGAGGAATACCTACACATAGAAACTTCATCCCCATTTCCATGGCAATAGGCAACCTTTGAGCCCATATTTATGTTACAATAGGAAATAAATAAGACCAACCAATTAAAAGCCAGACTGGAATGATTTTTGGCTATTGAGCCGATAACTGTGTGATATGAGTGCTCTTTCAATATTGACTATATTGAGAATGATGAAGTTGGAAGCTCTCATAAATTGGTTCACGATTATGGCTCAATTACATGGACAACTCTATAGTTCTTTTTCTTTTTCATTTTTCCTGATGGAAGCTCTACAGTTCAATCCCTTAAATGTAAGTAATCACTTTTATAGTATTTGAGTATGGTTACACCGTACCTTACATGCCCAAATCAGTTATATGCCAAGATCAATCACATTGTAGACTGATTAGAGTATATGATTGTATATTTATGAGTCTATGGCTCTGTTTGATTCACCTTAATTTTACTTAAATTCAGTTCAGTTCCGTCCAGTTTAGTTCAGTTTATGTGTAACTTTGTTAGTCATATAACTTTTTATTCCGAAATAATTTCATAATGAAAATTATGTCATCGGAAAGACCTCAAAGCATACTTTCAAATGAGTCCAACATTGACTATGTTTGGACAAATTTTAAATGGTTAACGGTCAAGTTTAAAAAATCAATTAAGTTCAGTTCAGTTCAGTTCAGTTCAGTTCAGATCAGTTCAGTTCAGATCAGTTTTATCCAGGTGAATCAAACAGAGCCTATGACAACTTTCTTATTAATTAACTTGGATAGTTTGTATGAATAAAATGCTCTTTTTTTGTTGGCAAGACTTTTATGGCTATCATTATGATTTACTTTCATATAATTAAAATGTAAATAAAGCAAGTGTACATATAACAATATTATGGAAAGGGAATAATTTAGATTGTTTCTTTTTATAATGAACGATTAAATTTTCAATCCAAATAATTAATAATCTAACAGTAGTCTTTTTTGACCTGACAATAACAACGGTCTATCTTCTAATCAATTTTATTTCAAATATTTATTCAACGTATGATTGTGCATTCAAATTTCATAATTCATATTAGTAATTAACTTCCCTTTGATAGAAGAAAATCCATACAAATATATTTTGATTTGGGAAAGTACATTATTTTCATTTTAGACCGCAGTTAATTATAAACGAACCCTCTAGTATATAAGAAGACAAAAAAAAACTTCACAATTCTCATATATAACATTTTTATTTGGAGAACTTTGTGCTTCCAAAATAAAGGGAAAGAAAAGGGTGTAGCCATTTAAGTTTTTATCTTCAGCATGGTGCAAAAGACATCAATTGTGCCTCTCCTTCTAGTTATTTGGAGTTAACACCACTTTTAAGGACTAAACTCTTGTGTTTTTTGGCCTTTAATGACTAAATTTTTTTTTTTTGGTCTTTAAGGACTCTGTTAAGGAGTGAGGAGTCTGTTACTGAAATAAACAAAGCTTGAGATTTTGTTGATAAAGTGACGAGATAATAAATCATCTATCTCGTTTTTATTTTTCTTTCATCTCTTCTCCCAAAACAACACTTGCAAGTCTGCAACCAAACCATGGATTTCATCTTCTTGGCAAGAACTCAATTGATTTTCAAACTCAGCCTCAAATTAATCTAGAAAAGGAGAAACGAAAGACTTTTTAATGAAAAGATTCAATCATACCACCGTCCTCCATCCCCGTCATCATCTCACGATCAACATTTATGCCTTCTTGGGTGGTGGGTGTTCATCAGATTTTCTGGGTTTCGCTTCCTTTGGTACCAAATTGACAACACTTCATCGCTCTCCATCTGTTTACCAAAAAGAAAAAAAAATTACATTGCTCCATCTCAAGATTTTCCCCTTCACAAAGTAAAAACAATCTAGAACACCCCCCCTCCATTTTACTGAAATCCCACAAACAGTTTGTGGCTAAATTGACTTTCTTTGTGCCCAATTTGATAGGACAAAAAAAAAACTTCGTTGAATTAATCGATGGGGAGGTGAATGTCTGGGTGGGGGAATTGAGAGTTTAGGGGATTGGTGGGAAAACAGAGGTGTTTGATGAGTTTGAGGGAGATTGGTTTTGGGGGTTTAGAGGAGAGTTTGAGGTTGAGGTGAGAGAGTGGGAGGAGGGGATCGGTGAGAGAATGAGGGCGGGTTGGGGGAGGTGACGGCAGTGGCAAAGGGTGGAGAGGTTGGGGTTGTGAGAGGAGAGAGAAATAGTTGAGGTTTAGAGGAGTGGGAAAGGGAGGGTGTGATAAACGGATGGTTGGGGAGAGTGAGTGAAGTGAGATTTAGTTTTTTTCAATTTCTCGCCATGTCAACAAAATAACTCCTTCATTTTTTTTGGTGTAACGAAAGTTATAACAGAGTTCTTAAAGGCCAAACAAAAAAAGTTCAGTCCTAAAAGGACAAAAAACACAAAAGTTCAGTCCTCATAAGTGGTGTTAACTATTATTTGTGGTTTTCAGGTGTAAGTATTCCTTTTAAAATTTTGAATTATTATTATTAAATACCATATGAGGGGTTTGTTCATGCAAAATACCTCTAACTGCTTAATACCTCTAACTGTTTTGAATCTCATGGCACAAGATTAAGGCTCCGTTTAATTCAACTGAATTTCACGTAACTGAACTGAACTTATTGGTACTGAACTGAACTAAACTGAACTGAACTTAATACTCCTAAACTGAACTGAACTTAGTGCTCCTGAACTGAATTGAACTGAACTGAACTGAAATTATTATTATTATTATTATTATTGTTGTTGTTGTTGTTGTTGTTGTTGTTGTTGTTGTTGTTGTTGTTGTTGTTGTTATTACTTGTACTACTACTACTATTTTTAGGTTCATTTCTTTCATTTTTCCTTTTCTAATATTAATTATTTATTGATCCTTGCCTTTAACAAGTAACAAATCAATTGCCCCTTAATTTTGTTTCTTACTATTTTATTGTTGTGTTTAATTTAAAACACAATATCTGATTTTAAAGGTATTACCACGCATTATTAAATAATAATAATAATAATGATAATAAATAAATAAAATAATAATAATAATAATAAAAATAATAAAAATAAACATAAACATAAACATAAACATAAACATAAACATAATAATAATAATAATAATAATATTATTATTATTATTATTATTATTATTAATAGTAACAATAAAAATAAAAATAATAATAATAATAATAACAATAATAATAATGATGATGATGATGATGATGATGATGATGATGATGATGATGATGATGATGATGATGATGATGATGATGATGATGATGATGGGTGCGTTCTTTAGAGCTTCTCCGGTCAATTCAGTTCAGTTCAGTTCAGTTCAGGGGTGGTCACACATAAGTACTGGCTCGGTTCAGTATTGCTCAATTCAGTTCAGTGGTGTTCAATTCAGTTTAGTTCAGTGGTGTTCAATTAATTAATTAATTATTATTATTATTATTATTATTATTATTATTATTATTATTATTATTATTATTATTATTATTATTATTATTATTATTATTATTATTATTATTATTATTATTATTATTATTATTATTATAACAACCATACAAATTTTTTTGTAAACAAACTAGAACGAGTCAATTGTTATACTAATAGTATTTCCAAACAAAAACTAATAATAATAATAATAATAATAATAATAATAATAATAATAATAATAATAATAATAATAATAATAATAATAATAATAATAATAATAATAATAACCATACTTATTATTATTATTATTATGTTCCAGTTCAGTTCAATGGTTTCAGTTCAGTTTAGTGGTGTTCGATTCAGTTTAATACAGTTTAGTAGTGCTCGGTTAAGTTCAGTTCAGTTCAGATCAGTTCAGTTCAGTTCAGTTCTTGTAAGTTTAGCTCTAACAAACGCACCCTATGATAATAATAATAATAATAATAATAATAATAATAATAATAATAATAATAATAATAATAATAATAATAATAATAATAATAATAATAATAATAATAATAATAATAATAATAATAATAATAATCACGTTGCTTAAAAAAAATGATTCTGTTGCAATTATTTTTTTTTTTTATCTTAAAGAGAAAAATATTACTTTCATTGCTAAGACCTTGTGGAAAGTTTTAGTGGTTTAAACTTTGAAGAGTCTCATTTAAAAAGTTCAATTGGTTTGTAACTAACTAAAATGATAAGTTAATTTTGAATTTATTTTATTTATTTTGTTAATTGGTACCATCCAATGACTGTAATTTCTTAGGAAGATCACAGTTCTACTTTTTCTTGAATTGTTTAGCAACCTCTTTAAATACAAGCTTTTTCAAGCAATTATCTTACTAATTTAGTTTACAAACATTGTAACCTCGTTGGAAAGGTATTAGTGTTACTTTAGATACTTATTTTTTTTAGCGTCACGTTGCTTACATGAAGTTTACAAAAAAAATGCGATTATTTTGTTAAGCGTTTGTGTGTAAACTCCTGAATTAGCTTTATTTTCTCGAGTCCGTAATAGTGCAATTATTTGTGTGTAAACTCCTGAATTAGCTTTATTTTCTCGAGTCCGTAATAGTGCAATTATTATTGCCACGTGTACAATTTTTCCATGGCAGAAGTTATGAATCTTGCCACGAATCATATATTTTTCGTGGCACAAGCAAGTGATTATTGCCACGGGAACAAATTTCTCGTGGCTTTACTCGTGGCAGAAGTGATTCTTGCCGCGAAAAATGTTTATCCGTGAGATAATTTTTATAGATAATTTAAGTATCTGTTAAAATTCATTTCCTCTCGTGGCAAGAGGCAAAACTGCTACGAGTTCAAAATTCTCGTGGCATAATTCTTGGTATAAGTGATGATTTGTTGTAGTGAATTTATGGGTCTAACTTACTCACATTATGACATGGTTATACCTCCAATATTAATTGACAAACTAACTTTGTTTTAATAAATTGAAAGTTCGTGCTTTTGAGAGCTTTTTCTCTCTCCTGGCGCATGCTAAGGCGATTCTGCCTATAGTGCGCCTCCCATGGTGGGCGGGAAGAGAGGTCGCCCTCCTAAGAAGAAGCAACCCATGAATATGTCATCTCCTATGACGGAAAGGAGTTCTACTCCGGCGAGACTGGTTCGTAATCTAGAGAAGGAGATGCAAGCATCTGCTGAGGAGTTCGTGGATGTTGGGTTCAGCGTAGAGGAACTTCGGTGGGAATATGTACAGAGTACTAATCAAGCTGGTTCATGGGCCGATGAGGTCGAAAACAGTGAGAGGAGAGCTGCTTCACCACCTGTCACAGGTAATTTTGCAAACCCTAATATCTGGGAACGTTTTGATGTGACGAAATTAAGAAATGCTGGGTGTAAATTGGAGTATGTTAAACCTGAATTCAAGGGGGGGATTGTTGTTGGTAAGATTAAAGTAGAGGATATTCGTTCTGAATTAGAATACTGAGAATCTGCTGTTGTGTGTCATGTTGTTGGCTCAAACACTCCATTACCCATATTTAGTGGATTTGTGCATAAAATTTGGGAAAATTTGGGCATTGACAAGATTGTTAGATTGAAAGATGGGCTGATTTTGTGAGATTTAATACTGTGACTAGCAGGGATAGTGTGCTTCAATCTGAGATTTATCACTTTGATAAAAAATCATTGATTGTAAGGCCATGGGCTGAGGGATATGCAAGACGTATTTAAGGTTGACTCAGTACCTACTTGGGTGAAATTACCTAAACTAGACTGGAAGTACTGGAGCGCGAGTTCTTTGAGTAAGATTGGAAGTCTCTTAGGGACCCCTATTATGGCAGACAAAACTACTCAAGAAAAATCTAGAGTGAATTATGCTCGTATTTTGGTGGATATTGAAATTCAACCATCACTACCAGACCATGTTTTCTTTGAAAATGATAAGGGTGATCTAATAAAGCAGAAGATAATATTTGATTGGAAACCCACTTGTTGCGGTTATTGTAAACAATATGGGCATGAAGAGAAGCAATGTAAGAAAAAATGACCAAAGGTATGGAGAGTGAAGGCAACACAACCTATTCAGACTACTACTGCAGATGAAGGGGTAGTTGAGGTTACCATGGATGCTGCACCTGAGGAACAAGTGGCCTCTCCTAGTCCAGTTGCAAGGTCTCCTACTAAGAGGAATACTGAATGGTCTGTGCCAGTGCCACATAGGATCAGTAGACCTATACAAGTCAAGGCTGTTATACCTACTGCGGGTAATCCTTTTGCTGCACTAATTGCAAATAAGGAGAATGAAACACATAATGACAATGTGGAGAATATTGCAATACCAGTTGATGGTGAAATGAGGAATAATCCACTGCTTCCACAAGCAGATGGATTTGGATAATATTGCAAGCTGGAATGTTCGGGGCCTCAATGGCCCTACAAAACAAAGGGATGTCTCCTCCTTTTGTTTGAAGAATAAGATTCGTTTGGTAGGCCTTGTGGAGACAAAAATAAAGGAAAATAACTACCAGTTATGTTATAACAACATGTTTCAGACCTGGGGGACTCATATGAATTATAGTCATGATTCGAAGGGTAGAATTTGGTTGCTGTGGCAACCTGCAATATTCCAGGTGGGTATTGCTGAATCGAGAGCTCGGTTTGTTCATTGTAAAGTCACACATATTGCCACGCAACAGAATTTCTTTGCATCATTTATCTATGGTTATAATTCCATAGAGGAGCGTATGGGGCTATGGTCTTCACTGAAAGCAATCAGTGATAACATCACTTTACCTTGGGTGCTCTTGGGAGATTTTAATAGCATTCTCCAAGAAGAAGATAGGATTGGTGGGAATAAAGTCAGTTTTGCTGAAGTTAGGGACTTTTTTGATTGGATAGAGTATTGTAAGGTGCAAGAAATGACAAGAGTGGGAGGGAGGTATTCCTGGTGTAATAGGCATGAAGATAACACCCGGTTGTATTCAAAATTGGATTGGGTTTTTATGAATGAAGCTTGGCTGGATTCCTTTCCAGATGCTATCACTTATGCTCTCCCTAATGATACTTCTGATCATAACCCACTGGTGATTAAATTCTTCAAGCTCCCTGAACTTGGGAAGAAGCCATTTAGGTTTTATAACATGTGGGCTGCTGCAGAAGAGTTTCAGAATATTGTGGCGGATGTTTGGGGTACCTATGTGAAAGGGTGCTGGATGTATGTCTAGATGAAGAAGCTGCAAATGCTACAGAGGCCTTTGGCACAACTTAATCAAAGACAATATGGTGATATTCAAGTTAGAACTACTGCAACTAGAGAAAAGATGCTCCAGGTTCAGCAAGAATTGCAGATGGATCCTCCAAATAAAGATTTGCAAATGCAGGAGAAAAACATGGTGAATGAATACAGGAGATGCTCTTTTGCCTTGGAGAGTTTCTTTCAGCAAACCAGCAAGGTGACTTGGATGAAACATGGGGATACTAACTCTAAGTACTACCATGCGGTCATAAAAAAACGAAGACACAAAAACAGGATCACTATGGTTACCTCTGAAGTTGGTGATGAGGTTACTAATTACCAGGAGGTTGTTCAGTCCTTCTGTGATTATTATCAGGGTATGCTTGGCAGTGAAAGCTCTCGATCTACTAACATAGAACGAAAGGTTATTGAAGCTGGTCCTGTATTAAGTTTGGAGCACAAGATTCAGCTCCTTCAACCTTTCACAAAGGAGGAAGTGAAATCAGCTTTGTTTTCCATCCCTTCCACCAAATGCCCAGGCCCCGATGGCTTTGGGTCTGGATTCTTCAAGGCTGCCTGGGAACACATTGGTGATGATGTTGCTGCTGCAATCTTAAACTTCTTTGACACTGGTAAGTTACTTACTCAGATAATGCAACTGTGATCACTCTTGTCCCTAAAGTTGAGAATCCTTTGAAAGCTAGTGAATATAGGCCAATAGCATGTTGAAACACTATTTATAAAGTCATTTCTAAAATGCTTTGTAATAGACTCAAGTTTGTTCTGCCTGAGATTGTGAGTGATAACCAAGGTGCTTTTGTACATGGGAGATATATTGGGCATAATATCATGATTACTCAAGATTTAATTAGAATGTATAGAAGATCCACTATTTCACCTAGATGTATCATGAAAGTGGAGTTAAGGAAGGCTTATGACAGGGTTGACTAGGTGTTTGTGAAAGAACTGATGATTGGTCTTAGGTTCCCTTCTGAATTTGGTGATTTGGTGGTTGGGTGATGAAATGTATAACTACTACTTGTTTCTCACTGAATATAAATGGTAGGATTCATGGTAAATTTTATGGTGCCAAGGGACTTAGGCAAGGAGATCCTATTTCTCCCTTGCTCTTTGTTCTAGTCATGGATTATCTTACTAGGGTCTTGAAGGTTGCTAGCTCTCTTAGGGGTTTTCACTATTACCCTCTGTGTAAGAGTGTTCAATTGGTCAACCTCACATTTTCAGACGGCCTCATGATGTTTTGTAAAGGTGAGGTGTCCTCTCTCACAAAGATTATGGATGCTTTTCACCACTTTTCTGCAGCAACCGGGTTAACTGCTAATCTCAGCAAATCACAGATTTTCATTGGTGGTGTTACCTCTGCTGTTAGGGAACATCTTATTTCTCTGACTGGATTTAGTGAGGGGGCTTTCCCTATGAAATACCTTGGTATGCCTCTCTCTCCTACCAAGTGGTCTAAGTTGGATTGTCATTTTTTGGTAGAGAAAATTACAGCCAGGATTCAATGTTGGACTACCAGACACCTTTCTTTAGCTGGTCGAGCTCAACTTGTGAATTCTGTTCTTTACTCCATGCATGTGTATTGGGCTTCTATTTTTATTCTCCCCCAGTCTATTGTGAAAAGCATTGAACAAGTGTGCAGAAACTTCCTTTGGGGACATTCTGCAGCTAGAACAAAGATACCACTGCTTGCTTGGGATAAAGTGTGCCTCCCTAAGAAGTATGGTGGTCTCAATATTAAGAATTGTAAAGCTTGGAACAAAGCAGCAATTGCAAAACATTTATGGGCTGTTGAAAGGAAAAAAGACAACCTTTGGGTGAGATGGGTTCATGCTATATATCTGAGAGATAAGGGGCTCTATGAGTACAGAATACCAACTGATTCTAGGTGGTATTGGAAGAAGATCATGAAGCTGCGCAGAGAGAATGGCGGGCTTAATCCACATGGTGGATGGCCAGTTGATGTTAGGGGTGAGTATACTGTCAAGAAGGGATACGAATTCTACATTGGTGATCAGAGAGGCTTTAAGGAAGTGGCTATGGTCTGGGGAAAATACACAGTTCCTAGGCATGCAATGTACCTTTGGTTAGCTGTTCAGGGAAGGCTACTCACAAGGGATAGACTGGAAAAAATGAATTGCAATATCCCTGATAACACTTGCCCTCTTTGTCAGAATACTGAAGAAACAATTGGGCACTTATTCTTTTCATGTGTTGTCACCAGTCAGATACTAGATGGTGTGAGTACTTGGTTAAGCTTGAAGGGTTGGCCCAAGGAACTTGATAGATGGGTTACTTGGATCATGAAGAGAAGGGGTAACAAGGTTAAGAAGCAAATTTTGTATGCGTGTGCTGCTGCAGTTGTTTACTTTGTTTGGACAGCCAGGAACAGTCATTTTTGCTAATCAAATATGTAATCCCACTAGTATTGTTGATCAAATTAAAAGTAGCATGAGAATTAGGTTTGATTGCATTTTGCCAGCTAATGTTAAAGCTGCTGATAGTTTACTAAGTAGAATTTGTAATTTGAGTAATGAGGCTCGAGTCTGTAAGTTCAAAGGGCTTTGCCTTGGCCGCGTAGGTTGCTGATTTGCTCTCTCTTTGCTATTGTATGAGCTGTAATGGTCGCATGATATTTTGGTAATAAAAGGTTGCTCCATTTATACCAAAAAAAAAAAACTTTGTTTTAATATTTTGTTGATGATTGAAAACAGGTACCGATCAATTGCACATTTGCTTACAGGGTAGACTTTCCTAATTGGGGACCAATTTGCGTTAAGCAACCTGATTGTACTGTAGACAATAATTGTGTAAAGCATTGTGGTCCTGGTCACTGGAAGTGCGATAACAAATGACCTTTGTTGTTGTGTATGATGCATAATTAGAGACAATTCAATCAAATGCCTCTTTAATAAATAGAATGTTTTACTCATTAAGCATACAAATATTTATGTTTTGGTATCTTGTTCTAAATATATATGACACCAATGACATAGCTATAACTGATTCTTATATATCAAATAAAGCACATATGTTACAATGATATATGTGCGTATAATGGGATTTGCTTGCAACTTACACTAAATTCTAGAATTATGTTAAGTTGACTAGAGGAGGTAACGTATTTTTTTGGTGAACTAGACATTATATATCAAATGCCAAATAATATATGTATCCATTATTTGACCACTTATAGGTGATGATGATAATTAGAATTTTGTGTTAAAAGTCGTACCCAATCTCCATATCCTCTTTTTTTGATATAAATAAAATTTGAGAAAAAAAAAATGACATGATTTTTAATTTTGACATATGAGTATAAGTTTTCTATTGTCTTCTCAAACAAAGATTTTTTTTTTTAATTATTATTTTTTTATTTTAACGTAAGCAATGGCTCACAAAGACACAAACCACATACGATAGGTAATTCAACCAGTCTTGAAAAATTGATGGGTTCAAGTCAAGGTGGAGACACTCCCTACAAGAAAAATGGAGGAGTAACATTTTCTTAAAAAATTGTAATTTATCAAAATTGTTGTTTACTGTGGTATAACACGAGTTCATGATAAATAAATCTATTTTACCATCATTATTTGCTTTTATGATTCCAACTAACTTCGATATTTTTGTTTCTCACCCTTTTGTACATATTGCTTTTCATATTAGAAAAGGTATGTTCGAACATCATCGTGTCCTCTAAACTAACTTTTTTCCATTACAGGGGGTGTTTACATTCGCCATGAAAGATCTTGGGAACCTTTACTATTTTCTTGTATTTAGATAGTGCGCACTCCCTTAGGAATTTCCCTAACCCAAAAGAAATATGTTCAGGATTTGTTGACCAAATTTCACTTACATACGGTTAAATCTGTGCGCATCCCTCTAGTATCCCGTACTGTATCATCTCTTGAAGATGGTGAATTACTTGCAGATGCTTCTACTTATCGGAGTATGGTAGGTGCTTTGCAATATGTAACTATGATGAGGCCTGATATTGCTTTTGCTGTTAATCTTGTTTATCAATTTATGCATGCTCCTCGTACTACTCACCTACGTGTTGTTCAGCGCATTTTCAGATATTTGCAGGGCACTAGTGACCATGGCTTGTTTTTCCGCAAGTCTACTTCTCCAAGTCTTGTGGTGGCGTATTTTGATGCAGAGATTGGGCAGGATGTCCAAACAGTTCTCGTTCCACAACTGGATATGCCATATTTCTTGGCAATAATCTTGTTTTCTGGCGTAGTAAGAAACAACCTACAGGGTTAGCTTCTTGCTGAGATTGGTCTTGTTCTTCGTCAACCGATTCGTCTTCTATGTGACAACATCAGTGCTACATACTTAACGGCGAATCTTGTTCTTCATGATCGTTCCAAGCATGTCAAGGTAGATTATCATTTTGTTCGTGAGCGTGTTGCTCATGGTGATCTGGTAGTTCGTTATATTCCTACAAGGTTTCAGCTTGCAGATATTTTGATCAAGGCCCTTCCGTCTCCGCAGTTCCATTTTCTTAAGTCCAATCTGTTTGTGCGTCCCCCTGATCAACTTGAGGGGGCGTAATAGAAGATATTAATGAAATATATAAATATTTATTATTTAGGAAGCTGTATCGATTTTCGGTTTTAGACTCTGTATATCTCTCTATATATATGATATGTCAGGCTCCCAGTTGGGGTGAGCCATTATCTGCAATATTCCTTCCTAGGAGGGAAGGGGAACCAAGATCGAGTTCAAGGCCCTTCTCCACTACATACATATTCTAAATGATTCTGTGAGGATGGAAAATCCTCTACAATATTGTTGAAATGCGATCATCAATTGCATTCTACTACAACACAAGGAAAAGAAAATTACCAGAGTCATTTTGAGTGGTATTGTGTGGCTAGTGATCCTTAGAAAGACTCCCATAACCCAAAAAAAGGAAAAAAAGTTAAAAGACATTACAAAAACTTGTGTGAAAAGTGAGAACTTAATCAATGATGAACCAATAATATAAATCTTTTTAAATATACTTTTCATATCCTAAATATTTTCACTAAAGTCCTTAGTCCACACAGCAAGACATGCTAAAAAGGCATGCAACATGCTCCTTGATTTCCTTCCAAACAATAAGAATTTGATTTGGTAGTTTGTTGCCAACGACCTCCCCTTTCCCTATTTTTAGATTCATTTATTTGTAATTATTAGAAATTTTGGCTAAAATACCTTAAGTATACCACGAATTGACAATAAGTCACTTTCATTCCAAAAAAAAAAACAATAAGTCATTTAAAAGATTATTTTTGTTCAATATCCCCTATTAAATTATAAAATCTAATCGCTCGTAACCCACCTAAATCCCAAATTTTTGGGTGTTGGAGTTGTACCCAACCCCTTAACGACTAAACCCATTTGCTAACTAACTTTTAGGCTTATGTGTTATAACCACAACTATTACGCATGTGAGTCACTTACTATTATTTTTACCCCCTCCTTTTCCAATAACTTGTTATTCAACTTTGACTTCAAAAAATTATATTGGGGAGTAATTAGAGGAATATGAGCAGCAAAAACACTTGCAAGCGACTCATATGCGTAGCAAGTGATAAGGGTATATCGCTCACATAAGTTTTAAAGTTGTCTAAAACTGGATCTCGGGGGGTTACGAGACTCATGACTAGGTTTTTATTTCAAAGAAAAAATTCATGATGATATATATGTTATTGAAAAACGTTCAACGCATACTTTTAAATGAGTATAATATTAAATATCTTTAATTGAATATTAAAGTTTAAAGACAAATTTTTAAAAATCAATTCAGTTCAAATAAAATAATCACTTCGAATGAATTGAAAAGAACTTACCTTAGAAGGAGAATACCTTATTACTCCTATGTACTTAGTTGGCAAGACTTGAGCACCACTCATAAACTCATCACAATATTAGGGCTTGGCCCACTTTTGCAACCAAAAAAAAAAATTCTCATCACAATATTCACGATCTCCCAATATGAAACATGGGGTGATATAATAATGATCATCTAAAACTAACACCCTCATTAAAATCAATAAAATACTAGGAGTATAATATTAACCATCTAATTATAATATGCAACTCCTCCTAATTAAGTTTCTAATATTTTCTATCTAATGCTTCAACTATTCTATATTATCTTTTATTTTTTCAAGGTATATGGGTCTATAAAATAAAATTACTCTTGTCAGATTCATCTTAAATAATACTTTTAAAAAATCATTGACTGTGAAAAAAGTAAGTATAAAGATTAAACTGATACATATGGAGTATAATAACTATAAAAAAACGATTTGAAGTAAATAAAAATAAACTAAGGGAAAACATTCACTAACAAATAAATTTGTGCATTCCGTGTGACAAAAACTACGTGTGAGACTAACTCATAGAAAAATAGGGTCACATTTTTGCAATATTTGGGCCACTACTTATGATGAGCAATGACCTTTATTTTACTTAAAAATGACTTTTTTTTTTTTTTTTTTTTGAGGGTTACTTGAAAGTGACTATTGTCTTACTAAAACTTACAATAAGATCTTTTTATACAAATTTTTATGAAAAAATAGCGGTTAGCTAATAGTTTTAATTTAATATTTAGTAAAGCCACTAGTTTTTTTTCTGGCTTAGTGGACTTTTTTTTTTCTAATTTTCTAATTTTTATTTTAAGGAAAAGAGAACTTTATATTGAAGTAGAAGAGTGAGCAGACCCTCAAAACCCTCGTTTCCCAAAACTTAGAGAAAGGGACTGAAATTCCATCCCAAGAACTCTCAAAGATGAATCCTTTCTACATCACCACCACACCTCACCAAAACCACAACCCTACCCGTTCTAGAACCTTCACAATCAACATCTACTCCCACTCCATCCATACAACCGTAACTTCAACACCCGCCATCGCCCGCGAATGGGTCTACAACCTCCGCAACAACCACCATGACTCTCTCTCCAACGGCACCCTCATTATCGGGCTCGGCGTACAATGGCGTGCTACCACCTCCAACTCCCCCGAACCCGCCACACTCCAACTCTGTTATGATTCCAACTGTCTCATCTTTCAGCTCTGCCACGCGCCTAATATACCCGCCACGCTCCGGAAGCTCCTCGTCGATGATCGGGTTACGTTTGTAGGTGTTCATAATGGGAGGGATAAGAAGATTCTAGAAGAAAGTTGTCATGAGTTGGAGATTGGAACAACATTGGTTGATTTGGCTAAAGAGTGGTGTGGGAATAATAATACTTCTATGGAAGAGATGGCTAGATGTTTGCTTGGGATGAATGGTGTTGTTAAACCAAGGTGGGTTGGGTTAAGTGATTGGGAAGAGTTTTGGCTAAGTAATGAACAAGTTCAATATGCTTGTGTTGATGTTTTTGTGGCTTTTTTGCTTGCTAAGCCTTTAGGGTTTCCAAGATTTGATGATGAAGATGAGTATGATGATGATGATGATGATGATGATGATGATGATGATGAATATTATGATGAGTGGATTGGTGAGGGTGGTTATGATGATTTTTGCAACCCGTGGAATTATGTAGATGAAGACTACAAGACCTGGTAATAACTTAATTTAATTAATCCTGATGATGGTTTAGAGAGGACTTTGTTAAATTTATTTTTTTGAACTTTGTTGAATTTTGTTTAATCTAGTGAATATGTTAAATTTCGTTAAACTTTGTTGAAATTTATTTATTTTACTAAATTTTGTTGAATTTTGTTGATTCACGTGATTTTAATAATTAGTGCGTGTCTGTGTATGTTGATTTGTTTAACTTTGTTGAATTTACCAAATTTAAGTTGGGGGAGAACATACCCTTACATCTTGTTTGGTTATATTAAGGTTGTGTAGCTGTAGCCATTAAATGTAAATTAATGAAATAAATTAGTAGAAAACTTCTAAAAATTGCTACAAAATGCTAATAAACTAGTTGGATTTGTGATGCAGGTGAAAGCTTGCACGGATAGCTTTCACAAAATTAGTTGTAGTTGTAGCTGTAGCTGCAAATTAAAAATCTAATGGCAAACTGTTTGGTAGCAGAGAGTAAAAAGTACTAGCTGCAAGTTTCAAGTTGTAGCTTTTATTGAAAAGTTAGCTGTTCGTGCCAAACAGAGCAAAGAAGATTGGAAAGGATAAGAAAGGAAGGGAAGACAAGAGAAAGGAAAAGAAAGGAATGGAAAAGAATTATGTTTTCTACGTTTGGTTGTGTAAGTACTAAGGCCTCGTGTACTTGCTTGTAGTCAAATGTAATGCAATGCAATCATTTTGTAGGGTAATTGTGGGGTGAAAAGTGAAGGAGTGGGAGAAGAACGATGAGAAAAGTGGGGTTGATTGCATCATTCAATGTAATCACAAATCACAATTGCTCAATTTTTCTCATGTAATGTTGATTAATTTGAATGATGTAATCAACCTCAATTTTCCCATCTCCTTCATTCCCTTCCTTCATTTTCCACTTTACATCTACCCTATAAAATGATTGCATTGTAAGCATTTGATTGCAAGCAAGTAAACATCACCTAATTGAAAAGAAAATGTTAACATTTTCCGTTATTTAGTTAATGTGATTTGGAAGGAAAGAAAAGGAAAGATAGTTGTAAACTCCCTTTCCGTCCATATTCCACCAAATTGGTAGGAAAGAAAATTAAAGATTTCATAGGAAAACTTTCCCATCATTTTCTTTCCCTTCCCATCAATTTTTTCTTATTTTAAAACCAAACATGGGAAAAGTAACCGATTTCTTTTCCTTTCCTTTCTTTTCCTCTCTACCAAATAAGCTCTTATTCTTGATATTTTGATTGTCATATGGCAGCAGAGAGGATATAGGTCAATGATGCAAATTGAGCTAGATAGTAGCAGTAGTATTAAATCCTTTGTGTATTAATAAGGAGTAGCACTGTAAGCAATGTAGCACGTAAACGGGATCGCGTAAATGGGAAACGGGAGCGATAAGTTAAGCCCTATTCTCTTTAACAGAATGGTGCATGACGATGAGAAACAGAACGGTACGGAACGGAAAGGAACAACGAGGATAATGAAATAAAAAAATGTGAGAACAAACAAAGTACAGAATGCAGAAGGGAACAAAGCGACATGGAAGAGAATGCAACATGGAGACGACGAAAAGAATAGGGCCTTACACATGATCTGAATTAAACTAAATAGAATTTAAGTGAAATTAAGATGAGTAGAACCGAGCCTAATGGGTGATCGGTTCATTTTTGGGGTAGGGAAATGGATCAATAAACGGAAAATAAGGGCAAATGAATGGAATTATTCCAACATGTTATTAAATCGCAACCCGGACATCGCACGACTTTAAAACTAGTGAATCAATAAAGGAAAATAAGTGGAAATGAATGGAATTGACCCTTATTGTTTAGTTCATTGTTCAAAAGGAATATAATTACCTTCTATTCCCTTTGTTGTTGTTTGGTTTGTTGGTAGGAAACCCAATTTTGTATATAATAATAATAATAATAATAATAATAATAATAATAATAATAATAATAATAATAATTATTATTATTATTATTATTATTATTATTATTATTATTATTATTATTTTGGGGAAATAATTCAAATAAAGTTACTTTTTTGGATAGATTCTTTCCACTATGGTTAAAACATTTAACAAATTTACAAAAAATACAATTGTGAAAATACTATACAAAAAATACTATAACAATCCAATGACTTAGCGCCCCATAATCACCTAATTTCGACAAAATCTAATTCCACCCGAGAAAGTTGAATAGATATGCCGAAACCAACCCGCACCCTCGGTCCAATAACAAATCGCAAGTAATTGCTCAAAATCGACCTGATCCACTCAAACTTCCAAACCAATCCGAAAACAAATTTTAACAGATTATTAAAGTAACTTGAAATTGAAAATAATTGATTTGGTAAAGCTATATCGAAACTAACTCGATCAAAATTCTACAAGAAACCATGTAAATCGACTCAATCAATCAAAATCTGAAATTGACAAAAAAAGAATGTTTTAAGTAAATATTATACAAAGATCGAAATATGCCCATTTACGAATTCAAGAAAACAATAATTCACATTAAATTAATATCATGTTAAACTCGATATACTTTAACACAATAGCTTACCCAGTCATTTGGTTTGTGGCCCCGATCTTATACAATAGAGTACAAGATTTGAATTATGTTGGAGTTTGAATAATTAGGCCAAACATAATTTGTCTCAAACACGAAATTGTAAGCATGATCCAACTTGACTCTTTTTCTTTTTTTTTCTTTTTTTTTTTTTTTTTTTTGTGTGTGTGTGTGTGTGTGAGAGGTGTGATCCAACTTGACTTAAGCAATAATCGAAAGAACTCAAGATAAGTAGGGTTGTCAAAAGAAAACACAAGAAGTTATGTTTTTGGGAAAGTATAAAACTGTTATGTTGTTTGATTAACATAAAATACAGAAAGTTTTATTTTCTACGAACTTCTACTTCTACAAAATAGGGGAAGTACTTGCCAAGCCCCGCCCCTATATAAGTGGAAGCATAATTTTCTACGTCAACTAAAATACTTTTTGTACTTCCCTTGAACTTCTAATACATGGGAGTTACGCGTAAATTTTTATGTGGTCTTGGGTGTATGTACTACTCTTATTTTTATTTTTTTGAGCTTTATATTATGCTAACTTGCTTGGGTTTAACAATACATGTTTATATGCCTGAAATTACATACACCCAAAATTAGGACAGAATTGTTGGAAATTAGAACTTACTAGGAAATTGAACTTTCTACAACGAACCAGACCACCACTAAGATTGGCTGGAATACCCCAAAATAAAAGAGAAATCCGAATGTGTTGTGGGTAGAGCTGGCAAAATCCGACCCGACCCGAGATAACCGACCCGATCTGTCCGATATCAACCTGTTCGACACCCAAACATGTACTCCGAAATCGATCCGATCCGACCTGATCCAACTCGACACCCACCAACACCCGTTCTCCTCATCAACTCGAAATCGATAACATCCGACCCGAAGTTACCCGAAACCGAAATGAATCTGAGCCAACTCTACCCGAAACCCGAATATATTCGACTTATAATGACAAAATATTCAAAATGATTGAGAAATTACTAACTAAACACACATGTATTCCATATTATTGAAAATTTTCATTTAAAATTGAGTTTTTTTATTTTATTTTCGACTTTATATGCTCTGAAATATGAATTAAATTTGACCTGATATGATCCGAAAACTGAATTAACCCGAATTTGACTTAACCGAAACCCGAACTAACCCGACCCGAGTTGACACATAACCCGACATCAGCATAAATCTGAATCAATCCGACTCGACCCAACCCAATCCGATTACTCTTCTAACCCGATATTACCCAAACCCGTAATGACCAGAAATTGAAAAAATCCTACCCAAATTCGACCGGATCCACCCGATTGTCACCACTAGTTGTGGGGCGTAACAAACCGGTCGTTGGAAGAGCCGTCAATGTTAAATTTAGTTAGAACAACCGTCACTAAGAAAAAAGACGATAGGAGTTAATATAAGCCTTGAAAGGAAAGGTTTAACAACACCAGAGAAGATCATGATGATATTTGGTTTGGTGTTCCACGCACTATATATAGTGTCATTTTCATAATGATTGATTCCTTATATTAATTGTAACATCATTTTTCGTTCATCAGAATTCCTTCTTTGGATATTCAAATTAGCAAAGATCAGGGGGTCTTAATTCAAATATGAGAAACCCCTATTTTCTAAGTGGAACATTTCATAACATAAGGTCTGGACCGTTTTAAGTTTATTAGACAAGTTACTTTGGATCAGATATTATATCATTAAGCCTTGGTCGTTTTGACCATCGAGAATACTGGATTAGGGTTGGACGTAGACCTGACAAAGCTGACCTGGACCCGATAACCCGATCCGAAATACCTTATTTGATACCCGGTTTTGACCCGAATAGTAAACCCTAAGTTGAACCGAAACCGAAAATCAATCCAACCCAAACCTAACCCGACTCGAAACCGATCTGATCTGAATGACCCGAAATTAACCGATCTGGATGCGACCCAATAATTAATGATCCGAACCCGAACCGAATCCGATCTGAACCCGAACCGAATCCAAAAATTTGCAAGTTTAAAACTTTCACTTTTTGCTTATTTGTGTCCTTAACATAGTATGATAAGAATATTTTACTCTTTTCAAACGTCCTTTTATTGTTTTCGAAAGGAAAATCATAAATAAATCATTATATTTCATGTGTATTGCTAAAATTTACAATAATATAAACCCGACTTGAATCCAAACCCGAAAAGAATCGGAAACCCGAATCCATACCCGATCCGAATGTATTTGACCCGTAATCGAATCGAACCTGAAGCAACTTGAACAAATTAAAACCAAACCCGACCCGTGTTGAACCGAACCCGAACCGAACCCATACAAGTTGACCCGAAAATGACCCGAACCGAAATGATCCGAACCGAACCCGATCCGAACGACCCGTTTGCCAGGTCTAGTTGGACGGGAGGGGGTGATGTAAGTTTTGAATAATACTCCATTCATTTCTCTTTAAACTTCCTATGAGTTGGCAATGCAAGCTAGTACATGTGTACAGAGAGGCAAACACAGTTGCGGACTGGTTGGCGAATTATAGCTTAACTATTGAAGAACCCCTACGAGAGTTTGAGGCACTCATACCAAGCATGATGAATGTACTATTTGAGGACCTTACAGGGTTCGCAAATCCTAGGATGATTGTTAGCTAGTTATTTTGCTTTTATTTTTGTTTGGGCCTTTGCCTTCCATGTTACTAAAAAAATAAAAAAAATAAAATTTCCTATGAGTTATGATTTAAAAGTATATGAATTAGATTTCATTTGAAATGTATTTTTAAAATATCAGATTTTTATATATTCTACTTGTATAATTTTATAGATATTGATGGTCAAAGTATCACATTAAAAACCGCATGCAAAAAAGCAAGTGGTAAGTTTAAAGATAAACAGAGGGAGTAATATTTTGATATATTTTCATATGTATGTTGGTTTAGGTGATTATTGTTTGGGGTTTAGATCGAATTTTATCCAGTCTAATAAGAGAGCATTTCAAGAAATTTAATTGTTGCGAGCATCTAATAGTACGTGACATCCATTTTTATTAGCCAATGATGATAATCTACAATTTGAATATCAATACTCGAATAATATGAGTTAACCTCCTAATTACCCATTTCTATATACATATAAGGGGGTGTTTGGTTGGGCCAAATGGAATGGAATGGAATTAGTAAACTCATTCTTAGTGTTTGTTTCACGTATTTAGGTAAGAAACTTGAATCCCTCAGAATCCAAAACGGAATTGCTTAACGTAAATCTAAAATTACTAAACCTAAATATTTTTGTCACAATATTTCCCAAAACACCATTTTACTTGAAACACAATCCTCTCCCATTTTCTTCCTCCTCCCCCACTTTGACCTCTATTGTCTTTCACGGTTTCACCCAATGAACAACTCAATTTAATTAGCATGATTGATAGGTGAATAAAATGTTTTTCATGTAACAATTACAGTTGTAATTTATTAGCTTCTACTAATTTGTACTTTTATACAATTATCTGAGTTCCCCTTAGAAAAAATATATACGTGAGTTAGAGTTTATGGTGGCAGGTCGGTGGTGAAGGTTTCGACGGGTTTTGCTGGGTGACGATTGGTTTCACCGGGGCTTGGTTGAGTGGTGGTTGGTCGGGCTGAGCACACAGAGATGAAGATAGAAAGAGAGGCGATGTTCGACAATCGATATGGAGGTTAGGGATTGGTGGCCGGCGAGAGTGGATGTTGGGGGTGAGCATCTGAGCGGGTTTAGGTAGAGGTAGTTGGGTGTAAGGTTGATTGATGGTGGGTCTGTAGCAAGCTTCAGTTACAGATTTTTATGGTTTTCACGGCAAAACAAAGAAAGGGAGGTAGAGAGAGAAAGGAGGAGGAGGGAGAAAGGGTTTGGGAAAGTGTTAGGGGTAGTTTGGGAAAATGAGGTTTACGTTTAGTATTTTTGAATTTACGTTTAACAACCCTTTTAAATCCCCCAAATTTAATACCACTTGAAACTCCCCAATTTCTAGTGGTATCAAACTGAAACCTGTACACAAACAAAACAAAAATAAAACATATGCAAATTAAAACAACCCAGGTACTCTCTCCTCACTACTCTACCGGAGCAACACCAACGACCACCCCAGCGCCGCCCGTTCGGCCACCGTAACTGCATTAGCTACCCCCTCCGTTACCACCGCTAAAGTCTCCTCCCGCCAGCGATCCCAACGGAGCCCCTGCCTCTCTCTCCATAATTTCAGCCTTGTTTCACCCTCATCCCTCTCCCTTCCACCATCTCCTGCCCAAACCTACCTGGTCCCTTACACCACCACCTCCTCACCCAGATCTACATATGTACTCATCGGTCAACTACAAAGCCGTGGCTGAATCGAAGAAGTGCAGCAAACAAAGGCGTAATTTACCAGTGGGTTATTGAGGAGAGAGGAGAGAGAAAGGGTGGGTGGGTTTTTTTTTGTAATTTTATTTGTTTAATTTCTTTTAATAAAATTAAAAAGAATGCCTTTTAAATGGAAAAGGAAAAAAAGGATAAAATGAGATCTGATTTCATACCTTCACCTAACCAAACAACATACAACATTTATGGGTTTCCCATTCCAAACCCCCAGGTATCATTCTGATACGGATTCCATTCCAATTCTCTAAACCAAACAGGCTCTAAGTGTTTCCACAAGCTAAGCTTTCCAACGTCATCTCATTCGCCCAAAGTAGATATTTGAAGCGATTATATTGTTATAGTTCGAAGAAGTTATGAGCCAAAATAATGTTTCAATTACCCCATGCCATTGTTCAAGATTGAATTTCAAACATAAGCTTGCCGTAGTTCAAAGTTCAAATTTGCAAGGCCACTCCACTTTGCTTTTAAAGTTTTAACAAAAGATCATTGGGCCTTTAGGTACAACCTCTGGTCCCTTCCATAAAAGTGTTGTTACTGTTACATGCCTTGTTAAGCTTCATGGCGCCCAATGCAAGATAAACTATGGAGTACTGTGGACATCATTTGAACGTCTCCCGTATATTACACGATTCCCATGGCTTTTGTATAATAATAAAGTAGTATTATTTGATTTGAATCCCCAATTACAAAATTTAATTATTGCACTTATCATGTAATTAGCTCCCTTGCCCAAGCAAACCCTGACATAGAATTGTGAGTTTAGACAAACAGAAAGAGTGTGAGAAAAAAAAAAAAGGCTAAATAACAACAAACTTCAAGGTTTGAAGATAGTGTTTTTGTTGGAAGCTTGTTGTCGTTTTGGGCATTACCAAGAGAAATTTTGCATGAATGTATCATTTATGTTTCCATCTAGGATCAAATCATTTCAAATGTCACTATTTCTTTTGTTCCAACGAGATTATTGCACTTTTTGTTTTTATCTTGCTACTAAAATCAAGCACCAAAAATGGATATTTATGTTGCAAAAAAGGTCAAATAAAACATTTTCTTAAGTCATAATGTAGTTTACAAATAAAAGATGTCAAAAGAATATACTATAAAACAATCTTAGCATAAATTTTCACGGTACAACGAAGACTTCTAAATGAAACAAGATTTACTATTAGAGTCCTACATTTCTTAATAATAATCCTAATTTTCTCTAAGTTAGTATAAAATAAGATTCACTTGAATTCAAAATTTGCCTTTACTCTTTAGATGTCAAAAAAAAAAAAAAATTAAAAACCTCAAATGTAAGTTTGTAATAGATCCTAAAACCTACTTAAGATTTCCTAATTTTAAATTAAGTGTTTTTGTTCATGTTCTCAGTCTTCTAACAGCCACAAGTAGCTTCATTAGTTCAGTACTCTCCTCCCATAAATACTTCAAGCTCCAAAACAATACAAGAGAAAGAGAAAGAAAAAGAAGATATTTGTCTTCATTTCTTCAATATATTCGCCATTACCCTTCACTAGCAGACACAGTGAACTCTTGCGGATAAAAACCTCTCCTAATCCAATTACAAACCAATAAAATCACCTACCCACATCACTGGCTAGCTCTTGAGCCCTATAACTTCATAGTTAAAGATCAGTAGACCCCAAATAGCAACATAAATTAAACTCAAAACCCAAATCTTCAAATGGGTATTTTTGTGACAAGTGGTTAATTTGTGAAGAAGTTAGAAAAATGGATGATTTAGGAGAGAGAAAGGAGGGTTTAGTGAGAAAGGAAGAATGTACATTTGGGGATTTGATTGATGATGGGAGAAGAGAAAGTAGTTCAAGTTCTGATTTTGGAACTTCAGAAGCAAATGGCAATGGCCAAAGTTGTAGCTCAGAAGAGTCATCTTCAACCCCTTCACCATCTTGGGCTTTTCCTTCACCAGCAACCACAGTTGCCACAACCCCACAATGCAAAGAGAAACCCAATTTGGATGTTCATAGCAGCAAGTTGGAAAAGTGTGGTTCTTCAATCTCAGGTTTGTATTTTTTGTCAAAAAATTTGTTGGTATTTTTTTTTGGGTCAAAACCCTTGTCTGAATTTGGTTTTATTTGTCAAATTGATGGTAATGTGAATATTTTTGGTGATAGAAATGGACATGATGAAGGAAAGATTTGCAAAATTGCTACTTGGGGAAGATATGTCTGGTTGTGGAAATGGGGTTAACACAGCTTTGGCTATTTCAAATGCCATAACTAATTTATGTGGTAAGGCTATGTCTTTTTTTTCAGTTTATATGGAGTTTTGTCCCTTTGATTATTGTTTCTTATGGTAGTTACTATTGTATTTGTTAATGATAGCCACATTATTTGGGCAACTATGGAAACTTGAACCTCTGTCTCTTCCAAAGAAAGCAATGTGGAGAAGAGAGATGGATTGGCTTCTTTCTGTGGGTGATCACATTGTGGAGTTAAAACCCTCATGGCAAACATTCCCTGATGGAAGCAAGCTGGAGGTAGAGTTACATTCATGTTGCCAATGTTTCTAAAAACAATGTTGCTAAGGTTTCTGTAGGATTTTGTCTCTATTCCTGTAGGAGTAGTTTCTGTTGAGATTCTTTTAGAAACAGTCTGTATGCAGGTCAGGTATAAGTTTGCGTCAGTTATAAGTATGCGTAGATCATGGATTGCCGAATTCCATCCTTGGAGGAATCCATACTGGTTATAGGTCTGTTAGGATTGTGTTTGTTCCAGGATCTGTGTTGCCCCATTATGGCTATTGCATCTTACATGGCTTTAGAATTAGAATTGGTAACCTCTATTTCTTCTCAAAGACAGTTTGTATGTTTCCCAGTTAGGAAACACAATTATTCAGGACAAATGAACAGTTACATAGTGAAGGCCTCGTTTATATCACACAATAATCTAATCAATCTCACTGAACATGTTGTGTGTGGCTATCTCAGATTAGAACAGAACAACAGATGTGAACGATGACAGCACCATGTTAGATACTATATGTAGAATCTTTGCAAAATTGAAGAGTAACAAATGATGCATTAATGTATCTGATAATATGGTATCTCTTCTTGTCACAGGTTATGACCTGCAGACCACGATCAGATCTTTATGTTAATCTCCCAGCTCTCAGAAAGCTGGATAATATGTTGACTGTAAGATTTGCCTCTCACTGTTATCTATCATGGCTGCTAGTGTTGCTTGATCTGAAACTTTTAATCTTATATATTCAGGAGGTATTGGATAGCTTTATCAACACAGAGTTTTGGTATGTGGACCAAGGAATTGTAGCCGCAGAGACTGACGGATCAGCCTCGTTCCGGAGACAGCTTCAAAGGCAAGAAGAGAAATGGTGGTTGCCTGTCCCTCGTGTGCCCCCTGGAGGTCTACACGAGGACACCAGGAAGCAGTTGCAGCATAAGCGCGATTGCACAAACCAAATCCTCAAGGCTGCTATGGCAATCAACAGCATTACCTTAGCTGATATGAAAGTCCCAGCTTCCTATTTGGATAATCTTCCAAAGGTAAGGGAATGTGAATAACACCTGCAGTGCTTCTAATAGAAAGTAGAATTTATACTATTGATAAAGATGGTTATTAATGGTAATGGATCATTACTGTTGAAGGCATTATTTATGGTACCGTGAATATTTGCATATTGATAGGAGTTTATATTAATTAATTACATTACAGAATGGAAGGGCTAGCTTGGGTGATCTTATCTACCGGTATATTACCTCTGACCAGTTCTCCCCAGAATGCCTGCTAGACTGCCTTGATCTGTCATCTGAGCACCAAGCAATTGAAATCGCTAACCGAGCAGAGGCTTCAGTTTATATATGGCGGCAGAGGGTGAATTCAAAACCCAATAACAATGCGAGGCGATCCACATCAAAGTCGTCATGGGAAATCGTGAAGGATTTAATGGTTGATGTGGAAAAGAGGGAACTACTGGCAGACAGAGCAGAAAGCCTTCTACTTAGTTTGAAACAACGGTTCCCTGGACTCCCTCAGACAACATTAGACATGAGCAAAATTCAGTACAACAAGGTTTGATATTCTCATCCTAATACCCTCTCCCCCCCTCCCCTCCCTTGCTCCCCACCTCCGAAAGAAAAAAAAGAAAGAAAAAGAAAACGAAGAAAGCAATAGACAGTGTTCCTAAGCATAAATCTGATTTCCTTGTTTAGGATGTAGGGAAGGCGATTCTGGAGAGCTACTCAAGGGTACTAGAGAGCCTGGCCTTTAACATTGTTGCAAGAATAGACGATCTGTTTTATGTGGATGACATGACGAAACACACAGATCGGTTCCCATCCATCTCTAAGGTTAGTGTCATTGCTCACAAAACTGTGACAATTCCGTATTCAGTCCCTGCATCAGCCACCCCATATAAGTCAGCCTTTACAACACCTAATTTTACACCGGGCAAAGGAGAACGAGAAAGATCACCACTACGGTCTCCTTTCCTCAGCAGCAGTGGCAAGATTATGAACCATGGGATCGGAGTTAAAAAAGTGCATACAGACTACCTTAACGTTGATGCCAAAGTTAGTGAACAAGGATGCTACACTCCACAACACGACATGATACCATATACTATCAATGAAACATCGGCTGCGTTTGCTGAGATTAGACCATCCGAAAGTGGAAAAGAGCCTGGTAGCCCAGCATCAGAAGAGCGGACTACTTGACCAGAAGAGCGGACTATCAATTTCACAGTTGTGATTAGCCTTTTTTCTTTTATGTATAACAGCAATATTGACATTTGACAGTGTGGAAATACAGGGAGTACTTGTAATATTTTGTGTGAAGCTTCCTTTTGGTTTTTTTCTTACTCTGAATCACAAACGAGCTAAACGGATACGTCTACATTCTACCTCAAATAACCAATAGGTCATGCCCAACCAAGCATGTTTGTGATGACTACTCTGCCTTCCATACTCGTTTGGGGCTACATGGGAACTCACCATGATATCCTCATATGATTATTGATTTCTTACCAAATACTCCACACAATCAACAAAAAGTGAAGCAATCTGTCCCTTTGTAAAGAAGCATCCTGTGCAGTATGATGGGCCTGCAGAACAGCAGAAGTGTGGTTCAACTTGGTAAAAACCAGGGGTGCAAGTTTGTTTTCCACCAAATTACCAGCTCAGTAAATTTTAGTTACAACTACTTATTTGAATTTCTGACCTGTAGTATTATGGTCAAGTACCTTTTCTTTTTTATTTTTTTTAATTTTCTTTTTTGGTTTTGGATTGGGGTCTTGATTCTGCACACTACATTTGGAGCCTCTGATTCTGAGATGGTTATTAACCCTTCCAACAGTTGCAAATAACAGCAGCATATACAGCAGGACATATTGCCCTGATGCAAATATCTCTTTTGTGTGTAAGCCACCTGAACTAGTCATTTAGCCCCTTGGGTTGTCTACTGGTTCAGCCGAAAACCGCCACAAGAGGTTGCAGAACAACACATCACAATCCCATTTACATTAAGATTATGTACTGTTCGGACTCTTTCAAGAGTGTCCTCACCACATAAACAACTTGTTTGGGCTCAGAAAGCAAAGAGATATACTATTGCAGAGAAGTACAACTGGCTCACAGACCTTGAAAATTTTGGGAATTGAAATGATCACTTTCTTTTTAGATTCCTTGAAAAATTGTTGGTTGATCTGACATAAATCTTCTGGCTTCAAGTTGTTGCATCCTCTGTTTGATTTTCTTGAGTTATGGTCTCCTTTTTGGCATATAGCCATAGTTGTTTACTGATTGAAAACTTCCCTAGAAATGCTTGGAGTGAAGAAAATTTGCAAATATTTGAGGGTCGGTTGTCAATTTGGATTTTTTTTTTTTTTTGTTAGGGGTCTCCAGGTTCATCCCGGCAAGGAGTATTTCCATTCCCCAAGATTCGAACCCTCGGCCTTAGTTAAGACACGTGAGTGTCGAACGACTCACACAAACCACTTGTTACTGTAATTGTCAATTGTCAATTTGGGCTTTCATACTTCATCTCTACATCCTTTTGAAAAGGCCTTGGTGAGGAATGAGGATTACTGCTACCAGGCTAGCGTTTACGTCTTTGCAAATATATGATCAACAAGTAATGAAAATTGTATTGTATTAGTAACCTAAAATATAATTAAACTCAACTCTTGCTATGTACTCTAATAACATTTGCAACTCCAGTCCAAAGATATAACGTCTGTATATTGTATTTTTATATACCAAAAAAACACTACACGAAGGAAATTTAAAAAAAAAAAAACAAAAAAAAAACAAACAAACAAAAAGGTCAGCCGGTCAATGAAATTTCCAAGGTGAGCAATGGAGATTTGCACAAGATCCTTGCCATGAACTTGTACAATCACTACTAGCAGAGCTATCATCACAGCATTTACAGACAAGACCAAGTGTACCAAGAAAGTTCGAATACCCTGAAATCAATGGCCATTTTCATAAGATTAGCAACCATAAAAACAAACCAAAATTAAGAAACAATGACCATTTCATAAATACAATCATTTACTTGAAGAGACATTATAGAAGAAAACAAGGGACTGAGCACGAAAACGAGACTTACTGAGCTGTAGATGCGGCCGAGAAGAAGAAGAAGGAGAAGGAGAAGGAAAATCTCTGCCTTCAACTACGATCTGATTGTTGTAGAACGATGAAGTAATAACAATTACCAAAATAAAATTTGATTGTAAATGCCTCATGTTAGTTTCTCCTATTTTTTCTACCAAATGAGCTTGGAAGTTGGAATACTAGAGACTAGATAAGTATGGTTTGTATATAGGCATATTATAAATATGAACAGGTTTACCAAACTAGAAAATTTCAGGGGATCTAGAAGAGTTGTGGCATATAATTGTAAGTATCTTGTTTAACGGGGAGACATAACCAAATATGTGGGGTCTTGCAATATTTCGCTGTTTGATTGCTGCATTATTACCTGGCAAAACAGGTGGTCAGGTTGAGTTTAGGTCGGTCAATGCTATTTTTGGGATTGAAGTGCAAATTTTAACTTCTCATTGATTTCTAAAATATGGACTCATATTTTGTCAGTTCTGTGACTGCATTATTGGGTTCAGGCTATTTTCCGGATTTGTAGTAGGTTGGGTTTCGAGTGATATTTGAGTTTGGTCAGATTTTACCAGCTCTCCGTATTATATAGGTATCTTGACATGAGAGGAAGCCTGCGGATGAGATGAATGCAGGTAGCTTACGTCTCGGCGCTCATCATCCTCGGAAGCTTCTTCCCTAGTCCTTATACAACTGGACAAGAAAAGTGCACGTATTCTCCTACTTTGCATCTTCCAAAGTTGACTAAGTTTATAAAAAAAACAAAGAAATTATGCAAAAGGTCTTGATTTTTGACGGGTTGTTGATTCCTACAGCTGAGTCTTAGTTAAATCTATATATCCTATGGCAGAGTTTCTAGATTGATTGGCCACATTTTTCGTGCTTGGAGTGTTACTTGGAAATTTTCTGATTTTTTCCACAAAACATCTAATAAGTTTAGTGAAGTATAGCTTGCAAAGATGTTTCTGATGTTTATAGTTTGGTCATATATAGTGTTAAGGCCGTAGTTAGAGATGGCCATGAGCCCATGACCGAACTGATACGCTGATCGTCATAACCCTCATATAACTTTTGTGTTTTCGTCTTTTGTCTTACAATCTTGTTCTTAGATCTATAATTGACCTAGAACTAGGAATTAGGGCCCAACAATTGATCGAGAAGCTCGACACTTAGGACATTTTTGTAGACTGGATTCCGGTAAGTTTCAAATTATTTCCAATTTCGAGTTAAAAATTTGAGTTTTCTCCAGTTTATTACGATTTTCTACAGTTTATTCCCGTTTTCTCCACTTTGTTCCAATTTTCTCAAGTTAATGTTTTGAGATAATAATAGTAATTAAGTATGGTTAACCTAAAAATAAATAATAAATATGTATTTTATATGTATTTAAGTCACTTTTAAAAAATACCCATTTTTATTATTTACTTCATTCGTCCGAAATTGACGTACTGATGTGATTTTTTGTGTCAAATTTTACAGATTTTGACATTTAATTTTGTGAAATAAATATAGAGATTTACAAAATCAAAGTACTTTTCACATAGATTCATTTTAGTTATATTTTCACAATATCAAATCGTCCATGATTGAAAAACGGAGTAGTTGTTTAATATGACTTTGATGTGGATCGACTTAATTTAGTGAACTAGTTTGTGTTGGTGGAAATGTTGTTTAATTACTTGATTTATATGGAATGTAGTTTGGATTTTCTTTAAGTATGCTTGAATGATTGAGCAACAAGATCTGAAAATACTGATTCTTGAGAGTTCACAAAAAATTCCAAAGGTGTGTTTTCTAAGACTCAGTCTTTGAAAATATCGGATCTTTCAAAGGTAAATTTTGATTATTTTCCAGTTTTTAATTTTATTTAGGAATTAAAAACAAATTCACGAACAAAACCATGATGCATCAGTAATATCAACATATATAGAGCTCACTCTAATATCAACCTGTTAGTATTTCTATGAACCTGGCCTAGAAATCAACTTAGCAAGACTCTCTCAACAACCTCAGCGATATGATACCTTATGACCTATGAAGACTTTCTTAGCGTTAGTGATATGATGTCTCATGTGGGGCCAAATTACCAAATTGGTATTTTAATTGGGGATGGAGTGACAGATTGGTATTTTCTTTTTCTCCGGCGACATTTAGACTTTTTTATTTGTCTCAGGGGGCACATAAGTATTGTTATTGTGAATCAACGATACTTTACCCCAAACCCACCCGACAAAATCTTCTTTTTTTCCTTCGTATTTTTAGCATCTATTACTAATTTCTACCATTTTGTCCAATTTTAGTAAAAAACTGAAAATCTCTCTCTCTCTCTCTCTCTCTCTCTCTCTCTCTCTCCAATTGAATCATACATGTTTATAACTTTAAAAAGGGGGCAAAAGTTAGGGTTCTTCACCAAACCAGAGAGAGCCCTAATTCACCTAATTGAGAAACTCAATTCGCCCAATTCATGTCCCCTTCTCACTCGCTCGAAGAGCACGAGCAAGGGGGTAAGTGAATTAATTTAATCTAAGTTTTGCATCTCTTTCTTAGTTGTTGTCACTCACTAGTACAAAAGGAAAATCAATAAGGTGATGATGATTGAAGATGAAATTAGGAGTAGAGAGCTCAGAAAAGAGAGTAGGAAACTCATACAAAAGAGAAGAGGGAGGGTGAAAAGTTAAAGATGGGAAAGGTTGGGTGTTTAGGAAACAAAATAAATGTAATCATTGTAAAACAATATAGTTGAAAATAAAATAAATAACAAGTGTTTTCGAAAATGGTAGATATTAGTAATAAATGCTAAAAATATGAAATAAAATAAGAAGATTCCTCGAGGCGGGATTTTTGGGGGTAAAGTGTCGCTAAGTAACAATAAAAATACTTATGTGTCGCCGAAGACCAAAAAAAAGGTCTAAATGTCTCCAGAGAAAACAAAAATACCAATCTCTCACTCCCTCTAAAATAAAAATACCAATTTGGTAATTTGGTCCCTCATGTGGCAAGTATCAGGTGATCGATGGACAAATGAGTGATGTCTTCACCCATTCACAAAGGGGAGGGATCGAAGATCGACCCTTAATTGAAGGATCGTATGAGCGTAACCATAAGCTTTGTTTTTGCAGCCAACTGATTCGATCTCAAGGAATCTGCCATGCTTTTCCTCACACGTGAGGATGGTGGTAACTCTTCGAAAAAGTAAGCATAATAGCAACAGATCTATCCGTAACATAAGTGAGCATATCGACCTTTAACAGGTTCCCAAACACAGTGAAGATATTGGATTCAAATAATATCACTTAACATAACTTTCGGAAGTAGAACACTTATCGTAATACTAACAAACAAAATCTTGATTATCGAACACTCCAATTTCATATAACCTATGACCCATCTAATTAAAGAATTGGCGATTGAATCCATATCAATATCTTCAACCAACTATTTTGATGTATCAAGACACTTCCTAGATTCTTCTAATTTAGGTTTATTTTTCTATAGATATACATCTCAGCTCCATAATCTGCAAGTTTTGTATAAATATCGGCTGCTAATTTGCGTGCTACAATTTGATGAAATCTTTTTGCATCCTTTGCGTCTGCACAAATTACCAAGTCTTTCCAAATAATTGAATTTCTTGGCAAACCTTATTTTTGAGTTCTGTTTTGCAAAGGTTAGGGTTTTGGTTGATCAGTTTGAATAATGGAGTGAAATGATCTTTGAGGTTCAAGTCATTTGATTCTTTCAGGTTCTTGAATATCAATTGAAGTTCACCAGAATCTGCCATGTCTTGAGTTTTCCTTGTTGTTCTACTATCGTTTGTGCATCAACTTGAGTTTCTTATTTAATATAAAGGATGTCGTTGTTATTTATGTCCTAATTACTTCTTTTTATGAAAGAATATTGATAGAGAGAGAAAATGCTCTGAAGCCCTTCTAGAACCCCCTGCCTTAAGAAACCTCCAGACAAACCACCTCCTCTCACCAAATCCTTCCACCGCCGTAATTTGTCAAGCAAATTTTCGATTTCTTTCTTGTATTCCTACTCTGATCTGCTTTGATTTATGGTCCCCAAGCTTCCCCTCTTGAACTTTTATAGCAGTAAACCAAGGCAATTTTTCGGGTCTATCTCTTTACTTGCTAAGCAAGGATTGATGAAGCTTGCTTCGATGACCATGGGGAATTACATGTGTGTAATACAAAACGAGGATCGAGCTTTTGCGGAGTCGAGTGAAGTTCCGTTTGCCATTTTGAGTAATTGGATCAAAAGGTTCTTGTGCAAAAAAGTGTTGCTGGATGCCTCACTCGCGTTTCAATTAGAGTTCTTGAAGAATTGAATGTCAGGATGAAAATTTGCAAGTTTCATGCGACTCGATACCTCGATTGCTCATTAAGTGGTAACCCAATTTTGATTAATGTGAAATTTTCCCCAAAATTGGGTTTTTGGAACGAATTTTACTCTTCAAGAGTAATTTTTGAGTATGATTCTTTAGATTTGTGGGTGTTTAATGTCTTTAGCTTATCGCATACTCAATTGATTCATGTTTGCTTTGGGAACCTGGCGAGATTTGGAGGCTCTTCGCCTTTTTCGTTGGTCTTATTCACATTCAATAACTGTTGTTGGTTCTGGCTTCTGGGTTGGGGGTTTTATTTCTCTTGCCTTCTCAATCACAAGTCTAAACCCGGTTGCTTCACATTTCTACTGTGAAATTTCTGTTCTCCCCGCCTTTTGGCTTCCCTTTTCTCCACCTCAAAATTTCTGTCTCCCTGTCGCTCGGTCTTTTAGAGCTTGTGTATTTGGTGGTGCTGGTGATTCCACCTCAATCCATACCATCAGTTCAGGCTTTCAACTACTCTCTTTTGTGGGAACTTTGGCTTGTTATTTTTTCAGTTGCAAACCCTTGAGCTCTGTATGTTTTCAGATCTATTGTTGAAAAATATTGATAAAATAATACCTCAATGAATAATACCTCGACTATACAAATAAATACAACAATGTTTACCAAAAGAAAAACAACATTAACGACAACAACTTTTAGAGATCAATACAAATATACACACTTTGAATATAAATAATGATTAATCAAATGCGAAGTATGTATGTATGTAAAAAGAAGAGATTAGAAGTAGCATGGGTTGAAGCACGCTGGGCGCTTTCCTTAGAGAGGAAATGCCCCGACTGCACTGGAAAATTAATCAAGTGCCTTCCTCCCCCAAGATACGACAATCCGTTGGAATTCTTCGGTGCAGCAAGGAGAAATCCCCGAACCAACAATTACCCAATGCTCACTAATAGTAGTATGTATTATTTAAATATGTATATGTGTATATTAGTATTGTTCGATATAAAACCACTTTATATATTTGATATAGTTGAAATACTAGATGGAGAAAACAATAGTGGGAGCTCTTTTTGGTAAAATAGCACTTGTAAAATAATTTTCACTCTATCTTTTTCTTTCGGCAAAGAGGGAGCCAAATATATAAACCTTTATTGGCTCAAAACCCAAGCACTAGAAATTACTGGCACAAAGTAACCGAAGACGCCAAAAGACCGTTATTCAATCTTGGAGTAAAACTCTCATAAAGACCATTTAGTGGGAGATACTCACAATTTTCATAATTGCACATTATGTGCTGTAACTTTAGCAACCTTTGGCTATATAATCAAATATAATGGTAAATGATTTTGATCATAAAGAAGATCAAACAAAACCGTTCAAAATCATCCAAGCTAATAAATATTATTTTAATAATATATTAATGATTTAAATATTAAAGCACACAATTTTTCAACAATCCCCCACATGATTTAAAATTTAAATCATTTTAATAAAAGTTTCAATAAAACGATTTTGTGAAAAATAAATAAAACATAATATACTAGTGAGCATATAATACTGTGCAATAGGCATAGGTACCTTTTGGGTTTGAACCTACACTTAGTGTGAATGAGCTTACACCCGAAAGAGTCGAAGTAACATAAATGTTTTGAACTTGACCCCTTATATTAGATTTGGACTCACCACACACACAATATGGGCATTTTGTCAGGTTGTATCGGTGGGGCGCGTTACGGTCATGCGCACGATATCTTGTCTCATGTGTGTCATTAGGGAATAGCCCAATTCCCACAGTGGCGACCCCCACCACCACACATCACTAGGTGAATCCTCCAAGAGTAGTATGTGACCACTACCCCGCAAACAAATATGTCTTTGGATTCATTAAGAGTTAAAACTCACCCTTAAACCGTCACATCCATCAGGAGCACTTCGCCATAGGAATGGGACCCGGAAGTTCCCCGCTAAATAATTTGTAGTGCTCTTTTTAGTTCACTCATCAGTTTCGTTATTACCCGTTGAACTTCATTCATGGGATCGCCATACCTCTGAAGACGGGTTTCCACTGTGGTGACTAATTTATGGGCTTCAGTCCCATTCCCCTCGACGATTCAAGTACTTGTTGGCGCGCCAAACCCTTTGTAAGCGGATCCCCAACATTCTTTTCAGACCTGACAAAATACAAACAAATCACACCGTGAGATATCAAGTGTCTTAAAGACTTATGTCTCACTGTCAAATGTCTCATTTTCTCATTAAACTTCTTACTATTCACTTTTGCTATAGCAGCTTGGCTATCACAGTGAAGAGAAATAGGAGGTATAGGCTGAGTTAATATAGGAATATCAGTTAATAAACTTTTCAACCACTCAGCTTCAGCACTAGCAGTATCTAGAGCTACTATTTCAGCTTCCATGGTGGAACGAGAAATAATTGTCTTCTTTACTGACTTCCAAGAAACTGCACCTCCATCCATACAAAATACATAACCACTAGTAGCTTTAATATCATGACAGCCAGTTATCCAATTGGCATCACAATATCCTTCAAGCACTGCAGGGTAACCCCTATAATGAATAGCATAATCAATCGTACCCTTTAAATATTTAAATAACCTTTCTAAAGCCGTCCAATGTGCAGCGCCAGGATTATGAGTATATCTAGCCAACTTACTGACCACAAATGCAATGTCAGGTCTAGTATAATTTGTGAGATGCAACAACGATCCAACAATTTGAGAATACTTATATTGGGAAATAGTTTCCTCCGCATTTTTCTTCAATTTAAAAGTTGGATCAAAAGGAGAATACACAGGACTCACATCAAAGAAACCAAACTTTTTCATCAACTTCTCAATATAGTGAGATTGTGTCAATGCAAATCCATCATGCTTCTTAATTATTTAATACCCAAAATCACATCAACTGGACCAAGGTCCTTCATATCAAAATTTTTAGACAAGAACTTTTTCGTATCATTTGCAACACGAATATCACTACTCAATATCAATATATCATCAACATATAAACAAAGAATTACACAAGTACCATCAACTTGCTTGATATAAAGATATTTATCACCACCATTAATTTGAAAACCATTTGAAACCATAACTTGATCAAACTTTTCACGCCATTGCATTGGTGCTTGTTTCAAACCATAAAGTGACTTTACAAGTTTACAAACTTTTTTCTCTTGGCCAGGAACAACAAAACCTTCCGGTTGCTCCATATAAATCTCCTCCTCCAAATCACCATTTAGAAAAGCAGTTTTCACATCCATTTGATGAATTTCTAATTTATAAATAGAGGCAATGGCAATTAAAACTCTAATTGTAGAAATTTTTGAAACAGGAGAATACGTATCAAAGAAATCTATACCTTTCACCTGTTTGAAATCTTGGACTACAAGTCTAGCTTTAAATTTTTCAATAGAACCGTCGGGTCGCAATTTCTTTTTAAAAATCCACTTGTACCTTAAAGTTTTACAACCAGGTGGAAGATCACTTAAAATCCAAATTTTATTTTGCAAAATAGAATTTACCTCACTTTGGATGGCTTCTTTCCAAAACGGAGTGTCAACAGACGTCATTGCTTCACTAAAAGTTTTTGAATCATCTTCAAGTAAAAATGTAACAAAATCGGGACCAAAACTTTTAGCTCTTTTGGCCCTTGTACTCTGTCTAGGGACAATGGGCTCAATTGGCTCCTGAATAAAACCACTAGAAGATGAAGGCTCACTAAAATTCAAAGTGGAAGGCTCGGAAACAGATTTTAAAATTTTAGTTTTCAAAGGAAAAATATTTTCAAAGAAAACAACATCACGAGATTCAATAATAGTATTAATTGAAATTTCAGGAACTTCAGAAGTCAATACCAAACATTTATAAGTAGTGCTATGTAAAGAATAACCAATAAAAGCACAATCAACTGTTTTTGGACCAATTTTCCTTTTCTTTGTTGTAGGTATATTTACCTTGGCTAAGCACCCCCACACTTTGATATGTTTCAAAGTCGGCTTTTTATTTTTCCACAACTCATAGGGGGTCTTATCAATATTTTTATAAGGCACTCTATTCAACACATAGCAAGCAACATATAAAGCCTCACCCCACAAATTATTAGGCAAGCCAGAACTAAGCAACATCACATTAATCATGCCCAACAAAGTTCGATTTTTTCTTTCTGCAACCCCATTAGATTGAGGTGCACGAGGAGGCGAAACCTGATGTATAACACCATGTTCTTCACAAAATTGAATCATCTTAGTAGGAGCATACTCACCTCCTCTATCGGAACAAAGAATCTTACTTTTCTTTTCCAATTGATTTTCAACTTCAGCTTTATAAGCTTTAAATCTATCAAACAAATTACTCTTGGCACTAACCAAATAAACATAGCAATATTTGGAATAATCATCAATAAAGGTAATAAAATACCTTTTTCCACCACGAGTCAAAACATTTTCACTATCACAAAGATCACTATGAATTAACTCTAACAGGGTAGTTTCTTTTTCAACCGACTTAAAAAGTTTTCTAGGTTGTTTAACTTGCATATATAATTCACATCTTTCTTTAGCATCAACACTAGATTTAGGAATAAGGTCTAAATGCATCGTACGTCTAATAGTTTGCAAATTCACATGACCAAGCATAGCATGCCAAATATTAGAAATTTCAACATTTGCAACATACAAAGAATTACCAGAAATATTATTTACCTATTTGGGCACAACATTAAGTTTAAATAATCCATCACATATATAACCTTTACAAATAAAATTACCATATTTTGTAATCACAATTGCATTAGATCTAAGAATAACTTTATAGCCACATTGTACCAACAAGGAAGTACTAATAAGATTTTTTTCTAACATGGGGAATATGATATACTTGATCTAAATCAAGAGAATTTCCAGATGAAAATTTTAATTTAATAAGACCCACACCAAGGATGGGATAAGTAACACCATTACCCATACTAACAGTTTTTGCATATGACTCAACATAAGTAGAAAATAGATTCTTATTAATACAAACATGAATATTAGCACCGGAATCTACAAACCAATCATTCATATTATATACCATATTTATAACCGGGTTAGAAACAACCCCCACATTAACCATAGCCATAATAAAATAATTCTCAATATGTAACGAATTATAATAAAGCTACAAATGCGACAAATATGAGTACGTGCTGGTCGAACGTCGCCTATTACTTACAACAATTAAAAAGAATATGGTAGCTAAGGAATAAATAGATATTCAAAGTCAAAACTCCACCACAACTATTTGACGAACATATGCAAAGCTAGTGTAACTAAATGCCAGCTTTATAAAAGTGTAAAACATATATGGAATAATATATATGCAATAAAGAAATACACTTGAGGCAACAATTGTTTCACAAAACCAATGCAAATAGAAACTCAATTTGCATGTAAGTATATTTTCCTATTGGGCAAAAACAATGATAAGCCAATAAATGAGAAAGCTACTTCACACAGTAGATAATTAGAAAAACTTCTTTTAGGACTAATCTTGAGATAAATAAAACGTTTTCCTCTCTAAGACTGTTGAAAAATATTGATAAAATAATAGCTCAATGAATAATACATCGACTATAAAAATAAATACAACAATATTTACTAAAATAAAAACAACATTAACGACAACAACTTTTAGAGATCAATACAAATATACACACTTTGAATATAAATAATGATTAATCACATGCGAAGTATGTATGTATGTATGTAAAAAGAAGAGATTTGAAGTAGCCTGGGTTGAAGCACGCTGGGCGCTTTCCATAGAGAGAAAACGCCCCCACTGCACTGGTAAATTAATCAAGTGCGTTCCTCCCCAAGATACGACAACCCGTTGGATTTCTTTGGTGCAGCAAGGAGAAATCCCCGAACCAACAATTATCCAATGCTCACTAATAGTAGTATATATTATTTAAATATGTATATGTGTATATTAGTATTGTTCGATATAAAAACACTCTATATATTTGATATAGTTGAAATACTAGATGGAGAAAACAATAGTGGGAGCTCTTTTTGGTAAAATAGCACTTGTAAAATAATTTTCACTCTATCTTTTTCTTTCGGCAAAGAGGGAGCCAAATATATAAACCTTTATTGGCTCAAAATCCAAGCACTAGAAATTACTGGCACAAAGTAACCGCAGACACCAAAAGACCGTTACTCAATCTTGGAGTAAAACTCTCATAAAGACAATTTAGTGGGAGATATTCACAATCTTCATAATTGCACATTATGTGCTGTAACTTTAGCAACCTTTTGCTATATAACCAAATATAATGGTAAATGATTTTGATCATAAAGAAGATCAAACAAAACCGTCCAAAATCATCCAAACTAATAAATATTATTTTAATAATATATTAATGATTTAAATATTAAAGCACACAATTTTTCAATATCTATGTGGTTGGTATAACTCTCAGATTATAGTTGTGGCTCCTAATTAGTATTCTACAAGCATTTTATATTAATGGTGGTGTCAACATGTGTTTGTTTGGTAATTGTGATCTCTTTATTCATGTATCTTTTTATTATGTCAATCACCAATTTTATGAAGTATTAATGATGGATTGGGCTTATCCTAGAAAAAGTTTTGAGAAACATATAATGGAAGGGATGCTTTCACTGGTACAATGGTGTTTGCATCAGATTATCAGAAGGACTGGTTTTCATTGGAAATTTTGGTTTGTCACTAGTAGCTTTTTACGTAAGTTTAATGGTGCTGGTTCTTTTGTTTCCTTACTCTACAGATGTTGCCCACATTTGACATCAATAGTTTTTGTCTATGCCCACTTATTTTATTTCCCTGATGTTATATGTGTTATTTCCCCCTTTACTTGCATATTTCGAGCCATTCAGTTAGCTAGTATCTCTCAGGATTTTATGTTTATGTTAATTCTGTTTCTTAGTTTATGTTGTTGTAGTTCATTTCTGTATGATAGTTTTACCAGTCTAGTTTATCCCAACACTATATTCAGCTTTGGTTTGTCTTGTTTATGTGTGATTCAAACTTCAGTATATCTTGAGCAATAAATACTAGGATTATCTATTGGCTGGCTAATTGTAAATCTTATTTATTTTGTTTATAAATTATACTGCCTATATAACTCTAAAACTAGGTTGGTAATGGATCTTGTGCGACCTTTTTACGTAATTCAAGTTGACGTCACCGGTCACTTGATGGACACCCATTGACCCTTTGCTTTTGAACCAAATCCAACAGCAATTTATCTTTTTTAACCCATTTGCGTGGGTTTATGGGCTACGGAATTATAGGTTGGCTTATTATTTAATTTTGGGCCTTGTCCCTTGCACTATTTATTTTAAGCTTCGGTGCAAACCGATTCATTTATGTTGCCACTATTTGGGTTGGTCAGCTCCATGGCCTGTTTCCCCTCTACCCGCGTACCTTTGTCTATCATGCCCCTTCTCTTCTACTTGGAGGTTCTTGCCTTAATAATACTTTTTGTACCTTGTCACAGATGTGGGTTATGCTTTAAATTAAGCGTCATGTCTGTATGGAACTACAGATCTTACCAAAATGCTTATGTACTTGCCCCACGCCCCTTCAGTTCAGTTTATAAATAAAGTTTCTATGTTGGAATGTCAATGGCGCTAAGAAAGCGCAAGCAGTGGGCAAAATTTGCTTTCTCCGAAAACATATTCAACCAAATGTCATGTTTTGTTTAGAAACCTTAACAAATACTACTAATTCGACTCGAACAGTTCGTAGACTAGGATTTTCGAACTTTGAGTATATTAACCCGATAAATCACTCGGAAGGAATTTGGGCATTATGGAATGAAAAAGACATGGAAATTCATGTTCTCCATAAACAAGATCGAAAGATTACTCTAGGAATCAAAGACCTCGCCACTAATAAAAAAATTTGCCATCTCCAGGCTATATCCCCCTGCTTCTGAAGGTCTAAAGAACGCTTTTTGGGAGCAACTTGAAAAACTCGTTACCTCTACTAGTTTACCAATGTGATTCATGGGCGATTTCAACGAGTTAATAAGCCCAAACAATAACAAGGGAGGACCTCCATGTCATGCTTCCCGTCTTCAACGATTAAACCATTTCTGCGAACATTACAACTTCAAATCAATCCCGGTTAATGGCTCCCCGTACACTTGGAGGAAGAAATTTAATGGTATCTTTACGCTTGAAAAGCTGGATCGAGCGCTAGGCAGTTTCGATTGGATGCAAGAGTTTCCAGCTAGTATTGTTAAATATCTGCCATTTACTTGTTCGGGTCACGCTCCAATTGAATTAGATATGTGTCCTCAGACTACGTCAAAACCGCGACCATTTCGTTTTCAATCCTTTTTGACCCAATTCCCGGCCACTGAAAAGATGGTTCAAGAAGTTCGGGCGTCTAACTACCCTGGCTCTGGTATGTTCTCCATCACCCGAAAATTAAAACACTTGAAAGTAAATCTCAAACATTGGAATCACTCTTACATTGGCCACATTCATAATAAAATAAGCTGCAATCTTGAAAAAATAACTCATGTCGAGGGTCGGCTACTAACCGAATCGAACAACTATAACTTGCACGCAACTTTAGATAGACTTATTCTGCAACAGGAAAAGCTACTCCTTTTTCCCCAAAAGTATTGGAATGTCTACGCCAAACGAAAATGGCTAACAGATGGTGATAGTAACTCCTCTTTCTTCCAATGAATACATAATCAACATGCTAAACCAAAAAGAACTTTCAAGATACGACGGAAACTTCTGGTGCCTAGATTGGGAATGAGAGTTTGATAAGAAACATATCTTCGACTCTTTTTGCACGAGATTTAAGACAGAAAATAATCAAGGCCAGAGTCTGGACCTTAGTGATGTACCTTGCCTCGTGAGTGACGAACTCAATCAGGAGTTGATTAAACCTCTCACTAATGAGGAAATAAAAAACGTAGTCTTTCAAATGGATCCGGCTAAAGCCCCTGGCCCTATGGGTTCGGGGCCGGATTTTTCAAAGCTACTAGCAATTGATTGGTGATACCATCTGTGATACAATAAAAGCCTATTTTCATAAAAACAAAATGTTGGAAGAGATTAATCACACCTTTATAACGTTACTTCCGAAAGTCAAAACTCTAGAAACAATGAACCATTTACGCCCCATAAGTTTATGCAACACCCTAGGGAAAAAACTATCTCAAAAATTCTAGTAAATCGCTTCCGTCCGGACCTGAATGATATGGTCTCTCCCCTAGAGGGAGCCTTTGTACCGGGTCGTTCAACTCATGATAATATTCTGCTCACTCATGAAATTATGAATTATTTTTGAACCACTAAGAACAATGTAGGTTGCCTCGCTATTAAACTTGATATGGAAAAAGCCTATGACCGAATTGAGTGAGATTTCCTTTTTTGTTGCCTAAAAATCTTAGGCTTCTGTGAAAAATGGATTGAGTGGATTCGAATATTGATTAATGATGAACCAAGCCCACCTTTTGGGCCAACAGGTGGACTCCGGCAGGGTAACCCTCTGTCTCCATACCTTTTTGCTCTATGTATGGATGTACTACTCCGTCCAATTAGTGCAGAAAGCACCATTCAAAATTGTCCCACATGCCCAACGATACGTGGGATGTGCTTTACGGATGGTAGTATTCTGTTTTGTAAAGCGCATAAAGAGGCATGCAAGACGATCAGGACTATTCTGAACGACTTCTGTAAACAATCAGGCCAGCTGGTTAACTTTCATAAATCTAGTGTAGTCTGCTCACAAAACATTTCTAATCCTACTAAACAGATGATTAATGCAATTGTACAAATCTGAATCAAACATAATTTGGGCAAATATCTAGGATGTCCAGTACTAGATAAACGGGCTTCTAAAACCCAGTTTCAAGAGCTGGTTAATAAATCCAGAAATCGTATGAATGCATGTATTGCGAGCTCTCTCTCCAAAGCAGACCTAACGGTTTTGATCCAAGCAAATCTAGAATCTATCCCATCTCACACGATGCAGTGCTTTCAAATTCCGAAAGCAACGTGTCAGGAACTTAATAATATCAATCACGACTTCTTTTGGAAAAAAGATGGGGATACTCATGAGTTTTCTCTTATTGGATGGGATAAGATATGCCAGCCTAAGGTAGTTGGTGGACTAGGACTCAGAAAGCTAGAAGCCGTCAACAACGCCTTTATTTGCAAACTGGCCTGAAAAATACTTACCGATCATAATAACATTTTGTTTCATACTGTTACTGCAAAGTATCTTAAAAAAGGTGGGCTCATGGATTATCAAATTAAGAGCTCACAATCGTGGGCTTGGAAACGAATATTACATCACAGATTTCTATTCAATAAGAGAATTCGATGGAAAGTAGGTAATGGACAACACATCCAGTTTTGGACCGATAACGGGTGTGCTGATAAATCTCTCATAGATTTGATCGACATTTCTAACATTTGCGATTTTGCGTTGGAATGGCGGGTCTACGATGTAATTACCACCTCTTAAAATGGGATTGTTCGAAGCTAGATCTTGTGGTCTTGCAGGAGATTCTTGATCTCACACTCTGCACCCCTCTCCCAGTCCTTGACTTGGATGATGAATTTTGTTGGGGGCTTACTGGTAATGGCATTTTCTCTACCAAAACTGCTACATGGCTAGCTCATGGAGTTGATATGGCCACCGTCAGTAAATGGAGCTTTTACTGGATTTGGAAATTAGACATCCCGCCCAAAATAAAGATTTTCATCTGGCAGGTTTGTCATCGATCAATAATCGTACGACAAACACTAGCTAGTAGAGAAATCCCACTGGATCCCAAATGCTCGCTTTGCTATAATCCATTGGAATGTATAGATCATCTTTTTGTGGATTGTGCCACAATAACACAAGTATGAAATCTAGTCTACGAGAACGGTTGGCTTGAAATAGTACCGCATTCGGCTAATCTTCTCAACTGGCTGCCTTGATCAAGCCTGGTAGTGGGCTTGGGTAGACTAAAGTGGAAAATCTATATTTGTTATTTGGATCATCTGGACGGAAAGAAATAGTGTTGTTTTTCAAAACGACAGGTTCAATCCGATTAGTTGCTGGCTTCGAGCCAAACGATGTCTCATCGAATGGATGAACCGGACCTAGCTGTCTGTCTTTTGCCCTCATTACGAGAAGGATGATAATGCTACGCAACGGCTGGTCAACGTTAAGTTGGTTAAATGGGGGCAACCCCTTGTCGGGCATACCAAAATTAACTTTGATGGTTCGAAGAAAGAAAATCAGGCAGCTGGTAGGTTTGTTATAAGGAATGACAACGGACAATTTGTGGGAGCCGGAGCCAGGCAACTTGAACATGCATCAATTTTGATCGCCGAAGCCACAGGCCTTCGGGATGGTGTCAAGAAAGCCATTGAGCTTGGTTGCGAAAAACATGAGGTGGAAGGGATAATTTGACGGTCATATGAGCATTAAGGGGGGAAATTAGATACCTTGGTCTATCTATTCCCTTATTATCGACGCTCTCAGGTTTCTCGCGCTATGTAATCCTGTAGCTGTTCAACATGTTTATCGCGATGGGAATAAAGAAGCGGATTGGATGGCAAATCATGGGTATGCTTGTCTGAATGTCAGTTTCTATGAAACCCCCTCTTTGAGGGAGTTACGCCAAATTCTCTATGAGGATACGCTAGGGGTGACTCTCGAAAGGAGAGTCTCCTAGTTTTCATTACGTTCATTTCTTCCCTACCTTATAATTTTTCTTTTTACTTCTTTTCATGACCAATAGGCAGCCTGTGAACGCTCTTCAATTAGAGTACTACCCTTGAGGTAGTAAATGATAGTGGTGGACATGCTGAGGAACCTTCCATTGTTGCCAATAGCTAGAAAGCTTTTAGTGTTCACTACCCTTGAGGTAAGCGTTATATTTAGAGGTGGTTAAGTTCACCGTGGCCAAGGGTGTAATTTTATATTTCCCATGAAAATGTTCACACTGGTTATTTTCATGGTTTTCAAGGTACTAATTTGACCGCAAATAATTACAATTATATGAATATTTAAACTATAAAATTATGTTTTCTTCAAAGTAGCATTTAAAATGAATGCAACAAAAGTATTTTTAATTTACATTATGATCAAAGTTTATAAAGTCTGACTTTGAAAAAACCAGTGTAAATATTTTCACGCGACGGATGAAGTATTGATAATAAAGTTCTTGGCCTTGAGCTTATGGTTAGAAATTACCTGTAAATCAAAATCATTATATATATTAAATTTCCGATTTGTAAAATGTGCACGATTACTCTCTTCACTAGCTTAATTTCTTCTGTAGTGTGTCAAAATTTGTGTCGTACCACCTTGTTTGAAACTAACCAAAACGAAGAAATTAACATGCAAAAATGTCTAACAAGTAAGAAAAATATTTGTCTAACGAAGGGAAGTCTGATGAAATGTGAACCTTATTTGGAGTATTTGGGATAGAGTTGTATTGCTAGCCAGCTAGCTATTATCAGGACTATCCTGACCTTCAAGGGAGTGTTTTCGGAAAAAACCCCAAGGGTTATGTTGCTTTTTATTTTCACAATCGAAAAAAGATAGATATATTAATCAGACATACAACATTCCAGAAATACTTCATTCTTAATTCTTCCCTAAAACGAAAAACAAAAATAATAATACAACTTTACTAAAATTAAGGGACCTATCTCAACCTGTTTAGTTATATAAACTGTAAGTAAGAATTGTATCGGGTTAATCATATTTGCCTTATGCCAGATAAACTTTTATCACCTCTAACTAAGATGAGGTCATTATTCCTCCAACAATTTTCAACATGTCATTCCTATTAACTAGGCATATACATAATATCATCCTCATTGTTAAATGCTGAAAATAGAACATGAAATAATGTAGATACAAGAAGTTTCTCAAAAAGGAAAAGCAATATGGAGTACTGTTACGAGATCTGCGAGATTTCAGGCGTGACTTAAGGAATATTCGGTTCCGCCTATTTATGGCAAGTTATCATATAGTTTGATATTGTTTAGGATTGTTTCCATGTACTAAAAGATTTGTATAGTTACTAGGGCTGTATATATATTTCGTGAAAATCAATACAGAAATCACCTTTTCTGCCTCAAACTTGTCATGGTATCAGAGCGTGAAAGATCCTTAAACAAACCCTAAACAAAAATTCAAAAACCCTAAACCCTAAACAATGGTCGTGGAAGATGATCCACCACCACCAAATAAAATTGACACAAAATCCCCTTATTTTCTAGGTCCTCAAGATCGACTTGGTGATTTTATTATTGCGGCCAGATTTAGTGACGAAAATTATGATGATTGAGCTGGTGAGATTGAGACGACCCTTCAAGCTCGAAGAAAGTTCGGATTTTTAGATGGTACGATTGTATCTCCAACACCTCCGTGCACACAAGAAGATTGGAATACAATTCAGGCCATGTTGGTATCTTGGATCATGAATACCATCACAGTAGAAGTGAAGAGTACCTTGTCCAAGTATAAAGACGCCAGGCGTCTATGAGAGACGCTTAAGGAGCGATTTGCTCTTACGAATGGACCACGCATACAACAATTAAAGGCGGCCATCTCTGACTGTAAGCATACCAAATCCATATCAGTTGCTTCTTACTATAGAAAACTCACGGCTCTATGGGAGGAATTGCATAACCATGAACCCTTGATTACTTTTTCTTGCTGTGCAAAGTGTACCGCAGGACTTGAACATGAGCGTCACCGTGCAAAGGACATGCTTCATGAATTTCTAATGGGTTTATATACCCCATATTATGGTCCTTTGCGATCAAATATTTTTGCTCAAGATCCCATGCCCTCTCTCAGCCTTGCCTACCAGCTAGTTATTCAAGATGAACGAGTCAGAACGTCTTCGGCTCTGCCCGAGCAGAAATCCGACGTTGTTGGATTTGCTGTGCCAACTAGTGGACGCGGCCGAGGCAAAATAGAGAAACCTGATAAATCCCATCTCTCTTGCACCTATTGTAAGAAAACAGGCCATGAAGTAACTAATTACTTCGAAATTCATGGATATCCAGAATGGTGGAGGATCGTGTGAAGTCTGACAGCGGATCAGGTATGACCAAATTGTTGATTAGTCATACCCAAAAATCAACGACCTCCCATCCTTCTCTTGCGACAGGACGTGGTCGCGGGGGGGGGGGGGGGGGGGGTCCGTGTCAATGCTGCAGTTGTTTCGGAACCTATAGGACCACCATCTGCTCAAGTATTTTTTGCTGATCAGTGGAAGGCGCTTGCTAGTGTCTTTGGTATTATGACTGTTTCCGATAATCGTTTGAGTGGTAAGATTAATGGTCATTCTTGGATTATTAATACAGGTGCATCTAATCATGTTACTGGCAATCTTTCTTTATTATTCGATGTGAAAGACATCTTATTTCTCGTTGGTCTTTCTGATGGCAAGAAAGTGGTTGCAACAAAGAAAGGCTCAGTGCAATTGTCGGATACTTTGACTCTCACTCATGTTCTTTATGTCCCTCTCTTGAATTGCAACTTATTGTCTGTTTCACAATTATGTAATGATTTGGATAGTATTGTCATTTTTAACCGATATATGTGTGCTATACAGGACCAAACGAGGAAGCTGATTGGAACGGGAAAATAAGCAAGATGGACTCTACTACTTCAAGGGACCACAAACAGTGCAGGCTGTCACAGTGGACACGGATGCTTCTTCTTTGGCTCTTTGGCATGCTAGGATGGGGCATCCGTCGGAAAAAGTAGTAAAGTTACTTCCTCCAGTTTGTAATTGTAAAGGTAGTTTGAATAAAGCTTGTGAAGTGTGCTTTCGAGCTAAACATTCCAGAGACAAATTTCCTTTGAGAGACCATAAAGCTAGTTGGATTTTTGAATTAATTCATATTGATTTGTGGGGCGGCTATCGCCATACATCATCTTGTGGTGCTAGATATTTTTTGACTATTGTGAATGATTTTTCCAGATCTGTGTGGGTTTATTTGATGGATGATAAAACATCGGTCTTTTCTAAGTTTGTGTCCTTTGTTGCTATGGTTGAGCGACAATTTTCTCAAACCATAAAAATTGTTCAGAGTGATAATGGAACGGAGTTCCTATGTTTGCTTGATTATTTTACTACTTGTGGTATCTTATTTCAAACTCATGCACCAGAACTTCACAACAAAATGGGAGAGTTGAAAGGAAACACAAAGATATCCTAAATATTGCCCGCCTTGCGCTTCCAAGCCAATTTGCCTATTTATTTTTGGCGCGAGAGTGTTTTGACCGCTGCCCATTTAATCAATAGAACTCCTTCCACTGTCCTTGACAATCTCACTCCTTTTGAGAAATTGTTTGGTTATTCTCCATCTTATGATGCCATTTGAGTGTTTTGGTCTTTATGTTTTGCCCATAACCAAAAGACAAAGGGGGATAAATTTGTGAGTCGTAGACGTAAATGCATATTTGTTGGGTATCCTTTTGGTCAAAAGGGATGGAGGCTTTATGATCTTGATAAACATGAGTTCTTTGTGTCAAGAGACGTAAAATTCATTGAAGAGATTTTTCCCTTTGTTGACAAGGAAGCTAGCAAATTAGGCCAACGGATCACTTTGAAATGGATGTGGATATTGATTTAGACTTTGCGGAATTTTTGGATGACTCCACTGTTGCCACTGTTCCTAATACCAGGTCGGGATACAATAGATGAGGGTCTAGATGTGCCTCTTATTCCCAATGACCCTAATTCCTCTGCCACTGTCAATACTGGGTCTGACCAAACCACGAGTCCGGCAAGCCCAATAGAAATAGAACAGCCCAGTGTTGTAGACGACTCTGTACAACCTGGGTATGACCATACTGAAGAACATGCAGGCTTAAATGATCAGGGTTCTGAAGAAGTTTTGGGTTGTGGAAAGCGCACTAAAACCCCTTCAGTGCTCCTAAAGGATTTTTTTTACTCACAACGTTGTTAAAGAGAGTCCATTGAACACTGCTACTTCTCCTGCACAACATACCTCAGACACTCTTTTTCCTATAGCACACTATAGGGCTGTTCATGAAAAATTTTGTAACCGAAAAACCATCCTGAAGCCGCATAAAACTGTGCCGGCAAATAGGTTACCGTACCGAAATTTTTCGGTACAGTAACCGTATCGGTAACCGTATTGGTACCAAATATCGGTTTTCCGGTACGGTTACGGTTTGTAATTTGGGCAAAACGGTTACCGAAAAAAAAACTCAAATTTATGGGCGGCCCATTTCTTCAACTAAGCTCACTAATAATCAAAAAGGGCCCATGAGGGAGAGATACTGAGTAAGTCACCTAGAGTTTCAATTCACAACTCACGCCTCTTTTTTTCTTCCCATTCTCTCTGTCCATCGCCATCCATCGCTATCCTCATTTCTCTCTTGTAACAGATCCATTCTTATATTCACAACCATTGTGTACTTAACAAGTTCTTACTTATAGCCACAAGTATCAAAAGCAAAAATACGCAGCCATAAAGGGGTTTTTATTTGATCAGTCGTTGGTCACTTATCCCTCCCTCTCTGTCTCCACAACGAACGACTCACTTCAACAATCCCCAGTTGGACACCGTCATTGTTGTCTGCGACTGTCGTCTTCCTCCTCCCTGTTGTTCATTCACAGATCATCCAACTTTGAATATTCACCTTATTACAAATAAGGAATGGTGACGGATGGGGGGAGATCGAGTACCCTTGTACAGTTGTACTCATATAATGATATAACATACTTTCTACATTACTTTAATCCTAGCAAATAACTTATTTTTGTCATCAGATGCTTTAATTTAGATTTAACTATTTTATAAACCCAAATTTGTGATGAATGACCATTTGTTGAGAATTTGGGTGAATATTAAACTTCAAAAAATGAGGCTGGAAATTGATTAAGGTAAAATATAAAAGTTGATGCGGTTAACCGTTATCGTACCGAAAATAATGGTTAACCGAAGTGTTTGGTAATCGGTTATTTTCGGTACGGTACTGGTACAGAAAAAAACGAACCAAAAATTTTGGTTACCGTACCAAAACACTTTTTCGGTACGGTTAACCTACCCTGAGCACCCCTAGCACACTATATTAATTGTGACAGTTTTTCTATGCCATATCGCAAGTTTCCTTGCTGCTGTAATTATAGGAGATGAACCTCGGTCTTTTAAGGAGGCCTTGAAAGATGATGGGTGGAAGAAGGCTATGCAAGAGGAAATTAAAGCCTTAGAGGATAATGGTACTTGGACTCTCAAACCGCTTCCACCTGGCAAGCGTGCACTAGGCAATCAATGGGTTTATAAGAGGAAATACCACTCCAATGGAGATCTTGAGCGGTTAAAAGCTCGCTTGGTTATTTTCGGAAATCATCAAATCGAAGGCTTGGATTCCTGTGAGACCTTTGCTCCCGTTGCCGAAATGGAAACCATTCATGCCTTTTAAGCCATTGTCGCTTCTAAGAATTGGGAACTTCACACCAAATGGATGTCCACAATGTCTTTCTCCATGGTGATCTTGTTGAGGAAGTTTACATGAAATTGCCTACTGGTTTCACGTCAGCGGAGCCAAATCTGGTATGTCGTCTTCGCAAATCTTTATATGGCTTAAAACAGGCACCCCGTTGTTGGTTTGCAAAATTGGTAACTGCTTTGAAAGGGTATGGCTTTCTACAGTCTTACTCTGATTACTCACTGTTTACTTACACTAAAGATGGCGTGCAGCTCAATGTCTTGGTGTATGTTGATGATTTAATTATTTTTGGCAATAATTCTGTTGCTTTAAGTGCTTTCAAGGCCTATTTGGGTAACTATTTTAATATGAAAGACCTTGGTCAACATAAATATTTTCTGGGTATTGAGGTAGCTCGGAGTACAGCTGACTTATTTCTTTGTCAAAGAAAGTATACTCTTGACATTATTACTAAGGTTGGCCTCTTGAGGGGCAAAACCAGCAGATACTCCTATTGAGCAAAATCACAAGTTAGGCCATCCCATTGGTGCCAAACTTGATGATCCTGAAGCCTATCGACGCATTGTAGGTCGTCTTGTGTATTTATCTGTCACACGACCTGACTTCGCATATTCTGTTCATCTTTTATCTCAATATATGCAAGATCCTCAACAAGAGCATCGGGAGGCCGCTTTACGAGTTGTGCGTTATTTAAAGGGAACTCCAGGTCAAGGTATTTTATTGCGAGCTGACAGTGACTTATCTTTAAACGGATGGTGTGACTCAGACTGGGTTGCTTGCCCCCTCACACGACGATCCTTGATGGGTTGACTGGTATTCCTTGGTCAATGACCTATCTCATGGAAAACAAAGAAGCAAACTACTGTCTCAAAGTCTTCCGCTGAAGCAGAATATCGATCCATGGCTGCTATCACTTGTGAGCTCAAGTGGTTGAAAGGTTTGATCTATTACTCTGCAAGTTGGGTATCGTGAATCCCCATGCTCCAACTTGAGGAGGGGTGTCACGAGATCTGCGAGATTTCAGCCGTGACTTAAGGAATACTCGGTTCCGCCTATTTATAGCAAGTTATCATAGAGTTTGATATTGTTTAGGATTGTTTACATATACTAAAAGATTTGTATAGTTACTAGGGATGTATATATATTTCGTGATAATCAATACAGAAATTATCTTTTCTGCCTCAAACTTGTCAAGTACTAATATTGAATACAATTACATTTGATCAAGATTATCAAAATTTGACACAATAAGCTTGATGCACCCAATATTTAGCCAGCCATGATTAATCATTGACGTAATATATAATCTGTATATGTCACTGCAATCCAAATTATATACCTTAGATGAAATCAAGGAACAAGTAACTAAATATTTTGATTTCCTTTTTTTTAACCCTTTTAATCACTACTGTTAACTTCTGAATAATTAACATGGTTTACAAAACGGGGGACTGGATAGTATCTATCAAGACAACTTTACAGTATAATCAAAACAGATGCCACATTTACTAGCAACATATATTAGATCAACTTACTGGTTAACTTAACTTATACTTCACTCTCATCAACCTTTTCACCATTCTTCTTAGTAGCTCGAATGTAACAGAAAATGGACACAAGAAAGGTAGTAGCTAGACCACCTAGTATAACACCGCCCCCGGCCACAGATTTATCCAACGAATGACGGTGAACTTTCTTCAGATAAATCACTTCCGAACTCGATTCACTAAAATCTTCCGACGAATTCTCTTCACTGTGAACATTATCATCATGGCCTTGAGCATACGGCACATTATGATGATGGTGACCAATTTTGCGAGGTTCAGGTAAATAATGCTCATTATTATTAGCTAACACTACAAAGATGAAGAAAGAATTTACAATAACAAAGATAAGAAGATTATGAGCATGAATTTGAGCCATCTTTAGAGCAATGTATTAACTCGTGTATGTGATGCTCAATTGTTGAGATATGAACGTGGTATGTTTATAAATAGTGGCTTAAGATCAAGGATCCTATAATCACGTATGAGATTCCACATCGAAGTTTCCACCTGCTGGGTTGATTAATAGCCTGGAGATTCTAATTTGATTTAATTAAAAGAAGTTGTCTGCAGGGTAGGGGAAACCATGAAATTGCACGTGCAAGCACCAGGAAATAACATTACATATACATCAACATTAACATCGCTCCAGTGTTTCTAAAGAGGTTCTCGTCTAGGTAGGGTGAGGAGGGATTGCTTGTAGGCAGCCTTACCCCTGTGAGAACAAGTTATCACAAAGAAGTTTTTTCGGTTTTGGTCCTTGATCTAAAGTAATACGACCATCAGCAACTTTACTATAAATAAAAAGTTATGATATTATGTTATGACTTATGATGATTTTGATTTAGTCCAATATATTACGAAGCTAATAAAAAGTAGTAAATCTTTTGACTCACCAGAAGATCAGATAACATTCACAGCTGGATTTGATCAATCAAGGAACAAGATCGTTACATGTTTATATATGTCATTAGCTCTGTCTGTGATCATCAAATTAGGTAGTAATACCTTCTCAAAACTAATTAATTTTATTTAATGGTGAATGAGTTGTTGTAATACCAAAACATAATTGAAGGCCCTTGGTCCAATGAGATTAGTAATAATTGTGGAAGGCAGAAATAGGCTGGACCTTTGGAGAGTGCAGCTACCCCATCGACAGGGAGCGCTTGAGTCCCGCTCACAAGCTTAAAGACGTTACATTAGAGCTGATTATTTATGGCCTCAGGCTGTATACGGGTTGGACTTCGGATGAAAAGATTTTTCAACGTGTTACAAAATGGAGGTCTACTTACCGTCTATCAGGGTTCAAGAGTGTTGTAATTGACTCATTGTCCGCCCTATAAAAAGTCGGCCTTTTTACCAACGGGCTAGAGAACTTTTTAAAATTAATTTCCAATTCGAATTTACATATTTAGTTGGGTTATAATTAATAACCATACTACTAAACATCCAATGATCGTGGACACGACTAGAAGGAGATCAACATCATATATGAATAAAGTAAAAATCCAGCCTAAAACCTATTAGCAACAGGAGAAATACTTATATTTTAACACGTACGAGCGTACAACTAATATGCAAATGATGTTATCACCTATTAGTAAGTTAGCACTAAAAAAACCAATAGTAAGTATGTCTTAACAAGCACACTAAGAAAAGCACAACTAAAAACACAATTTTTATGCAAACAATAATAAACGCGCTGATTAAACGACACACCTTCCAGGTCCAGCCAAGTTGGCTTGACCAGTCCAATCTACGTGCGTTTAAACGAGCCTAATTCAATTCAAGTTTTGTTGTTTGCGCGGAATTGAGATTTTGAAAAAATGATTGTTCTCCTACTTCAGCAAAAGTTATTGGGGCCCCACCAGAGTTAACATGTTAATGAGAAAGGAGCAAAGGAAGCAGCAGATTATACTTGGGTCCATCCAAATTGAATGGACTCAGGTCCATATATAAATTTTTACTAATATCCTTCTCCTCCCATTTATTTTAATCAGCATGTCTTGTGTGGACTTATTCCACCGTTAACCAAGTAATTTTGATGGGTGGCTCCAGGTGAAGTAGGGGATGGCTCCGGGTAAAGTAGGGGGTGACTCCAGATGAAGTAATTTTGAAGGGTGGCTCCAGGTGAAGTAGGGGGTGACTCCAGGTGAAGTACGGGTGGTGCCAAATATAAATTTGAGGGGCGGCTCTAGGTGAATTAGGGGTGACTATAGGTGAAGTAAAGGTGGCTCCATTATTAGAGAGAGATGGCTCCAGGTAAAAAAGGGGGTAACTCCAAATTTTTTTTTACCATAAATTAAGTCCACACAAATTTTTGTATATTTTAATAAGTCGGGTTAAGCCCGCTTGTTAAACACAAAGTTTTCAAAACGGTTGTCCCTTATTACGGGCCGCGTCCATGATCAACTCCACATTACAACAATTGGATTTCTTCATGTTGCGGGACTTGCGAGAATCCAATTGAAGACTACGGCCCATAGCCCTTCGCCGTAGAACTGCATTTAAGATTTTTCTGTTTGCATTTTTAGTATTAGCCCGAGTATGCAAATGCACCAACTTTTATGGCTATGAACAAAATTTGTATGAACTTAGTTTATGGTAGACCAATACTTTTTTTGAAGTCACTTTTCTAATAGTGGAGTCATCTCATACTTCACCTGGAGCCACTCCTTTAATAGTGGAGTCACCTCCTACTTTACCTGGAGCTACCCCTAGTAGAGTCACCCCCTACTTCACCTACAGCCACCCCTCAATACTTGGCGCCACCTCCTAAAAAGTGGAGTCACCCCCTACTTCACCTGGCGCCACCCCTCAAATTTATAATTGGCGCCATCCCTCAAATTTATAATTGGCGCCACCCTATACTTCACCTGGAGCCACCCCTCTAATAATGAAGCCACCCCTCAAATTTACCTGATCCACGATGAACTAAGTACACACAAGACATGCTGATGAACGTAAAGCATTCTATTAGCTTTCTCGCCTTTGTGTATACTGGATACAAAGCTGAAAAGTGATATTCTATGGCTAAAATAGAGTAACTCTTGTTAGGTTCTGAGATGAGAAATATTGATAATTGTTTTACTTAAAATTCATCATTTATAACCGAAAATTATGAAAATCTCGTTTTTGTTGTGAAACAACTACAAAGATAAAGAGTAGAGAGTAAAAAGGAGCAAGAAAGTATATGTATTATTCATAAGAGGGATATATATATAGTACAAGAGGGGTTAGGGTTTTGCTTGTAGAGCAATAACCCTAGTACAATATGTGGTAAGTATCTAGGTGGAATATCTCTATTATATATGTACATCCACACAATAATATATTTCATAACACTCCCCCTTGGATGTACATCACTAAAGAATATGCCTTGTTAAAACCTCACTAGGAAAACCCAGTGGGACAAAAACTTAGTGAAGGAAAAAGAGTACATTCTTCTTCAATACGCGTGAGATGCTGCCTCATTAAAAACCTTGCCTGGAAAACCCAGTGGGACAAAACCATGGCTAAGGGAAAAAGAGTGCAGCGCGTATTTTCTCCCCCTCATGACAATATCCGTCTAGATCTTCAAGTTGTTCAATTGTGATCTTCAATAGGAAATGTCTCCAAACATGAATCACATGCTCTACACATGTGTTGAACTTGCAAACTCCATGAATTCCTGCATATTTATAAAATATACTTCCAATAACTTCATGTTTCCCTTGAATATGGTGTATATAACTTTCATTTGGATCAATATCATCCCAAGCAATTGTATATCCATAAAAGGAGACATTAACATAGAACTAAATTCCATAACATATCCTTTTTATATGTTGTCTCGTTAAAAACCTTGTTAGGTAAAACCCAATGGGATAAAAACCTCAACGAAGGGAAAAAGAGTACAACCACTACTTCACCAAAACCTTTGCTAGGAAAACCCGATGGAAAAAACCTACGCAATAGGAGAAAAATGTGAAGTGTGTAAAGTCTCATCCTTTAATCGAACTTCAAAATATATGAGAAATTTCCATAATTCCAAGCCATTTAACATACACTTTCTTCGGGAGGTCTTTAGTAAAACAGATTTAAACCTTCCACATGAGGTCAAAATTGGAACATAATAATATCCAATCTAAAAATATCAATCGTTGCTCATATTTTTCATATCATCACAAAATATTTGTAATTTTAGGAATGAGAGAAAATATTCTATGGCACTTCAGGACCATAAGAATCACCTATTTCATAATGGTACTTCAGGACCAAAACAATCTCAATATTAAATATCACCAATAGGTCATGACAAATGTGATCTTCACATAAACTCTCTACCTTTTGAGAGTGTTCTGATTATTTTGTGATCGATAATCTCATAGCATGCTCAAACTTCTGGTTGAGACAATAACCAATCCATTCAAAACTCTGATGAAGAGGTTTTTGTATCTTGCATCACGTCATATCCAAATCGTGAATGCTTTCCAGCAATATATATTGTCTCAATCTCATTCAACTTATTTGAGACAAATAATTCATGTATGTCATTGATTCATAGACCTTTGTAACTTTGAATATCAGAGGTTCATATAATTTCAAAATATGCTTTTCAGGAGCCATTTTTTCAAAGGTCCATATATGTCATTATACATATCCAACAAGACATTTAGAGTCCTTCTTGAACTATACCTTCAATCCTTTTGGGATTGACTTATTATAGGAGTAAACATCTCCTTTTATAGGTTTTTGCCTATAAAATATGTAGTAACGTACACAACTACATTTCAATGAAAATGTGTGCATGCATTATGAGATGAAATTAATAAATTAGTAAATATTAAATAGATAGAAATAAGGTATAAGATATAGATAAATATATGATGTACGACTTATATCTATATGCACACAATGTATGACTCGATAATGTAAACTGTACAGTTTGGATATCAAATCCATAATTTAATTGGACTGCAGGTCCATGAGCTCTTTCTCTATTTTCAATCAATAATATGTCGACATTCATATGGACTTTATAAATATGATCCCCATTCATTTGTGCATCGTATATTGCATATACATATCGATTTCATTATTTACCGGTATCAAAACATTAATCATTGAATGTTATAATCAACTTTATTTATCCATCAGTACTGGTAAATGATATCTGAATATTTTCTTTGGGGTACCTTTTTCTTTTTCCATATAGGTCATCTATTTGTGATTCAGATATCCATACCCCTTCAGGGGTATTTATAAGCTATTAAGCTTGTTTATGTTTCATAACTCTTCAAGAGTATCAACCAAACTGCACGATCTTGCCATGTTTGTATAATAGACTTCCATTACGAACCGATCTCAAATTAATTTGAATGAAAGTAAACTCAATAGACTACACTTCAGGTGTATCAATTTTAACATAACTGACAAGATATCTCAAATCTCACAACATGAATCTCTAAAACCAATCTGTGCCTCGATATGTCTCCCAAAGGGTCATATTTGTGCAACAATTAAATCATAAAGTTTCACGCTTGAATATATAGAGGTTTGAAATAAAGCTGGTATATATGTATACGTATATGAACCTCAAATTTATATCATGTTCTGAACATCTGGTTCAGATGGGGACAACATCGTACATACTTAATGTTTGTCTTTGTTTTCTTCAGCTTTTCTCTATTATTCTCCCCATAAGCTGAAAAAACTATCTTTCATGGACAGTTATAAATGGGCATTTCATTATATTGAAATTCACCTTAGATAATCCACCACTTTCTCATCTTCTCTCTGCGAGTTTCACTTTATTAGTTCTCTGGTGGAGAATGAAATTCTGGAGAGTACATGTAATTTGCAGTTGGTTATCTTTGTGCTCATATAATTTGCCCCATACAAGAGATCAAATATTGATTAAAACGCTCAAAATATACTTTGTAACGAACTTGCATAATGCAATGCAACCCATCTTTGAAGTGATCTTCTGGCCACTTAATCTCAATTTATACAAGTTGCTATCAATATCTCTTGTCTCTTTTCAAATCAAATCAAACTAATTTATTATTCGAAATAAAATATATACTCCATCTCGTTGTCAGTCTTGCCTTTAAACATCATAGTAATAAAACACGAGAGAGCATGAGCACATTATCATGTATTCATTCAAGAGAAACTTCAGGTTCTCGGAACGGGTGTCTTCATACCCGGATGGCCTAAACTGTCACATCAACAAAATATTTCACGTAACTAACTTCTGGTTAGTTTTTGCTCATAATAATAAACTTTGACGTGGTCATCTACACGTGATTCTGGCCAGACGATGTATGATGTGACAAAGACATAACTTATGTCTCTGTAATAATGGCAAGACTATCTCATTGATTCTTTCGGGGAAGATAGTTGATGCTCTTCTAGAGCATGTTCTTAACTTATTCATATAAATATCCATGGACATTATCTATCGGTTGGATAGATTTCTTTGTTTATGTATAAGTCCATTATCATAGTACAAGGTCATCAATATGATTTACACTTTGTGTTTCTTGCAAAAACCATGACCTTGTTTATCTCATGTTTGAACGCAAATATAATTCTAGTTCACATTCTATCTCCCTCTTTTCCGTACATTCGTAGTAGGAAATAAAAATCCATAACACAATCATAATTATTGTCCCACCAATAATTATATATGGGGTACGAGTTTCGAGCTTCATATGCATATTGAAAAAGACACATTTTTGCACTGAATTTTGGACTTCAGGCCAAAAATTAAAATTTGTTGTATCATTGTATCAACAAAATTAAACTTGCAACTTTAATGGACTTCTGGTCATTGATGTCAATCTATAATCATGAACTTCAGCCCATAATAATTGTACCATCAAATAATTTCTCATTTATTTAATCAGAGATACCCCTTTTGTGATATTCAGATTACTATTGATAATTTATATCAATCTCCATGATCAACTTTGGACTTCAGGCCAAAATATCTTTTCGTTCTTGTAAATTATCTACGAAACTTGACACATTCTATTTATGGGACTTCTGGCCCAAAATTTAATGAACTACTGGTTCACGTATTCAATTTAATATCAATATAATCATGAGCTTCTGGTCATGATTATGTGTCATCATCTAATTTCTATCTCGTAAATAACTTATACTATTCATAATTAATTGTTTCGTTATTGTTTCAATTTGTAAACCTTCCGGGCTACTTTGTATATACACTTATCTTTGGAAGAATTACATAATTCAATCACAAAACACAAGTATGTGATCAATCTTTCCGATTAATGGGTACATCAAGTATGTTCCACAAGATCGATTAGTATATCACATGTATATACACTTCATTTCATTTGCTTAAAGTTATGAATCAAAAACTTTACCTGTAGACTTTCATTTACGGGATATACAAATCATATTTGAAGACCTCACCTACTTATTAGGTAGTAAATTTAATGATTGTTCTCCTGCTATTACTTAACCAAGAGACAATATGAATCAAGAATAGAGAACAAATAATATATAGTCATGGTGCATCAACTTGACGAATAAAGTTATATGCTTGATAAATAAAAGTTTTCATTGTGCTCACTTTTAAAATAAAATAAAATGGGTAATTACAGGAGGCATTATGTAACAATAGGGACAATTTACCAATACTTTCTAAGTCAAGAGGTATTGTTATACAAAAACAAGAAGAGTTTATACCCAAACAATCACATGGCATACCGTATAATCTCTTTGACTATTCATGCTTGAGGTATTGTAAAAAGATTTGTTATGTATGCATATAATCAGTGATTGAGTATTTTGCCAACGAAAGAAGTAATCTCTACTATTTTAATGGATTACCACATACATGTGTGCATATATTGAGATGAAAATAGAATCACAGATCTAGAAAAGGTCATCAAAGACCTTAATCGATTTGTTCCAATGCACAATATCTGTAATACTGCATGCTAGGCTAGAACGTATTAACACTTTACAAATGAACACATAATTCCAAGTGTAATTAATACACATAATAATCAATAGAAATCATCACATCGATCATGAGAATTGAATCAATGCTAGCATGATATATGAATGAGAAAGAAACATGATTAAAATAAATGTTCTTTCAACTTACCCAATAGAACATAATATTTGCGAACTATATAATAGTACCATCATTGACAATTTATAAATTAAAGGACATTCCTTTTTATGTACAAGGACCAATACTCACCTTTTGGAGCCACTGTCATAACTAACCAAGGTCAATCGAGTAACTTGGCTCCTCAATTTGACAAGTAAAACTATGTGTATGATAATAAATTCATTCACCGAACTCACTGTAGAAAATGGAATAGATAATAAATTGTGCAAAAGGGCATTGGGATAGTACATGGACAAATTACCCAATCAATGGTATTCATACCATAAATCTCACTGAGCCTTCACCGCTTGTCAATAATTCAACATAACACATACACTGAACATCAAAATTAGAGGTTGTAGTTGATAGCTAGGCATATTGGTTTAATATTATACTATGAGATATGCAATACTATCAAAACAACTACTATAAAGAAGGAATAAAATCTATGTGGTTAAGGGACTTACCTAGATCCACGAGACATGAAGTACAACATACTCAAAAGGTAGTGTAAAGAAAATGAATTCAACTGTAGCCACAAATGTCGATCTATCAGTCGTCGATCCATCGATTTGTCAATTACTCAATCAAAAGCCGAGGAATACTACAAGCGCTTAATTGATTGAATTGAAACCTAAATAAACAAAATAAATAAAATCCAGAGTTAGAGCTGGTGCTCATAACGTGTTGTGAAACAACTACAGAGATAAAGAGTAGAGAGTAAAAGGGAGCAAGAGAGTATCTGTATTATTCATAAGAGGGATATATATAGTACAAGAGGGGTTAGGGTTTTGCTTGTAGAGCAATAACCCTAGTACATTATATGGTAAGTATCTAGGTGGAATATCTCTATTATATATGTACATCCACACAATAATATATTTGATAACAGTTTTATACTTTTAATAAAAAGTTGTTGTATCTTATGAATTCCTGGTAAAATAAAGAAACCGATAAATGATCTTAACAAACAAAGTTGGTATTTGAGGCCCAAAATTATACTTTAGAGCTACAATATGATACTTTCAAATACTATTTGATACTATGTGGCTTGATATCTAATGGGTAAAAAAATAATACTTTGCGATTAAAAAGTGATTATTTGTGATATTCATTAAATTAAAATTTTATTTGAAAACATTAATTTTGATAACGAAGCTTAACACTCAAAATGGCTACTCCAAGGGATGCCTAAAATTGATATTTATTGATTATAATGTGGTTAAAGAGATGCTATATACATGATATATAAGGGACAAAAAGGTGGTACTTATGAACTAAGAAGTGACAGTTATGATATTCATTAAATGAGAAAATGTGAAAAAAACAAGCAAATTGATTAGTTTAACAATCAAAAAATGTATCATAGATATATTTTAAGGAATTTATGTCCAACGTTGCAAAATTAGGAAATAATTTAGTGATTGGATTTGAATATTAGAAGGCTCATATTGTACATGAGGTAGTCTTATAAATGAATGTTATTATTTGGGTAATTGCTTGTTTGGTAGTATGCACCCCAAGTGTTTGGTGAATGTCTAAATGACTTTATGCTTTTATTTTGATTGATTAATCTAAAATCAAAAGGGGAAGGTTGATTATGAGGGGTTATATTAACCTATCAAGGAGATTTAGACATGAAAGTAGGATAAATTACCTTAGAAGCTTATTGATTAGTTTGAACTTAATTGACCTATTTTGATCTAATCCCATGAAAATAGGTGGTTAGTTTGAGTTAGCTGCTTCCTTTGGATCTTGAAAAAGGCCTTGGGTTACTTGAGTTCTAATCATTCCCTTTCATCACCCAATTGATTGCATACTCTCATAACATGAAGGCATTAGAATATCATGGTTGGGTAAACCCCAACTCTATATTCACCCCATTGATCTAAATCTCATCTATAACTCATTTTCTCTCTTAGTTATAGTTTTTAGTTGTTTTAGTTATAATTTTAGTTATTATTCAGAAATGACAGTTAAATCGATAGGTTTAACTTGCATAAGAACGAGATTAAGTCAGTACTTGAAATCCCTAATTCCTCGTGGAGACGATATTTTATATACTACGCGATAAACTCGTGCACTTGCGGGGCTATCAAGTTTTGGGCGCCGTTGCCATGGAATTAAGCTATTTCAATATCGATGGAGTCTTGATTTGGCTAGACTAGACCATTTTGTTTTTTATTTTATTTTAGCCTCTTGCTTAATGTCATTATATCATATAGCAACATTGAGATAGAAACTTCATGGAATCAAGAGGGTTATGGTGACTATTATTCAAATTCATATGCCTATAATTATAAAAAGCATAACCAATATGGGTATATGTATGAGAATGGATATGATGCACATAATGCTTCTTATGATTGTTACGGTTATGTTGGAAGTGAGGATAATGTGCATCAATTTGGTCATGAAAATGCTAATCATGCCGACACCCTCTACCAAGGTAGCCAAATTGATCATTGCTTTGTTGACCACACTCTTGGTAATTGGGAGTATCACAATCTCAATGGAGAAGAGCAAACTCCCCAACATATTCATCTACCTAAGTCAAACTTGAAAACTCTATTGGAACAATTCATTGGAATAACACAAAAGAATATCGAGGAGTCACAAAAGAATACCAAGGAGTTATAAAAGGATACCAAGGAGTTACAAATTATCATTGAGAATTGCGAGAATCCATAAGAAAAATGACCTCTAAAGTTGATACACTTCCCATCCAAATTGAGATGCCCGAGTTTCAATTAGCTCAAGTGGCTAGTTTGTTGTCGATAGGGGGTTGTGTTGAGAAAAAGATCGTTGATGATAGTGGCGTTTTCAGGATTTTGAACTAGGGTGTGCACAAATTGAAAACTGCAAATATGACGTCCAAAAAAAAGAGGTACAAGTGCTATATGTCTTAAAAAAAATTACAACTGCTTGCGACGAGTCTTCATACTTTGAAAGCGATTTAAGATATCATCATCACTTATGCTTAAAAATATACGCTTTTCTATGAAAGTGACTAAGCATTCATTCAAGAATTGACCGCCTATACTGTTGCGCAACTTATTCTTCACATGATTCATCGCTGAAAATGCCCTTTCGACACTTGCGGTTGCCACTGGAAGGATTAATACGAGCTTTATAAGCAAATAGACCAGACGATATATTACGTGCTTCTTTGTCTGAACAAGCATGATGGAAAGTGCCCCAATATCCTTTAAATCCTGGAATCTATCATCTCTCCGCATATCATGAATAAAAATATCATGTTCATCCTCAAGTTGTAGCAATTCATTACTGGAATACTCATCAGGATAAAATTCAGCAAGCCTAAGCAACTTTGACTTCTCATATGAAGAAAATGCATCAAGAGGACTCAAATAAGTCATACAAAGAATCAACTCCATGCTTACCTCATCAAATTGGTTGTTGAGCTCTTGTAATTGTAGCACAATAACTTCCACATACAGATCAACTTTGAAGTAATGATAGTTTGAAATAACATGTTGCTTACGTTTCTTTCTTGCTCGAGTAACATACTCATCATCCATCTTAGGAACTGCAATATCATTTCTTTCACAAAATGAAGTGATTAATTCCAAGAACGATTTCCATCCATCATCTTGCCTCATTTGTCGCAGTCGCTCCTTAGCCAATGTTACAAGTGACATGGAATTAACAATATCTTGATCTTTTCTTGCAAACAATTGTTCAAATCATTTCTTATCGCAAATACAGCCCTCATCAAATGCAACATAAAAATAAAATCAAATGATTTAATTGCAAAGCTATCCACATCGGTTTTTAGTCTATCGTCTGAACTTGTAGAGTTATCAAAATTATGTCAAGTACCCTACCGATTGATGGATACAAAGCAATAACATTCTTGAGTAATTTATACTGAGATCCCCAACGAGTGTCACCCGGTCTCCCCAAACCAATAGTTCCTGATTCAAACCTTTCCCAGTTTCAAGTACCCCATTTTCAAGTTCTTTTGCAAGATCTACAGCTTGTTCTTTACTAAGCATTTCATGTCACTTACAAGAGACTCCAATCATGTTCAACAAATTGGTAAGATCATCAAAAAGCCAACTACACTCATTACTCTTTTTTGAAACAGCAACAAGTGCCAATTGGAGTTGACGAGCAAAACAATGAATGTAATATGCAAATCGACTTTCCTTCATGATCAAAGTTTTGAAGCCATTAGAATCACCATTCATATTGTTAGCTCCATCGTAACGCTGTCCTCAAATTCTGGATGGACTCAATGAGTACTCCGCAAGCATAGAATAAATGGCATCCTTAAGAGTCAAAACTGTAGTACCTTTAACATGAACAACACCTAGAAATCGTTCCACTACTGCTCCTTGTTTATCAACATAACGCAAACAAAGAGCCATTTGGTTCTTTTTTGACACATCACTGGATTCATCTACCAATATTGCAAAGTAGTCACCCCCTAACTCCTTGATAATGACCTTAGTTGTTTCTTTGGAATAAGCGTTGATGAGTTCTTTTTGAATTGTTGGAGCAATCATTTGATTATTGCCATGCATTTTTCAAAACAACTTGTCCAACATCCTATTTTTTGTCAGCAAAAAAATTCAAAAGCTCAAGAAAATTACCTCTATTATCAGATGTTTCCTTCTCATCATAACCATGCATTGCCAACCTTGACACAAAATATATCTCAAACAATCAAGTGAAGCAGTCAAACAGATTCTATAGTTTTTTCTAGCTCGGTCAGATTGGCGATCAAAACAATTCTGAATAGTTGGTCTTGATTTAACCATAGTATCAAATTTCTCCATACACAAATTATGAACACTATTAACCTTCCCCATATGTTTGTTCAATGCACCTGGCCTATTCCAACCCCTAAATCCATTTTTGTAAAACACATCATGGCTATCACCCTATTCACCCCCTACCACATTAATTTCGTCTTTGAACAAGTAGCACACCAAACAAAATGCAGCATCCTTTTCAATGTTATACTCAAGCCACGGGTATAAAACAAACCAATTGGGGTTAAAGCGACGCAACTTTTTAGCCATCTTTTTTTGGGAAAAGTATGAGTACGTGGTTGATAAGCTTCTCTTTAAATATATGCTCTCCTCACAGTGTCTTGGTCATTTGGATGATAGTTAAGAATACTTCTCTTCCTTCCCGGGTCATGTGGAAGAGAATTAAAGTCAAATTGACTCTCTCTTTCCCTTGAAGGCGGTTGAGTATTAGCATTAGGCACTATGGTTTCTTGAGTTTGTAGTATAGTATTCGAAGGGGTAGGAGGAGACTTATTCTCGGTTTCATTTTGAGGTACAGTTGGCAATGAGGAAGAACCTCCTTGGACTTTCGTTTTCTTTTGAAAGTATGTATCCATTGTATTGTTTCTTCTCTTTTTCTTGTTTTTTGATGACTCATTCTCATTCACTATCTTGAAAGTAGTAACTGTAATTTCAATTAACACTTAATACAATTAGTATAATTCTTTTTGCTGCTTAAACAAGATTACAATTAAAATTTAAAGCCAACCAATAATCAATTTATACGTTTCTATCAAAAAAAAATCATCAATTGTTTATAGGTAGCTAAATTTAATTTCCTATGTTTTGATATAAGCCCTAGCTAATAATCAAACATTCTAAGAAAAACATCAATCAAAGGTTAACTAATTGCAGTTTAATAATCAAAATATATAAAAATAAGAGAGAGAAAATTCAAGAGGGAGAAAGTGAGAGGGCAAAGGTTTCTTCATGGCGTCAGGGGGGTAGATTTAGATTCAGCAAACCAAACTGGTTGGTGCCTAGGGTCAATGAAGATCAGGAGGGGTGGAAAGTTGTGAGTAGAAGAATCCCCATCAAAGAAAAAATGTCAATAGGGAGTGGAACTCAGGAGACAAAATGGAGAGGGGAACTAGATTCAATAATTTCAGGCGGCCAGATAATTCTAAAGTGGCTTCACATAAGGGGGGTGTAACTACTCTATTTATGGATATTATCCCATTGAGAGTCAATAACTGGGACGTGAGAGAACTCTTTTGGGTTCATGGACAAGTGGTGGATGTCTTTGTTCCATGGAAGCTTAGAGGTGGAAGGAAGGGTAGATTCAGAAGCTTTTCTGAAGCGCAACGAGCAATTAGGGCCGAGAATGGAAGGAGACTTGAAGGCCTTAATCTACGAGTTCAATTGGCTAAATTCGAGAGGCAATCCAAAAGCCTTAAGCCCTCAAGAGTGGGAGACGAACAGCCAAAACTGAATGTCCCTGCTATGCAAAACAGGGGTACGAAAAACCCACATCCACAGCCGAAAATCATCCCAAATGATAAGTTGAACTCATATTCAGATACTGCAAATAAGAGTGATGCCATCCCAGATGAAGGAAAACTTCTGCAGGAGAGAGTTGGGGTTGGTGTAAATGGGGGAAAAAGTGGCACTCTTGAGCGAACCCAAATTCACATGAAGGAGGGAATAAAAAATATTGAAATTCTTCCAAAACCAAACCCGGATGACGATGTTCAATTCTGTGATGAAGCAATGGGTGAGATGGTGGAAAACGTCAGGGAAGACCTTCGTAAAATAAAGATCGACGGGGAAGAATTCATGGGCATTATTGAAGGGGATCAATATGAGGAGAACTTAGAATGGCTCTCGAGGAGTGTAGTGGGGATTGCAAGGAATGAGGCTCCATCTGAAATCATTCAAGCGGACATCGTAAAAAATGGAGTTTCGTGCATAAAAGTCAGACCTATGGGAGGATTAATGCACCTATTGACATTTGATCTTCGGGCTGATATGGAAACAATGAGTAATGAAAGAGGAGACTGGATTGATAAATTGTTTAGCCTTTTTAAGCCATGGGAAGAGTTTGAAACGGTCAAATGGAGGGAGACATGAATTTCTATCTATTGTCTTCCATTAAACGCTTGGTCTGTTGCAAATTTTAACAAGATTGGAAGTGCATGGGGGAAGGTTGTGGCATGTGATCAGGAGGCGGGTGAATTCTCACCCTTTGAACGTTTTAGAATCATGATAATTACAGACTTTATGTTTCAAATCATGGATCACCCTCTGTTTAGCGTGAATGGGAAAGTTCATAAACTAACAGCAATTGAAGAGCATTATAAGTCTTTTACGAAGGATGATTGGGAATAGTGGCGTCAGGTTATTAAAAATAATCCAAAAATCTCCAAAGAGAGTCTTTCGATCAACAATGGCGATAGCATACAGGTAGACGACTGCAACGATGATGTTAACGTCATTAAATCGGGTGAGGTTAGCAATGTGGGAGCTGTTAATACAGAGCATAGTTATCCACAATCCAAATTTATTGAGACTCATGCACCAGATAAACATATGATGATTTGCCAAAATGGTTTAGAAACCAAGTTAGGAAAGGAAGCGTCAGTGCAACATTGTTCAATGAATTTGATGGGAAATGACAAAGAAGGGCAAAAGGCACTAGATAATCATGTGGCAATCATTGGAAACAGTAATTTGCCTTTTGAGTCTGAAGGGGAAGATGACGTGATTGAAAGTAATTTTGATGTGGGCCAATATCATTCAGATAAGGATGATTTGGGCCCAAATGAGAATGAGAAGTAGACCCATTTTGAACATGATATTCCTCTTGATCTGGTTGCAGCACACCACAAAAAGAGGATTGCAAGAAAGAACGGTGCGTGAGGAAAAACAACGGGCCCTTGTATTGGGCAAAGAGAAAGGTCTGAGGACTGGGCCTATTATTATGGGGTCAGAAAATAATCTCAGAACCGCGTGGCTTGTCTACACTTCATGACGGGAACATGGATTCAAATAATCCTTTTGGTATTTTAAATCTGGCCCGAAAAGTGGGTATGCACTTCCCTGTTAGCGAGAAGGCGATGGTATCAAGGATCAAAAAAATTCTCCAAGATGAAGAAGACGAGTGGGAGAAAGTGAAAGAAACTTGATTCCATGGTTATGGGTTTGAAGTTAGGTGTCCTTTTGTTTTTATGAAGATCCTAAACTGGAATATCAGGGGCTTACATAGCCACGAGAAAAAAGAAGCTTTGATACGACATATCAAAAAGCACAATCCCAGCATGATAGCTATCCAAGAATCGAAGTATGAAGAATTTGCGGGTAGAGAACTCAGAAAATATATAAGGGAGGATAACTTGCAATTGAGGTATGCACAATCCAGGGCAGTGCTGGTGGGATCATTTTAGCGTGGAGAGACAGCTTTTTTACAGCTAAATTGGAAGTTGTTGCGATGAATTGGATAAAGGTGACAGGTATATTAAAGGAATTAAACCTCGAGTGCTCAATAATCACAGTTTATGCTCCTACTGATATAAATGCCAGGGAACAGATGTTGGAGGATTTGGAAACAGAGAGAAATAGAAGTGTGAAGCCATGGCTCATTTCTGGCGACTGGAACGAAGTTTTGAAAGAGGACGATAGAGCTAGTAAGCATATTAATAGCATAGGCGTCGAACATTTCAAGAACTTCATCTCTAACCTGCAATTGATGGAGGTTGACTTGAAAGGGGGGAGATATACTTGGTTTCGGGGAAATTTGATGAGTAAAATTGATCGGGTTTTTGTCAATTCAGAGTGGATAAGTTGTATGCCATCTTTGAGTGTTTCTTCTCTTAAGAGGGGGTTGTCAGATCATATCCCCCTCTTGATCAACTCTGAAGCTACTGACTGGACCCAAACCATTTCGGATCCTTGATTATTGGCTTGATCATCCGGATTTTATGAATATGGTCGAGAATGAATGGAAGGAAGACCAAACTGATAACCTTGGCAGAACACTGGGTGTTAATGACAAGTTAAAAAACCTCAAGCTGAAGATGAAAGAATGGAATAAGAGTGAGTTTGGTGACTTGAATGCAAGAATGGAAGAATTAGAAAAGAAAGGGAAAGATTGGGACAAATTAGCTGCACAATGGGTCCTTTCGTTTGAGGAACTACAAGCTAGAAAAGGGGATTTGTGTGAACTATGGAAATGGTCAAGGTGAGTGGAAGCGTTTTGGGCTCAAATGGCCAGAACTAAACGTTGAAGGCGGGGGATAGAAATACTAGATATTTCCATGCTGTGGCCTCGAGCTGCAGACGGAGAAATGTGATTGAAAAACTTCATCTTGATGGGAAAATCATAACAAAACCAGCTGAAATTCGCACGAAGGTGCGTGATTATTTTAGAGGACTGTTCAAAGAAGAATATGTTAAGCGACCAGTTTTCGACAACATTGATTTGAAGAGTATTTCAGATGAGTAGGTGTTATACTCAAGGATAGACTCAAGAGGGGGGTGAATTGAGTCTTAGGGAGTTATTCCAATTTTTCGCGGATTATCAATTTAAGCAAAATCTGTTAACCTATTAATTACTACGTTGTTAATAGCAAAGCAATATAAAAAACCAATAAATAAAGAGACACAGATTTTTACGTGGAAACCTTCTTGAGCTCAACCAAGAAGTAAAACCACGACCTTGGGGGATTTTCCAAACTCCACTAAGAGTCGTAAACCAAACTCAATACAATAGACCCTAATCTACCGTTGAGCCGTATTTCTCGAATTCAACTCCAAACCCGAGAACCAAACTACCTACTATGGCAGCCGTACTCTAAACAAACAAATCTTACCAATATGCTTCTTAATAAGTTAGAGTGGTACAATCAAACCTTATGAGGAACCGTGCTCAAGTATCAAGAGGAATTCCAAGGTAACAGTGAAGGTAACTCGTGCAGTAACATTCAGGACGCCTCTTATGAAATCAGTCAATATATATCACGTTTTGGCTTTGTGATTTCGTCTATTATGAAGTCTGAAACCTTTGGCTTATATAGGAAAACTAAATCACCTAGAAACCAATTAGGATTAAAACACAAGAGTTTGTTTTCCAAACAAAACAGGCTTTCCATAAAACAAACAGTTCTAATCCTTCTAGACTTGCTTTTAAAAAAGATTTTCTAAATAAAACTCTTTTATTTAATATTGAAAACTAAAAAGATAATATTGAGTACTAAAAAGATAATTCTGAAAACAATTTTAGTTAAGTTATTTTATAAAGAAAAACTCTTTAAAATCGTTTTCATAAATACACGTATAAACTTATGTACTCAATAATACTTGGTAACTCACGCACTGTTACTTCAGTTGTTACCAACTGTACCTTCGATTCCAACTCAATGACTCAAGCACGACTTCTCTTATATGAAGTCTAATAATCCATAGGATTGTGAGAGTGGCCTACGTAAGTCTAATCCTGAAAATTGAATCCCCAACTGAATTAAAAGATTTTAAACTCATCACTTTGATTGGGGCTTTGTATAAGATATTAGCTAAGAATGCTAATAAACTTAAAAGGGTGATGAATGATTAGTGGGTCAGTCTCAGTCGGCCTTCATCAGTGGCAGACAAATCTTAGACATCGTATTAGTGGCCAATGAACTCATCGATTCGGCGTTGCAAAAAAAGGAAAATACGTGTATATTGAAGGTGGACTTTCATAAGGCTTATGATTTAGTTTCTTGGTCTTTTTTTGATTGGGTATTAGATCGAATGAACTTTTCCTCTCAATGGCGAGCTTGGCTATCAAAATGTCTGAAGACCTCATCTGCGTCCGTTCTGGTTAATGGCCCCCCTACATTCCCATTCATTTTTGAGTGGGGTTTACGCCAAGGGGACCCTCTATCTCCATGTCTTTTCATTATTGTGGCTGAGGTGTTGGATTGTCTTTTTAAAAAGGCGATCGAGGTGGGTGAACTGGAAGGCGTGCGAGTGACCTTGGAAGGAACAAGTTTCTCTCGCTTGCAATTTGCAGATGACACGATTGTGTTCTGTCCCGGTGATCGGAGGTACCTTGCTAACATCAAGAAGTTGTTAATTTGTTTCCATCTGGCTTTGTGTTTGAAAATTAATTTTCACAAATGTTCTTTGATTGGAATCAATATGGAGCCTAATTGGGGAAAAGCATGGCTGATGTTCTGCATTGCAAAGCAGAAAAATTACCTATTTCCTATCTGGGTATGCCATGGAAGTAATCCGCATAACATGGAGTTTTGGAGACCAGACATTGATAAGATGGAGCAAAGATTAGCTGGTTGGAAAGGGAAGTTGTTATCCTGAGGAGGTCGTGCTACTTTGCTGAAATCTTGTCTCAATAGCTTACCTCTTTACTATATGTCCTTGTTTCGTTCCGCTACAAAGGTGATTGAGAAAGTAACTCAACTGCAGCAGGATTTCTTTTGGTCTGGGAGCAATGATTCTAGAAAACAAGCTTGCCTAGTTAGTTGGAGCCAGGTTGAAAGACCAAAAAATATGGGAGGTCTTGGTTTGGGCAATTTAAAAAAACATGAATGTTGCCATTTTGAGAAAATGGCTATGGCTGCTAGTATCTAAAGATGAGGGAGTTTGGAGGAAGGTGATTGAGGAAAAATATAATTTGAGCAATATTGATTCTTCGGAACAGTTAAACGTGCCAAGAAAAGGGGGTATTTGAAAAGGGATAGTTTCTTTTGTCAAAAAAGATCCTAGAGTTAGGGAGATTTTTAAGGAAAATTTGGTTATAAGCTTAGGAAGTGGAGGTAAATGCAAATTCTTGTGTGATACGTGGGTTGGTGATACGCCTCTAGCAAGAAGATTTCCTAGACTTTTTTCTGTTTCTAATGACAGGGAGGCTTGTGTCAATGAAGTAGGAGTGTGGGATGGTTTTCTGTGGAGATGGAGTTTAAGTTGGAGGAGGACACTTTTTGAATGGAAAGAGACTCTTAAGCAACAATTGTTTGAGTTTCTTAGTCAAGTCCAACTTGACCCAGGAGTAGAGGATAAGATTCTATGGAAGTGCGAAAAAGGAGGCTCGTTTACTGTCAATCAGTTAGAAAAGAACTGCTACTCAAAGAAGGGGTTACGATTAATGAATCTGTTAAAGGAGTATGGAAAGGTCTAGCACCCCCGAAGGCGGAGATCTTGATGTAGCTTGCTTGCCTTGGACGCTTGAAGACTAAAGCTAGATTGAAAAGATGGGGCTTTAGGTGTATTGGGGATCTTTTGTGTGTACTTTGTGAAGAGGAAGAAGAAGATTGCAATCACATTAGTATTCACTGTAAAGTGGTGAGGGATATTTGGAACAAGTGGTTAAATATTTGGGATAATATGCTGGTGTGCTCCAAGATCAATGGTGGGATTCTTCTCACAGTGGTGTGCTTTATTTAAAGGTTCCCACTTTGCCAAGATTCATGCTACATTTATTTTGTTTTACTTTGGTCATTGTAGATGGAACGTAATAACAGATTGTTTGAAGGGAAGAAGATGTCTAGTAGCGAGTTGTTTGATCTAGTGTTAGTATGATTGGGCTGGTGGGTTAAGGCTTGGGACGCTACCTTCCCTTACTCGGCCCAAGAAGTGTGCAGGGCTCCATTATACGTGAAAATTTCTAGGCAGCCTGCAATGACTAAAAAACTAGTTGATTGGGAGCCACCTCCTATTGGCTATTTGAACTGGAACGTGGATGCTTCTTTGATTGATGATAAGGCGGCAATAGGTGTGTACTTAGAGATTGGAACCGGATGTTCAGGCATTTTTTCTTGTCCGGTTCCACTAGAGGAGATCAATCATGCGGAAGTTCTAGCTATCGCTAGAGCGATCTTTGAGGTATTCTAAAATGAGTGGTTATCTTTCTTCAAAATTATTATTGAATCCGGTTCTTCAAATGCAATATTTTGGTGTAATGTTAATACTAGAGGGTTGTGGAACGCAAGATTTGAGTTGAACTTTGTAAGGCATGCAAAGGAGTCTTGGCCCTATTTCTCATTTGTTCATAGGAGCAGGAGTGCTAATGGGATAGCGAATGAGCTAGCGAAGCAAGGGATACATAGATCATGTGATTTTGTAGATTGGTTTTAATATTTCTTTTCTTGATTGTTTTTTCCTATTCCCTGGCATGGAATGCTGTGTGGGTTTAGGTAGTAGTGTTTTTGTAATCTTTCAAAGGTTATTAATATAAGAATACCGATAATTATCAAAAACAAAATTGCAGTTTAATAAACTACTATTAAGCGTAGTTAAACAATTAGACGAATATAAAATTCGGATCAAAATTCATATTGTAGAACTGTAGAAAATAACTTACTTAATTAGTCAATTCAAATTTTGACTCAGTGGGAGCCTGGGAGGTGGCGGGGTCGTAGAGGTGGGCCAATGAAGAGTGTGGCGTCCTGTTCTTGCTCAGCAGTCAGTAGGTGTAGGTCAGCCTTTGCAGGAGAGAGAAAGAGAAGGAGAAAGAGAGAGGATAAAGAAAGTGCAAGATAATAAAATAAAATAATGGGCTTACTTTTTACTTGTTTTGTTCTGAATTTTCAGAACTTATGTCAGGAGGTCACTTCTTTGTTTATAATATACTCCCTCCGTTTCACAATATAGGATATTTTTTGACTTCATACTTGTTTCACAATGTAAGGCGCGTTTCAATTTCCAAGAAGCATTTATTGTTGTTTTTCTTACTTTACCCTTTATTTTTTATGGTAATTTCACCTACCCTTTCTCATTTGTGGCATTTAATTCTAAGGTTACATTACTCAATTTACCATACATTTTTTTTTTTATTAATTTTAGAGTTCCTGCAAAGGCTAAATATGCCCTATATTATGAAGCGGAGGGAGTACAAAGCAATAGAAAGCATCACATGGGCCCTTAAGTCAGTAAGTTACGTTGGGACTTTCCACAATTCCACTTTTATGCTTTTTTATTTTTATTTTTAATATATATAAAACTGATTTTTTTCTTGGAAACAAGGGTTTGCACGTGCTCAACTATGTTACACGGTGGGATCTGCCACTGGTTGATGAGTTAGTCGATAACAAGTCTTATGATCTTGAGTGTCATGATTCATTTTCAAATGAGTACATTGATACGATGATCTCCTCTCCAATTTCACACCCTCTCAATGATTTCCCTTTCCATGACTCCCTTGAATATGCCTTTGTGAAACTCGATGATGCAATTGTGATTTATAATTCTTACACTCATCGAGTTAGTGATCATAACATGAGCTACAATCCTAAATGGAGTTATGGGAATACTTTTAAATTGATCGAATGTGAAACTTCTTATTTTCATTCTTTTGACTTTTCAAGAGCTTTTGACAAGTTGAGAAAATCATTGATTTTTGACAATATATTGTGATGATAATGGTTTCTCACTTGTACTTTGTTGAGATGTATTCGACCTCTTTTGACAAATTGCTACGAGTTTTGGCATGCGATGATGATCAAATTAAGGACAAATGAGAAGGAGGCATTGTCATCACCGGATCAACAATGACTTAATGTGCACTCCCAAAACTCCCCACCATAAAGCATTTTGAAGAGCCAATTATTTTGTGAGTATCACACCCCTGCCTCCTTTCTTTTACTTGTTTATGTACATTGAGGACAATGTAATGTTTAAGCATGGAGAGAGTATTAATATGTGGTGGTTGGTGATTAGCTTGTGTAAGATGAGATCCTATTTTTTGTTTTCTTGGTAATAAAGGATAATAAATAAATGCAAATAAGGAGTTACAGATCTGGCATATAGGAAGCCAGTAGCGTCTTTAGATAAGAAATTACGACAGTTATCAAATGGAATAGTAGTACTAAAGAGAATATTAATAGCATCCGAAGACTTAGCACATGACTTGGCAATAATATCCGCGACATGATTCTCTTTACGATAGCAACTCCTGATGTTGAGTCCTTCAAGCATAGTTACTAGCTCCCTGCAAACCGCGATAGTATCAGAAAGATAATCTTTTGGCGATTCCCCTCTCTCCAAATCCTTAGGAGCCACAGCGCAGTCAGACAACAAGGTGGTTTGTCTCCAGTCATTAGTTAACATGAGATTCAGACCCTCTTTAATTACCAGCAATTCTGCGTGCGTAGTTGAATAAGCGACGCACTTCTTTTTTAATTCGAAAACCCAGTTACCCTGTGCATCACAAAGTACTCCTCCCAAACCATCCAGCTTTGACTCGGTTATGCATCAATATTGAAAGCAAAACAATCAAGCAGAGGTGGGTTCAGTATAATATTGATATCAATCTTGACAGGTTTCCCAAGAGCAGGTCTATTACTCCAATACTCCCAACTATCAAAGGTGTTACGTTTGCGCCAAGTGGATAGGGGGATAGAAGTATTTTCAAAAAAAATTGGTTTCTGGATTTCCAAATAATCAAGAGAGATAAGGCAAAGTATGTCGGCCATGGGAGATTATTGTGCGAGTCTTTTGACGACAGATTCATGAGAAGCCAATCTTTTAAGTTTAAATCAAAAAGGTTACCCACCAGGTTCATAGATAATCCCCAAATATCTTTAGCAAAAACAAAATCTCTAAGTACTTGTAAGGTATTTTCCACAGCAAGAGGACACGAAACACAACAAGGCGAAGTCAACACATTTCTTGTAAAAAGAGTATTTTTATGAGGCAGTCTATCAAACCACACAAGCCAAAGAAACGTTTGGAATTGGGGGAATTTGAAACTTCCAAATCCAAGTGATGGGGTTCCATTCCTGCCTAATGCATTAGTTATGGATGAGATGGGACAACATTTCCATGCACATGATGAAAATAAAAGGAGAAAGTGGGTCCCCCTACTTAATGCCTCTAGAAAGAAGGAAGGCCTCCAAGACACTCCCATTAATGAAAACATATCCCTTTTTTTTTTACCCTTTTAAGTCTCATAGAATGCATGACTTCAGTTCCCATCAAGACATTGTGATCGGTTCCTCTCCCCAGGAGAAAATTGTTTTGATTAGGGGAAATTATAGAATGAAGGTAGGGCCTAATTCTATTTACCAGAATCTTGGTAATACACTTGTACACAGTGTTCCACTGCCCAATGAGACGAAATTGATTAATGGTTTGGGGAGAGTCAACTTTTGAAATGAGAGCAACCAAGAATGGACACTACAAGAAAAAACTCCAGTAATGACGGAATTCTTGCGGCGAGTTTGCCAAATGTCACAAAACTGACTGCACTTTAAGGTGTCACAAAAGCTTGTGACATAGATTGCTACAAGTAAAGTCGTCACTAAATGTTGGTGACAAGTCCAAACGTCACAATTTACTCTTATACCCATTAAAAAAATAAGTAAAATTAGATATTGAACTTTTCAACCTCTAAAAATCATATTCCCGCCCATGTTAGCCGCTTAGTTTTCAACAGAGCATTCAAAATGCATTCACTAGCTAAATAAAATAATAAATGCTTTTCTATTATAACAACACTCTAGAATCCTCTACCCTAATACCCATTCTTCTTACACTTCCTCTACGTTATCAAAGGCTCAAAGCAAAAACAAAACCACTTTCTGATTCATCTCTCACCCATGAGCTCCAATCTCTAATGCCCATTTCATTTGAACTAAATATAATTGATGTATTTTGTTTCTTCATCTGCTAATTCTTAGTCTCTTTCTTGCTTTTTATATGTAGAGGAATTTTTTTTTCTAATTAGAAAATCATCAATACTTTTCTGAGTAAGTCCTAGGCAGATCTCGATCACCTTAGTCCTATTTTCATCTTTTTCGAATCAGGTACTAACATAAATATCGTCGCCCAAACTTTTGAGATTTTGCCTCCCAATACCCTATTTCTTGTTGTGCTTCTCTTTTTGCAAAAGGTGTATATATGGTCGTTAATTTTGTTGAATTTGACAATTTTAGACTAATTTTGAATCTGAGATTGATATTTATGATAGAAATTTGGTCAATTTTGGGCAAAGAAATAAGGATGTTTTTAGAATGACAAGCAAAAGCACCCTGACAACAAATTTGTTCCTTTGCTTCATGATTCTATATTAATTTGAATTTGATTTTGCTGATGTTTTCTCTGTTTTTATTTCCTTGGCTGGTTTTAATTTTGATAATTAGTTGGTAGTATTGATCTGATGTTGAAAGTTTACTTAACTCTAATTCAGTTTGCTATTTGCATACTTTTGATTGTGTAAGGGAATATATAGTGTAATAATTGTTGTACTATAATTATTGTGTTCTTATGTTCTTTTTATTCCATTTTCAGGATCATCATATCCTTTCAACAATCTGAATGTAACACATGGTGAAAGTGTTAGCGTGTTGGGGTGTTGCTGCTCCTAGCTTGCTACTTCTTGAGATCTACAGCAAAAACCGAGGACTTGTGACATCTTTCGTTTTATCTTTTACTATAAAAGGCCTAGCACCTCTTGTTTTTATTACTTCTTGTCTGTAAGAGATGTAACATGAGTCATGAGTATAGAGAAATAGAGATGTAACATGAGATTTGAACATTATTGTTAGATGGAAAAATAAAATTTTAGCAAAGGCATTTGAAGTTTTTATTCTGTTTGTTAAGTTGCAAGTATGTGTGTACCATATAGTACTCCTTGAAATGTTCAATTATTTCATTGCTTCTATCAAAAGAAAAAAAAATGGATGCAAATAATCAGTTGCTAGTGTTACGCCTAATGTGATCTAATGGTGGGTCCAAGCATATAAAAAATTGTGGCGGGCGTGCTTTTCAAATATGATATAGTGACGTTTGGAAATATCACAAAAGTAATGACAAGTGTAGTCGTCACTATTACTTGCTACGCGCTCAGCTGTCACTACTATTTATTTTTGTGACGTTTATAAACCTCACAGCATGTAAAAATAATCGTCACTACTAGACTGTTTTGTTGTAGTGGTATTAATGTTGCCCGGAATAACTCCCTGTAAAAACACCTCTTGAATAAATTTGCACACTTCAGACCCAACTAAGTCCCATAAACTTTGATAAAAAAAAAGGCGTGAATTCCATCTGGGTCTGGAGACTTATGGGGCCCCAATAGCAAACATATCCTATTTAATCTCCCTAGCAGTAGTGGTGTAGACTCAAGAAATGAGACTCATATAAGCACTGGGAGAGTTGAAGTCTACAAATGAACTAAGGTCATGACAGGTGTAGACTCTTAAAATAATTACAAACGTGTTTATCAAGTTGTTTACGTTCAATGATGTCATTGCCCGCATTATCCATGAGGGATATATTTTTGACCTTTTCCTCCTCTCCAGCCAGTTGCATGTAGATTTCAATAATCCAGAACTGTTCCTCTTGCTAAATGACAAAATTTAACTCCTCAATAAGTTTATCCTCCTAATCATAAAGGCTTAAATTATAAGGAGATGAATAAATCTTTTCTGAACATCCTCAATTCTAGCAGTGAGCTTTTTTTTTATGAAAAATGTTAGCAAAAACTTCTTTGTCCCACATAGTAGCAGCCTTAGTAAACGAGTTAATTTTTTCACATAAAGGCATCATCTGGTTGGCCCAAACTTTCTTGACCAACTGACTGAAACTAGGATCAAGCAACCACATCGACTCAAACTTGAAAGGTTGTTCTCTTTTCAAGTTGCTGTCAAAGTCAAGGGTCATGAGGATGAGACAATGGTCAGACGAAAAACACGGTAGATTTTGAACTCTATAATTTGGGAACAATTAGATCCAACCCATATTACCACAGGCCCTATCAAGTCTTCCAAAGATAGGTTTATGTTTCCTTTTACTTGACCATGTGAATTTTTTACCAGAGAAACCAAGATCAAGTAGACCACAATCAAACAAAATGTCATTGAACAATTGGGCCCTAGACAGATTAGTAGGATTGCCACCTACTTTTTCAGGGGGGCACAAACTTCATTCATATCACCAATAACTAACCATTGAAGTCAATTTGATGCAGCAATATCACGAAAATCATTCCATAAATTTTTCCTCACTTCAAACTTAGGACTTGCATAAACCATGGACATTAAAAAAGGGGTTTTCTTAGAGGATACCTGAATTATGGGCATGGACACATTGCATATTCTGAGTAATGACGTCAAAGTTAAATTTTCCGACCACAAAATCAAGATTTCCACCAGCAAACCCATTGGGGTCAATCAGCAACGAATTCATAAAGGGTAATTTTTCGACAATGGTTTCAGTGTTTTTTCTACTCACTCTTGTTTCTGTGAGAATGACTAATTCAGGGTTATGGACATGACAGAGATAAATGAAATTTGCACGAAAGTATGGCGTGCAATACCTCTAGCGTTCCAAGCTAGGAAATTCATTTCAGAAACCAGATCGGGTGTTGCAAACAGCTCTTTATAAGCTCCTCATTCCTTTTCGTCCCAAGAATCTATCATGAAGTTCTTTGGCAGGATTCTCTGAAATCTCTCTCGTGTCATCATGCTTTGATGAACCTCTCTTGATTTAGCCGTACTTGGTTTCTTACCTCCAAATTGAGTTCCCGTTGTTTTATGCCCACCTCCAATTAAAGAATTCTTAGTGCGTTTGAGTAGGTGGCTATCGTAATTCTTGTCGATTTTGAGTTCAATAGACATCCTACTGGTGATAGAGGGAGAATCATAGGGGGGTGTTTAAGGAGAGTCTCTGTGGGGTGCAGAATTGGCCCGAAGACGTATGAGTCGATTGTGGGGAGGGATGAAGTGGCGCGAATCAGTATCTCGAAGTGATGATGACTCACATCCGTGGGATTGAATAGGTGGGTTGAGGCCACCTACCCCTCCTTGGTGAGCCTCAGGAGGTCGACCCACGCTTGAGCCTCTTTGCATGGGTTCAATATTAATTTCCTCAGTGAACAGGAAGGGACTCGATGGATTGACCTGAAATTTAGAGCTATGAGGTAGACTAACAAGTTGGAGTCCAACTCTTGGGGTATGGATGGGCCTGGTTTGAAAAAATTCAGAATTGTCTGGATCTTGAATTGTGGTTTCATAAGGAGATGGGGGTGGAAAGGATGGCATAGTGATTCTTGAATGTAGACTGGTTGCTCTCGGGCTTGAAGGGTTGTTTGTGGCGGTGGGAGGGGAGGAGACGGTGGTGGACTTTTCCATCTTGGTTTTGGTGGTGGTTAGGTGGGATAGAATCAGGAGAGAGAAAAGTTAAGGTTAGATTTCTGTTTGGTTGGGGTGAGTCAAGGGGGTATACGGAAGGATGAAAAGAAAAAAGATGTGTGTTAACGGGTTTGGGGAACAAGGCAGTAGGCGGGTCAGGTTTGAGAATCTTCAGGCGGGTCTTCAACAAAGTAAAAAGGGTTAGAGAAAAGAATGGATGAGTTGTCATAATCAACTGGGATAGAGTCCACATGCTTGTTGGGTTGACCCATGTCCCAATTTATCGTGTGACTAGTAAACCCACTAGAATGCAGGTTCTGCGAATCACATCGCATTGCAGCGTTTCTTTTTGCACAAAAATAGGATGCTCTACTTATCCCGCGCTCTACGACTTTCTGACCTTCCTCTTTGGTAATATCTCCCAAATCTCCGGCGACCTTCGACGGATTTACTGTGATTTCTCTGGCGAACTCTAGTCCAATCTTCACCATCCAAGGACAAACCCAGAGCATCTTGATTAATAGCCGAATCAGGTGGATGTGAACCAATTTTTTCAATATCATTTCCCTTGCCTTTGTTGGTGTGAACATCTTTTGATTTCTTTGCCGAAGGTTGAATTTCTTGTTGTATTGCCGAAGATTGAACGTTGTTTTCTCGTTGTGTTACCTTATCAGAACAATTAATTGTGGCATGGTCCATGGCTTTGCAAACTGAGGAAACCTGGGAAGATCATCATACACAATTTCCTTCCTAACAAAGCCAATTATAACAAAATCCTTTCTTGGGCTAGAAAGATCAATTTGAACACAAAGTTTAAATGCTCGCTTGTTCAACCCTCTTATGGTATGGACATTACTTTTTATTAATTTTCCAATCAAATTCTCAATCTTTTCCACCATATGTTGTTTATAGGATTCAATTGGTAATCCCGGTAGGGAAATCCAAGCTAGGACTTTGGTGAGTTTGGAAGCAGTGGCACTAAACCCCGGTTCCCTCGACCTTTGATAGACAGAGCTACCATTTAATTTCCAAGGGTCATCAGAGAGGGCTCTGTTGAAATCAAATTCTGCCGTGAATCTTGCCACAAGAAAACTTTTTCCAATAGAGGAAAACACAACAAGCTTTTTACGACCCTAGACTTTTGGTAGAGTTTCAACTAGATAAACAGTTGAGAAAGATCTCCCAATAACTTTACAAATAATTGCTTGGAGCAAAGGGTGGCTCGATTCCACATATTCCTCACGAGATAAAGTAACAAAGACCTCAGAGGGAGGTATGGGCAGGGGGGAAGGTTCGGAGGCAAAGGGGATGGAATGAAATAGGGTTGAAAGAAGGTGGCGCAAAAGGATTTGAGATAGGTTATTTTTAAGGATTGGAGGCTAAACGGGAACATAAAGAGTTTGGGTCTATGGGAGATTTTGGAAGGAGAGGAGGGGGAAGTGGTGAAGGAGGCAGAAAGTAGGTGAAAGAACCGGTTGCATGACTGACTCCGACGGGAACGTGTTGGAAAATTTATTCGAATAAATAGGGGAATGAAATTTCTGTCAATTTAACATACCTCAAACTTTATTCATCAACATATATAACAACATTACAAGTATAATTCTTGTAAATGAAACACTCAAATACATCAATATGATCAATAGCATAACAACATAAATAAAAGAGAGTAAGGATTAGAATTAGCCTGTTTTAGTTGGGATTATGGGTTGAGGCATGTTGGACACTTTCCGTGAAGAAGAAACGCCCCTCCTGCACGAGGCTTAAATTTGTTATCATGGCGTCTCCACCTCAGATACAACAACCCGTCGAAAGCTATAGGTGCAGCCAATAGCTCTCCCGAACCACCAAATCACCCATGCTCAAAATACTAGTTTATAGTAGAAAAACCATCAAAGTAATATTTGTTGGAATTGTATTATTCGTTCATCTCATAAAGCAAAGTAGGGAGGAAGAGAAGTGTTTATCTCTTTATTTTGGAAATATAACTCTTTCCCATCTATCCACAAGAATGGCTAAAACTCCCTTTTATAATCAACACTTTAAATGATAAACCATAACCTCCCTTATTTTAACTAGCCATCAAAATAAGAGTTACAAGGACAATAAAATAGTACCGATTACAGAAATAAATCAAAGAAACGTTACAAATCCCAACATTTATCAACCAACATTAAGTGATAATAAAACCGCTTTGAATAGTCAACACGAAATACTAAATTAAGGATTTAGATAAAATAATTTTACGTAGATAAAAAGATAAGTTAGGACAAACTATTAGCTTGTTAGAGCCTTTAGATTGGTATACAAATAAATGTTACCGATTAGAAATTAGGCATCTAACAAATAATAATAATAGTCGTAAAATTAAATTTTAAAGCATAATTTTCCAACAGAACGTCGGTGTTATGCAGGGAGTCCATACCTAACTCACGGGAGTGAGGTATGGGGGACTGGGGTGCACACACTCTCTCTCTCTAGAAGTGTCTCTCATAACTTGTTTTCTTGTTGAGATGAGCTAACTAACATATGAGATTCTTTTGAGTTGATGATTGTGATTTGATGGTGTTGATTGGTATGGCATTGATTAGTTGTTGATTGGGTTGCAATGCATGATGATGATTTAAATTGATCGAGCTATTATTATTATTATTATTATTATTATTATTATTATTATTATTATTATTATTATTATTATTATTATTATTATTATTATTATTATTATTATTATTATTATTATTATTATTATTATTATTATTATTATTATTATTATTATTATTATTATTATTATTATTATTATTATTATTATTATTATTATTATTATTATTATTATTATTATGCTCAAACAGGTACATGGAGTAGATAATAATAATAATAATAAATGGGCATTTTCAAAAGTGATTTAATATATATATATGCAACATATATTTATTATTAATAGATAAATAATACTTAATTACGATATTTATTATGTCAAATAATTAAATTGGAAAAACTGGAACAAACTGGAAAAAACTGGAGAAAACTAGAAGAAACTGAAAAAAACTGGAAAAAACTGGAATTTTAAATTGAAAACTAGAAAAAACTGGAACAAACTGGAAAAAACTGGAGAAAACTGGAAAATACTGGAATCCAGTCTAGAAAAACATGCCCTTAGTGTACATATATGCATTTAGCCCATGACATTGCATATTAGTCATGTAGTTGCATTCGTTGTACATATTGACATTAAGCTTTTATTTTGCATTTAATTTTCTTATTAATCATGTTTAGGAATACGCATTTCATATAGTTTATTTTCCGTCTTGCATTCTTATTATGAAAAATCCAAAAAAAAATTGTAAATTATCAAAAATCCAAAAACATAAAATAAAAATCAAAAAAGATAAAAACGAGGGGAGAGATGAACCATTGATGATGAATTGAGAAGCTTTTAGATTTATCATGTGCATGTTTGATAGGGTACACCCCGTGGAGAAATAAAATGTCATTGAAATTGGTTTCAAAAATGATCTTTGTGTCCTATTGTGAATTCTTTGACCATCATTGGACCAAAATCAGGACTTTTGACTTATACACCTAGGCACTCTCACAAGATGCATCTAGACATAATGGTCACTTCCCTTTTAGAAGAGAAATACTTAGAGTCTAGGCAAATGAAACCGGTGAGATCTTAAGCCTAATTCGACCGAAACATCTATTTTGGTTTGTTTATTCTTTTTTGTGTGTTTGAATTTTCAATTGTGGGTTATCTCTAGAACTTATCCCGTTTATCCTCAAGACTGCATTTGACTCACTCGTGTTAGGAAGTGATAAACGCATTCTTTCGTTTTTGAGCCACATTAGCCAAATGACCACCCGTTTATACGTTCACCCTTTTTCCAAACTCCTTTGAGCTTTAGACTCTTTTGTTCAAATCAACCACTTTACAAGGCCGACTTTCCTAAACACAATCTTTTCACCTCGAGCCTAGGCAAGTGGAGTTTTTGTGGAATGTTTATCGAATTATTATTGTTTAGTGAAATGGTGAAAATGATAAGCATGGGGGAACGCTTTTGGTGAGTCGGTATATCGGTGGTTGTTGGGAAATGGTGTTGTGAAAAGAAAAAGGAAAAAAATTGAAGTTATTCAGTTTGTAAGGGTTGTCTTGAAAATAATAAGGAAGTGAAAGGAGCAAAAAATCAAATCTTATATCTATAATAGCTCCTCTCATTCCCAAGTTGAGTTTGAGGTTTATGGAGTTTTTGAGGTGATCTTTGGTCGTAAAGTTGGAGTTTTGCGAGTGGAGTATGTTTTTGCGTTTTCTTGATCTTTGGTCATTTGAGAGGATGTTATTGACTCCACTAGTCCTTTTTGACTCCTAACCTACATTTCCGAATGATTTACCCAATCCTTACCCTAAGCTTCATTACAACCTTTGAAAGTCCTTTTGATTCTTGTATGAAGTGTTGTCCCAAGGGTGGCGAGTTAGAATAAGGTGCAAGCTTATGGTAGATCCCACTTTGGATTGAATCTTGAGAGTGATGCATTGCTTTACCCAAAAACACATGAGCGATGAGAATTTCCACTTACTAATAGTGTGAGGGTCAAGATTCTAAAGAAGTGTAATCTATGGGGGAAGTATCATGTTGACTATTGCAACTTATTTGGAGGATGTCTTCGTGTTCCTTGTCATATTTCTTGACTAGATTACTTTGTGGTCTTGCAAATACTGTCATGGGACACTAATTATTTTCTTGAGAAAAAATTGAGTGATGTATGTTTCTCTATGGGTATCTTAATGCATGGCATTTTGAAAAATCTCATTTGGTTGTCTTTGAGAGGGCAATCTTCCTACCCAACACTTGTTTGCTTATGTGATCTAGGCCTTGCTTGAGGACAAGCAAGAGGTAAGCATGGGGGAGTTGATAATAGGCGTTTTTGACGATTATTTGTGATCAATTCATTCTACATTTTACCCAATTTCACAATTGATTCATGGCTTTCTTGCTTAGTTTTGTAACTCTTGTTCCTCTCGCCTTTTGGGTATTTTGTTTGTTTGATAATATTTTAGACACATAAATTATGAGAAAGAAGTTTATGCAATTAAGAGTGAGATTGGATTCGAAAAGCATTGGATAAGGCTTTAAGAGGGTAGACACAACCACCAAGGTGCACCCATATAATCATGTACAAGGTGATTTGAAGAGAGTGAAAGGCTATGATTAGAAGCCTTAATTGGTCAAGTTTGCTGGTAGCGTAACCCATCATCCGGACAGCGTAGAGGGAACTTTGTAAAATTCCAGCAGCTTTACTTGGTCGGGTACACTAGCGGAGTGAAACCCAGTTTGACCAAGTACAGATCATTTTAAAGTACTAGGGACTATAAATAGCTCATTAGAAGAGTAGTAGCTCATCCCATCTTATTCTATTTTACTGTAAACCTACTTTTTGCTCTCCAAAGAGGTCTAGCCTCCATTATTAGGTTTATGAACTTCTTACTTAGTATTATTAGAGTGATTAATCTTGGTTTTGGGGAATATTATTGAAGAATTTTTGTAAGATCTTCTTGACCATTCTCTTTCCCATTTCTCTTTCTTCTTTACTTATTTCTCTTGTGTTGTTATTATTTATTGGTTAATTAAAGTTGATGACTTTATAATGTTTAGTGACTAATCCTTTTTATTGGAGTTGGGATTAGCCCAACTATGGTGTTTTTAATGCTTGCATGATATGATTTGAAAGTTATTATTTGGGTAATTGCTTGTTTGGTAGTATGCACACCAAGTGTTTGATAAAATGTCTAAATGACTTTATGGCTTTATTTTGATTGATTAATCTAAAACGGAAAGGGCAAAGTTGATTATGAGGGGTTATACTAACCTATCACGGAGATTTAGACACGAAAGTAGGATAAATCACCTTGAAAACTTGTTGATTAGTTTGAACTTAATGGACCTATTTTGTTCTAATCCCATAAAAACAGGTAGTTAGTTTGAGTTAGGTGCTTCTTTTGGACCTTGAAAGAGATCTCGGGTTACTTGAGTTCTAATCGTTTCCTTTCATCACCCAATTGATCGCATACTTCCCCAATTGATCGATCGCATACTCCCCCAATTGATCGCATACTCCCATAACATTCAAGGCATTAGAACATCATGGTTGGGTAAACCCCAACTCTATATTTGGTGTGACAAGTTACTGCGTTTCATATAGGGTTCACTTGACAGAAAGTGCAAAGAATTAAAGATCAAGTGAATCCAGTCAACCTTATTTTCATGTCAAATCAAGTGCAAGAATACCAAATTTCAAGTGTTGCTCAGCCGAAACTGTGAAACATGTGTAAAGTGTGTTTGTGACCTCCAATTTGAGGGGAAAACTTTGAATATATTCCAATCCCTTTCAAGGACTTGAAAAGTGATGCCTGAAGTTAGTAAAATTCCATGTTTCAAGCCTTCAAGGTAGCAATTCACAAATTAAACATGCAAATAAAAAACACTGCACTATAATATCCACCAACAGAAATGTTATCATTATCACTTGAAGTTTTGTCGAAAAATCATTGGTGCGCTATAAACATTACGCGGTAGTAGATTTGTGGTGTAAAGACCCCAGAAATAGATCCAATTACAATTACCATACAAGGTCATAAGGTCATGTGGGCAAAAGGAGATTTGACAGTGAGAGAATTTTGGAGTCTTGCCAATACTACATTGGACTTTTTTTTGGTGCCATTAATACGATGGGAATTTAAGGTTGGATATGATGGCCATTAGATAACATTTTTTTGGGACAAGACCATTTAGGCGCAATCATCTATAATTGTCTTTTCTTACTTTTATTTTTAACTTTTGAATAAGGGGAAGGTACACAAGTATTGATAGGAATCGAACAGTCAACCTCAACGTTCGGAGACAATACTCCCAATTATTATTGGAGGATCTCTTGATTCCTATAGTTGTACCTGGTTAGGTGAAGGGATGGCAATGGCGCGGGGCGGTAGTGGATATAGGTAGATTCATCCTTATACCCACCTGAATATTTTGATTCCGCCACCCGCCCCATCCCCGCCACAGCTTGGAGATCTCAAATCTACCTCCGCCTCACTTACCCGTGGGTATCCACCTCCACTTCATTTATCGAGAGGTATCTATATCCGCTTTATACCCGCTCGAAAAAAAATGAAGCCCACATCTGGATCTACCTCAAATTCACCCTAAGATAATTTGAAAGGAAAAATTTGAACTTTTTGATAAGCAATAGCAGTAGACAACTTTATATATTTGGTAAAATAAGTTTTTATTTTTTTGTATGTGATATTTTTGATTTTTATGTGGGTATGAGGCGGGGCAGATGGGTATGAGGAGGGGCGGATAAGTGGGTATAAGGTGGGGCGGGGGTCCGATGGGTATCCACTGGGGGGAAAAGGTAAACCACATCTACCCCATCCCTGCGCCGGTTTTTCTTTATCAAAATCATCCCCGCCGCATCCCCACCTAGTGCTCCTCCATCTCCGTCCTAATTGGAGCCGATGCGGGGTGGTATCCACCTATATCCGCCCCACTATCATCCCTAATTAGGTGTTACCATGACAAGCGAAAAAAAATGTAGTAAACCAAGCCTACTGCATATGTGCCATCGCAATATATATATATATATATATATATATATATATATATATATATATATATATATATATATATATATATATATATATATATATATATATATATATATATATATATATATATATATATATATATATATATAATGATAATGAGAATGAGACGTCGAAACTTTTATCTTAATTTTCTAATTCATTGCTCCAAAATTTAAATCTGGATTTAAGTATAATGAAACAAAGTTGTGCTCACTGAGACAACTCTCTTATATAAGAAAAAGAAACCTCACCAAATGAAGAGTAAAATAAAAGGTAGAATATTTTAAAACAATGAATTACATAGTGAATGAACCCTTTCCCTTCCTTCACGCTTTTATCCATTCATGTATGAGGTTGTTTCATAGGTGCGATAATATAAAGTATTAGTTTTTTTGTTCAGTGTTATTACTCTTTGCGCCCCATAATAAGTGTAGGGGTGGCCACGAGTCGAACATTGTGAAGATTGGGTTTCGCTTGTTTTAAAATTCTCGAACTTGAACTCGAGCCGATCTCTTAATCCGTAAAATTAAGACCAAGTTTTGTTTGATTAAAAATTACTGTATTCGAGCTCGAACTCGAATTTTTGACGAATATGTAAATTTTATTTCAAACTTTCAATTAAATTAAAATATTTTTAATATTTCATGATATGAAATCGTTAAATGATATGAAAATAACCTATAACTCATTATATCCTAATTGTCTATGGCTAACGAAGTTTTGTCATTCAATTAGCATGCTAACTAGTTTATAAAAAATAAAATTTTATAAATAAAATGACAACCAAGTTAGATACTTTTTAATTTATTAGGAAAAACAAACATTAGTTATTTTAAATTATTCTAGAAATCAGAGAAAAGGTAAAGTAGACATGTATGTTTGAGGCTCACGATCGACTTTCGAGCCAAACAACATGAAACTTGAGTTTGGTTCGTTTATGAAACGAGCCTAAACTTCATGCTTGACTTTGGTTCGCTTACTAATCGAACCAAGTGGAGTCATCTAACCGAGAACTGAGTCCAACACGAAGAGCTAACGAGCAATTTGGGTTTTTTTATTATTATTTGAAAAGCAACAATTTGGTTCTTATAAAGAGACTACTATCATATATATGGTGGCTACCACATTTGTGTATCCACCATAATAATTAAAATGAGTAGCAAGTGAATTTTACCATTTGTATAATTGATTTTAACTATTCTAACATCTAATTAAAATTTTCTAAAAAATAAAGAGTTAGTAATATTTGTATATAATACTATGGGCATGTTCTTTTCACCTTCTTTTTACTTAACTTATCTGCATAATAATGAATTGAACTGAATTTTCTGAACTGAACTTATTTTTACTGAATCTACAATTACAAAGAGTAAATTTCTTCTTTGATTTATCGAACTCTACTGAATTTTTTTAGACTGAACTTATTTTACTTAACTAAACTGAATTTTACTGAAATGAACTGAATTTTACTGAATTTTCAAGGGGAAGTTGAGGAGAACAGACCCTATGACTTGTTATGACCAAACTAACATTAAAATGTCAATTTTAATCGATTAGGAAATTAGTATTATCCAATTTTTTTTGTGGTGGTTAGTAGTTAATTTTGATGATTACAAAAATTGGTAAACCAATCACCCTATAAACGCGACTTCTAAAGATGCATGTAAGATGGAAACCCCTTTTCCAACAATTTTCCAAATCATTTTTTGATGGCTCATAGCCTCTTACAAAGATGCATGGTAACTGGTAAAGCCACTGAAGAATCGTCATCATACCCATCAAACGCCAATTTTAAGGTCAACTTTTAGCTTGTGGGTAGAGTACAAGATCTAGATTCTACTTTCAGCTTGACTGCATTATAAAATGGAGTAAAAAAATGTATTGGATATGATGCTCTTTAAAATCTACATGGTAGACAAATTCACTATTATTGTTTTGAAACTAACTCAATCAAAAGTTTAAACCCATGGTTCGAGGCTCAATTAATTTTATATATTTCTTAATATTCCCCCTCACGCGAATGCACATTAAACTTAAAGTGTAGATGCCTCCTGGATCAAGGCTCTAACCATGTCCTGAAATATTTCACTTGCAATAGGGGCTCGCAGGATTCAAACCTACGACCTCTTGATCATCTGTAGTACGCACTGATACCATGTGTTCGAAGTTTGGAACCAACTTAACCAAAACACTAAACCAAAAATTAGAGGCCGCCCAATCAAAATTATATTCCTTAATAGTTAATAAAGGCTTTGTGAGGACGTTGTTAAGGAATTTTGAGGAGAAATTGCACTTATCCTATAAGATTTGAAATTTCATTGTTGATACAAGAAAATTTCTAGGCACAACTAACATTGTTATTTTTGTCATCACTACCGTAAGATCTCGTGTAGCAAATTGGATGGTCAAATTAGAATAATGGTCAAATCACCTAGGCTTAGTAAATAAAGGCTTTTTGAGGAGAAGTTTCATTGTTGGTAAGACATTTTGAGGAGAAAATTGTACTTATCCTAAAAGATCTAAAATTTCATCGTTGATACAAGAAAATTTCTAGGCACAACTAACCTTGTTATTGTTGTAAAGTTTGTGAGGATTTATATATGTTCCACATCAGAAGAATTGAAAGAGAAATACCATCATATAAGTCAAGTAGGCTACTCCTTCGATGACCAATTGGTTTTAGGATGGACTCCCACGTGACTTGTTTATGATGTTGCTCTCCTTCTCTATAGGCCTTGTGAGACCGCTTGGAATTTTAATATGGTATCAGTGCTTAAGGCAGTCAATCATGCCTCCCCTTCCCCTTCCCCCCCAGTTTCAGTATCCTAGAAGTTCATTCCTGGGTTCTGATGGTCTTTCCTTAGTAGTTTAATCCATGCTTCAGGCCCAAAAGATGCATTCGCGTCTGGGGGAGTACTGTTAAAGTGTGTGAAGACTTGTGTCCCACATCGGAAGAACTAAGGGAAAAACATCATCGTATAAGTGAAGTAGGCTCCTCCTATTACCAATTGATTTTAAGATGGAACCCCACTTAACTTGTGTGGTGTGTGATGTGATATTACTCCTCTCCTCCATTGGTCTTGTCAGGCCCATTGAAAATTTAATAGTCGTCACCACGGTAATAATTCGTCAGATTGGGTGATCAAATTAGAACAATTATAAGACAAGCTAAGCTTATTAGTAAGCTATATCATGGACAAACTCTTGGTTTAACAATCGGATGCAATTTTACAAATTTGTACAAATATAGAGCAACATATATAGGAGTCAGCATATTGGAGAAGAGGTGCTCCTAATCTTTCCGACCATACTTTACTATTTCGTTCTACACCCAAGAAAAAATCAAAATCAAAATCAAAAACAAAAAGAATGAAAATGAATACAATAATGTCGACATCATTTATTTGGCAATACAAAGTCACAAACACACACGATTGAACAAAAATGGCTGATAAGACATTGTCAATAGATACCTGAAGTATGGCAGTATCAGACTTATTTGACCTAGGTCATGTCTCTATGCATGCATCTCATAGAGATGTGCTAGTAAAGTTCTGAAAATCATAGAATTGAGATGATCATTAGTGGTCCAACAAGCTAGGATAGATGCTATTCTTCCAAATCCAATTATAAATATAGGATCAACAGTGACATTTCAGTAGTGGGAAAGAATCAACTTATTCTCCATACAAATCATTGTCAATAGAGAAAAAACAACACAAATCAGAAATGGGAATGACAAGATAAAATTAAAAGGAAATTCTCCTGTATGTGTGAACCATCAAGATCCTTTAATTACAAGGTGGAAGTTTAAGTTTGATACAACTCTTTGCAAGCTAAGGAATAATCCCACTATATATATATATAGGCACTAATGTAGCCTTTGATATATTCCTCATTAGATTAGGTTCTTTTGGCAAATTGTTCTATATAATCTTAAGTGACTAGATAATTTAGGTATCTAGTTATGCAAATGGCTGAGACTAAGAAGAGAGTTCGAAGAGACGATCTCGATAAGGTTGAGGAGGATCAGGAGACATGGGTGTATGATTCTTCTATGGATCACAAAGGGAAAGTCCCTCTTAGAGCTTCTACTGGTGTTTGGAAAGCTTCTCTATTCATTATTGGTAAATCCTGTTTATTTCAATTAATATTCCATTTACTTGGCCATTTTTCTTTGCTTAATAGATGTATCAAATGTGAGATATCATATGCTTTTCCATTTAAGCATTTGCCTGTTTTATTTATTTATTTTTTAGTTTTATGTATGTCCCCTTCCTTGAATACTGGATAGAGATGGGTGAGTCTCATCTTCAATGATAACGAATATAACATAAGTTAGGCTTACACCCATCAGTTTAAACTTTTGGTCGAGTTAGTTCCAACATAGGATATCAGAGCTCTTGGTTATGGGTTCCAAAACCTGGCAACCCCCATTCCATTAGTAGAATATTTCAGCACATGTATGAGAAGGGCTTGTGCATTATCTACACTTCAAGCCTGGACATTTGTGTGAGAGAGCATGAAAAGGAATATAACATTAGGTGAGCCTATAGCCATCCATTTAAACTTTTAGTTGAGTTGGTTCCACAACTTCCTCTTTGCAAAGTTGACAAAAAGGATCTAACGCAACTAATTAGGCTTTGTGCTGTGAGCTTCCAGTAGCCAAAGAGCTTGTAGCTCAAAGACAGAGGAATGGGCTTTCAATTTGGATGTTTTAAGTTTTGATCCCAAAACTCCACATGTTCTTAATTTATTATGTCATGGGAGGGTGGAGCAGCCACAGCAGAGTTGGGAGAGATAGGCTTATATAGTTCTACATAATGAGAATTGTGAATTATCTAGCAAGATCCCTCCATGTATGATCCCCTCAGCTCCTAGCATTTAAAACTACTCCCTCCAAAAATTTTACGCTTTCCACTTATGTTTGGATCATGAAAATTTTTACATTTCCTTATATGGTAATGTATTTGAGCACCCTTTACTATTTTACCGCTCCCACCTTCTCACCCCATGTGCAAGGATATAAAAAAAATAAGATTTCTCACGCCACTAACTACAAAAGTAAGGAAAGTAATACACAAGCAAGGAAAGTAATAAATACCCACTAAAATATTATTTTCTCTCTCTTAATACCTCATGTGCTCTTTTAAGGGTAAATTTGGAATTTTTGTGCTAAAACGTGTTTTCCTTAATATTAGTCATATTCTCCAAACGTCAAGATTTTCATGGATCGGAGGGAGTACAATAATGGTAGACGTCTATTAAATATACAAGGAAACTTGTATATTTAAGTTAGGTTGGAGATTTAGTAAACAAAACTCGTATTTTAGTAAATAAATTTAATATTTTAGTAAACAAAATCAATGTTTTAGCAAAAAAAAGTGATATTTTAGTAAAGAAGATCGGTGTTCAGGTGAACAAAATTGATGTTTGTAATTTCTAAAATTAAATTTTTTTAGTAAATAAAGTTGATATTTTAGTTAATAAAATTTATGTTTTAGTAAAAAAATGATTAAATAGACAAAATTTCTTTTCTATTTAATAGACTCGTAACAATTTCCAACCATAATAATTAAGCTTATTGAGGGACTTGTATGATATACTCCCAACTATATATGTAAACTTCCACTTCTATCATGAAATTGGACTACCATACAACTAGTCAGTGCCAACTGATTGGAACAGATTATTTTGTCCAATTTCACTTAGGGCATCCTCATTCAAAGAGCTTTGTGAGAAAGCTTTTTGTCATGCCACATTACCAACCCACAAACCTCTCTTCTACAAACCTCTGTCTCCTATTGAAAAAAACCTCTACAAACCTCTCAAACCTGCAAAAGTTTCTCTCCTTTTTTATTTTTCCTTTTTCTCTCTCCTCACAATGAGCTTTGTGGAAGAGGTTTGTTCTTCCACAAGTGCTTTTTGGTTTTGGCCCTCAAACCTCTCTTCCCATCAAAGCTTTGAGCTTTTTGGCCTGCATAAAGCTCTACTAAAAAGCTTGGATGGGGATGCCCTTATTAGCTTTACGCAATATTGATATTAATTCTTATTGTCTAGATCCTAATTCCACACAAACTATGTGTACTTTATCTCTGTCATTGCTTTCTCTCCTCCCCCTATCTCAATCTCATTGATTTATGCCTTTGAATACATACAATCAGGTGAATCCTAAGATGTATGCAACATTTTGTGCATAAATCGGGAAACATTTGTTCCCAATCAATCTATATTTTTCAGACTCTAGGATCCAAGAATTGGATTTGGGTCTGGGTTAAATCCAAGGATCTAACTCATATATTTAAGGATTTTTCCCTTGGTCTAGTACTTAACTATAGTGTCTAACTTCATATCATATTCTAGGATGCCAAGGTCTAATACTAATAATTCTATTGAAACTGAGAGTTCGAATAAGATATTTCTATGAATGTGGCATTCCTAGCTTTTAGCTTTGTATTTGTTTTTGCTCGTCAACCTAGCTTTTACCTTTCAGTAATTCTCTTATGAGCCGGCCTGTAACGCATCACCTTGAGGCAGCCTCATATAAGCTCTTGTATTAGTGTATTTCAGTACCTTTTCTATTTTTTCTTTCCGAGCAGAAGAATATTTCGAATAATCAAATATACAAAATATAAATTCTATAGTACAATCTGTATAGTTTGCTAGGAGTAAAAAAAATGATCATAACACGATTAAAGCAACCTTCAAGTTTTTAAAAACTATACAGCCTACAGCTAAATTTTATAAATCACCCAAAATACTACTTTTTAGTATCTCCTAAATTGTGTAATGTGGCCTTTAACTTTAATTTACATCATATTGTTGAACCGTACAATAAATGTATAAGAGCATTGTTCTATCATATAACATAGTGCAGTCTTTTTCCCAAAGATTCTACAAGACAAATCAGCTATTATTTTATCGTTGTATACAGTATACCTACTTTCATAGTCTCAAACTTATCCCTCTTTTCTGTAAGAAGATTATGTATTATAGAAACTATATATGAAACTTATTTCTTGTATTTACTTTTCCCAAAAAAAAAAAAACAGGATTATTTACACCGACATTAATTTTTTGAATAAAAATTTTTCAATAAATAATAAACGTAAATATTTATTTAAAATAAAGAGTGTTATTTTTGAATTAAAAACTATTACTTTATTTTTAACAATCGAACAAAAGGTGTTATATTTGGGACAAAATTATTGCATTATTTTGAAGGAAAAATGACACTTTTAATCATTGTACCGCAAAACAGTTTTATACAAAATTGAATGAGCAATAAAAGTAATAAGTTCGCTGTCAAATGCAAATCCATGAAAAATGAAGGGAAAAAGTAGATGGGGAAGTACACAGCATGGTGTAGGGAAGAACATTACGCACTTGCTTTTCTCAAAATTAGCACCCAATTGATTGATAGTTAGGGTCTTAGGGACAAAGACAACTAATGTACCATATATATGTGCTGAATGAGATCATGTCCCTCATGTCCCCTCCATAATGTCAATAACAGTACCACTCCAATATATGGAAATCTGGAATTTATAGTCAAATCAAGAGATCAACTTAACAGTGATAGTTTTTTTGGATGGAATTTTCATTTAAGTGGTTCTTATTGATTTGTAACCATTTAAAGTGTATGGGCACGTTACGCGTTTTCAGCTGTCAACAAAAAAAATACTCCCTCTTTTCATATTAGTATTTTCATTTATCTTTTGATAATGTACGAGAATACGAGGTAAGTAGGTAATACTTTGACCATAAATAATTGTAATTGTGTAAATAAAAAAAAATCATAAAAAAATGATTTTCTTTAAAAAAAATTTAAAATGAAATAAATGAGAATTATTTTACTTTATAAATATTTATTATTTTTCTGAGTTTAATAATCAAAAATAATTCATTGTGGCCTCAAAAAGTTAATTGAAAGAAGAATTTGGGATTGATAAAGTAAAAAATATAAATTAAATACAAACAAAAAATTTGTGTATATTCTGTTTGTGTATGTGTTTGTGACTTGGTGCATCCTGTTACATGAAGTGAATTCATGGTCGAGCTTTGGCATAGAGAAGGCACCAAGCCTGCCCAAAGCCCAAACATTCAAAGAGACCCAAAAACTTATTTCAAATTTTATATTATCACATAATCCATATGTATTAATTAAGACACATCTTCCATATATGGTTAATGACATATTATTGCCTAGACCATTGAGTTACCAAGTTAGGTGCACTCAAGGTATATATAAACGGATGAGAAATAGAAGAAGGGGATAGGGATGGAGGAGAGAGATAGGTGGACCTTGATTTTAGGCAATATGAACTGTGATTAATCTTAGTTATGACTAGAGGCGGCCAATTAATCAAATTGGTATATAAAATGAGGTCCTTTCGACACATTGGTATATTTTATTGCTCGGCGACATATTGGTATATTAAAAATGCACCGGCGATAAACAGACCTGAAAATACCTGCCGGAAAAAATCTTTAATTAAAATTCTATTTTTTTTTGTATTTCAGCCTAAAAAAATGCAATTTTGAATTTTTTTCCACTCATTTAATTTTATTCCCCTTCCTCAGTATCAAAAACGTTAAATCCATCTTGCACTCCAACAAAAAAAATAAAATCTAAATCCCCAATTTAATGGCTGCCATAGTCATTGTCACACCTTCTTCAATCCTTCCCATTGCATCTCAATACACAAAGTTGTTCTCAGCTCACATCCAATTTGGGACTCCCTCAATAGGTGAGGCCTCACCTTGAAGCTCAGTGGCCTATCGGTTCTAATCTTCGGTATGGAGCCACCAACGGAGGCACTGGTGGTGTTATACTGTTATTGGCAGTGTCATTGTTGTAATTGAGTTTTCTATCGACAGCTTTGACAACGTCGTTTTGAGGATCTGTGGAGTTAGGGGTTGAGAAGGAGGATGGGGAGAAGTCTTCGTCAGACGATGAGAAAGAATTGAAACGATCGAACATTCGTGGTGGGAATGGGGCAGGCGAGAAGGTCTGCTTCGTCTTCCATGGTGGAATGAGGAGAGAGAAAATAGCGGTAATGTGAAGACATGGTGACTGGACCGAAATTTGGAAAGGGTGAGGAAGGTTTGACAATGGCAGCCATTGATTTTGGGGATTTAGAGGGGTTTTTTTTATTATTTTTTAATCTCTGTATTTAGAGTTTTCAATATTGAGGTACAAGGGGAAATAAAATAAAATGAGGTGAGAAATTAAAATTCTATTTTTCTAAGCTGAAAATGGTAGAAATACACAATAAATACAAAAAATAGTATTTTAATCAAAGATTCTCTCCGACGAGTATTTTTGGGTGAATTTGTCCCCGGAGTATTTTTAATATACCAATCTGTCGCCTGTACAACAAAATATACCAATATGTCGAGAATGTCTCATTTTATATACCAATCTTATTAATTGGCCGACTAGAAGCCAAACAATCTTGTGGGTGTGAAGGGTGTGTTTTTTGGGCTTGAAGCCTCGAAAATGCATATGTCGACTCATACCTTGTGTTTGAATCCTCCAGGAATTCTTGCTTAAGATCTCTTGGTCAATCAAAATTTTAGGTTGATAATTAGATAGTCGATCAATGTTATATTTTTAATAGATCACTTTTGAGTACTCCCTAATCCCTATGTTACATAATATAATTTCCATGTTTTGCCTTTATTTTTGTTTTCCGCCAATATTATAAAGCACGCAACCAATTTCAATGTGTTGTTATTGTTACTTTTTTCGTTTTACCCCTGCCTTTTTCATTGTCACTATTGTCTTCTTTTCTCTGTCCAATATCGCATTCAATGATTAATGATACTACACTCATTTTAGCATCTTTTTTTTTCCTCAAATTGGCAATTTCTTAATACGCGTGGAAAGTCAAAAAATGACTTACTGTTTTGTGGAATGTTTATGCAGCAATTGAGTTCAGCGAGAGGCTGAGTTACTTTGGAATAGCCACAAGTCTGATAATTTACATGACCAAGGTGCTCCATCAAGATCTTGAAGCCGCAGCAAAGAGTGTAAATTACTGGGCTGGTGTAACTACTTTGATGCCGCTACTTGGAGGGTTCTTTGCAGATGCTTACCTTGGCAGATTCACCACTGTCTTCATTTCATCCATTGTCTACCTCTTGGTAAGTTATCTTTTCTTACTATGTTCTGCCTCCTCTTGGAGCTCACTTTTCTTTGTCCGTGCATAATAAGTTGGATGTGCACTTAGCAAGATATACACAATTTATCTCAATTCTCCACATGTCAAGTTAAAGAAATCAATTTTTGATAATGTGACAAAAATGAAGGGAGTTTTGGAGCCATTTTTTCATTAGAGGAGAGAGAAAAGTCATTTAGAGCAAAAATGAATTTAGTAGGTGCATTGAAAATTTTAACAACTTTAAAGAGGCAACAACAATTAGTACTATTGTCAAATTTTTTTTAGTTGAAAATCAGAGAAAAATGGCAACAACAGTAATATATGAGTTCTACATTGTTTGTTTCCGGCCGACAAGTAATGAAAGTTATTATCAATATAAATGTCAATCTTAGTAGCAAAATGAGGCTTATGAACTATTTCAATCTTAATATCAATATTGGTAACATAATTTCAATAAGGTCATGAACCGTATACATACATTGATTTCTGTATTAGCAGCAAAATGCACTATATGCTCAACACTGATACCCTATACCCTATATATGTTATACGCTATACCCTAATACCATATAACCTAAACCTTACCGTACGCCATATAATCATATTGATTTAACCACTGAAAAAATAATAAAATAATTTGCGAAGCTAAAAATAATGTTATGAACGTTAATTTTTATTAGGCAACTATTTTACTATAGTATTTATAAAAATATGGTTTTTTATACAACAAGTTAGCTAACATTAGTATTCAACGACTATTATTGTTTAGTACATCATGTATTAGTCTTTTTCGTGTCATTTTACTCAACCCATACACAATGATATATTTTGAAGATCACTTTATATAATTTAATTATAAAATAACCATCATTTTTAATAATATTGTTCAAATTTAATAAACATATTGAACATTAGGTCGAGGAAGTATTTTTAACCTTATACTCACAAGTCATCTCTTTATAAATTAAATGTCAAAAAATACAATATTCACATATTAAAATTATTAAAAGAGTAAAATATCTTCTAATGTTAATCTCTTAACAGTAAAACACGTGCTTGATTAAAACTATTGGTTAAACTGAATAATCATAAAAGAATATAATAATCGTGAAATATTGGGATATCGTGATCATGCGATTAAAGTTTATAATGTAGTAATAGGATATCTTAGGTCAAATTTCTTATAGTAAGACGCGCGATTGATTAAAAATGTTAACTCTCAACTAAATGATCATAATTACCAATATATAAAATAAGGTTACTTTGCTTTGAAGGGTTTTTAGGGTTTTTTTAGTGTATATATAAAAGTTTACTAGTAACACTTACTTGGTGTATTTATTAAGAATTAAACAATATGAACATTTAAAATTTATAGGAAATTAGTAAATATTTTTTAATTATTTTTTCACATTATCAATTAAATAATTGTGATATTGAAAGTGTTTAGTATACCAATAAAATACTATTTTTGAAACTTTTTATTGGTTTGGTAAATTTTGAAAAATTATATATATTTGGCTATTCAATTGTGACATTAGCATTCAATTCTTGTAGCAAAATTAGGTATATGGTAAATGATTATAATCTCTTTACTCTTTCCATTTATCGACTAAACCTTTACCCTGACTAATCGTTTACCCTTGCCCTAAACTAAATATTTTTATCCTCTAAACTCAAAACCACACACTAAAATCTAAACCATTGACAACATGTTCTCTCAATTGATCAATATACGTGTAACTCGTACTTTGAATTCAATCTTCGTAGCAAAATGAGGTCTAAGATTTAGATTTACATGTATTTATTGAACAAGTTTGTAGGATTTTTTATGTGAAGACTTTAATAGATATATATTGGCCTTTGGTATTCTTCTGTTGTCGGTTCATGAACGATGGATCTTTATTATTAATCCATATATGTAATTGGTAAATCTAATCAGTTTAGTCAAAGAAAACTTTGGTAGCAAGTGCCTTTTAGTAGTTTTTCTTGGATGGGTATGAATATCAAAGTATCTCAAGACTTTGGTAGCAAAATTGGTGAATTTAGTAGTTTTACTTCCATAATATTTATTCATAATTTTAACCCTTATTTTTACGTTAACTCGTATCAATTTTGTTTGCAATCTCGTCGGAAAAAATGGTGTAACGTCGAAATTTATTTTCCAACTAATTTTTTTGTTATCTCTATAGAATTTTATTTTCCAAACAAATTGTAGTGTCTTGCTGGATAAATATTGGGTCGGGTATTAAAGGGATCGACTTCTTCTCTTTCACGTTTGCTATTGCCGAAAAATTTGTTGCCGGAAAATTTATCGCGAGTAGGGTGGTACGTAGGTCCTTCATTCATGGTGGTCAGTGTTGAAATAGATGGGTGGTTTTTATTTTAATTTTTATTTTTAGTTAATAGTTGACTAGATGTTGTTACTAATGCATGGGGAATGAGAGAATAATTAATAAGGCACCCTTTTCCATTTGAAATTTAAAAATTAAAATTCATTCCTAAGTTTAAATTTGAGTTAAAAAAAGATTGTATTACTGTATTTATAGTACAAGTGAGGTAAAGGAATATTCTACCCAACTTAACACAAGTACGGTTAAAAGAGCTTGTGTATAAAATGAGATATACACTTAGTAGTGTATGTGTATCATGGTCCCAGTTTCGACTTCTTAATTCGCTGAAATTTTTGGCAAAATACATAATAATAATAATAATAATAATAATAATAATAATAATAATAATAATAATAATAATAATAATAATAATAATAATAATAATAATAATAATAATAATAATAATAATAATAATAATAATAATAATAATAACACATTACACTTTTGGATGATTGTCACGTGCACGTTAAATATTTTACTTAATATTTTCTATTTGTAAGCAATTTTACACATGTTAAATATCTACAAGTGTAATGAGTAAATTGAGGGAATAAGGTATTGTAGAGAATCCTGATCCAAACAATAACACTTCATCTTGACCTCTCCAAATCCCACGTGAATGCGTAGCAATGTGAACAGCAATTGTTGGGTGGGATTATTGTGTCTATATATGTGTAGTAGAATGTATGTTGATTCTTCATTCACAAGTTTGTAAGCGACTTTCGTGTTAGAAGTAATGTTTCTAGTTCCTACCACTTAGACTCTGTTTGATTTAACTTAATTTTACTTAAATTCAGTTCAGTTCAGTTCAATTCATGTGTAACTTTATTACTCAAATAACTTTTTATTTCTAAATAAATGAATGTTAATAATTATGTTCATCGGAAAGATCTCAAAGCATACTTTCAAATGAGTCCAATATTGAATATGTTTGGACGAATTTTAAATGGTTAACGGTCAAGTTAAAAAAATTAATTCAGTTCAAATAAGTTCAGTTCAGTTTTTTCCAGGTGAATCAAACGGAGCCAGACCAAATATTGTCCATGATAAGATATTCAGTGGTCCAATTGTGTTGTTTCTATATATGTTGTGTGTGAATTATACACATTAAGCTCATTTGATGTTGATGTTCATTCTTCAGGGACTAATTCTACTAACATTGTCAAGAGTAATCCCAAGCTTGAGACCGTGTGGCGACCTTGACATATGCATGAACCCTAAGAAAGTCCACAAAGTGGTATTCTTCCTTGCTATCTACTTGATCTCTATTGGAACCGGAGGTCATAAACCGTCATTAGAGAGCTTTGGTGCAGACCAATTCGACGATGACCATGACGGGGAGAGGCTGAAGAAGATGTCATTTTTCAATTGGTGGAATTTCGGCCTTTGTTCCGGGATTCTGCTTGGGGTGACATTGATTGTCTATGTGCAAGACCATATGGGATGGGGTGCTGCTGATATCGTTCTCGCTGGTGTTATGGTTACAAGTTTGGGGATCTTCCTTATTGGAAGACCTTGTTATAGATACAGGAAGCCTAGTGGAAGTCCATTGAAGTCGATGCTCCAAGTGCTTGTAGCAGCTACTACCAAGAGGAACCTTCCGTGCCCTAAGAGTTGTATTGAGTTGTATGAAGTTCCATCATCACACCATAAACAAGGGAGGCTTTTGTGCCACACCAAGAAACTTAAGTAAGTTTAGCTAACTCCTGTATCTTTAATTTGAATGTATGCATTAAGCTCCGTTCTCCTGAACTTAATTTTACATAAATTCAGTTCAATTTAGTTCATTTGAAAATTCTCACTCTGTTAATTTTCCAAAATAAATTCATGATGATACTTATAGCAGTGAAAAGATTTCAAAACATATATGCTTTCAAATAAGTCCAATATTGAATATGTTTGGATGAGTTTTAAATAGTTGACGATCAAGTTAAAAAAAGCTCAATTCAATATAGTTATCAAGTTAAAAAAGCTCAATTCAGTACCGTTATCAAGTTAAAAAAAGCTCAATTAAGTAGAGTTTTTTTCAAGTGAAAGAATGCAGCTTTAATGTATTAAATTTTCATCAGATTTTGATCAATGATTACGCTCCATGAATAGATAGACAAAACTCAAACATGAACATATGGACATAGCATTCATACATGGTCTCAACTTAATATGTTTTTTTTTACTTGGACTACCTCAGATTCTTGGACAAGGCTGCTATCTTAGAAGATAGAGAAGTCCCGGCAGAGAAGCAAAGCCCATGGAGGTTAGCTACAATCACTAAAGTCGAAGAAATGAAGCTCATTGTTAACGTGATACCTATATGGCTGGCTTGCTTACCATTTGGCATTTGCGCCTCACAAACTACAACATTCTTCATTAAACAAAGCACGGTCCTAAACCGTGCAATTGGCAACGATTTCGTACTTCCACCCGCATCAATATTCGCACTTTCAGCCATCGGAATGATATTTACAGTTGTTATTTATGACAGAATCCTCGTACCCATTGCGAAAAGGGCGACAGGTAACGAGAGAGGGATGACAATCCTCCAAAGAATTGGTCTAGGGATGATCTTCACAATTGCATCAATGGTAATTGCAGCTTTAGTGGAAAGAAAAAGGCTAAATATGGTGGCAAATAGTTCTCAAAAGAGCTCACTTTCAATGAGTGTCTTTTGGTTAGCACCACAATTTGTGGTCATTGGAGTTGCTGATGGGTTTGCCTTAGTGGGATTACAAGAATACTTTTATGATCAAGTACCTGATTCTATGAGGAGCTTAGGCATTGCGCTTTACCTAAGTGTCATTGGGGCTGCGAATTTCCTTAGTAGTTTGTTGATAACCATAATTAGTCATGTGACATCTAAGACAGGCAAAAGTTGGTTTGGTCAAGATTTGGATTCCAGCCACTTGGACAAATTCTATTGGTTACTAGCAAGCATGGCTTTGACGAACTTATTCGTCTTTGTGGCCTTGGCTCGGAAGTACACATACAAGAGTGTGCAAAAACGGGGCCATGTACATGATGTTGCTGATTGTTATGATCTTGACAGGCTTAAATCTACAACTATTGTCTAGTGTACTACCTTATTGGTATTATTACTTCCTTTTAGAAGAGTAGAAGAGGATGAAGCACTTTGCGATAAAGCCATCTTATGCAAAACCATGATGTACTATATAATTTAAAGGTGCTACTTTTATATTTATCACTTGAGTATATAGGGTGACAATTAGACATATCTGGTTGGGTATGTCTCAAGTCATTTGTTTTCGAGTTATTAAGGGCGGGTTATTCTGGGTTACAAGAGTATTCGTGTCAGCAGGTCGGATTGAATCAAGTTATTTACTAGTCAGCTTGAGTCATGTTAGTTCAAATTTCGGTTATAGCGGGTTAGTTTGATTTTTGGGTTATGTCAAGTCAATTTTAAACGCGTTTCATAATATTTTGAGTCACAATAATATAAAATTTTAATTTTATGTGAACTTTTTCTTTAATAATGTTTACATGTATGTTTAATTAATACATTTTCAATCATTTTAGATGTTAATTTATTTTAAGTTATATATATATATATATATATATATATATATATATATATATATATATATATATATATATATATATATATATATATATATATATATATATATTCTAGTTTCGGATGATTCGGTTTGGGTTCATTTTGTTTCAGATGACTTCTAGTCAATTACTATCAGGTTCGAGTGCATTCGGATAACCAATGTATGTAATCGTTTATCGGTCTGGACTAGGTCGAATCGGATCGGATCGGATCGGATCTGAATAATCATAACTGATACGTTTTTGGATGTTTAATCAGTTGCCTAACAAATTATGCCTTGTAAGACTATGTCATTGGTTCGAGACTCCAAATAAGCGATGTAATAATTAATAGTTTGAATAACCTATGACCAGCATACAGAGGTTCACCTAAGCAAAGACTACAAAGTGTGTACCAATGCCCCAAACAATCGTACGAAGAAACTGGTCAAGTCCTACTCCAACTAGAATGAGGAAACTAAATCTTGACCTACCTAAATTCTTCATTTATTGTATGTCATAAATAATCCTAAAACAAAAGACAGAGTTCTAACAAATAAGGAAACTATATAGTTAAGTGCTTGACTAGCAAGCAACTCGTGCTGCACATAGTTGATATGTGTTGTTAGTTCCCTTGTTCGCTCCATGTTTGTTCCTAACTACTTCTCTAATGCTCCTCCAACACGAACCTTGGTCATCATATTCAACATCCACCATAAGATCTAATTAAGAGTTTAAGACTCCTATTTGCTCTCCAGGATTAGTTGAGTTTCAGAATTGTATTTCTCGTATGACTCAAGGATGAGTGATTCCAAAAACTGTTACTATTTGTTTATAGATAAAAAGACTTAGTATTCCGGATGGATTATTTTCCATTTATTCAGTTATCTAGTCTAATCACAGTTTGTTAGAGCTCGTGTGGAACATTGGATAAGTTCATGGCAAGATTATAATTTGTCATAAACGACGTGAATGCATGCCATCGGTCTATATAAAGATAGATGACGTGAATGTATGTCCTCGTCTCTATTTAGCTCTCTTACATCTCAAATCATCAAGACGCAAATCACCATGTATTATGTGTGTATTACTTGATTCTGTCATGAAATCAATTGTGTAGGTTGTTGAAGGAAGACGCTATTTATCTGCAGGTTTAGAGATGTATTGGATTCTCAAACATTTATTTTATTTTGTCGGGATCGGTTGTCGAAGTTTGAAGGTTGTAGTAATGTAATGGATCTATGTTTCATTTAGACAACTCTGATTAATATCTATTTATGTTTTTGTTAGTAGGCTCTTCCATACCTAAACATTTCTTTTCCTTCGCATTTATCCATGTAGAGTATGTGGCAATAACGCCTTTGGATTTGTGATGGCTTAGATATATCGAGTGTAATAATAACGTGATTATTCGATCCTAGAAAATTATCATAATATAAACTCGTGGGTGTTACAAGTGGTGTATATAATTTTTAATTAATCTTATTGTGAACTATTTAGTCTAACTATTTCTTTTGAAGGAAATTAGGGTGGAACATACTGGCAATATTATGAAACTAAGGCTATAAGTCGCCTTGCAAATCAGTCAAGCCCCCCCTCCCTCTCTCTCTCTCTCTCTCTCCTTGTTCACCAACACCCAGAGTCGGATACTCGCCAGCCATCATGTTGAGTTATATGTGTTTGTTGATTGACAAACCAAATAAACTTATACACATGTGTTCTAATGTCTTGTATGAGCAATGTGTTGTAGCCTAAAGATGAGGAACTCATAGATGTGAAATCAATGTGAAACTCAAAGATGTGCATATGGGATTTCGAAAGAGTGAAAACATTAAAGGATGGCTTGATGACAAGACCAAGGAAGTATGAAGATACACAATGAAGATAAAGTGATTACCTTCCTAATGTCTTATATATGCCTTAGATTCGGAATCATAGAAGTGCAACTTTTCATTTGGGAACAAAAATCAAAATCAAAGTTTCTGGTACAAAGGGACCAACGTCAATACGTTGTTGCCTTATACAACCGAGTGGAAAATTCGGTTTTAACTCAACTTTTCACTAAAATATTTTTGTAGGTTTCTAAAGTTTATTCACCCGATTTTCGGTTACAAAACTTTGCTTTAAAAGGAAAAAGCTTGAGTGTCAAAATAGGCTAGAATAATTCACCTTTTGGGAACCTTTTTATGAAGCTTTGTGGTAGTATCATGTTGAAAGAAAACTTCACATGGGCTTAATCAATTTGATTTTGAAAAACTATTTGGGTTCCTTAATGTAGCCTAAGATCCTATAAAAGTTTAGCATATGTTAAGGTTTGTTTTTTAAAATATTTCCTTTATGTTTTTTTTTTTTTTAAAATGTCAAAAGCTTCCTCATAAACTCTTACCTTTATGGACCCTTCCTAGAAGGTGGCCATTTTTCCTATTCCCTCCCTTAGTGTGTAGTATGCATATTTTCACTAGTTGGTAATAGATCACCTAACTTTTACCAAAAAAAACTATTACCTTTCCGGCGCGTTTTCGATTTTTAGTTGGAATTAATGGTTCTTAAATATATGCCACATGCGATTCAAATTAATTATAAAGAACAATAATTTGCAAATAAGAAGCTGCCACCAAGTTTTAAGGAAACAATTGGAAACCATCAAAAGTGCATCCAATTCCTATTGGGAATTGACTCATGCCCATGGGGACTAAATATTGAGTTCGGGGATGTAGGTACGAAATAAATAAAACGAATCTCATCTAAATCGCCCGTATTAACGGCCTCTACTAAGCTTATCCATGTCAAGTATTTATTTATGCTATATGGTTCCATACAAATCTGGTCGTCCAATGATCCTAAATTAACTAGGCGGGTTAAGAACAACCAAATTACCTACGTTATCACTTTGCACGATTTATATCCAATTTACATGCATACTATTGACAAGCATAAACATGGTATAAAGCATTAAATTAACGCTCCAACCTACCAACTTTGCTAAACGCGCCATGTATTGCATATGCACATTAATAAAAACCGTTAGTATCTTCAAAAGAATAATAATAATGCAAAGGCAGTGACTTTATGCTAAAATAAACCTAGGAGGCTACTATATGCATGCAAAAACTACGAAAAGATGCAAACTTGCATAAGCTAATAAAAAGATGCAAACTTTATATTAACTAATCATGCATAATTATGTACAAAATCCAAAGCATACAAATTTATTCAACCATAATCAAAAGCTAAATAAAACATGATTAATAAACAGCAAACAAGAGATTTAATAAAGAATTAGGCCCAGGATGGTTAACCTGGACGTTCTATTCGAACGGGACTAGTAGAATTGGAATTGCTCTTCGATCTTGGGTGCTAGGCTAGGTGTATTGCTTGCTTGAATCTTCAGGTTTCTGAATTCTCTTGATTTGGTGAAAATATGTGCTCTCAATGCTCTCAAAATTATGAACTGACTACCCCTTTGCAAATAGGGTGAAGAGGAGTATTTATAGAGTTAGGGGACGGAGTTAGGGGCTCAAGGCACGAAGCCCGGCGCCAAAACTCGGCCCAGCCAAAAAAACTGGTTCAGTGACCACACGGAGGACAGCTGGGGCCCGCGGTGGCCGCCTGGGCCAGCGGTTGGCCTAATAGCCCCCGCTGTCACGGGCTGGCCGCCGGACAGGTCGTGTTAGCCACTGGATCTGACGGCGCGCGCGTGACTAGGGTTTTTGACTTTTTGGTGCTCTGTAAATTACGAAATTGCCCTTGGGCTGACCTAGGGGGTTTGGATTGAGCAGTTTTGACCCCAATCTTCGAGACGCGATATCTCTTAATCCGGGAACCTGATTGAGGCAAGGTCAAAGGCGTTGGAATCCTTATAACAAGGGCTATCCAAAGACTGAGGTTTCAAGGAATTTGGTCTAGATTTCCGAGCAATGTCCTTTTCTACTTACGTCCATGTTAATCCATTACCATCATCATTGAACGTTGCGGTGTCAGGGGATGAGAACCGATTAGGGTGTCTACAGAAGCCCCAACTTTGGCCGAGCTTGTAAAAGCGAAGGTCAAAGTATTTTCTAAAAATGCCTGCAATGTTAGAAAGAAGAAAAGATAGACTCCTGACCGCCTGTGGTCAGGGTTACCTGCTTTGTTTAAAGAGCGGTGCGTTGCTCTGCTTTGCGGATACTGACGTGACGCTAATTTTGATAGCCTCATCGTCAAAGAGCGTTGTGTTGCCCTGCTTTAATTGTTGCAAACGTGACACTAATTTTGATAGCCTCATCGTCAAAGAGCGTTGTATTGCTCTCCTTTAGTTGTTGCCAACACGATGCTAATTTTGATAGCTTCATCGTCAACGAGCGTTGTATTGCTCTGCTTTAGTTGTTGCCAACGCGATGCTAATTTTGATAGCTTCAACGTCAAAGAGCGTTGTATTGCTCTGCTTTAGTGATGCCTGTGTTTGGAAAATTGTGCCTGCAAAAAAAATAATGAAGTGCCTTTGCATGTAAAAAGTTAGATATAAGGCTGGCGCCTGCAAAAATAGATAATGCCGGGTCCCTAGGATCAGAAACCAAGTTGTGGGGGCAAAAGAGTTATTTTGTGCGATATATTCAAATCTCTCGGGCTTCCAACAGTCGCGAAATGCAATCCCGCGTGGAATTTGAACTTGTGGGCCCGACCCGAGAGGGGCGAACGCAAAAATTGGCCTTTACGGGCCTGCTCAGCGGCTCAAGTTGTCGTGCGAAGGCCAAGAGAGGGGCCGCCAGGCCGGGCGGCTCAGCCGCGGAGGCTGGGCGGCTGGCCGCTGAGCCTGGGCGGCCCTGAACCTGGCCGTCGGACCGGTTCAGAGGCGAAAAAATGGGTATTCTTGTGAGGGAGCCGAATTTTGGGTCATTTCTTCCCAAAAAATTCGAGGCTCTCTCTCTCTACCTCCATTGTTGCCCAGACCTCATTTCTTGCTCAAATTTGCTTCTTTTTGCTTGCATTTGCTTGATTTTGCATAATCTTTGCATAATTTGAAGTTTATTTGTGATTTCTCACAAATTTGGGGTGAATTTGAGAGTGGGTTTTTGAAACCCTTGGAGAGAGAAATCCCAATTTCTCCATCTTTGCTTGTTTGTTCTTGCTTGCTTGTTCATCCTTCTTCATGGCTCCTAAATTGGCGAAGAAGAGGAGTAGAAGGGTCGAGGTTCGGGAAGAGGTTGAAGAAATTAACATCTTCACCAAAGCTTTTCCTTCCCATGTCAAGCCTTCCAAGAGGAAGCCTAATGTGGCTTTTTCTCAAGATAGGTACACACGGTCTGATAGGATGCCCGACATCATTTGGGATCGGTTGGACTTGCTCTGTCGACCGGAGACTCACTTGAGTTCCCGTGCTTCCAAGTTTGTGGTAAGCCTCAAACTTTGAATTCATAGTTTTATGCATTGAATTTTAGTTTATATGCTTTGCCTTGAGTAGATTTGTGTAGAAATTGTATGTAATTGTCAAGTTTGTAGCGTATGTGATCTTGCGCGGCTTGAACGAACTTAGAAACATGCTTAGGATTGAACATTTGTTGAAATGTGAACCTAAGAGGTTGCGAATTGATCATAGGAACCCGATGAGAATTTGAAGCCCCATGGTAATTATGGTTCTTCGGTGAGACTTTTTAAGGTCTTGCCCAAGGAGGTGCAAAGTGCAGTTTTGGGTGCGGGGTTTGGGCCCCTTTTGAAAGCGGCGGACTCGGTTGAGCGAATCAAGAGATGTATTGTCCGCTTGTCTTTGGAGCGTTTTTGGGATACTACCAACATGTCCACTTCCCTAATGGGGAGATGATGATCACTCCATCGGAGTTTGCTATATTGACCGGGGTGCCTTGCGTGGGTACGCCCATTGTGTATGACGTTTCCATCTGAAAACGTAAGACTGAGATGGTGGAGTTGTTCGGCCCTTGGGGGAATACCTGGGGTCACCATTATCGTCCCTATAGCGAGCTCTACGCTGTTTTGACTTATGCGAGGTATAAGAGAAATACCTCGGCGGAGCAGAAGGCGAGGAAGTTTATCACCTATCTCCTTGCCACCACTATCTTTGGTGACAAGGGAGAGCGTATCCATGCTATTTATCTCCCTAGCTTGTTGGATTGGGAGAGGGTGAGAGAGTACAACTGGGGGTTGCCGGGCTACGCTAACCTCTTGAGGAGCATGCGGTTTGCTTGCCGCGTGAATGATGAGGGATACAAGCAAACGACTCTTCCTCCCGTGAGCTTGTGCGGTTTCTGGAAGGCCTTGCAGGTGTGTTTTGCTTTTTGTATCTATTTTGGTGATTTGCATGATTTAAGTGTATGGTGCTTAACTTCATGTTTCGATGTAGCCTTGGTGCTTTGAGCATTTCTCGGACATGGCGCCTATGGGCTGGGAGTTGGATTTTCCGGTTTGCAGGGCGTGGCGTCATAGGAGTCCTGCGCCCTTTTCGACTCTCCAGCAGTATAGGGAGGCTCTCTTGCGCCTAGATTGGCACAAGGTAACGCAGTTTTGCTTTTTGTTACATGGATTGTATTTCTTGGTGAGGAAATATCTTATATTGCATGTTTGTGTAGATTGACTACTTCCCATGGGCGAAGTACCATGGGTTGGCTTCGGATGCTGTCCTTTCGTCCAGGGCGATAGACCGCCAGAGGATCCTGATTGCGGGTCCGTTCTCTTTTGAGTGGTATTTGGGAGAGCGGATTTTCCTTCAAGTTTATCCTGACGTGGCGGGCCCGAGGATTCCCTTGGATCCTCCCTCGACCATGTTCTTGGTGAGGTGCTTGTGTCGCTAGTAGGTTACGGAGGCCATGGTGGGCTCGGATGCTATGCGGTATTTGAGGGAGCCTGCGGAGGACCTTGCCGGGCACTACAAGTAGTTCCGTCGTGATCGGCTCATGCCTTCATTCGTGGGCTTGAAGGTAAGAATTTTATATTTGTTTTTCTATGCCGTTCTTGCTTTGTTGATTTGCTGACCTACTTTGCTTTGTAGGAGCCTCGGGTTGATGATGTTGATGTGGATGTCCAGGATATGCGGGTCCGAGGTCGGGACTATGGCGGGAGGGAGTGTTGGGGAGAGGTCCCGATGACGGAGGACCTTGATGAGGACATCCAGGGCCTTCCTCTTCCAGTTGGGCATCCAGGGGTAAATTCGTAATTTTACCTTTTGCATGTGATTTTTATGCTTTTATGCTTGTATTGACTTTTCTTTGTGCAGCTTGACCGTGAGCAGACCGGGAAGGTCTTCAAGATGATGCATGCTATGAAGTCCTGGATTTCTCGAGCTCTCTCGAAGGGAACTTGCTCGAGGGCTGACTTGGATAAGGTAAACTTGATTTGCATTTTCAAAGTTGTATGCTTTGAGAAATGTATTTTATATGTTTGGTGGGTTGCAGGTTGAGTATCCTCGACCCCTTCCTCGTCGGTCACGACAGGTGGTATTGTTGGATGATGAGGTCGTGAGCTCGCCTGAGCGTAGTCCTTCTCGTGAGAGGAGCCCTCGGAGGGAGAGTCCACGGAGAGAGAGGGAGCCTGTGCATCGGACGGACCGTCCTGGTGGGAGTAGGATGACTCAGTTTGTGGAGCCTACTCCTATGCCTATGCCGATGTATCCTTCTTATCCCGGATATGCAGGGTATGCTCCTTATGGTGGTCTTTACTACCAGCCCCCTGTCCCTGCTCCTATGATGCCTACCATGCCTCCTCGTTCTTCGTGGGGGTATGATTCGAGTTATGCTGGGGAGGGGGGCTCGTATCGAGAGTCTGCCCGTCATTCTTCCTTTGACCCTGGCCAGTTAGCGGCATCAATCTTTGGTGATGAGCCACGGAGGTCGGAGGATCATTTTGAGGTGCTCCGCACAGATACTGATGCGGGTGATGAGTTCTATGATAATGTATTTGTATGAAATACATTTTTGAACATTTGTGTTGAACAAATATTCAGACTCTGGTTTGTAATATATTGTTGTTTTATTGGTCCCTGCATATAATCAGGCTTATGCAAATGCAGAGGTAGTCAAGCAGAATGCGCAAGTAATAGCAATGTGGCAAAAAATGGTACAGCCAAAAAGTTAAAATTGGGTGTACCCTATCCCCCCTAAAAAAAAATGAAAAAAGAAAGGGGTGCAAAATATGAAATAAAATTAATAAGTATAAAAGGGATTAACAAAATAAAAGATGATAATCATCCAAAAAAGAAATAAGGAAATTGTGGAGTTCCCACAAATAATTAAGGAAATAAAAGAAAATTAGTAATAATAGAAGAAATAGGAAACTGAGCCAAATTGGAGTCCAAAACGGTTAAGGAAAGTGTCCAAAAACGGGTAGAAGAGTGTTGTCTCGAAAGAGAGGCTCGGCGGCCAAAGGAGGGTGCTCAACGGCTGACGCGAAGGAGCGGGAGTCAAAAGTGGGGCCGCCACACTCCTGGGCCGTGGAGGCTGGGCGGCTGGCCGCTGGGCCTTGGCTGCCATATCGTGGCCGCCGAGCCTTCGGCGGCTGTCCGGTTGGCCGCTGAAGCCCTTTTTTCGGCTGGTTGCCTTATTTTCACCTTTTTTCGTGCGAGCCCTATATAAGCCTTGGGTTAGTCCGATTTTGGGACATCACCTTTATAATTCCATAGCAATAAAGAGCTTTTTAGAGAGAGAAACCTCCAATTAATTTAGAATTCCGTCATGACAAGTTTTGAAGTTAAGTTTGATAAGTGGTTGCAATCTATGACCCCTGAAGAGAGGATGAGACTTGTGCCCTTTCACTTGAATGCTTTCTTCCATCTGAAGCAAGTTCAAGTTGTCTGGAACCTTTTTGAGGCTGCGGTTGAATTTTGAGATGACAAGCTTCACGTTTTTAGATTCGGGTATAACAAACTGTGTCCTCTTCCCGAAGAATTTGCCGCCATAATTGGGTTACCTCATGATCAAGCTCCTGCAACTCCATGGCTTGGGGCCAATCTTGAAGGCTACTATAAAAGGTATCTTGGTTTATCCCCAACACAAGCCTCTTCTGTGGCTAGGACCGGTGACCTAGACCTCAATGGTGTGATTGACATCTTTTTTTCCAAGGTAAGGGATGATCGTAATGAGACATATTATAAGCGTGCTTTTATCTTATGTCTCTTACATAGGTACCTTTTTGTTGGTGGAGGTAATAATGGTAGAACTTGTATGCTTAGAATTGTTGAACAAATTCAAAACAATTTTACCCCTATGTCTCTTGTTCTTGGTGAAACCCTAATGTGCCTGGACCGCAAGAAACAAGAACCATCGCATGGTGGATGGACGGGAAGTCCTCTTCTCCTTCAAGTGAGTGCTTGAATAACTACTTTGGATTTTTTTTTGTAAAGTTTGAATCTTTAATGGATACCTAACTTTATTATTATTTGTGTTTATTTGTTTTTGTAGATATGGCTTTTGGAGCATATGTGCTTCATTGAGAGGGCCAGCTAATGCGCTCAAATACCAACCAAAGCAGTTTCCTGCCCGCCGAAGACTTTATTATGAATCAACCATTAATGAATGGCGCGGATATCTTAATGCTTGCCCTTTGCTGAGATGGACTGTCAAGTGGTGGGGCTTAAAATCCGCGATTGGAGGTAGCAAGGAGACGGGATATTATCAAATCCTTGGTCTTCAAAATTTGATTTACATATTTCCTAACCGTATCATGCGGCAATATGGAAAACGCCATATCATCCCACAGAAGGATAGTGTTGCGCCTGCAGCCCGGGTTTTGACTATTAGTATGGTGAGATCATGGGAGTGTGCATGGGATCGTCGCCCTAGGTGGACTATTCCTCATATCAAGGCCCCAACGACCATATCTTCAACTTATGAAGCTTGGATGGATTGTAAGACTGCGGAAGGTCGTCGTGCATGCAGGAAATCCGAACAAGATGATCTTAAGGCCCAATCGGTCAAGGCCAGCTTAAGGCTTTCTAACCCCAATGATCCTAAAGGGAAGGGTAAACAAAAGGGAGTCAAGCATGTGAAAAGTGTTCTTAACCCAAAGGCCAAGAAAGCTTTAGCCAAGATCACTACCAAACCGGAGGAGAAGCCCCAAATTCGGGCTAATGATCATGAAGCCTCTACAAGTGATCTTCTAATGGAGGTTGAAAAAGAAGAAGAGCCCGTGGTCCGAGAGAGATGGGCTCCTAAGGAACGCGAAGTGGAAGGCCCAAAGGTTGATGAACCCATGGAGGATGTTGTCCCTACTACCGAAGCTACGAAGTAGTCTATTAGGAAATACTCTTTTTGGAGCATGTCTAGCTTAGGATTACCTTTTATTTTCTTTGATTTCAATAAGGGTGATGTGCCCCCCCTTTTTTTTTAGATTCAGTTAGTTTGTTTTTTATTATTTAGGAATTGCCAAGTCTTGTAATGGACTTTATTATTATTTATGGAGACATGCTTATTTTATTATTGCAACCTTGTGTTTATTATGTGCACAAATTTTAACAACTTTTGAATGCGAAATTGATGAAGGGGCCGGGCCCAATTGTAATTGGGTTGTCTTACGTATCCTTTTAGGGGAATCAGGTCACTCGTAGTTCTTATCCGTTTTTTTTTTTTTAACATTCAATCCCTTTTTTTTTTTAGGGGATTAGTTAGCCTTGTGTGGGCCTCTCGAAAGTGTTATATTGGGTGTCTTGCCTAAGCATAGAACCTCTTTAATTGATCCATGTTTATCCATTGACTAAATTCGATCCCGTCTAAATCTGCCAATCTTGCAGCGCCACCTGTTAAGATCTTTGTGATGATAAACGGGCTTGACCAGTTGGGTCGAAATTTGCCTCTTGGGTCAGTGACATTAGCCCTTACTTCTTTAAGTACTAAGTCTCCAACCTTAAGGTCCCTCCTTTTGAGCCTTTGGTTAAAGTGTCTAGTTAGTCTTTACCTTTTCTCATGTAGCATGACTAATTGGTCATAGCGGGCTTGGACCCAATCTACCTCTGGGATTTGACTTTCTAAAACAATCCTTAGATATGGGATCTCTAGTTCGATTGGTAATACGGCTTCCATTCCGTAAACCAAGGAGTATGGTGTTGCTCCCGTTAATGCGCGAACTGATGTCCTATAACCCCAAAGTGCGAATGGCAGCTTGTCTGGCCAGTCATGATAATTTTCAGACATTCTTTCAATGATTTTCTTGATGTTCTTGTTAGCTGCCTCTACTGCACCGTTTTTTTGCGGTCTGTAAGGAGATGACTTTCGATGTTGGATCTTAAACTGGGCTAAAAGCTCAATTACTTCTTTCATGAAGTGTGACCCATTATCACTAATGATTTCTTGGGGAACTCCATATCTGGCTATTATGTTATTCTTAATGAACTTAACCACGTGCTTTGCTTTGAGCTTCGCGTATGATTGCGCCTCAACCCATTTGGTAAAGTAGTCGATAGCGACTAGGATATATTCGTGGCCCCTTTTTCCTGTTGGGGTTATTTTACCAATGATTTTGATTCCCCAAGCTAAGAAAGGCCAAGTTGAGGTGAAGGTATATAATGGGGTTGGTGGTAGATGTTGTAGATTTGCACGGGTCTGGCATTGTAGGCATCTTTTGACGAACTCACAACAATCCTTCTCCATCGTTGTCCAATAATACCCAAGCCTTATTGTCTTTCTAGATAGCATCATACCGTTCATGTGCGGTCCACATACTCCTGCATGTACCTCTCTTAAGACCTTATGGGCCATTTCGGTACTTTTCTTGTATATTTCACCCTGTACTTCCAAGGCTTGGGCCGCGAGCCTTCTGAGTGCTTTCTGGGCTCTAGGGCTAGAATCAGGAGGATAGAGCTGGTAAATAAGTAGATTTTTTATATCGGTGTACCACCCATCTTCTTCATCGTGGAACACTTCCAGGGTGTCGCAATATGAAGGCTCGGATCTTCTTTGTACGCAGATGGGCATCATCCGAATAGTTTCGGGTATGTTAATCATGCTTGCTAACTTAGCCAAGGCGTCTGCAAATTGATTATCTTCTCGTGGAAAGTATGTAAAGTGTATTTGATTGAAATACACTATGATCTTGTCTAAGTATTCCTGGTAGAGTGCCAGGGATTCACTTTTAACCTTCCATACTTTGGAAATTTAGTTAATTATGAGTGACGAGTCCCCATAGACCCGGAGTGTCTTAATGCCAAGGCTTATGGCGGATTGCAGTCCTAATATGCAAGCTTCATATTCGGCGCCATTATTTGTAACCTCATGGTCCAGTTTGACCGAAATAGGTGTATGGGCACCTTCAGGTGATACTATCAATACTCCTACTCCAAAACCCTTTTGGTTGGATGCTCCGTCGAAGTGTAGCCGCCAAGTTTCGGTGTCTAAGGTCATAACCCCTTCGTCTGGGAAGTGATATTCATCCTTGTGATCTGGTTTATTGATGGCTTGGTCGGCTAGGTATTTTGAGATAGAATGCCCTTTTATGGATTTTTGATGTTCAAATTTAAGGTCGAACTCTGAGAGGAGAACGATCCACCTTGCTATTCTACCATTTAGTATGGGCTTTTCGAATATGTATTTCAAAGGATTTTCTCTTGATCTTATGTGGATCGTGTGGTGGAGCATGTAATAACGTAGCTTTTTGGTAGTTGCTACCAAAGCTAAACATGTCTTTTCTAGGGATGAATAGCGGGTTTCATATTCCCGAAATTTCTTGCTCACATAGTATATATCTTTCTCTTCCTTGTCCACTTCTTGGGCTAACATGGCCCCCACTAGAACAAGTGGTTCGGATAAGTAGGCCTTAATTTTGTCAAAGGCCTTTTGGCATTGCTCGTCCCATTCCGTCTTTACCTCTTTTTTGAGTTTCTGGAATATGGGCTCACAAGTGATAGTTAACTTGGAAATGAACCTGCTAATGTATTGGATTCTCCCTAAAAAACCTTTTATTTCTTTTTCTGTTTTCGGAGGCGGCATGTCTATTATGGCTTTGATCTTGGATGGATCAATTTCTATTCCTCTGGTGCTTACGACAAATCCTAGAAGTTTGCCAGATGTAACTCTAAATGCGCACTTCTTGGGATTAAACCTCATATTGTACTTCCTCAGCCTGTCAAAGAACTTTTGAAGTGAGGGTACATGCCCTTCTCTATCTTTGGACTTTATGATCATACATACACTTTAGCCTCCTTATGCATCATGTCGTGGAGTAAGGTCGTAGCGGTTCTTTAGTATGTGTCTCCCGCATTCTTAAGCCCGAACGGCATTACTGTATAGCAATAAGTGCCCCACTGTGTGATGAAAGTGGTTTTCTCTTCGTCCTCTTTGGCAATTAGGACTTGGTTATATCCTGCGTACCCGTCCATAAATGATAGAAGGGCGTGTCCGGTGGTGTTATCTACCAAGACGTCTATATGCGGTAAGGGAAAGTCATTTTTTGGACTTGCTTTGTTCAGGTCCCTAAAATCTACACACATTCGGACCCGTCCGTCCTTTTTGGGACTGGGACAATGTTGGCTACCCAATCGGGGTAATTGGCCACTCTTATGAAGCCTGCCTCTAGTTGTTTTTGGACTTCCTCCTTGATCTTAAGAGCCCACTCTGGTTTCATTCTTCTTAGCTTTTGTTTGACTGGTTTGCAGTCGGGGTTTAGCGGAATGGTATGCTGAGCAATTTTGCGGTCTGTGCCTGGCATGTCCTTGTAGGACCATGCGAAAATATCCGTCTAGGAGTGTTACGAATTGTTCGTGTTCATTAGATGTTAAAGACAAGCCTATTTGCACGTGGCGAGGCTCATCTTTAGTTGCAATGTTTATTGTCTCCGTTTCTTCGACTATTGAAGTCTTTTGCTCATGTTCGATTAGTGCTTTAATGACTTCTTTTGGCAATTCCATTATGTTTTCTGAATTATATAATATTAATAGAAGCGGACAATACATCAATGAGGTCATCACTAAGGACCTTAGTAGGAATAGACTGGGGTGGACTACCCGATACTTCTAGGATAACAGACTCGGAATCGGACTCGGGCTCAGAATCAGACTCAGAATCGGAATTGGGCCCTCATGTAGGACCGTTGCGAATGGTGAACTTGTACTTGGCTCCCTTGACTGGAGTCCAATTCGTCTCGTGCTTCCAGGTGGTGCGGTCAGGCCCGATTGGGGCAATCAATCTGGATGGATCGAAACCTTCATTAAAAAGCACAGTAAAGGGAAATTTGGTAGTTGTCTCGTCGTACTGACGACGCTCTTCGCCAAATAAAAGCCCAAAGTCGTTGGGTGCCATGTCATTAGCCCAATCTTTAGTGGATTGGTCCTCATTAGGAGGTATGGGTGTGTCTTCACTCATGAGGAAGCAGTCTTGAAATGCCTCAAAGCCTGGCATTAAGATCCCGTTGATTGTGTATGGTTCAGGGAATCCATAATAAGGATATGGGTCGCCTTCCTGAAGGAATTGCCCGTTGAGGGTAACGGGATAAGGATCCATGCTGTGTGTAACGGGTTTGTTAGCCGCACGGGCTCTTTTCTTAGCCATCACTTTGGATATGTAGGCCCTAAGTTCTTGCCTTGTGGGCCTGTAGCCTAGCCCGAATAAATCAATTTTGATCTTGGTGTTCCAAGAGGCTTGAGCTACCTTGGGATGAGGGCCCAAAGTGGTGCCTAGGAAGTGGCCTTGCTTTCCGAGTAAAGCATTCACATTGAGTGTGGGCTCTATTGTTTTTATGAAGGCTATCTTCTCAAAACCCCATAACTCCTCGTCTTGCTCATTATGCTCTATCTTTAGGACTGGAGCTTTCTAAATCTGGGCTACCATAGTATCGGCGCAGACCTCCAAGGTGGATCCTGCCAAGGATAGTTTTACCTTTTGATGCAGGGTTGAGGCTACAGCATTTAACCCGTGTAACTAGGGCCTTCCCAAGAGTAGGTTGAAAGTGGCTGGAATGTCGATCACATGGAATTGGACCATTTTCTCGATGGTCCCAATATTGATATTCATGGAGAAGGTACCCAATACGTTTCTTTTGGAATTATCGTAGGCCCTTAACCCTTGTGCGGAATGCGCGAGGTTGTTGCAGTCTATTTTGAGGTGTTCAGCAGTCCTTAAGGGGCATACATTTACGGCAGAGCCATTGTCGACTAAAGTCATAGGGACTTGTCTTTGTTGACAGATTACAGTAAGATAAAGGGCTTTGTTGTGGTGAATACCTTCGGGTGGAAGGTCTTTGTCAGAAAAGGTGATGGGCGTGGATGACTTTCCTTGGGTCAGGAGGTTGACTAGCGCTTCAGGATTGGCATTTGGAGAAATAGTGGTTGCGTTCAAGGCCTCTAGCACGGCTCTTCTATGAGTGATAGAAGTGGTTAACAGTTGCCATATGGTTATGTCGGCTTTTGTTCTTTGCAGTTGCTTGAGGATATTGGTCCCATCATCTTCTTTTGCCATTTCCCTTTGGGCCGAATCCCTATTGGGGATGGCTACAGGCTCCACAGGTTGGATTTGAGATGGATCCATATAGATGTTTTCGGGCCTGAATTGGCGTCCTGATCTGGTGAGATAGTTTAGGGCCTTATCATCTTCTTCCTTTTCATCATCGGAGATATCATACCAGGCTTTGCTATTAGCTATGTCATGGACTTGAGGAGTCAATACATCTTCTGGATCAGCATATGCCCCATTATCTTCCTCATCACTATCCCAAAGGCCACAGACGTCCAGCGTGGATCTTGGGCTTGGGTACGATGGTATGGCCTGTCCAATAGGTGTGATCAAATAGGAGGGATCAAACCCTTCTTCTATGTCAATGGCAAAAGAATTCCCAAGGGATTGTTGTTGTTGTTGGGCGGTGGTGCATCTTTAGGCAATGTTATTGTGTCATTGTCAAACAAGTCTTGGATTTTATCCTTGAGGGTGTAACACTTTTCAGTGTCGTGCCCACGCCCCCTATGGTATTTGCAGAATGCGGACTCGTTCCAATATGGTGACCTTTTCTCTACAGGTGGATCGGGAGTAGGCCCAATCGGATGTAGATATTCTCCTTTGATTAACTTATCTAGAGCTTTGACATAAGTCATCCCAAGGGGAGTGTACCTTCTTGGACGCCTATCAGCTATGGCGTTCACTTCATTTCCTCTACTTGTGGAGGCATTGTTGGTATTAATGTATTTCTTATCTTTATATCCGCTTGTGTTGTTATTGTAAGTGACCTTGTTCTTCCCCCTTTGGAGTTGGTCATCTTCAATGGCCATGCCCACTTCAGTTAATTGGGCATAGGTGGTTATGGGTTGAAACTTCATGTGTTCACAGTACTCAGATGCCAAATTTTGGACTAGCATTCTGATTTGATCCCTTTCAGATGGGCGATCAATCATTTCGGCTACCTTAGTCCTCCATCTTCTCAAGAAACTAGTGAACCCTTCCTTGTCACCTTGCTTGGTGATGTCCAACTCTCTTAATGTCATGGGTTACAAGACATTGTCAGCATATCTCTAGAGGAATAGTGTGGATAGGTCTTCCCATTTTTCCAACTTTTGGGTGGGCAACTTGAAGAACCAGGTCCTGACAGCAGGATCCAAGGTTTGGGGAAAGAGGTGAACATACAGCTCTTGTTCAATACCTCTAAGGCCCAATGCAGTAGTAAAAGCTCTAATGTGATCTTGTGGATCGTCGGTTCCTTTAAATGTGGGAACTTCAGGCATGAAGAACTTAGTGGGCAATTTTCCCTTGATGTGGGGAGCATAGCCTTCAGAATTGATGATCATGTCGTTGAAGACACGACTCTTGCCTAAGACAAATTCAAGCCTGTTCAACTTGGCTTGAAGCTCTTGGACCTCTTTAGTGGAGGGTTCGGCCTTTTCCCCATCGGGCTTGGGCTCATCATCATCTTTAGTAGGGGGATCCAACTTGGCGACACGGGCTTCCATATCGGTGAATCTAGCATTCATGGAGACCATTTGGGCTAACAGGTCATCCATCTTTTGGTCAGCGGTTTTCTCAGCGTCTCCAGACATAGCGGACTTAGGTGAACCGGGTGGTGAGGCTTGAGGTGACAGTGGGGGTGTGCGAAGGTAATCGAGCCAAACAGGGCCCACGAACTGTGCTTGTGGTGAAGGTTCGAACGACAACTTGCGGACTAACCTCTTGCTGGACTCGTCTCTCTCCCCCTCCCTAGGACCAGGATCTTTACTTCTACCAATTCTGGACATAAAAAGGCCCGTTTAAGAAAATAGAAAATAAATGGGAACTTTCACATAAAAAAAAAGAGTTTTATTTTAAAACAAATGTGGGAAGAGAGTCTAGGGCTAATCCTCAACATGGTGATCTTTTGGGTAAGGCGCGATTTTATGTAAGTAGCATATTTTAGTCTATTAGAATTATAAATACTCTTGACTTGCATATGGGATAAAATTCCCTAATTTTTAGAAAAAAGAGAAATACTATTGACTTGCATATGGAATGAAATTGGACTCTTTTTTTTATTTGGTGAAAGATCATTGACGGGAATATGTTATTTGCATGCAATCTAATTCTTATGGAAAGGAACGCCTTCCTAACATGGTCACTAGCATCGTCGGAGTCATATAGGGATTCTGCTTTTTAAAAAGATAAGATCCTAGACTCTATTTGTAAACCTGACCAAACGTACAAGCAAACAAAAGGGAAACCTTCCCTAACGAGGACTCAATAAAAGAATCCTAAGGGGGGATCTAGTCCTAATATTCTAAGGAAACTAATCACATAGCAAGGAAACAATTAATAATAATATGGCAAGTAAAACAATTAGCACCTTGATATGGACTATGGGACATAATGCAATAGTTGACACAATCTATGGTTGGATATGGTAACCCATGACCGGATGCGTTTTGTCATCTATGGGGTGCATAGTAAGACTAGACGTACCGTTTTACACATCTCGAATGGAAACATGTAAATGTCATGGGGTGAAACACGACTATATGCAAAGGTAATTCGGACCGAGTGAGTCACTGGCCTAAGTCATAGACAATGTTCCAAAGGGTAGATCTATAATGGTGTGGTGATGTCTTTCGACATCTTACAAAGATAATGCATGCAATATGAATGATATGGATGCAAAAGGCAAAGAAAACAAACATGTACGGTAATTGAACCAAATAGCTAAAAATAAATCATTGACATGGATAAGTGTTCGAATTACATCCTCTTATTAAGTCCCCAGTGAAGTCGCCACTGTAAGAACCCTCGCCTTTCCGGCGCGTTTTCGATTTTTAGTTGGAATTAATGGTTCTTAAATATATGCCACATGCGATTCAAATTAATTATAAGGAACAATAATTTGCAAATAAGAAGCCGCCACCAATTTTTAAGGAAACAATTGGAAACCATCAAAAGTGCATCCAATTCCTATTGGGAATGGACTCACGCCCATGGGGACTAAATATTGAGTTCGGGGATGTAGGTACGAAATAAATAAAACGAATCTCATCTAAATCGCCCGTATTAACGGCCTCTACTAAGCTTATCCATGTCAAGTATTTATTTATGCTATAAGGTTCCATACAAATCCGGTCGTCCAATAATCCTAAATTAACTAGGCGGGTTAAGAACAACCAAATTACCTACGTTATCACTTTGCACGATTTATATCCAATTTACATGCATACTATTGACAAGCATAAACATGGTATAAAGCATTAAATTAACGCTCCAACCTATCAACTTTGCTAAACGCGCCATGTATTGCATATGCACATTAATAAAAACCGTTAGTATCTTCAAAAGAATAATAATAATACAAAGGCAGTGACTTTATGCTAAAATAAACCTAGGAGGCTACTATATGCATGCAAAAACTACGAAAAGATGCAAACTTGCATAAACTAATAAAAAGATGCAAACTTTATATTAACTAATCATGCATAATTATGTACAAAATTCAAAGCATACAAATTTATTCAACCATAATAAAAAGCTAAATAAAACATGATTAATAAACAGCAAACAAGAGATTTAACAAAGAATTAGGCCCTCAGGGTGGTTAACATGGACGTTCTATTCGAATGGGACTAGTAGAATTGGAATTGATCTTCGATCTTGGGTGCTAGGCTAGGTGTATTGCTTGCTTGAATCTTCACGTTTCTGAGTTCTCTTGATTTGGGGAAAATATGTGCTCTCAATGCTCTCAAATTTATGAACTGACTGCCCCCTTGCAAAGAGGGTGAAGAGGAGTATTCATAGAGTTAGGGGACAGATTTGGGGGCTCAGGGAAAGAAACCCGGCGCCAAAACTCGGCCCAGCAAAAAAAACCGATTCAGCGGCCACACGGAGGGCAGCTGGGGCTCGCGGTGGCCGCCGGGGCTCAGCGGCTGGGCCCCTGAGGCTCAACAGCTGGCTTAATAGCCCCCGCTGTCACGCGTTGGCCGCCAGACATGTCGCGTCAGCCGCTGGACCTAACGGCGCCCGCGTGACCTTGGTTTTTGACTCTTTGGTGCTCTGTAAATTACGAAATTGCCCTTTGGCTGACCCAGGGGGTCGGGATTGAGCGGTTTTGACCCAAATCTTCAAGATGCGATATCTCTTGATCCGGGTGCCTAATTGAGGCAAGGTCAAAGGCGTTGGAATCCTTATAACAAGGGTTATCCAAAGATTGAGGTTTCAAGGAATTTAGTCTAGATTTCCGAGCAATGTCCTTTTCTACTTACGTCCATGTTAATCCATTACTATCATCATTGGGCGTTGCGGTGTCAGGGGATGAGAACCGATTAGGGTGTCTACACCCATCTGGTTTCTTGGCCAACATTTGACTCTCTAAATATGGCCTATGATCAGAAGAAAGTATTAGCAAGGGTTAAGATTCCGTTTTCAAAAGATTCTTGTTGTACTTTTTCATTAAAAATGCGAAAAGCTTTAAACTCTACCCAATGCAAAGATTCTTGGCTGGTGGTTTAGTCAACCTTTGGCTCCCAAATGTGGGCTAGAAATCACATAAAAGTTTTAGCATTGTCTAAAGTTGATTTTTAAAGTTTTTTTACTTTTGATTTTTTTAACATAAAGTGCTTGTGACATCTCTTATATAAATGGGAGCTTGTGCTACTGATTTTGTAAGGAGGAAAGCCCAATGCTTCATTGAAAACCTTTTAAACCAAAATCCTCCTTGTTCACTAGAGAGTAGAATCGTCATTTATTTTCTAGTGAATATGAATAGTTTCTAACCTTGTTCCCATGCACTGTTCCCTTCTTATATCTGATTTTTTGGCAGTTAGGATTTATTTGTAACATTTTATTAGCTTTTCTAGAAGCATCCAAAGGCCAATTTTTATTACATTTTGAGAGTGTTTTTCAAGCTAGAGTTAGCTTGTGAGTGAGCTCAAAACTTGAGAGAGTTTGTGACCCTTGCTAGCTTGAGGGAGTTGTGGGAAAAGAGTATGCTCAGAACTTGAGGGAGTTTGTGAGCATTGCCAACTTGAGGGAGTTGTGTAAAAAGAGTGAGTTCAAAACTGGAGAAGTTTGTGAACTTTGCGAGCTTGAGGGAGTTCGGTGGAAATCCAAGTTAGAGTTAAATTGGTGAGTAATAATCATAAGATCGAGTGCGTGGAGTAACAAGGAGGTGAAACACATTTAAGTGAGTGTGAAGTAGCTTAGATTAGCGAGCTTGAGGTAGTTCAGCTAACATCCAAGTTAGAGTTGGCTTGGTGGGTGAAAAACACAAAATCGAGTGTGTGGAGTAACAAGGAGGTGAAATACATTAAAGTGAATGAGAAGTAACTCTTTGACCAGCAAGAGCTTGTTGGTGCGTGTGTACTTAGTCTTAGGAGTATAAGCTATGTACATGAGTTCGAATAATGAGAAGTATTTGAGAAATCTTACTAAACAGTAGGTCATGGTTTTACATCCAAATTGAGCCTTGGTTTGGATGATTTCCACGCTAAAATATCGTGTCTACTTTGCTCTATTTTATCACGTTTTGCACTATATTCTGTCTAATAGAAACAACCATGGGAACAATGTCCTTATATGTGGTTGATCATTTTCCATCAGAAACAAAAATTAGCTGAAAATTGGAGACCCATTCAACCCCCCCTTTTTGTGTCTCACAAAGTGCATTCTACCACATCATCTACTGTCGCCACATTTTCTCCGATATTGGTGAGTCGCGTGACTTGCCCATCGTCCGCTCCCTCTCCATATCTCTCTCTTGTGTTCTCCCTATGGTCTACGGCATGGATGAAAATTACTGGCGAGAAACTCTTACAGTACTTGTGTAGTCACCTCGAGACTGTATGAGCAGCTGACTTATATCACACACGGTTTATGCGTGTGTCGCCCTTGTACCAAGGGCTATTAAATAAAAATTTGAATTAAATGTTTTTAAGCACTTATCTAGTTATCTTGGAAAAGTTATTGGGAGTTTTTATATTCATTGTGTTGTCGATCACAATTTTCGAAAGTAATACCTTGTAATTAAATCAGAAAATTTGATATAGTGGATATTGTTTGAGTTGGGTTTGGATGAGCAATAATTATTTTATTTGAGCCCGACATTACACAATCAACTAATCAAGATTAGCATTACATACACAATTTAGAAGCGTTTAAAAGAGTTAAGAGAACGTACTAACCTTATGGAAGAAAGCACTTCTCTCCTACAAATTTCATGAATACTTACACTAGAAAAGCTTTTGACTTTCCTGAGCAGTTTATTGACTAGATCGATTATGGTTTGTATTAGGGCTTCTAAATTCTCTGTTGGTGTTAATGGTTTCGCTAGGGGTGTCTAATTTCTTTTATGGAAGAGGGGACTTAGGCAATGTGATCATATGTCATGTTGCCTATTTATATTAGCATGGACAATCTATCAAAGATCCTAATCATGCCAGTGAACTAACGAAATTTGCTGCTTATCCTAGATGCTTCACGGTTGGCATCTTCCATCTTAAATTTGCTAATGGTATGCTACCATATATTCACCGAGAGGTGTCACTAAGTAGGCCTAACAAGATCCGACCGGGTCGACGAAAAACCAATTGAATTTCATTGTACCCTACCTGCGCGACAGCGCTACCCAAAATATATCAAAACTGTATTATCCAAAATCTACCTAATCTGGTCAAACTTGATACAAATAATCAAATTGACGTAAATTTGATAAAACCCAATCTAAAGTGTACCAAAAGCGAAATAACCGTGGATCAAAATCTACTCGAGTACAACCAAATGATCAGATATTGAAGATTACAATAAAATGCTAAACTCATGAGATTTAGGAGTACGAGAATATGATTATTAATGAACATCCTTACCCGAAAAATGACACACATATGAAAAAATTCATAATATCGTAACTTTATAAGCTCTAAAGTTAAAGCTTAGTTCATCAATATCACATGATTTGAAATCCTACCTAATTTAAAATTTAAGTAAGCAGACATCGAAATTAATATTCAAGTAAAAATTTAAGCAACATCTACATTCCACTGACCAAAGTTGACCTGAGACCTGATTTAATTGAGCAAAAAATTGACCTATTCGATAAATCCTAAACCGAATTATTACACAACTCAAAACAACCCGACGTGATACCTAAAATTGCCACTACCGGGCACAACCCGTATCTATAATATATAATATTGAAGATTACAATAAAATGCTAAACTCATGAGATTTAGGAGTAGGAAAATATGATTATTAATGAACATCCTTACCCGAAAAATGACACATATGAAAAAATTCATACTATCGTAACTTTTTTTTTTCTTTTTTTTGGAAAGTAAGATAATTTTATTTACTTCCAAAACAGATTTTCAATGTGTACAAAGCACTATAAGTACTGCCCTCAAAAGACACCAAATACACAGCTTAACTCCCCTATTACAAGACTATTACGCAATAAAAGAGTAAAGCTTATAACACAATAAATCTAAGCATCACAACTACTTGAAGACTCAAATATAGAAATTCAGATTCTTAAGGAAAAAGTCCTGAATTTTCTTTTTCCTAGAAGCAGCTCCTCGAATGTGAAGCATGGATATGATTTGCTTAGTGAGTGCTTTATAGTCACTTCTGTGTGCTTGAAATAACCGAGCATTTCTCTCCTTCCATACGAAATATACCATAGCTGAGAACATAGCAGCTCCCACCTATGCTTGCATAGCTGTGCTACTGGCTTGTATGCAGACCTGAGACAACAATTCAGTCCAGCAGGGCGCAGTAACAGATTGCTTCAGCCATTGCTGCAGACTATTCCAAATCTGTTGTGTGCATTGACATTCAAAGAACAGATGTTCCTGGGTTTCCTCTTCACAATGGCACAAAACACAGATACTAGCCCCCTGAACTCCAATTTTGTGCAGGTTCTTCCATGTGGGCAGCCTATTCAAAATACACAACCAAAGAATAAGTCTCCATTTAGGAGAAGCTAAAGGACACCAGACCAATCTATCCCATTGCTTCTTTGCTGCTGCAGGTAACAAAGATTTATAAACATGACTCATTTTGTATTTTGCAGCTCCCTGATTCAAAATAGACACAGCTAACTCACTCCTCAAGTCAAAGATTTTTGGTATAAGCCAAGATACTTGAGAAGGTTTATTTGCAGCCCAAAAAGATCCCTGTTTTATGTAATATGCATTTATCCACTTCACCCATAGTTTCTCCTTATGGTGCTGAACATCCCACATAAGCTTCCCAAGAGAAGCTTTGTTCCATAAAGTTAAATCAAAAACTCCCAGCCCTCCTTGAACAACAGGGGTACACAAGTCAGACCAAGCCACCAAAGGTCGACTATTAGGGTCAGAGGATCTTGTCCAAAGGAATCTTCTGCATAACTGTTCTATTTTGTGAATTACAGCTACGGGGATATGAAAGAATTGAGTCCAGTAATTGTTCATTGCAAACAATACTGACTTCAACAGCTGTAATCTCCCTGCATACGAGAGAAATTTTGTAGTCCATGACTGAATTTTGCTTGTAATTTTCTGAATCAGTGGGTCATAATACCCAATATTCAGTCTCTTAGATGTGAGAGGAATTCCAAGGTAATGAAATGGGAGCTCTCCAGTTTGCATTCCCAAACAATGTAGAATAGCTCTTTGGTCACTCTCCATCACACTACCAAAGTATACCTTTGATTTGCTTGTATTTGCACATAAACCAGAACATGCAGAAAATATTTTGAACTAATCAAACAGGAGCTTCACAGATGTAACATCCCCTCTTGAAAATAAAAGCAAGTCATCAGCAAAAATACTATGAACTAGCTCAAATTTCTTGCATCTGGAATGAAATCTGAATTCAGGTACATTCTTCAATTCTCTCAAGCATCTAGATAGATAATCCATTGTTATAAGAAAAAGATAAGGAGAGATAGGATCTCCTTGTCTTAATCCTCTCTTGGCTTCAAATGGTGGCATAGGTACTTCATTAAACAGAATAGAGTAGCCAACAGTGCATATACACATTTTAACCCAGTTGACAAATTTCAAGGGAAATTGGAGTGCAAGCAATACTTGCTCTAGAAAGCTCCATTCTATAGAGTTATAAGCCTTCCTAGGGTCAACCTTTACAATACAGCGAGGAGACAACCCTTTCCTCCCATAGAATTTGATCAACTCATGACCCAATACAATATTATCACCTATAAATCTGCCTTTGACAAAAGAAGATTGCTCTGAACTGACAATGCTATCAAGAACACTACATAGCCTATTTGCAAGTTCTTTGGACATGATTTTGTAGAGGATGTTACAACATGCAATAGGTCTATAGTCACTTACAAACATAGGGCTATCTTTTTTTGGCACCAAAGTTACAGAGGCACAGTTCAGAGATTTGAGAATTTTACCTGAGTGGAAAGTACTCAGGATAGCTTGTGTAATATCTTGTCCCACCACATCCCAAGATGCCTTATAAAATGCTACTATATAACCATCTGGGCCTGGTGCCTTGTCACCATCCATCTCCCACAATGCTTGTTTAATTTCCTGTGGGGAAAAATCAGCACAAATGCTGATTTGCTGCTCAATAGACAAAACATTCCCATTTGCAACAATCTGAGGGTCAATAGCAGGGATTTCTGTTGCAGCTGACCCCATTAAGTTCTGAAAGAAAAGCTGAAATTCCTTCTGAATATCCACAGACTAGGTAATTCTCACACCCTCACTAGTGTGTATTGAAATGATTTTGTTTGTAGCTCTCCTAGCCTTCACACAAGCATGAAAGTATTTAGTATTAGAATCACCAGATTTAACCCAGTTAATTCTAGATTTTTGTTTCAAATAAAGCTCCTCAATTTGCAACACCTTCTCAAGTTTGAGAATAGCAGCCCTCTCTTAATTAGATCAGAATCAAACAGGTTGTGAGAGAGGGCATTCTGCAGCTGTTCCACCTCAGTTCTAGCAGTCTGAACTCTAGAATCCATGTTAGAGCAATATAAATCAGAAGCCTTCAGTTTTGCTTTGAGAGCTTTGTGCTTTTGAATAACTCTATACATGCAAGACCCTACTCCAGTGTATTTCCAACCTTCAGCTACAACATTATGATAAGACTCATGTTGGATCCATGCATTAAAAAACCTAAAAGGTTTTTTTCCAAGCTGGTCATCATGTTTAAAGTGCACAATCCCAGGTGAGTGATCAGATATACAGAGAGCCAGAAATTCAACCTCAACAGCAGGGTAAGCAGAGATCCAGTCACCATTGCCAAGCACACGATCAATCTAACTATATACCCTATCTTCAGAATTTTACTTGTTACACCAAGTGAATTCAGAGCCTGTGCTCCTGATATCCTCCACTCCCAGAGAGGAACATAAAAACTGTAACTCATCATTCCCAGAGAAAATGTGGCCTGCTTGCAACCTCTCTGATATATGTAGTGTGGAGTTAAAATCCCCTCCAATAATCCAAGGAGAGGAAATGTTGCCATTCAGATTAATGATATCCTGCCAACAAATTTCTCTAGCAATAGGACAATTTCTAGCATACACAGCAGTAACAAGAAAAGTGTCACCAGCAAGAAGCTTAATTCTAGCATGAACAAACTGATCAGTTGTATGTTCAATGTGAACTTTCAATATAGAAGGATCCCATAGCAACCAAACTCTCCCATTATTAGAATGACTATGATTACAGAAATAAGACCAAGTATTGAGTAGATGTGCAACTACTTTACTCATTTTAGCAATTTTTACTCTAGTTTCAACCAAGACAGCAAAGGAGATACGATGCTTAAGAATGAACTTTTTTACCTCCCGTTGCTTCTGGGGCTTATTAAGCCCCCTCACATTCTAGAAGAGAAGCTTCATGCAGAAGAGTCAGGATCAGGAGGTCTTGTCACAGGGACCTCCCCAACCTTGTCTCTCCCAACAGGCACTCCAACTCCAGGGTTACTACCAAAAGCAATAACTGGTGAATGCAGAATAGCTGATATACCCTGTCCTGCAAGCTGTTCCCTAGGAGGACTAGCACTAGTCTCCTGAGAAGTAGTGTCCTGGAGAGCTGCAAAAGAGGTCCTAGTAGGCACTGAAACGCAAGTTTGCTGCATACTCTCCCATCTCTGTTCTTCCACAGAGCTTGAATGAACAATCAGGTGAAATTGACTCTCCTCATTAACCTCAGAGGGAGAGGCAACAACAGTAGAGCTCATAGATGAAGAAGAAGGTTGGTCTGTTGTTGCAGCTTGTTCTCTAGGTCTCCATACATTCCTTCTCCTCCTAGCTCTTCTATTTTGTGCATTATCTTGCTGATTATTAGTTGCTGCAGTGGCAGAAGCACCACATTGTGTAGTCAGATGTCCAAACTTTCTGCAAGTTTGACAGAAAGCAGGCTTCCATTCAAATTGCACAGCCTGTTTGACCATTGTACCTTCATCATCTTGAAACCAAACCTCACTAGGGTAAGGAACTGTAATATCCACATCAATGAGAAGGCGAGTTCAGCAGTGACTCTATCAACATGAAGAGGCATCCCCACACAGCTACCCAATCTGCTAAGTGAGTCTAAGGACCAACAATGCAGAGGAAGATTTGGAAATTGAATCCATAAGGGAAGAGTTCGATATGAGGAGGGATCCATCTTGAAATCACAATACCATTCAAGTAGTATGAATGGTTTAGAGTTAAATGCATAAGATCCCCGAGCAAGTACTTCATTCATATTAGCATCACACGCAAATTTAAATATGAAATACCCTTCTTCATGTAAATAGCATTTAGGTGCAGTCACAAAATTCCAGTGAGAGCCAACAAATTTTTCCATTACCGGTGGTGCCATTACCGACGCTCTTACATTTATGTCATTTTAGATTGTATTGATTTTATTCAATTTTTTTAAGAAAATAAGAAATATGAATAGTTTCTAGCAATTAATATATGATATTTATTTATGACAAAACATTAGTGACAATGATTAAACAAAAAAAAAGAGAAAAGAAAAAATAAAAATGACCAATTAAAACGTGTCACTTGTCACATTACCGACGCTCTTATATATGTATTATAAAAATGTAAGCAACATCTACATTCCACTGACCAAAGTTGACCTGAGACCCGATTTAATTGAGCAAAAAATTGACCTATTCGATAAATCCTAAACCGAATTATTACACAACTCAAAACAACCCGACACGATACCTAAAATTGCCACTACCGGGCACCACCCGTATATATATATATATATATATATATATATATATATATATATATATATATATATATATATATATATATATATATATATATATATATATATATATATATATATATATATATATATATATATATATATATATATATATATATATATATATATATATATATATATATATATATATATATATATATAGTTGTGTAATAATTCGGTTTAGGATTTATCGAATAGGTCAATTTTTTGCTCAATTAAATCGGGTCTCAGGTCAACTTTGGTCAGTGGAATGTAGATGTTGCTTACATTTTTATAATACATATATAAGAGCGTCGGTAATGTGACAAGTGACACGTTTTAATTGGTCATTTTTATTTTTTCTTTTCTCTTTTTTTTTGTTTAATCATTGTCACTAATGTTTTGTCATAAATAAATATCATATATTAATTGCTAGAAACTATTCATATTTCTTATTTTCTTAAAAAAATTGAATAAAATCAATACAATCTAAAATGACATAAATGTAATACATTAATGACATTGATTTGATAATTAGTTAATTTCTGTTTTTTATTCAAGAAAATATTCAAAAGCTGGATTAAATATATTTATAAAAGAAGTGTTATATTTATTTTTTTGTTAAATAGTTGTGGTTATAAGCAAAGGTAACTACAAGTGTCACATTTTGATAAATTATAATTTTTTCTTTTCTTTAGATGATTAGTCGTCAAAAAAATTTTCATCATTGTTACACACGAAATAAAATTGGACTTATAATACAGTAGATAAATTGGTCAATATAAGTCAAAGTCAAAACGAATTAAAATTTTTTTAAAGAGCCATGGTAAAAAGAAAAGACTCACAAATAGAAATATATATGTATTTATATATGCATATATAAATATATAAATACACGAATTTAAATGTATAAATATATTTATACAAGAGGCAGTTGTACGAAAGGCTAAGTATAAGTCTCAGTCAGAAAAAAGAATACGAAGACATTCAGGAGAAATGGAGAACGTGGGGAAAAGTTGATGCCAACATGAAGAAAGTGGATAGAGAGAAGAACTTCTAGACCATGGACAGTTATCTCAAGCCCCTATAAATACAAAGAAGAACAAAAGAACAAGGCAGCAGAGCTCATATTTATGAGACGTCAAAAAGTAGATTTTAGAGTAACGTAGTTTAGGAGTAGATTGTAACTTAGGCTCTTCGAGCGTGTAACCCAGCCACTCAGCAATGGCGCCTTCATGTGAGGTATAATTGCTTCTATCCTTTTTATTTTATTTCTCTGAATCGAATGTATGCCTGATCATAATCGAATGAAATATGTTTAGTTTTCCTTCCTAAATCATGCTCTTTTAAAGTTTCCTTTGATGCTTGTAAGTAAGGCTTTTTGATTGAAGTACTCGAATACGTATCTGTAATAAGTATCATTGTCGATAAGTGTCCACATCTTGACCAACCCGGTGTCTGGGGGTGGAAGGGTAGGTTTGAATAGGGAGCAACCTACTCTAAGATAATCTTCGACCTTATTTAGGACCTTTTAAAGGCCGTAGGACTGCCCCTCACGGTTGTTTGTGACCCCTAAGTACTGTAAGAACCCTCGCCTTTCGGCGCTAATTGAAATATTTAGTTGGAATTAATGGTTCTTAAATAATACGTCACATGAAATTTGAATAATTGTGCTAGGGGAAATAATAAGCAAATAATGATGTCGCCGCCAATTTTTAAGGAAACAATTGGAAACCAACAAAAGTGCACCAAATTCCTATTGGGAATTGACTCATACCCAAAAGAGGCCGAACATTGAGTTCGGGGGTGTGGGTATGAAAACGATAAAATGAATGCTATTTAAATCGCCCGAATTAACGGCTTCTACTAATCTTATCCATGTTTATTCATAATTCATACCACAAGGTTCCATACAAATCCGGTCGTCCAAGATCCTAAATTAACTAGGTGGGTTGAACATACCAAATTACTAAAGTGATCGCTTTGCTCATATTGTCCAATTGCATGCATTAATTAACAAGTATAAACCAAACCAATAATAAGATAAAGAGTTAATTCTCCACCTTACCGTTCTTGCTAAACGCGCCAAATTGCATATGCACATCAATGAGATTGTTAGCAACTTCAATGGAAGCAAAACAAGAAATATAAACAAAATAATAAAAATACGCTAATATGCAATCTAGGGCTAACTACATGCAAAAACCCTAATTATGTGCTAATATGCTTATTTATTATGCTAATCATGCAAAGATGCAATATTTATACTAACCATGCAATAAACTAATTAAAACATGAAAATCAATCATCTAGACATGAATTTGATTAATAACAAAACTAAAACAATCAAAACATGATATACAAATCAACCATAATCATAATCGAAGTAAAACATGATTTGAAAAAGAGTTTTGAATGATTGAGAAAATTTCCCTCAGGTTAACCTTTTGTTGCACTAGAATTGAATGTCAATTGCTCTTGTATATAAGTTTTGTTCTTGTGTATGAAGTTGTTCTTGAATGGTGGTTGATGAATGTTTGAATTGATTGATTAGGATTGTATGGGAGAGATGAGAGAGAGAGAGAACAAGGGTTCTCTTGAGCTAATGGTTGAAAATCCAGTAATAATGAGTGTTGGTCCCAAAAAATGGAGTTTAGAGGGGTATTTATAGTGATTGGGCCGAAAAGGAGGCCAATTTAGGGTTCTCGGGCCAAAAACGGTGCCCAGAGGCCACACGGAAGGCAGCTGGGGCCAACGGCTGCCGCTAGGGCTCAGCGGCTGGCCAGAACGCCCCCGCTCCCACGAAAAGACCGCAGGAGCCCTCGTTTGAGCTTTGATTGGCCTGATTCTTGGTGCGTTGGATTCCTTGTTTGAACGGCTTTCTTTTGACATATTGTGGGCTTGAATAGCATACGTATCCTATGAGTTATGGCCCAAACACTAGAGAAGTGTCTGTTTCAGCGCATTAATCAATGACCGGATCATATCTTTTTCGTTTCTAATGGGATTTTGGCCCATAATATATCATTGGAAATCTAATTCAAAGGAGAGTACAAGCCTAGTGGGCGGATAATCCAATTAATCATTTCATAGCTAAAAATCAGTCTTCAACCGTGATATGCGTGTATGAGATCATCATTTTTAGCACATATGTTCATTAAATCATAACTTTTGACTCTGATGTCCGATCGGGACAAATGAGATGGAGTTGGAAAGATTATGGAAAGGGCTATTTGTTTATGATGAAATTAATGAGATTCTGAGTGAGGATAGATAAAAGGGGTTTCAATGAGCATAAATACGCCAAGCATTGACATTCGTTTCTTTAACATGATTATAGGCTATCATCTTCGGGCGTTACGCCAGGGGGACACATTTGGGTGTCTACAAAAGCCCCCACTTTGGCCGAGCTTTGGAAAAGCAACGGTCAAAGTATTCGCCAAAAATGCCTGCAATGCTTTCAAAATATTTATGTTAGAAAAAGATGCGATAAAAGTAAATCCTGACCGCCTGTGGTCAGGGTTACCTGCTTTGTCAATGCAGACGCCGTGCTATTTGCGATAGTCCAAACGTCGAAGAGCTTTGCTTCACTCTAGTGCCTTGCTTTGCATACGTGGTGCTAATTGTAATAGCCCATCGTCGAAGAGTTTTGCGTCGCTCTCGTGCCTTGTTTTACTTTGCTGCAATAATGTTTGTGCTTTGCTTTGTAACCTGCATGTTAGTTCAATGAAATAGGAAGATATAGAGAGTATGGGGATGCTGCGGGACGGACCCTAAGGACGGACCGTTCTCAATGCAACGGGACGGACCTTGCTAAATGCAATGTGACGGACCCAAAAGGACAGACCTTGCTCAATGCAACGGGATGGACCCAAAAGGACGGACCTTGCTCAATACAACGGGACGGACCCAAAAGGACGGACCTTGGTCAATGCAACGGGACGGACCTTGGTCAATGCAACAGGACGGACCCAAAAGGATGGTCCTTTCTCAATGCGACGGGACGGACCCAAAAGGACGGACCATGCTCAATGTAACGGGACGGACCCAAAAGAAATGTTAGAGAACGGACTCCAAATAAAGACACTTAGACTTGCGCGCATTTAATGCTATATGTGTGTGTGCTATGCATGTGCCTCGGAGGCAAAAAGTGCTTAGTAAGTGCAAATGCAATGCTAACTAGGCCTATAGCTCCATGCAACCTAGTTATGAATAATGATGCTTGTGACGACTTAATAGTTATGACATATATGCAATGCTTAGAAGACTGGAATCCAAGGGATCAATGAGAGATTTCATTTTATTTGCAAAAGGATTATGATTTTCAAAAGTGTCCCTCTTAAGCCATGAAATAGATGCATGATTTATGCCTCTGAGGCAAGGGCAAAGCCCCCTGTTTACTGGTTGGACCGTAAAGTGATCAAGCTCATGCGGATGAGATTCCGAGTATTCAAACATATATCGCCAACAATGGGAGGAATCGAAGCCCCCAGTATGCATGAAGTGATCACATGAGATCCATGAAGATGCCATGAGTAATGGATGCTTGGTTGGAGTTATTGATCCAAGAGAAGATGGCTACAGAAGCCACAAATTATGAGTAGAGAATAAATGCGAAGTAGGAGAATCCCAAGGTAAAGATTTGAGATTAAGAAAGAAATGGGCTTGGTGAAAAAAGCATAAAATGGAGTAATTTTTGAGATAGGAATATGATGAAGGGGAGCAAATTCGAATCCATGTCTTGGGCTCTAAAAGGGGTAAAATCACGGAAATTTTGAAACCCTTAAAATTTTGAGTTGCCATTAATGAAGTGATATTTATCGAGTTAGGACCTTTAATGAATGCCACGTGTAAATGCAAATGGGTCTTAAGATTGAGAAAAATTAGAGTACGAACGGCCTCAAAGAGGTTACCTACGTATCCATAGAGGAATCATGCTAAAACGTAGTTCGAGGAACTTTGATTTTTTGTGCCCTGACTTTTGCCTGGATCTTTGTCTTGGATGATCGACCCATCTGGCTGGCCTTTTTTGCCTAAGCCATTGAATGAATAGACTTAGCGGGCTTTTAAATGATTATGCCCTAACTTTTGCCTAGGCCACCATTTCGGGTTTTCAACCTAGCGGACTCTTTTTTTTTTATTTTTTTTTTTGCAGGTGCACACACGTATTTTAAGATTCATACCTCTAAGAGGTCTTTTGGGTTGTAATGTTAGGCCATGGTGCGGGTTGCCAAAGAATGGATAACAAGGCTCAAATTCCCATAAAAGCCCCCAGTGTGCTGGGTGTCACTTGATGTTTCGAGGTGAGGAAACTCTCTTGATTTTTGGTGCTCTCTTGATGGATTTGGAACTTCTATTTCTCTTTTTTTTAATTTTTGACATTTGCTTCTCTGTTTTTGAACTCTTTTTGGAGTTTCTCACGCCTCTCTTGAGATTTGGTGACACTTAAAAATTGTTGCACACCTTCCATACCCCGGGTGAGGATAATGTGGTTAAAGAAAGAATGTGGCTTATTGTGTTTGATGGCTCAAATGGGCTCCAAGTGGTAATTTGCATTGTGGGTGAAAGGATAATGATAAAGGGTGCAAAATGAATGCCTCATGTCCTCGGTATGATTTACAAGATGTGTGTCCCATTTGTTATTTTATTTTTTTTTTGTAAATTTTTTTAGGTCCTCTTCTCAATAGTTAAGTCCTTGCATTGATTAAGTTTGGCAATTCAGAGTCAATTAAGAGAAATTCCGTGAATGAAGAAAGAAATGTAGGCTTATTTTTTCATCAAAAGAAAGCAAGACAAATGCTTTAAGGGAAATCCTAAGACAAGACTTGGACTCGACAAAGAAAGAAAGGGGAAAGGAAATTCTCCAACTAGACTATGACTCTATGATATTTGAGCTTCGGCTTCGCGACTGGGCTAGGCGTCCAATTTAAACTTTTGGGTTCAATGGTGCAGGGATGGTCTCATCGTCGATCAAATCTTGGATCTCACGCTTCAAGTGCATGCATTCTTCAGTCATATGACCATTTCCTTGATGGTACTTGCAGTAGGCATTAGGATTCCAATTCTTGCCTCTCTTGTTGGGCTCTAGGTCCAATGTGGGACCAATTGCCGAAATATATCCTTGAGAAGTTTGTCGAATGCTTCATCTTGCGTCTTGCTTCAAGGTGTGTATACTATTTTATGCCTACTTACAATGACGTTGACTTCGTTTTCTTGATTGAACCCTCCATTGTTAGAGCCATGCTTGCCTTGCTTGTTGCTTAATTGGGTGAGGTGGTCATCTTCAATGGTCATGCCAACTTGAATTAGTTGGGCACAAGTAGTGATCGGATGGAATTTCATATGCTCACGATACTTGGGTGTCAAGTTGTGGACAAGCATTCTAATTTGATCCCTTTCAGATGGGCTATCAATCATTTCGGCGACCTTGGTCCTCCACCTTCTAACGAAGATGGTGAATCCTTCCTTATCACCTTTTTTGGTTATCTCTAACTCTCTCAATGTCATGGAAGGCAAGACATTGTCAGCGTATCTCTCCAGAAATAAGGTGGATAAGTCTTCCCACTTTTGGATTTTTTGAGATGGCAACTTGAAAAATCAGACCTTAACAGCGGGGTCTAAGGTTTGTGGAAAGAGGTGAACATACAGATCATGTTCCCTCTGAGGCCCAATGCAGTAGTGAAAGATCTAATGTGATCTTGTGGATCGTCAGTTCCTTTGAAGATGGGAACTCCGGGCATGGAGAACTTGGTGGGCAATTTTCCCTCGATGTGGGGAGAAAAGCCTTCAGAATTGACTATCATGTCGTTAAAGATGCGACTCTTACACAAGGCGGACTCAAGCCTATTTAGCTTAGCTTGAAGTTCTTGGACCTCTTTAGTGGGAGTTTTGGGCTTATCATCATTCGGAATGAGCTCTTCGAGATCCTTGGTGTGAGGATCAAGTTTAGCAATCTTAGCCTCTAATTCAACGAACCTAGCATTCATGACGGTCATTTGGGTCAAAAGTTCCTCCATCATTTGGGCTTGGGTTTTCTCACCTTCTCCAGTCATATTGGGCTTAAGTTGCTTTGAGTAAACTTGGGCTTTTGCAAACCTGGATGCAATTCTCAACTTAGTAAGGGACATTTGGGAAGAAATTCGAAAAAGGCTTTTAGAAGAAGACAGACTCTTATATTAACCCTCGATGTCCAAAGATGGGAACTCTATATGCAAGTTTGACATGAACATGCAATGAATACTCTTTCTAGATGCCTTGTGGAATACGACTCGATGAATGCAACTATATGAGATGAACGATTGTGATGCAAGACTCAACAGTGTCCTAGACATGCCTAAAATGATTTACATGCAAATGAGATGGGAGAATCTAGAATGTCCTATAATGATATGCAATGCGATATGTAACGCCCTATATGTATGCACAAATTATCTAGTATGAGATGCATGATGAAGCTACCCACCTATGTTAAGTGGGTGTATGCAAGATTCTAAGATGATGCAAAATGATATGTGATGCAATGCAATCTAAAATGATTATATATGTCCTAGCATAGAGCTTCTAAATATGAAATGCAATGCAAAAAAAAATTTGATTTTTTTTTTTTAGTTAGAAAAAAGATGGGAAAAGAATCTAGAATAATCCCTCAACATGGTAACTTCTCAAGGAGACTGAATTTGTTTTAGAAATTTTGCAATGCAAGTAACGTATTTTAACTAATGATCTTTCGACTTTTTATTAAAAGGAAAAAATTAAAAATACTCTTGACTCAAGAAAGAAAGAATATTACTCTTGATTTGTAAAATAAGTAAAGGGAAAAAGAATGAACCTAGACCCTAAACAAAATATGGAAAGCAAAAGACTACTCTTGACTTGCTATGGGAACAAAAAAAAATTTTTTTGGAAAAGAGAAAGATACTCTTGACTTGCTATGAAAAGTATAAAGACTACTCTTGACTTGCCATAAGACTCTTGACTTAGATATGGAAAATATATTCCGGACTCAAGAAAAGGAAAATATACTATTGACTTCCTAAAGGAAAGAAATAAGACTCCTTTTTTTTTTTTGGGAAAGATCATTGGTCGAAATATATTACTTGCTCGAAATTGATTTTCTTTGAAAATAAGTCTCCCTAATATGGTTACTAGCATCATCGGAAAGATTCATGGACCCTACTTCCTAAAAGAAAATATCCTAGACTCAATTTTAAGTTAGTTTACAAAATTAGTCACATACAAATAGGAAACTTCCTATACTCTAGACCACTAAGATCATAAGGGGGACCTAATCTAGCGATCTAAGGAAATAAATCACATAATAAGGAAACAATCAATCATCATATGGCAAGCAATCAATTAAGCACTTTGAATGGACCATGAGACTAAATGCATTGGTTGACACAATCTATGGTTGGATATGGTAATCCACGGCCGGATGCGTTTCGCCATCTATGGGATGCATAGTAAAACTAAATGTACCGTTTTACATATCTCGAATGGAAACATGTAAATGTCATGGGGCAGAACACGACTATGTGCAAAGGCAATTCGGACCAAGTGGGTCACCAGCCTAAGTCATAGACAATGCTCCAAAGGGTAATTCCTGTTTATGGTGTGGCGATGTCTTTCGACATCTTGCGAAGATAATGCATGCAAATGGATGATATGAATGCAAAGCAACAATGAACACAAAAAGACCTTGAACCAAGAAATATGAATTAATAATCAACATGGATAAGCTTTCGAATTACACCCTCTTATTAAATCCCCAATGAAGTCGACACTGTAAGAACCCTCGCCTTTCGTCGCTAATTGAAATATTTAGTTGGAATTAATGGTTCTTAAATACGTCATATGAAATTTGATTAATTGTGCAAGGCGAAATAATAAGCAAATAATGATGTCGCCACCAATTTTTAAGGAAAAAATTGAAAACCAACAAAAGTGCACCCAATTCCTATTGGGAATTGACTCATACCCAAAAGGGGCCAAAGATTGAGTTCGGGGGTGTGGGTACGAAAAAGATAAAACGAATCCTATCTAAATCGCCCGAATTAACGGCCTCTACTAATCTTATCCATGTTTATTCATAATCACCGCAAGGTTCCATACAAATCCGGTCGTCCAAGATCCTAAATTAACTAGGTGGTTTGAACATACCAAATTACTAAAGTGATCGCTTTGCTCATATTGTCCAATTGCATGCATTAATTAATAAGTATAAACCAAACCAATAATAAGATAAAGAATTAATTCTCCACCTAACCGTTCTTGCTAAACGCGCCAAATTGCATATGCACATCAATGAGATTGTTAGCAACTTCAATGGAAGCAAAACAAGAAATATAAACAAAATAATAAAAATACGCTAATATGCAATCTAGGGCTAACTACATGCAAAAATTCTAATTATGTGCTAATATGCTTATTTATTATGCTAATCATGCAAAGATGCAATATTTATACTAACCATGCATTAAACTAATTAAAACATGCAAATCAATCATCTAGACATGAATATGATTAATAACAAAACTAAAACAATCAAAACATGATATACAAATCAACCATAATCATAATCAAAGTAAAACATGATTTGAAAAAGAGTTTTGAAAGATTGAGAAAATTGCTCTCAGGTTAACCTTTTGTTGCACTAGAATTTAATAACAATTGCTCTTGTATATATACTTTGCTCTTGTGTATGAAGTTGCTCTTGAATGGTGGTTGATGAATGTTTGAATTGATTGATTAGGGTTTGTATGGGAGAGATGGGAGAGAGAGAACTAGGGTTCTCTTGAGCTAATGGGTGAAAATCGCGTAATAATAAGTGTTGGTCCCAAAAAATAGAGTTTAGAGAGGTATTTATAGTGATTGGGCCGAAAAGGAGGCCAATTTAGGGTTCCCGGGCCAAAAACGGTGCCCAGCAGCCACACGGAAAGGCAGCTGGGGCCAACGGCGGCCACTAGGGCTCAGCGGCTGGCCAGAAGGCCCTCGCTCCCTCAAAAAGGTCGCTGGAGCGCTCGTTTGAGTTCCGATTGGCCTTATTCTTGGTGGGTTGGATTCCTTGTTCAAAGGGATTTCTTTGACATACTGTGGGCTCCAATATCATACGTATCCTATGAGTTATGGCAGAAACACTAGGGAAGTGTCCGTTTAAGCGCATCAATCAATGACCAGATCATATCTTTTTCGTTTCTAATGGGATTTTGGCCCATAATATATCATTGGAAAGCTAATTCAAAGAGGAGTACAAGCCTAGTGGGATAATAATCCAATTAATCCTTTCATGGCTAAAAATCAGTCTTGAACTGTGATATGCGGGTATGAGACCATCGTTTTTAGCCCATATGTTCATTAAATCATAACTTTTGACTCCGGTGTCCGATTGGGACAAATGAGATGGCGTTGGAAATTTTATGGAAAGGGCTATTTGTGGATAAGGAAATTAATGAGATCCTAAGTGAGGATAGATAAAAGGGATTTCAATGAGCATAAATACGTCGAGCATTGACATTCGTTTCTTTAACATGATTATAGGCTATCATCATCGGGGGTTACGCCAGGGGGTACACATTTGGGTGTCTACAAGTACAAAACACAACAATAAATTTGGCAACTACAGTGGAAGTTACGAAATACACTCCACGAATAAACCCTTTTAATGCCTCAAACTAGGTCTCAAATAAGAAATATATCTGGTGATATGAGTACCCAAAGAGAGGATATTGTTTCGAACGCAACATCCCAACCTGCAGGCTCTTCTTCTCGTGAAGAAACTCCAAGAAAAACTAAGTTTTGATATACAAGAAGTTTATGAGAAATTTGTGGAATGTATGAAAGAGACTCTATTAGAGGCCCGAGAAAGCCAACGAAAAAAGTATAACGACCAATATATAGCCTTAGTACACGAAACTTCAAGGGTTTGCCACCAAATCGTAGATAGTATAGTTACAGACTCGAAAGACTGTCTAGCTAAAGAAGTAGGGAGAATCATACTAGATATACATGAGACCTTCAATTCTACATTTACAGCCTTATCGAAAAAAGCATGGCTAGTGACGTGATAGTTAATTTAGAGCCATATATAGAAAATTATAACCAATTCATCGAAAAGGTCATACAGTTGACTGGAGGAACTTTAAAAGATAAAACACCTATAGGAGATAATGTCGAGACACCTATAGGATATCCACCACCAGGCTTTCTCAGGGAACCTCAACGAACATTTAGGAATTTTGAGACAGGTCAACCATCAAAATCCTATTAATTCAACATCATCTCTTGGAGTTAACACAAATTTAGGTCTAGGGCCAACAGGAGATAGAAATAATATAGGAAAAGATAAAACTCCTGGGATTCCTTTCGAATATCCCAGGACATCTAATATATCTTCACAACCTATACATCCTGATCCCAATCTACAAGGATACACGACTGTGGGACAAGGAAACCCTTATCAACCTTTTGAAGGAAATTATCAGGGGAGAAGACCAACTACTTTTGGTCAAAATACACAATATGATACAAGATAGGGAACGAATGATCCATACTACATATCCATATTTGATGCCAGGAAGGATGGGGGAAGAACCTATTCAATCACAAATCGAACAAATCGTAGAAAGGTTATATGGGCAACTTTAAGAAAGGTAAATAGACCCCTAACGAGTAAGCTCTATCCTGATTGGATAGATAGAGCGCATCCTTTCCCTCGAGGATTTAGAGTCCCTGATTTTACTCTATATTCAGGAGAGGATAATGTATCTGCCTTAGAACATGTAGCTAGGTTCTCCTATCAATGTAGAGAAGCAGCAGACAACGAATATTTAAAACTTCGAGTGTTTCCTAGTTCTTTAACAGGAACTGCTTTTAAATGGTATATAAGTCTAGCCCCATATTCGATATATAGTTGGGAAGAAATGCAATTCCACTGCCAGAATCACTTTGCGAGAACCGATCCAGGCATTTCGATGAGTGATCTTGCCAGAATACGGCAACATACTGGGGAGTCAATAGAAGAATATCTATCTAGGTTTAAAAGGGCTAGGATAAGATGTCACACAAATTTACCTGAAAAAGAATTTGTACAGTTAGCTAAAGAAAATATGGCAATAGAATATAGGATGAAATAATTCGACGGTCTTCCTTTTCATGATTTTAGCGAATTAGCAGAAAGTGCAATACGATACGAAAATATGCTAAGAGAAGAAAGTCAAAGGAAACACCAGGGTTTTAACGCATTCGAAATAGAAGCACCATGGGTTTTTGAAGATCCTTTCGAAATAGATTATACTGAATTTAAGAAAGGACCACCATTCTCTTATCCTAAACTAGAAAAGAAAGATAGTCTAGTTGACATAGGGTGTAAGCCTAAGAAATATTCCTTTGATACTTCGAAAGCTGATAAGATATTTGACTGGTTGCTCGCTAATAAGAAAATTAGGAGGACTTGAAATATTAGGATCCCTTCGGATGCAGAGTTAGAGAAAAAGCCATATTGTAAATGGCATAACACTATGACACATAGAACTAATGATTGTACATACTTTCGAAATATCATACAGAAAAAGATAGACGAAAAGGAATTATTTTTTCCTAACGAAGATAAAACAGAAATCGAAAAAAAATCCTTTTCAACAAACCGTAGAAATCAAACATGATAGATATTGACATGTCCATTATTTCATGTTTGCAGATATCAAATTACATTCATGTTTCCTAAGGTCAAATACAAAGAGCTCGAAGGAATGTGTAGATGGCACATGGATACTCTGCATACTACTGACCAATGTCAAATATTCCGAAGGTTCGTTGCCAAGCAGATGGAACTTGGAATAGTGGAATTGACCTATATCAAAAGGGTCACTCTAGGAATGGAAACAACTGATGATATTGAAGTACATCAGCAAGAGGTAAGGCCTGTTAATAAAGAACATGTAATTAATGTTAGGGACAAAACCTACTAAGAAGTCCTTGAAAAACAGAAGGGGTAGTAACTCCAAAAATTGCTACTAACCTTAAAGGACTACAGAAGGTATTATGTCCTGATTGTTCTGATATTAGGCATTTCGAATTACTGCGACTATAGATTATACCCAATGATCCGAATTGGGTACCTGCCTATCAACGAAGTTATGGAATGCCCAAACGTCCACGAACGAATGTCTTCCCTATAGGAAGAGGATACCGATGAGGTAGAGGAGGAAGATATGGGGGCAGATACGCCCTCAGAGGAGGGTTGCCTCAAAATGGATTAAGGGCTACAGGGTATTTCAAAGATACCCGAGCTTCTCATATGACTCAGCTGTGACGCATCCCTTCGAAAGCTCAAGAAAGGAGACAGGTGGCGGATAAATTGAGCCATGCTAGAGCTCAGATTGCAATGAAGATGTAACAAGAAGCACTCGTCAATCAACTGAAGATTGATGAGGATGCAATGACGAAAGGAACATTGCAAATCCAAGTTGGACAAATCGTATGTTCAACAAAAGGAAGTGAAGGAGTGGACATAGATACCCTTAACGATCAAATGAGGGAGGTAAAAGTCCATCCTAATAAATTCGAAAGGAGGGATCGAGAGGAAGACGAATATACCTCAGATGACGGGATCGAAATCTACGTCAGCAACGAAGGGTTTGCACGAACACAAGCTGTTCAAAGGGCCTTGAATTTTGAAGATAAAACTGAAGTGAGCATGGTGGATGCCATGCACTCAGAGATCCAGCCAAAAGGACAAAACCAAGAACGTCCACAGTGGCACGAGATGGTGGAAGAAGATGAGGCCTACAAATTTGTGACTCAACCATGAATGTCCTCTCAATCTTATCTAAATATAGAACCGGATTTAACTTCTACTTTAGATGATTCACCATACGAATTTATAGAGGATACCCTCCTAGATTTAAAATGTTATGAAGACCTAAACATCTCAGAGATCGAAGAGATTGAGGCCTGTACTTGTGAGCATAATATAGACCCAGTTTTCAAGGAGTTATTGGATGGAGAAGCCATAAATAATAACCACATCAAACCATTAATTATCAAAGTAGAAATTACTAATATTGGGATAAATAGAGTTTTGATTGATAATGGGGCAGTTGTGGAAGCTAGATTCTACACGGGGGAATGTGCGCTGATTCAAATAGAGGTGCTTGAAGAACAACGAAGAAAAGAGGCCAATCGAAGGCCATGAGAAGATGACGAAGCGAAAATCAGGGACTTTAGCAACAAGCTAAAGGGAGGACCCTTGAAAATTACAGCTTCCTAGAAATAGGATTAGAAATAGTTGTAATTGTTATCATTTCTTATAGAATTATTTTTATGTCTAGAACAATAGATTGTAAGAATGTTACTCGAATTAATACAAATATTTTTTACGAAGAAAACGGTTCTGTAGTTGAATTAAAGAAAGCTCTAGATAAAACTCTAAGAGTTGTGGCATGTCTAAACAGTGAACGAAAGCTAATTCACGCAATGACTAATGAATTAAAAGGAATACAAGAAGATAGCACATATGAAATACCATAACAAATCTGGGAGAAAAACGAGGACATAAAAATGAAAATATAAGATCCACTCGAATAAGTTAATTTGGGAACAAAAGAAAAACCTAGAATAACTTATATTAGTGCAAAGTTACTTTAAGAAGAGAAGGATGATTTTATCAAAATCCTAATCGAGTACAAAGATTGCTTTGCTTGGGCTCACCACGAGATGCTTGGGATTGACACTCGAATAGCTCAACACGAGCTACCTATAAAAAAAGGATTGTAGGCCAATTATGCAACTCCCACGAAAGATAGCTCCAGAGGTTGTTTTGGGGGTCAAAAAGGAGATAGAGAATTTACTTGAAGCAAAATTCATAAGGGCAGCTAAATATGTCGAATGGCTAGCAAATGTTGTTCCAGTTATAAAAAAGAATGGAAAAATCAGAGTATGTATAGACTTCAGAAATATAAACAAAGATAGCCCAAAGGATGAATATCCTATGCCAGTAGCTGATACTCTAATCGACGCAGCATCTCGACACAAAGTTCTCTCGTTTATGGATGGATACTCGGGCTATTATCAATTACGAATAGCTAAGGAAGATAGACACAAAACTGCATTTAGATGTCCAGGGTCCTTAGGAACGTTCAAATGGATTGTAATGCCGTTTGGACTCAAGAATGTAGGAGCAACATAGCAAAGAACCATGAATTACCTGTTTCACAATATGATAGGAAAATTTATGGAAGTATATATAGATGATGTGGTGATAAAGTCACAAACACATAAGGATCATCTAGACCATCTAGAAAATTCATTCAAAAGAATGCGAAAATACAAATTAGAAATGAATCCACTCAAATGTGCTTTTGGAGTACAGACAGGAAATTTCTTGGGATTTCTTATCCACCAACGAGGAATTGAAATTGATAAGAACAAGTCGAAAGCGATTTTGGAAGCAAAACCACCTACGAACAAAAAGGAACTCCAGAGATTCCTAGGACAGATCAATTTCATTCAAAGATTCATATCTAACCTAGCAGATAAGACGAAGAACTTTTCATCACTACTAAAATCCAAGGAAGGAGAAGAATTCCAATGGAAACCAATACATCAAAAAACATTCGAAAAGATCAAACAATACTTATCAGAGCCACCAGTCTTAATTCCACCATGGATGGGAAAACCTCTAAGATTATATATCTCGACAGGGGATACCTCAATGGGATGCTTACTATTACAGGAAAACGACAATGGAAAAGAGCAAGCAATGTTCTATTTATCAAAAACTTTGGCAGATACAGAAATTAGATATACATCCATTGAGAAGTGGTGTTATAGCTTATATTTTGCCTCATTAAAATTACGGCATTATATCATGTCCTTTACAGTCAAAGTAGTATCTCCAATAGATATACTGAAATATATGTTATCACAACCACTATTAAAGGGAAGACTAAACAAATGGAGCCTTCACCTTCTTCAGTTTGATATTAGATATATACCACAAAAGGCAATAAAAGGACAAGCTTTGGCTGACTTTTTAGCAGATCACTCATCAATTAGCGTTGGCTTAGAAAATCAATTCGAAGATGACTATGTAGATCTAGTTCCATGGAAATTATTTTTTGATGGCTCTTCTACACGAAGAGGAGCAGGTGCTGGAATATATTTAATATCACCAACAGGAGTCCCTACGAAGATAGCTGTACAACTCGATGGGCCTTGTACAAACAATAGGGCAGAATACGAAGCCTTAATTTTAGGTCTGGAAAGTCTTCTCGAATTAGGGGCTAAGAACGTAATCATAAAAGGAGATTCTCAATTGATCGTGAATCAAACAAAATGAATCTTCAAATGTTTCAGCTCAACAACGATCCTAGGAAATGCTAAAATTAAAAACCTACTGGAATATTTTTATGAAGTAAAAATATATTATATTCCCCGAATCGAAAATGAAATTGCTAATGAGTTAGCTCAATTGGCATCGGGATATAAAATTTCTTGGAGTTATTTTCATGAAAAGATTACAATCAAAGCAAAGGAACTTATTCCATTTGAAGAAAGGATAACAATGGAGATTAAAGATAGATATTATGGTCAAAGAGGTTCATTGGATGGATGAGATAATTGAATATCTCCAAGAACCATCAAAAAGGAAATATTCTAATAAATTAAAACTCATAGAACATCGATATGTGTATGATGGAGAACAACTATTTCGAAAAGATGTTAGTGGTGTAATACTTAAGTGTTTAAATTTAGACGATGCATGCTAGTCATGGGAGAAATACATATCAAGGCATATGTGGAGTCCATCAGACAGGGCAGAAAATCAGAAGATTAATACACCAATATGGGTATTATTGGCCAACAGTCACTAGAGACTGTCTACAGTACGCTAAAGGGTGCAGACCATGCCAAAAACATGGTGGTATTCAACGAGTCCCAGCAGCCAAACTCCATAGGACAATCAAGCTGTGGCCATTTCGAGGATGGGCAATGGATATTATTGGAGAAATCAGGCATGCTTCATCAAAGCACCATAAATGTGTTTTAGTAGTCACTGATTACTTTACAAAACGGGTCGAAACGAAGCCTTTTGTGAATATAACATCAAGTAATATAGTAGATTTTATTAACGAGAATATATTTACTAGATTTGAAATCCCTGAGACTATCACAGTAGATCAAGCTAAGGTATTTAATAGCAACGAAATAAAGTCTTTTTAGGAAGACTATCTGTTAAATTGACAAATTCTACTCCATATTATGCCCAGGCGAATGGTCAAGCAGAGTCAAGCAATAACATCATAAAAAGAGAAATTGCTAAAATGATAAAAGACAATCCTCGTGTTTGATAAGATTTACTATTAGAAACATTATAGGCTTATCGAACAAGTCCTAGAGAGAGCATACTAGTAACCCCATTCCAATTAGTATTTGGACATGAAGCGGTTATACCCGTCGAAATGAATATCAAATCCGAACGAATACTTAAACAAATTAATTTATCACCACAAGAGTACGAAGAGGCTATGAATATAGAACAATTGGATCAAGAAATCCTACAAATCGAAGCATTGCAAAATATTCATAGATTAAAGAAACAAACCGAAAAATGTTACAAATCGAAGAGTAAGGAAGAAACAGTTTTCCAAAGACGAATTGGTATGGAAAACAATACTCCCTGAATGACAAAAAGATAAATTTTATGGGAAGTGGTCTCCAAATTGGGAATGACCATTCATTATCGAAAGCACTGAACCAGAAAATGCATACAAATTATTATATACGAATAGCAAGCAATTTGGACGAGCAATAAATGGCAAATATTTAAAGAAATATTTTCCTTCGACTTGGATATATATGAAGATAACATTTACAATAGATTCTCGTAATTCTGGGAAGAAATAAAAGGGGAGTAAAATCAAAATTAGAAAAGGTTCGCATCTATCCAGAACAAACATTAATGTTTAAACACCCAAGTTAAACCGAAGAACAAAGAAATTGCCTAATGACAATAAGAAGTAAGGAAATAGAAGCCTTCAAATCCTGATAGCCAGATAATTGAGCAATTCGAAGATCCCGAGAGGTAGTTACATCGGAGATACGGGACTGAATATCCTGTCTTTTCCTTTCATGAGCAGCCATCAAATCAACAACCTCTATTCTTCGACGAGATAGAGAGTCAATCTTATCCTCAATAGCAGTAAGCTCCATTTGAGCAGCATCAGAGAGCTGTCGTTTCTGTTGGAGGAATGGCCTGTCATTCGAAATATCAGCCAAGAGGTCAGTAGGACGAGCCCAGCCATATAAATCAGTTTCAGGAATCCCTTCAGAACGGGCATTCTGCAAATCTTGCACAGCTGAGACCAAAGGGCTATGATCTCGAAGCACTAAATCTCGAAGATCCGTAGGGAAATGATGTTGATTGGACCTAACGAAATCCTTTAAAGCCAACACAGCAGAAACATCTGACAAATTCGTCTCAAGAACGTTCAGCAAATGAAGTCGTTCTTACTTGATAGCATCAGAAGCCCCAGGAGTAGGGGCCAAAAGATCATCAAGCAGAAACATCAAAGAACCTACAAAAAGGAATTCGAAATAAGAAATTTGAATTGCCAGTAAAAAACCATGATTACTAAGGTACAAGAAACATACTCGAAGAGGTAATTGCCACTGTCGGAGAAGACATCAAGGATTGTTGGGCTGACCGATGGGGAGAATGAACGGTTCGATCCGAGGGACTAACAATCTGACCCTCAACCATGGAGAAGGAATGGGATCCATATCTTGACCTAATTATGAAAAGAGAAGGTTAAGAGAAAACGAAAGAAAAGTACTCACAAACATAGTGTTTAAATAGGCCAATTAAAATTACCAGACGTTAAACCAAGAGAAGAGGGAAAGACAACAGAAGAGTCCGTAGTGACATTAATGTCTGATGTGCCAAGTGGAGGAGAAGACAAACAGTCAGGACCTAGGGGCATTGAAGAAAACTCGGTCCCTACACATAATAATCATTCATCAGAATAAGTAAAACCATAGAGATATTTACAACCAGAAAGGAGAAAGAGATTAGGAAAAACCTATGTCCGAGCTAGGTGCCTGACTGAAAGGCTCACTTGGAAGAGACGCCCCTTCGATACAAGGTGAAGAAGATAGGGCCTATGTCCATGGAAATTTGTATCGAATTCATTAAAGAAAATGAATTAATACCAAAATAGTTGATTAGAGAAAATATTGATTAGGTAAGAACCAATACCTCAATGGCGTTCAAAGTATGCAGAAAGGGGCCAGCATCCTTGGGAAATAGTTCATGTATGACCTTCTGGAGACGAGAATGCAAGATACTACCACGTACCAAAGGTAGAATTAAAAAACTGGTCCACCAAAGAGAATATTCTGACTCACAAAAACAGGTTCTAAACCAAGGAGGAATATCTACAGCCCCCAAACGGTTTTGAAGGAGGATATGACTGCGAAGAGTCATCTCGGAAGATTGGTTTTCCAAACCCATATCGATAGAAGCTTGACTTTGCCTAGCATGCCAGGGATGATTCAAAGTCTCTAGTAAGGGAGCAACAAAAGTTTGATAAATACCGAATTGACGGGCAACCAATTGAGGATTATAAACCTCAGTACTTAACCAAGGGATTTCGAAGTATAAAAGATCCCGACAAGCAAGGATCGACCTCCAATAAGGTTGAAGATGAGAGCTCATAAAGAAAGGATTGACATCTCGAAGCCACCAAGGAAGTACCATTCGAGTATCCACCACACTAAAACCAGGGATCCCCAAGCAATGATGAGGATACCAATTAAAATGAGGCTTCGAAGAGAATACCTCAAAAAGTACCAAAGGAAGGTCTTCAACACGAGAAGGTTGAAGTAAGTTGAAGCATGCTTCGGCTACAGAAGACCATTCAGCAAAAGGAGAAATGTTGCAGGCTTGGAAATCTCCCGTACGGGCGGCTATTCTTTCTAATAAGAAAGGTTATGCGTCTCAATAGACGACAAGTTCATCCGAGAAGGGTAATAAAGAAAACCCCAAGCAGTAAGAATCCAAAAAGGGCAAGAATGTTGAACTTGAGGACCTTCAGGAAGGACATCCTTGGTCAAATTCGACATGCCCCGATAAAACTGAGAAAGGAGGAAAGGAGCCAATGGGACCCATCGAAGCCACATTAGCCGCCAAATAAAGGAAATAATTCCCAATTGAAGAACTATAATTCATTAATAATCGATGAAATACATAATTCAAAAATAAGACTACCTCAGCATTCGATACAGGAATAGCAGGAGGGAGATACGAAAAGTGAGTCAACAATTTTGAATACGAGGCTGAACGAACGGATGTGGATGAAGAAAAAGTCTTCAGCAAAGCATCAGCAGGCTCGAAATAGTCTTCGCTAACAATGGACGAATCGCAAAAAGAATAACCTGGTACTTGAAGAGATTCATCTGGACAGAGACCAGTCAAATAAGCAATATCTTTGAGAGTCACGGTTTGAATCCGCTCTCCAGTAACAAAACAGTTATTAGTAGGGTGCCAAGCAAGACAAAGAGCGGGTGGTGGATATATTGCCACAAAAAGAGACAAACGAACAAAGTCCAGAATTTTATTTGAATGCCAACGAGAATGAAAAGCCTGAAGACGATTAAACCAATGTTGAGGACGTTCATTAAGAAAGTTCATCCAACCATGAACGGGTCTATCTCGAATTGAAAAATTAGAGCGAAAAGTACGGGAAGAAAGAATCAAGGGCAAACCACGCCCACGAACAATAGAGGAGAAAACCGATAAGAAATAGCTCTGCGAAATACCCCGAATTGAAGAAGGATCAAAACAAGGTCCTAGAGAAAAAGACCTTAAAGATTGACCTCGAAAGGGTTCTTCATCAGAAGCATAGTAAGATGAAGAACGAAGGACGAGACAATCGGGCCAATACGATTTAGAGTGAATTTCAATCAACTTGAAAAGATCCTGGGCATCGAATGCCATGTTTAAAGATTCAGTATTAACTAAATCCAGAAAAAGAGGATGGGTAGCCATCTGTTCAAGAGCTCGGACGAAGGAATTGAGTGAACGAAAGAGAGATCGAAAATTAGGGTTGCAATTGAGCGAAGAAAAGTGATGAAAGAAAAAGGATGGAAAGAAGCAGTATTTATAAAGGCATTATTCATCAGTTAGTGAAGAATATGAATTGCTCATGAAGAAGCGTAAAAAGAAAGAATTGTATCATCAAGACGCGGGAAACGAAGCGCCACTAGTACAATAGTACAAAATAAACTCGAAACGTCTATGTATGTATTAGGGGGACAGTTGTTACACAAGAAATAAAATTGGACTTATAATACAGTAGATAAATTGGTCAATATAAGTCAACGTCAAAACGAATTAAAAGACTTTTTAAAGAGTTCTGGTAAAAAGAAAAGACTCACAAATAGAAATATATATGTATTTATATATGCATATATACATTTATAAATACACGAATATAAAATGTATAAATATGTTTATACAAGAGGCAGTTGTACGAAAGGCTAAGTATAAGTCTCAGTCAGAAAAAAGCATACGGAGACATTCAGGAGAAGTGTAGAACGTGGGGAGAAGTTGATGCCAACATGAAGAAAGTGGATAGAGAGAAGAACTGCTAGACCATGGACAGTTATCTCAAGCCCCTATAAATACAAAGCAGAACAGAAGAACAAGGCGGTAGAGCTCATATTGACGAGACGTCAAAAAGTAGATTTTAGAGTAGCGTAGTTTAGGAGTAGATTGTAACTTAGGCTCTTCGAGCGTGTAACCCAGCCACTCAGCAATGGCACCTTCATGTGAGGTATAATTGCTTCTATCCTTTTTATTTTATTGCACTGAATCGAATGTATGCCTGATCATAATCGAATGTAATATGTTTAGTTTTCCTTCCTAAATCATGCTCTTTTAAAATTCTCTTTGATGCTTGTATGTATGGCTTTCTGATTAAAGTATTCGAATACGTATCTGTAATTACTATCACTGTCGATAAGTGTCCACCTCTTGACCAACCAGGTGTCTGGGGGTGGAAGGGTAGGTTCGAATAGGGAGCGGCCTGCTCTAAGATAGTCCTCGACCTTATTTAGGACCTTTTTAAGGGCCGTAGGACTTCCCCTCACAGTTGTTTTTGACCCCTAAGTACAAAACACAACAACAATCATTAAAAGAAGGTTAGTCTTTCAACTTCTTATTAGCAAAACACACATTAAGTGACAATGGGATCAAACCGGTTGTTGAGTAATAACAAAAATTATATAAGTTGGTATAAACGTCGGCTACGTGAAAATTTACTAATCTTTCATGGGGATAAAAGTCGCTAATATGACAAGGTAAACATGGTTAGTTAATTTTTATATTTGAAACCATTAACACCTTGCAAGAATATGAGCAAATAAAGTGATAATGATCACATTTAGAGTGATAGTTTAGTAAGTCATATATATTTTGATTGGAAGCTCCTTCTAATATGCGTTTGTTTTTATTATTTATAAATACTTCTAATATACATTTGTATTATTTATAAAAAAATTATATAAATATATTAAAATATAGTGATAAAAGGATAGATCATGCGTAGTTGTGAGTGTAAGTGCAGGTAACTACAAGTATCATCTTCATAAGTTAACCAAGGAGGTGTGGTTGAGTGGTAGGGACTCATTCATCCTTAACCAAGATCGAGGGTTCGAATCTCGCCTTGGGCATGTAGCAGCTTTAAAATTCCTTGGCAGCTGTCCCACCCTTTGAGGTGCCTACAAGCCAGCGCGGGGGATAGTCAGTGTGGTCGACGGTGGATACCCTTGGTCGTGAACCAAAAAGATAAGATGACAACCAGTGTTACATTTAGAGTAATCTATTATATATATATATAAGTGAATTTGCATAGTTGCTAGATGGACACGTAGGCATCCATGTAATCTTTCATTTCACCATCATTTGCCAAGTGTCATCCATGTCACCGTAATAATTAATGCATGCCTACTTAGTTCAATGTATGTTGCTAACTTTAATTAGTTTGACCATTGCTTAATTATTGTGTGTCTCTCCCAATAACTTTGGAGAATATGAAGCATTGCAGTTCATCAAATTCGGGATCAAATTTGGTCAAGTCAAATGATGCGATTAGAGGTGTACTTTTAGGATGTATGTTGAGCATTCGATTTTTAACCTGTACTCTTCTATTTGAAGTTTTTTGTCTAAAATTTTCAACCTTAATTTTAAGCGTGTATAGTGAATACATGGTGATTTTAAATATAATTTAATAAAATATTTCGTGCATCGCACGGGAAATGTAACTAGTATATATAATTATTTAATTATTTTAACAGGTTAGCGATAGATGTTTTCAGAGATAAGCCAATTACTTAGATATTTATAACATTTTCATCCATCACCATTTTCATTTAAAAATTTTCTTGTATTTTTTAAAAAAGAAAATAAAAAATAACTTATTATATTAAAAATATAGTGATAAAATGATAGTTCGTACGTGGTACGGGTAATTTCCCAGTGCAATGACATTTTTCGGTTGGCGACCGTAGGCAATGACATTTTTCCTAAAATCTCCACTGCTCATTCGATTAGCACGTGGGAACCGGAATTCTCCCCTGTGTAAATATAAATTATAATTTCTTTCCCTTTTCGTTTTCGAATTTGGAAATTTCTTTTTATATTTCCTTTCAAGACAGGGTTTTGTTAGGGTTTTAGACTTTTTCCCCTGCTTCAAACACAAGTCTCTTCAATCCAGATTCTAATGGCTGCAATATTTGTAATAAGTCCTCATTAACCTTCAAAACAAATCATCAACATTGATCTATCTTTCTTTCTTCAATATAAAGACGGAAAGAGAGAGAAAGAGAATTAAGAGGGACTTGTCTTGGAATGGAAGCAAGAGTTATGAGTTCAAGTTCCAGCCATGGAAGTGTTGTTGGTGGTGGGGCTACAAGGAAACTCTTTCAACAATCACAAACCCAATTGGGAACTGCTTCTCAGCTTCTAGCTGGTGGTGTTGCTGGGGCTGTTAGCAAGACATGTACTGCCCCTCTTGCTCGTCTTACAATTCTCTTTCAGGTAACTTTGTGACTTGGGTTTTGTTCAATTTTACTATCGACTAAATTTCATGAATTGGGTTTCGTCCAATTTTACTATCACTCATTTTTATGATTTGGGTTTTGTTCATTATTTACTATCACTCAAATTTGTGACTTGGGTTTTGTTCAATTTTACCATTAAAAGCCAATTGGTAATGGGTTGATCAGTGTGCCAAATTAATACATGCATGCTTAAGGCAATGTAGCTTTTGATTTTGATTATGAGAATGGGGTGATTGGATTGACCATATTGGTTTGCGTTGGAGTAATTCAATTAGTTCAGGGATGGGGCAAATGGTGAATGAATCTTCAATCTATGTTTTTAATGTTATGCTTAGTCTGATTCAAGTGTTTCAGTGATAGTTCTATTGCTCCTTTTCTTTAAGCTTGCTAAATTATGTTGGCAAACTATTGTTTTAATCTATCCCTTCAGTTTGTGCTTTGTTCAATGGTAAGAAGTTAATGAAAACTTTTGTTTCGGATTACCTGAGTTAAAATTCTCATTGCTGTCACATATTGTGTGGTAGCTTGTAAATTTTTACGCTGAGTTTCTTTGGGGTTCTTTCTTCGACACCTGGTATGGGTATCTTGACTCATGACTATGAGTGGAAGATTTGCAAATGGTTTGCTTCCTATTGATAGAGGTTTGGGTTGCTCACTCCAGCTCATACTTTTGCTTTATGCAATGTAAATGCTGAAGTACACGCGTAAGTCTGATTAATTGGACTTCTTAAGATTGAGGACTTAGAAGATTTGACAGATCTACTCCTCCTTTTGTGAGCTCATGTTTGAAGAACTCCTTTTCCTGTTTAAGCGATACTATAAGTCGAATAGGAAGCCCAATAGTCTAATGAGCAATGAACTTATTTCATACCTTGAGGATGGGAATATGACTGATTTGCAAGTGGATTCTTCAGTCATTTATATTTTCACTGTCCAGTTAACCTCCTCTCCACTCCAACGCAATATAGTACTTGTTAAGGGGGAATATGTAGGATTCCACGCTTTTTGCAGGCCATTATCTCGCTATAGTTGATCTCCTAGGATATTTTTTTGGCCTTATTTGCTAATTATACCTCTCCTATATGGTAGATTGTGAGTCTTGTGGAATCTGGAGAGAAAGTATAGGGAAAAAAGTGAATACCAATTGCCCAGGGCTTTGATGACAAATCGCCTAACACAAATTTCCTCTTGGGTGGGTCTGAACAAGTTAGTCCATACCAGGCTGATTCAGGCCTCAGACGTGGTGACTAGGAAGGTTTCAAATTCCAAATATACATCTTGGCCCTATTGGGAAATAGCTTAGATATATGATCACCTGCTACCCCTGAATGAAACCTACCTGTGTAGTGGTGTAGATATTAAAGCTTCTTTTCCTTCTTAAATGAGTACGTCGTATTTTTTTTTTTCAGGCTTGTGCTACCAATTAACACGTAGTAGTCAACATAGCAATATTCAATTCTTAAGCTAGAAATTTGTAAAATGTTTGATCATGAGATATCATGGAACACTATTAGAAATACTTGAGTGTAGATCATTGCTGATAGAAAGTTGGAACATCTCCATTGCTTCTCCGGCCAACACTAGCTGATTGTGAGATGTCTAAGAACCTAAATTATTTGTAATGGTTACTTAATATGAGTTTCTCTTGGTTGTATTGTAACTCGTAGACGTGTAACATCAGCTATTTCTGCACCTGATGTCAGAACCTAGAATGCGTTATCCTGCACCACATCAAATATCAGTAAGACAAGAGTCCTCATGAAACATACCTTGGGCGCAAGTCACCTTACCATCTCTTTGCCTACATGGAACTTGGAAGTCCGTGTAAATCTCACATAATGAGACCATCTAGATGGCCGAGTGGTCAGGATTGACCTATGCGAAACTTAGTTAGGAGTTAGGAAGTACTAACCTTGTTAGTAGTGAACTGACGCGGAGGTTGAAGAGGAAGGATGCGCATTTTTGAGAAAAGATGAGAATGAGGAAGGGGAGTAGAAGGGAATTTAGTGTAAACTAGGGAAAGTTGTTAAAATAGAATACTATTGTCAAGGAGACTCCAGTGAGTACTCTTACTCGGACCCAAGTTTGGAAAATTGTTAAAAGTTATTCAAAGATCTATGTAAGTTAAATATTATTAATTGTTTAAACATTTTTGGTTTTTTATTTCAAAACTATGTCCATTTGCATTTTGGATGTCATTGTGTTTAAGATTTGAATAAAAGGAACAATATCTTTTTTGTTTAGATAACATGGGTAACCAAGCATTTTTTCGCGTGACTATTCCCATGTTCCCTGAGGGAACATTATGATGGAGATGTGTTGGAAAATTATAAAGAGACTGGGCTACAAATCTTCAAAAAAGAGTGAATATGGTAAGAGAAGATGTTTTGCATGAGTGTCAAAAATGATTGGTTCTGGAATTGACAGGGTAAAATACTGTAGTTAAATAGGTCACCAATTTTCGAACATCACATAAGCAGTTTCCAATTAACCATAGCTGCTCGATGTCAAAGGGCCGTTGACAACGCCATGGAATAATCAGTTTAAAGACTTGAGTTGTTGACAACCTACTCAAACTAAGTTAGAGAAGTCCAAGAACAATGCGGCCGAAGACAGCAGGTGAGAGGTGAAACATTGAGTGCCAGTGACATGGATGACACAAGGATGTTCAAGTTGATGCACACATAATTGTACACAATGAGTTTGAAAATCAGTTGGGATTGATGTAGAAACTCTTCATTGCGTTCTATGACCATTGTATGAACTTGTTACACACCACCTGAACTCCTAAAGGATGAGTACAGAAAAGGAAAAAAGATAAAGCAGTCCTGGTGGTCCACTATAAGTGAAACTGAGGAAGTAGCTTAGGAACGGGTCAAACTTCAAACATGGGGTGAGGGGAAGTTCAACTCTCCTTTGCAATGTTAGAGTTGAAAAGAGCTTGAATGTCTTCAAATTGAAGCAGGGAGGTATGACCGAGGTGGATTCCCTGCCCAACTCTAAGACTTGGCTTGATTTGTTCCTAAATTTGTGTCCGCTGAACAAAATGAAAAATTTAAGAACACAAATTTAAGGGATAAATGGAAAGATTCATCTTTTGTAGATAAATCACGTAATCTCACAGAACAAAATCGAAAGGTCCAAGATGTTGACAGGGTAAAATACTGTAGTTAAATAGGTCACCAATTTTCGAACATCACATAAGCAGTTTCCAATTAACCATAGCTGCTCGATGTCAAAGGGCCGTTGACAACGCCATGGAATAATCAGTTTAAAGACTTGAGTTGTTGACAACCTACTCAAACTAAGTTAGAGAAGTCCAAGAACAATGCGGCCGAAGACAGCAGGTGAGAGGTGAAACATTAAGTGCCAGTGACATGGATGACACAAGGATGTTCAAGTTGATGCACACATAATTGTACACAATGAGTTTGAAAATCAGTTGGGATTGATGTAGAAACTCTTCATTGCGTTCTATGACCATTGTATGAACTTGTTACACACCACCTGAACTCCTGAAGGATGAGTACAGAAAAGGAAAAAAGATAAAGCAGTCCTGGTGGTCCACTATAAGTGAAACTGAGGAAGTAGCTTAGGAACGGTTCAAACTTCAAACATGGGGTGAGGGGAAGTTCAACTCTCCTTTGCAATGTTAGAGTTGAAAAGAGCTTGAATGTCTTCAAATTGAAGCAGGGAGGTATGACCGAGGTGGATTCCCTGCCCAACTCTAAGACTTGGCTTGATTTGTTCCTAAATTTGTGTCCGCTGAACAAAATGAAAAATTTAAGAACACAAATTTAAGGGATAAATGGAAAGATTCATCTTTTTTAGATAAATCACGTAATCTCACAGAACAAAATCGAAAGGTCCAAGATGTTCTGGTGGGTTTGGGATCTACCATGTTTTAAGAGATGTATGAAATTATGAATGGATTCTAATAAAGAGGGTGAGAAGGAAGCTTATGAGAGAAGAAAAAGGACGATAAGGGAGGTGAATCCGAGGGAGGAGTGAGGATGAGAGGCTGTGTTATAGGAATTAGGGGATCAGTTGACCTGATATTATGTCAGGTGTTGCAGAGACATCAGAGAACAACCCTCCAACCAGGGGTTGGGTTTGACAGGAAGCGAGTCCAAGGAAGCTGCATAGGAAATCGGTCTAAAGGTCAAAAGGATGCAGTGAGTTGCCAAGTCACGACAACGCCCAAAGGGAGTTGTGTCCTAGATGATTCTTAAATTATTTGTATTGCATGTGATAATGTGGACTCTCATCATCTTAATGTGGTCCTTCATAGGCATTCCAAGGTCTCTTTGTAGGACGCTAGGTAGAATTTGGTGTTGCATGTCTTCTTGGAAAGAAGAAAATCAGATACTAGGTATCATGCAAGTACATGATGCTCCTATCAAAAGAGCTGGGTTGATCCTTGTGGTTAATACAGGGAGTTAGTATACGAGCGTTATTAGTGTGAATATAGGTGCAGCAGAATAATCAAGGGTAGGGTATACTGGAAAGTAGGGAAAAGGCTTAAAAAGAAAAGCCGTTTGTTGAGTATAGGATGAGATAGAGAATTCCTTGCTATTTGAAAGTTCTTTTTAGAATACTTGATGTGTATTTCTTAGTTGTAGTTATGGTTCGTAGACATGCTACAACCAGTGTCGTCTTTTCCTGCAACACACGTCTTGCAAAGAAAATGTGGAGGCTATGAAGGGTCAGTCTGCATGAATGCATACGGCGGATATTTATGCTGTAAGTCACCTTATTGTAGCCTCATGCTGCCCAAGCTTATTGCTGGCTGAACACTTTCCCGTGATGGGAAACGTTATAGATCCCGAGCATTTGAAAGGCTGAGAAGCATTGCAATTGCAAGCTACGTCGAAAACTATTTCTGGTGTATTAGCATGTTTTTATGCTCGCAGAGAACAATATTCTTGTCTTCTTAATTCCATGAATAAGCAAGCGATCTGTTTCTCTGGGGGCTTTCATTGCGGCTGTTCTGATCTTCTGTCTAATTTAATTGGCAAATCTAGACATCTGTGAGATTTTGAGATAAATCTACAGAAGATGAAATACCACCTTACGTTAGTCTTATGCTATCTCTTGTTGCAATGCTTTCTGCTTGAAGAGATGAGTGAACAACTTGATTCTACTCTTATAGGTGTTTTATCTTTCCGTTTGGCTTCGGTTGGAGTTCAAATCATTTAGTTATATGTCCAATGCTTTGTAATTGTAGGTGCAAGGTATGCATGCTGATGGTTCTGCATTGAGCAAAGCTAGCATATGGCATGAAGCTTCTCGCATTGTTAATGAGGAAGGATTTAGAGCCTTTTGGAAGGGAAATCTGGTTACAATTGTGCATCGTCTACCATATTCATCTGTCAACTTTTATGCATACGAACATTACAAGAAGGTGCGTAGCTTCTACCATACATTTGTGTATGATAATGACTATCTAGTTTAAAATTCTTGTGTTTTGCTTATATCTAATGACTATCTTTTTAACAGTTTTTACAATCACTTCCCAGCCTTAACAAGTATGGGGAAAATGCCGGTAAAGATATTGGCATTCACTTTGTTAGTGGTGGCTTATCAGGAATAACAGCTGCCTCTGCCACATATCCGTTAGACCTTGTGAGGACACGTCTTGCAGCACAGGTAATATATCTGTATAATTTAAGACGCAGCTTTTGACTACTGTCATTGTGATTTGTTAACATTTAAGGTGAAACCCAACCAAGGCTACTTAGCTTTGGGCTTTTAGAAGTTGGGATTGGGATAGAGCCGAATGTATACTAATCCGTTTCGCACTGTGTCCTTCATCCTCATACCTATGCATTGAGGCACTCTTTTTGGGCTAGGAGCAGCATAACATTATTTAGTGATGTTATGAGTTCTAGCTAAGTGTCAGCCTCGTGACTTACCTGTTTTTTGTAGATTAATTATCAGAAAGCTCTGATGCATATTTGACATTCTTGGTAGCCTTGTCCAAATTCCAATACCTGAAACGAGGGCCTCCTGTGAGGAACACAAGATTTAGTACCGACCTCCTGTTCCTCTTAGGTATGTCAAATATAGTAGAAATACATGTTGATCAACCTATTGTATGAAAATTAAAAGTGATGTGTTTTTCAGGGCTGGAGATAGAACATATGAGTTTTGGTATTTCTTGGGTAAGGGGGTAAATAACTAAATATCAAAGAATGAAACAACAAACTAGAACTCAAACTGAAATGAAGTCTGTATTTAATCCCTTTCTTTTTCAATTTCTAGATTTTTGAATATGGTTTTTTTGACAGATAAGTGAAGGATATTGACTTTACCGCTACAGGTATATTTAACATCACTGTGCTAGTGGTTGAGATAGGGTCTCTCGGAAACAGTCTCTTTACTAGATGACTAGTAGGGGTAAGGCTGCGTACATCTGGACCTCCCCAGACCCCGCCCTAGGCGGGATATTTACTGGGTTGTTGTGCTAGTGGTTGACATACTCCCAAGGGTTCTATATCACCTCATGTTGGATGCAGTTGCCAGCACTTCAGTGATAAGATCCTCACGGGATCACCACACTCAAACCTGAATATAGTGATATAGACATTCCAGGGGTAGAAAGAGCAGTTAAGAGCTTAAGCAGTAAGCACTAAATGCTCCATGTTAGAAAAGACATTACTACAGTTTCGGTTGACTAGAGTTTTTGCTTTGTTTGGGGCTGCTTCCCCTGTTGCGCAACTGCACTCCCCCGCTCATCCCCAATTGAAGAAGAAAATTTAAAGCTAAATAAAGGTTGAAGGAACAATATTCTAGGGCAGCACTGCAACCTGATTGTTTGCTATTCGGGGAGGTATTTTATCATCTAGAGAGAAAAAGAGCTGTAGTAAACAAATCTATAAGCTGAAGTAATACTTCTAAGAACGTAAGAAAGAGAACTTCGGGAAGGCTAACAGTATTGCTGACTTCTTAATTAACTAAAGTGGTGCTCTTTAATATTAAATCTTCTCCAAGATCAACCAACCAAATTAAGGTCATGTGTCATAGGTGCAATACTCAATTTGGTCTGACCTGCCGCATAGCAAGTCCCCAGAGTTGCACAGTGCCAGTTAGAAAGGTACCATCGTGATAGCAATGCGGTACCACCAATGCAACAAGGAGAATCTAGGAACAAACATGAGAAAGCGTGACAATGGGCAGAACTCCGACAAGGAATGGGAAGGGCATTGCATCTCCGGAAGCACCCAAGCCAAGATGATTGACTAAGGCTGAATACTTAGCCCAGGTTGCTTGGCCAACTGACGTCAAGGAGACATGAACAAAGGAGTGGACTCAGGAGATTGAGAACCTTTGTTTGAGCTCCATGACATCCCATCCTCCTCTGACAGTGGTGCAAGTTCCACCGATGGTAGTGCTAAAGTTAGTAGCCCCAACGGTCGGACTTAGGGAGCTTGACCCACCTTTGAGAGAACAGGTGATGGGGCTACGCTATTGCATTTGGAGAGGAGATCCTCTACTCCTCCGATCCATAGGAAGCTGTAAGGCTCCTTGATTACCTTGTGGAGGTGGCTTACAACCATCTTGGTTTCGGCAGGACAACTCTTCACAATTCTTTGGAACTGGGGCTTGAAGATGCTACTGAAATCAAAGCAACGTGAACTAATAAAAGGGGTCAAACCAGCACTGCCCTCTATGTGCCTCTCCACACCATTGAAGAGAATGTAAAGCACTCTCCATGAACCTTCTGTTTTCACTGCGAATGCACCGGTTAGCTTCCTTCAGTTTACATGTTAATAGTTGTGATCCACAGTCTCTTCAATGACTGCAGAAGAGAAGATACTTCTTGTGTGACTGGTCTCAGCACACCCATTCTCAAAGGATAGAGAATTCCTACGGCCCTGATCCATCACCAGAGTCAATTCGTGCAATCACCTTCCCCCACGCTTGCCTTTGAACCTTCTCGAAAGAGAATTTGAAGGATTTCTCCTCAATTTGAAGGGTCATCGGTGATCTGAGGCCATAGTTAAAGAAGAAGTAAGGAGAGAGAGAGAGAGAGAGGAGATAGGATGAAGGAAAACCAACAGAAAGAGCAGGAGACCATACAGAGAGGAGGAAGTTATCTCTAGAATTCCGATATTTGCTTGATTAATTTCCTAAATCGGCATTCTTCACCAATTAATTAACCATTAGCTACCTTTTTAGAACTTGAGTAGTGGACAGAAGCTTGCTAATAAATTAATCATTTCATTTGATCAAATTTGTTATCGCTAACCCTTGCATCGCTATTGTATCTCTATGGAAAATTGTTCAACGCCATTGGCGAGATTTGTAGATTTTTTGAATTGCTTATGAGGATACCTTATCCTCCGTTTTGTATTCTTTAAACATTTGATTAATAAAATTTTTCCTTGTCTAAAAAGACTTCTTTGTTGGAGCGCAGCATGGGTTTTCTTAAGGATGAACTAAATAACTCCAGTTTTTTGATATAGAACTCTACTTCAATTGATATAGTACGGTTAAAGTCACCTTCCATGTTTTAAAACCTAGCATAAGGAAGTCCACTGATATAAAACATAGGAATAAGTCAAAATTTAGTCTTAGTCTGCTCGATTTATACTTGTATAATTGCAATCAAGTTTTTTTCACGGTTCTCTAAGGAACCACTAGCTCTGACAAACTTTTCATTTGCAGAGAAATTCCTTGTATTATCGTGGCATGTGCCATGCCCTTGAAACCATACATGGAGAGGAAGGGGTTCGTGGCTTGTATAAAGGTCTACGAGCGACCTTATTGGTACTTTCCACTGTTCTAAAACCTTTTTTGCTTATGTACTCTTCAGTCTTTATTTATTTATTGTATTATATCAAAATTGATGCCTTCAATCTTATAATTTGGGTCATGCAGGGAGTGGGACCAAGTATAGCAATTAGTTTTTCTGTTTATGAGACTCTGAGATCATATTGGCATGCTCAAAGGTATAATCTTGGATAATTGTAATGATAGTATTCAGTTTGTTCATTCATCTTTGGAACTTCATGTTTATTCTGTTGAAAATCTGTGTTAGGCCCAGCGATTCCACTGTCACGGTCAGCCTTGCTTGCGGCAGTCTTTCTGGCATAGCATCTTCAACAGGTGAGAAATATTGAACCCCAAAGGTTTCATTTTGTCAAAATGTCTCATTAAACTATTCTGAGTATCTTTGATAGCAGATAGTCAATACATGTTTAATGAAGGGTCTAACAGGGAACAGGTTTTCTATAATTTGCGTTGGACTCCTTATTACTTGCCTTAAGTAGGTGTTCTCGTGAGAGACAAATAGATACGGTATTTCTATGGTTGGTAGTATGGTATGGTGTAACATTTCTATCAGAAATATGAAAATAAATAGATAACCAAATAAACAACACATGTACAAGCTTGTTGACAAATAGCACAGCCTAGAGGGCAGTATACCAGGATCACTGTTTAGTGATGTCAAGATTTTAAAATGCAATGATAGATTAATGAGAATAAGGAATCAATAGATGCTTAAGTGGTTAGGAGTATCAGTCAATTAGCAACGTAGAGGGGGGTAAGGAACTTGTACACAAGAGTGTTGAGTTGAAAAATGATTTTCAGGAGGTGCTTTTGAGGGAGAAGCAGTGTCGACGACAGAAAATGAAAGTGAGGTGGGCTTAAGAAGGAGACACAAATTCGAGGCTTTTCTTTAAGGTAGTCAATGGGAGGAGGAGAAGGGGTTTTATTAAGGAGTTGGAGAATGATGATGGGGATGCGGTTACAGATGTGGGGGAGATCAGCCGTGAGATTACTTCATACTATCGTTCACTTTTTAGCGAGGAGGAAATGTTACGACCTCGTATTGAGGGGTTGGACTGGAGCCCAATTTCACCAATTATGGCGGCTCGTCTAGAACGCCCTTTTGAGCTAGAGGAGGTTAGAGCAGCGGTGTTCAATATGGATAGAGAGAAAACGCCGGGCCCCAATGACTTCACAATGGCCTTTTTTCAGGATTGGTGGGAGGTGATTAAGGACGATCTTCTTCACGTTTCTGCAGAGTTTCATGTGCAGGGGGTTCTTGGCAGGGGTATCAACTCTAATTTCATCACATTAATCCCAAAGAAGGATCGTTCTATAAAAGTTAAGGACTTTCGCCCTATCAGCCTCATTACTAGTGTTTATAAAATCATCACGAAAGTCCTCTCTGTGCGGATAGGGGAAGTTCTAGCTACTACCATTTCTTACTCTCAGAGTGCTTTTGTGGAGGGGAGACAGATTTTGGATGCTTCTTTGGTGGCTAATCAGACGGTGGATGATGCGAGGCGTAGAGGTTCACAGGGTATTGTTTTCAAGCTAGACTTTGAGAAGGCTTATGATAGGGTGAGTTGGCGTTTCCTTGACAGCGTACTCGAGAGGAAAGGTTTTGGGATACTATGGAGGCGGTGGATTAGGGGTTGTTTTTCGAATGCTCACTTTTCTGTGCTCGTAAATGGAGTGCCCAGGGAGTGGTTTTCTTCTTCTAGAGGTTTGAGGCAAGGCGATCCATTGTCGCCTTTTCTGTTTACGCTGGTGGTAGATGTGCTTAGTAGAATGTTGGAGAGAGGTGCTGAGACGGGAGTCGTTGCTGGTCTGAAAGTGGGTCGGGAGGGGGTGCATGTCTCTCACCTTCAGTTTGCAGATGACACTATCCTCTTCTTGGCTGCGGATCTTGAGAAATTCAAGAATGTTTTGACAATCTTGCAAATTTTTGATTTGATTTCAGGGATGAGAGTATATCTTGCGAAATGTAGTTTGGTTGGGATAAATGTGGGTAACGACTTTTTGACGACGATAGCAGGTTTGGCAGGCTGTCAGATACAGGGGTGGCCACTTACCTACTTGGGTGTGCCTTTAGGAGGTAACCCACGTTCGGAGGCTTTTTGGGAGCCAGTTGTGCAGCGGGTGTCCAGGCGCTTGGATGGTTGGAAGCGAGTTTATTTCTCTTTCGGGGGCAGGATTACCTTAATTCAATCTTGTCTTTCTAATATTCCGCTGTACTACCTCTCTTTGTTTCGGATTCCAGTAGCCGTAGCTAATAGGATCGAGAAACTCATGAGAGACTTCCTTTGGACTGGTGTGGATGGGGAGCGAAAGGATCAGTTGGTGAGCTGGGACAAGGTGTGTCGCCCTAAGGAGGAAGGTGGTTTGGGTGTGGACAGGTTGGTGGCAAAAAACATCGCCCTTGCGGGCAAATGGCTTTGGCGTTTTCCACGAGAGCCTAATAGTCTTTGGCATCGGGTCATCCGGAGTAGGTATGGAACGCAACAGAACGGGTGGGACGCACAGTTTACAGGGACCTATACACATGCTAGTTCGTGGAAGTTTATTTCATAAATCCTTACGCGCTTCCTTCCTCATGTTGAGTTGGAACTTGGGAATGGTGCACGCATTAGGTTTTGGGAGGATAATTGGAGGGGTGGTGAGCAGTTTTGTACGAGATTTCCTCGATTGTTTCAGTTGTCCACTCTACATGGGGGTATGGTTGCTGATTTTTTCTCGGTACAGAGTGGTTCCTGGAATTTACATCTTCGTCGGCCACCTCATGATAGGGAGATGGAAGAGCTCACTTCGCTTCTTACTCTTGTAGAGCCTATTCAGCTGTCGAGCCCAGATGACTCTAGGAGGTGGATTGGAGATCCTTCGGGGGAGTTCTCTTGCAAGTCCTTCTGTCGGGATTTGGGGACAGCTCTCCCTTGTTTTCCTCTAGCAGACTACATTTGGAAAGCAAAGGTACCTATGAAGGTGAAGGCATTTGTGTGGGCTTTGGTGCTGGATAGGGTTAATACAACGACTTAAGGCAGCGGAGGAGACCCGGGGTGCCTTTGTCACCAGATATGTGTTCGCTATGTCGGTCTAGCTGCGAGACTTTTGCACATCTTTTTCTTTGGTGTGATGTGGCACAGAGTCTTTGGCGTAGATTGATTTAGGGGGAGGTGTTTGTTTACCCTTCTAGTGTTGAGGCCTTTTTACAGATGCATTTCCGGGGCTTTGGGGGTGGTAAGGAGAGGAGGTTGCTGTGGCGCAATGCTTATTTTGCAATTTTGTGGTGCATTTGGTTAGAGAGGAATGCACGAGTGTTTAAGGGACTTTCAGCAACTCCTGCGATGCTTTGGGAGAGAATCACTTATTTAGCTTCCTTATGGGCCAAGGCTGCGGGGGCTTTTAGGGATTACTCTATAACTGATATACAGAGGAATTGGGGCAATCTGTAAATGTTTTATTTAGAGGATACCTTATCCTCTCTTCTGCTGTACATTTAAATTCATATCAATATACTTTTTCTTTATCTAAAAAAAAGGAGTATCATCCCCCAACAATGAGGTTGAGGGGTTGATTCCTATCGTTCTATATGCTTGTCTAAAACCCAAAAAGAAAAGAAAAAAAATTAGAAAACAAGCTGGTTGACGCGCAAAACCAATCCCAAAAAAACACTATTAAGACGACGGTGAAAGCGATCAGGAACGTAATCATGGAAACCTAAAGTCGCATCATTTGTGCAGCACCATCGCAACAGAAGCAGAAAAAGTCCTCGCTTAAACAGTATACCCAGAAGTTGACCAAATTAATAGCAGGAACAAGGAGTTGGACAAACGTAACAATTAAGCTGCAACATTATATTCTGCCATATAGCGAACTTTACTCCTCTAATGTCCAGGTCTTGAACTATCTGCCTCACAATATTACGTTTCTTTGCCCATTTCCGTATGTGTGACTGTGGCTACTTGCTACGTAGAAACCAGGAACACAGCTTCAGGGAGCCTTACTCATTTTCTTCCAATGGCCAAATCTATCTCCTCACTAGATTGCATGGACACGAATACAGACACCGACATGGGAAGCTCTATCTATAGAGGGGTAAAAGCTTAATATGTGTCATCTCTACGTATCTGACACAAGACATGGCTCCTAAAGTCCTAACCGAGGTGTTCATGCATACCTCATAGTTTCTGCTGATTCCACATGCCACCAAGACACCTGTCTGTTTTCACCAAACCACTGCATTAAGACAACCCCCACTCTGTTAGAGATCACTACCAGGAGATGGGTTGGGACTTGGTTTCTATTTGGCCCTTACAAAGGATACAAAGCCCAATCTGAGATATCTGTCAACAAGGCCAACTAGAGAACAAATCTATGTTTGTGGACGAGCCCTTTCACAAGACAAGTGTTCTCCAGCTAGCTTTCTGGAAAACAAGCGAAAGATACAAGTCTTTTTTTTTTGTAGAGAAGAAGTAATTTCCAGCCTCAATGGAAGCGAGCTTGGGAGCTGGATTAGCTTCCTTTTGAGTGAATCTCTTGTATAAACAAAATATATCTCTCAAGAGTAATGCGGCTTGCCTTGTACAAGGCATATCCTGAAAGTTTGATCTCTTACTGTTGTATGCATGGATCCACTTGACCCACAGTTTACTAGCTTTTTTACTTGGGCCCCACATAACTTCCATTCTTATTCTAAATAAAAGTGTCAGCATAATCTAATAACCCAGAAGCTTTTGGCAATTTCACTTGTCCCAGACTTTGAAGCTTCAAACTTCAGTGGATATATTTCAAGTCTCAACCTCTGTGTATTAATGTCCATTCTTCTGCCTCCTTCAATCCTTGTGGCACAAACAGTTTGGGTTCTTGACTATTCATAAAAGGCTGAAAATTAACGTGTGAAATTGAGAAGTACTTGATTAGTCTGTTTGTGAAGTTGGCCTTAGTTGGTGGTAAAACCCGGTGAGAGAGCAGTGTTGGCTTGGATGGGCAAGGAGGGTTTATTTCTCTTTTAAGAAACTATGTACCCTTTTCAAGTTTCATCTCTTTTGGAGCTTCTAATTCATGAAACCTTCATAATATATCTAAAATCTTTATCTTTTTTTTATTTATTTTTTCTTTTTCTGGGTGATTATTTTGGTTTTGGTGAAGTTGAACCATATCTGACAACTCAAGCAGATTAAATATTTATAGATTCATTAAATCCAGGTAGGCTGTCAGGACTGAGTGAGATGCTTGACCTTCTTTGACCTTTAATCAGCACCTCTCTAGGGCTCTCTTCTTCCTTCCCCCAACCCATTCTTAATCCTAAAATTCACTGGAACAAGAAAAGCTTAGCGTTTTCGTAATTGTTTGGTGTTGCTTATGAACCTTCTCGACAAAGCGGAAACGCTGAGTATAGATAGATACCTTGCCGGCCGTGAGACTCACAATGGATGTCTCTTTTGTTAGATATGGAAGGATACATGATGAGTTCCTCTTCTGATACATATATATATTTTGACATTGTTAACATGTTGCAGCAACATTCCCACTGGATCTTGTAAGACGAAGAATGCAGTTGGAAGGAGCTGCTGGCCAACACTGTGTTTACAGAAATGGCGTAATTAGTGCGTTTGGGCATATTTTCCGGACGGAAGGTTTGCGTGGATTGTACAGGGGAATCCTGCCAGAGTATTACAAGGTTGTTCCAGGAGTGGGGATTGCTTTCATGACATATGAAATGCTGAAGATGCTATTATCGCGTAATGAAGACACGTGACTGTGACAAGCAAAACGATGTGCATCTTATTCCACCATAAAGCTGTTGTGCAACTAATATGTGGGAAATAGATTGGAAGACGCTTAAGAATGTGAAATGAGTTGAGTGAGTCTTGTTTTGGCGGCTAAGGATGACTAGTAGTGGCCGCTGGCGCTAACCCTTCTTATTGTCGACTGACCCTAACAATATTGATGTATAGATTGACAAATTTTACATACAATTAGTTCACCAAGGGCAGCATATTAGGTCTTTGTGCTCCTAATTGTGCTTTGCTTCTCTGATGCTCACCATCAGAGCACTTTTGTTTGGTGCGTTGTGTTTATTTTTCCATTGGTTCGACAAATATAGATGTGCCCATGTAGATCTACATCTTAGGTATTTTCAGTGCGCTTGTAGTGTAACGCAGTATTGTACTTCCCACTCGTTTTCATAACTGATCACATTCGAGCTCTCGATTCCCAATATGGTAAGAGAGATTCATCGAGGGTTACAAAAATTTATATATATTGTGTTCTCCTTACAGATATATGCATCTTGAGCATCTCAGGCTGATTCTTGTGTTTGAATATTCAGGATGAACTGTGTCTAATACCTTGTGATAAAATGTAAAGAAAAACGAGTGGTAAAAGACATTTTTCCCAGGCTCTTTCGTTTCGCCGTGCTGTTGTAGTTTCCTGGAAACACATGAAGTGCTTCTGAATTTGGATTGTTTAAGTTGGAGAAACACTAAGCAATTATTTGCAAACTAATTTCATGGAATGTCTTCCATAAGTTGGTATGTCTCTCTGACATTAACGTAACACAAAAACTCATGAGCCGGGCATCGTACCTGTAAGCAAAAGTACATGAAATTTTTGGTTGCCTCATGCATGAGACTGACTCATTAAAGTACCTTTCCGATGTGTTTTACTTTATTTGCGATTGTAAATTAAAGTACCTTTCCGATGGCAAAAGGACTGGTTGTTGGTAAGCCAATTTGTATAGTTGCGAATATAACTTTTTGCATTGAAGCTCATGTATATTGAGGGAATGCATGAAAAAGGATATGCGGCATATGCCAGTCTTGATCCAAACTGCTTGAATCTTATCTAGAAAAATTTACCCAAAAGGCAAGATCTCGCTGTCCACTTTTTGCGCTCTAATGGCTTGTGTTTATTCATGGCATCATACGTACTGATCCTAAAAATCTTTCCATTTTTCGTTTTTGTTGCTTTTTTTAAATTGGGTTCTCATTTTATGCGGCAAACAAAACCGCTCTTTCACATCTCTGAAGGCCAGAATTCTTTGCATTTTTCGTATCATATGCATTTTTTCTTATTCAGTGATAAAAAAGGATCAAAGTGCAATGAACTCTTAACCTCTTGAATACCCAAAAAAAGAAAAAGAATAAAGTGGAAAAAACAATAATAAATACTCCCTCTGTCCCACAATATAAGTCGTTTAAGGTTTTTGTACACGAATTAAGAAATTTAGTAAATAGTCTCAATTCTATCAAAAATAATTAAAGTTGACTAGTTTACCCATTGACTTTATATTTAGCCAAAAAGTGAGTAATTAACGAGTTAATGTGAAAGAAGGGTAGAATAGGCAAACAATAATAAATACTTTGTTGGAACTCTAAAATGACTTATAATATGGAAAAAAATCAATTTTCTAGAACGCTTTATATTGTGGGACGGAGAAAGTACTTGTTAAACTAGCATTTGCCTTATTTTGTGCTAAAATAAATTTGAAGTAAAGAATTTTAAATTGTGAAACGGAGGAAGTAGTATTTTACCACTAGGCCTTTGTTTCCTATAGAGTGTAGCTCCAGTGGTATGTTCCCTATGCTTGCCCTATGTTTGACGGTAGAAGGCTAGTATTATGACACGCAGATAAGCCTCTTATGATGTTACATACTTATATGTTATTTTTATCAGTCGGGAACCTTGATCCTTGATTGACTAATAATTTATTACTATATTTTTGCTGGCTGCATCTTAGGATCCTGAAAAGAAACTAATTAAGATATGGGAATATTATGCATATTTAGGGAAATTTGAGTCATTTTAAAGTACATTTTTGAATATAAGCCGTCCATTTTATTAAATAAAAACATAAAAGAGTCGAAACATGTGCATCTAGGAGCCGAAAATCATAGGCGGCTCATTGACTGAGCCATAAATATATGTGAGTTAGATGATAAACATACAACTACAAGACAAGCCTAACAATGGAAATACATTTCAAATTATTAATTTTGTCAATTAGGATCCAAAGCTCATAAGCTGTCAATAATTATCCTTTGAATTTGCCACAGTAACATCAGAACTCCAAAGATGTTCAATTTACTGCCCTCAATACTTCCGTGCCATTCCTTACTTTCAAGCGCCTGTAAGTAACAAACACGACAACCAGACAAAAAATTACTGTTTTTTTTTTGTTTTTTTGTTTTTCATCACAAAATTACTGCTTCTAGCTAGTCTTCTCCTGAATGAAGCATAAGAAAGAATAAACCTAAACTTATCCCTGATTCCCAACAAAAGGACTACTTCAGCAAGGGACAACCATAAAAGGGGTTCTCTTTCTTGTAACGAATAGAGAATATCATACAGTAGGATGGTGACCAGATAACCTCATAGAAAATTATAGATTTTGCATCCTTTTTTCAGCTCAATGCAAGGCATTTTACTGATAATATTCCAGAGATTACAATTGATTGTCTAAAAAGAGAACTAGTATTACCTCATGTGCTCATTATAATCTGTGGTTACAAGTGTGTTGGAATGAAATTCAGTAACATACATAATCAAAGGAGTGTACAATTAGTATCTTGATGGTGGATCTAGCCTTATGGCTACGCGGGGGCAGATGCCCCCATCTAAGTCTCGGAAAATTTGGGGCAACTAAAAAATTCTTGGAGGTTGTCCCCTATTAAAAGTTCAGTTTACTCCCAACGGTTGACCCGAATATAATCCGCTTCGGTTCTTTTATAAAGGAATCTATCCCTAGCTCCCAACAAAATTCATTTCTAAATCCGCGACTCTGTCAAAAGATATCTACAATTGGCAAAAAGCAGTCAGAGATCATAAAACATATCCTCTTCAAGTGAAAGAAAAAGAAGAGAAAAAAACAGGAACCTTGACCTATCATTGCCTGCAAAGAACAACGTTGATAATAATCCATGTATAGGAGCACCTTATCTTAGTCTTTAGAGTTTATACCATATACCATATACCATTTACCATATACCATATACCATATACCATCTACCCCACTTTAGACATACTGCAAAACTAGTATAAATATTTGCCTCTTCTTGTGTTGGACATGAGTAGGGGTATTCTTACTGAACAAACATACATGGCAAAGGTTCCAATGATGGGTTCTGATCTCTTATTGGTCGGAAATGGGTAATCTGCATCCTGAGGCTCAGACCAAGCGTAAATGTTTGCCAAAGGACCTGAGCCTCTAGATGCAGATGATCTGTTTCTTGCTAAGAATGTCTCTATTTGCATTATCAAATTTTTCTGCACAGAAATGGTATGTTTTTTTCCTCATTACATAAGGTTGCTGTCAAAAGATAAGTGCTAATCAGCTCATTTTTTGTCGTGGTCAAAGTAATATAGGAGAAATGGAGGTAACTGGTAGGGTGGAAGATCAAAAGAGGGGAAGAAAAACCGAAGCAGGATAAGAAGATACAAATCAAAATGCAAAATTCAGTAGGTAGGATTTTGAAGCTTACATAGAACAACTGAATTAGATTTAGCTATTTAAGTGCAGACTAATGTTACATTTTTCTCTTTAACAATAGTTAGGCCCTGTTCTCTTCAACGAAATGGTGCAGAACAGTGAGGAACGACGCAGAACGGAATGACATGGATAATGGAGCAAAATATAAGGCAAAATGAATTATAAAATAGGGTGTAGATTCTTGTTTCTTTCTCCTTCATTCCCAACAGACAAGAGTTCATAAATAATTGTTAAATTGATTACAATGTAGATTTGTATTAATAACAATGCAAAAGTAACGATTTATAAATGATTTTACAAAAGCTTAAGTTTCCCCCCTATACAAACAACTTCACTCGTTGACAACCGTTCATAAATGATTGTTAAATTGATCGATTGCATTGTAACACAGAGGATACCTCTTCGGTATGCCTTTAGAGTTGTACTTCTTGTCAAGGGGCATTGCCTTGATGTCCTTTAGATAATGTCCTGAAAATCTTATCATTTTCCAAAAAAAAGATTTATTTGTAGAAATTAATAACAATGCAAAATTAGCGATATTGTTCTTAGAGACACAATTTTCGCTTCGAACAAAAAAATTAAACAACCATATTTATGATACAGTTTCTTAAAGCTTCTTAGGCTAGAAGGCTCCTCACTTCTTCCCTCTCTCACTTCCTTGAAAAAAAAGGATAAATTTCAGTGAGGTATACTGAACTATAGTGTAATTACGGTAAGGTATACTGACGTTTTAGGAATTACTTTGAGGTATACTCTGATGGCATTTTTACTATTTCAGGCCATTTTTCCGTCCTATTCTAAATTTTACTTTGGAGACATATTTTTAAGACCAAAATAACCCCAATATAAGTCAATGCATTTTTTTCTGAAAATTAAATCAAAACCCTCCCCCTCCCTTCAAACCTTCACCGACCCATTCCCAGGCCTCATGAACAACTTTTCCAGAATTCCAAAGCAGACCCCCTTTTGCTTTTCGTCCAAAACCCAGAAATCCCGACAACCACTTCGGCACCTCAACTTTACCCCTATGATCTGAAACCGTCTCAAAGCTACAAACGTTTCCATAAAACGGGGTATTTATTCAAATCAACAAACAATTTGAGATCTTTCAAAATAGTTGAGCTTAAAAGAGATTTCGGTGGGGGTTTTGGGATGAGGAATGGTGGTGGGAAGATTGTGGGGAGGAGAGAGAAAGTGAGGTTTAAGGAAACGAGGACGAGAAAAAAAGTTGACAGAACAAACGGAGGGGGGGGGGGGAGGAGGACCATGGTTGTTGGACGTGGGAGAAGGTTGTGGTGGTGGGTTAGTAGCCCGACAGTGGTCGTGGTGGTTGACTGGTTGTGACATTGGAGAGAGAGGAAGGGAGGAACAAAGGCAATGGTTTTGGTCTGACATACATGGAGTTTGGGTTTTTTTTTTTTTTTTGAGTGAATGGAGTTTGGGTTTTGGTTGCAGTTTTAATGAGGGTTATAAGTGTCTTTTTACATACTCCAGCCATCGGAAAGTTAATTTTCATCAAGGTTTACAATGTGGTATACCTCAAAGTAATTCCTGAAACGTCAGTACACCTCACCGTAATTACGCTATATCTTAGTATACCTCAGTGATATTTATCCAAAAAAAAACCTTAAACCTTAGCGATTTAAGGGCTGCCATCAACGATTTTGCTGTTGGTAACTTGAAATTCCCCAATTCCTTTGATTTCATTAGTTTTTTTAGTTATTTTTATTCAGTAAGGTTAGTCTCTCTATTTTGTGAGTTACTTTGTTCCGTATATTGTGTAGGAGTGTCTCTACCTGTTGGGAGTATAATACATTTTTCATTTATTCGCTCATATGGTACTACTGCATATTATCTTTTTGAAGCGGCAATCTGCACAATGTCATATTTGGACATTGAAGGAAGTTATGGATGAGTCTTCTAGAGTGTATAGTATGAGAAACAACAATCAACGAGAAGTTGTTTCGAAAATTGAAGTTCAATCTGTTTTGCTATTTTGTTTTATCGTACGATTGTATTATGATGCATTACATCTTTTCTTCATTGAATTTCCTATTGTTCATAGTTCCCGTATGAATTATAATTATTGGTAGGGACGTCAATTGAAAAAAACAATATTGAATTTCATAATAACAAATAATCAAATTTAAATTTATACGGTTGTGATATAATTAATTATTGTAATATATTACTCGGTTTTCTAAATAAAAAAAGTTATATTTTAAGATCCATTACAAGTTTTGTTAGGAGCGACAAGATAAGTCAATTTTCTACCTGTATGTCTATATATACCCCATAAAACATTCAATTTATGTGTGTGTATGAGAGCCAACCTCATCAAAATATGAGGATGAAAGAGTTCTTCTTATAAGCGTTAAGTATGTGGGTGTTCGTAATTCGTTCATTTAAGTTGACCCTTGTCAGATTTGAGAGACAAAATTATAGTAAATTGTTCTCTTTCTCCGCTTGTGGGTTTCCCGAAATTTGGGAGTTTTTACGTAAATCTTGTATTTTGTTCTTTCTTACTGTTAAATTTTAATTTATTCTCTATATTTTCAGTTTTTGTCACTTGTGATTTCAATCACTCCTAGAATTAACTAGTAAATTCTAGTAATAAATATTAATGATAAAGAGTATGTTTTACTGACAATCAGTGAGTGTTGTTTCTAATGATAAGGATGAGAGTTTGTTCGGTTCCTATTAAATCTCATGATAGTTAGTTAGGCATTCTTTTATTAATTTTCTCTCAGCTACTTGAGTCTCTATACAGTATGGAGATCGGGGCTGCAGTTGATCGTCATCTATCAGCGATAAGCTCCTCATTCTACATGTTTTTTTTCTTTTTATTTTTATTTGGTTTCTTTTGTTTGAGTAGGTCAATAAATTTCGCTATGTTGTGAGGTTTTAATCGCTCCTTTGGGTGAGATTTAGATCAAACCCAATTGTGAGGTTAATTTGACTCCTCTTTGTGAGGCTCATTAATTATTTTGACTCCATTTTGTGAGGATTATCTCTTCATCTTTGGAGGAACATTTGGTAGTTTTCGTTTATGGAGGTTGGTGGGATGTTTTCTGCTCAGAGGATTTTCTTCTTTGCTAGAGGACATCTTAGTCTATGTCTAATTAGTTCAGAATTGAAGGTAGAACGTGAAGTTGATTGTATGCGGCTTCAGTTCGTTCTTATCACTACAACATAATGAGTCAAAGAAGGCGACGGAAGTCGCCCTCTTTGATCAAAAACTCGCCTCCTTAGTCTAAGAGGGCAACTTTACTCGCCTTTCCAACCGCCCTGCTAGGCCCTCCTTATTAGCCTAACAGGGCGAACATTTGAGTGACGCCCCTCTTGTTTTAACTCAAAGGAGACGAGCAACATTGCCCTATTTGATAACCAAATCATTGCCTTAAAATAACCAAAGAAGGCGAAGATTCAGTGATTGCCCCACTAGATCTAGAACAAAGAAGGCCAATGCCTGCGCTGTCTTTGATAGTCACCTTCCTTGATCCACCCCAAGTCGCCTCCTTTGCCTCGTTTTGTTGTAGTGAGAGGTTGGTGGGATGTTTTATGCTCAAAGGATTTTCTTCTTTGCTATATGACATCTTAGTCTATGTCTAATTAGTTCAGAATTGAAGGTAGAATGTGAAGTTGATTGTATGCGGCTTCAGTTCATTCGTGTGGTGATAATACGGATCTTATTTTTCAAGAGGCAGTCTATAACAAATGTTGGAGTTGTGTATTCAACAAGGCTATGGCAGGGTCTTCCGCAACGAGGTTGTTATATGGAACACAACGATTAAAAGGAGTCGTTTGGATTGTCAAATCTCAAGTGCTTGATAGTCTTTACATTAGGATGATGTATGATATTTTAGATTTGTTTAATTTGAATTTGATAACGTTGTAGATACCGTATGACCTATTATTAATGGAATTTCAATTTTTTTTCAAAAAGGCATTCATTTATTTATGAAAATCAGGGTCAACTTGAGAAAGTCGCAAACGTTCAACAACGTACCCCACCTTTTAGGAAGAGTCAATCCTTTTAAGCCTTATGCTTCTAAAACAAAATAGAGCAACTCTTGTATATTAATGGGATCACTATTTATAAATTTAGGGGTCACTTATTATGAGCCGTGACCCTTGTTTCACTAAAAAGTGACCATCGCCTTATCAAAAGTTCGTCTTAAACAAATTTTAGTGAAAGAAAAAGAAAGCAAAAAGATTAATCAAGACAATTTCAATAATCTTGCCTTAGTTCTTAGCCTATATTTACCTTCAAAGATACTCCCTCTCTCCCAAAATGAAGTGCCCTCTTCTTTTGGGCACGAAGATTAAGACAAAGTGTACTCGATAATTGCTTTCGTCTTATATTTCTCACTTCAATTCAAAAAATGGAATGCTTAAAACATTTAGTCAGATTTACATGTGGATATAAGCTAAGGTATATTTCACCACAAATTTATGTCTCTTGCTAATTGGTTGCTAATATGGTGTATGTTGAGGTAATGGGAGGAGGAGAGAAGGGTTATAGTTACCACCATTCTTCCCTCTTCTCTACCAAACTCCGAAATACGACGCCGCACCCCCTTCATCCTCTTTCTCCACCCTTTAAATCATTCAACTACCCCCAATTTATACTTTTTGTGCCTTCTTATGTTTCATCTTTTATAAATTTGACACGTCAAAATTTTAAATTTAATTTATTATTAAATTGGGATGAAAAATTACGGTCGGTAGAATGTGGTTGGAATGCTATACTGGTATATGCTCATGGGACAAGGATCCAGATTGCAATTTACCCGCTCAAAACTTATGTGCCATTTCCTTCAACCCAAGCGCCCCCTAGGAGATAAAAACAACTGTAATAAATAAGCAAAAGCCTATGATCCTTGATCAAAGCATAATCAAAAGATACAAAAGAATAAACCACAAAGCTTCCCTGATTCCCAACCAAATATGGAACTCTTCTCTTTTCTTTTCTGAGTATGAGGAATAAAAATATCAATACTGCACATTTTTTTTTCCCTTCTTCTGTAGAGTTAATCGTAAGTGAATAAGTAAACAACAACAACAACAACAACAACAACAACGACCCAGTGTAAATCCCGCCTAGGACGGGGTCTGGGGAGGTCCACATGTATGCAGCCTTACCCCTAACTAGTCGCCTAGTAGAGAGACTGTTTCCGAAAGACCCATATAAAAAATTTTAATTTTTGTAAAACATTTGCAAATTTATTTATTTATTTATTTATTTTTTATTTTAAACAAGAGTGTATGCAATGAAGAAGGAGATACTACAGAAGCACGAGGGTGGGGGATAGAAACCAAAGTCACACCAAAACAGAAAGTTACTACCATAAACAGCTAAAAAGAAGAAGACAACTACAATCTAGAAATAAAAAGTCGCAAGCTCCAGATAGCATAAGTGAATAAGTAAACCCTAATTGTTCATGCATTCTCAGAATATGTGTCAAACCATATTCTCAAAATGATGTGGCATTGACTTTCACTTAAGTGGCATGGGGTAAGTGGCCACTTCATACCTTGGCACATGCTGAAATGACATGGACAATTAGGGAAACTTAAACACAGAATTATTAAGACACTAATCATGAACAATTTCATTAACCTTAATCATGGACAATTTCAATAAACTTAAAACACTGAATTCAAAGAACATTTAACTCTCTCTCTCTCTCACTCACTCACACATAATCTCTAACATCTCACTCTTTCGATCTCCACATAATCAAAGAACCTCTGATTTTCTCGATCTCCACATAATCGAAGAACATCTCTCTCGATCTCGACATAATCAAAGAACATTCCACACAATTTCCGCAATTAAATTGATCTGTATCTATTAATTTTTGAATCGGAACCCCAAAACTGCAAAATTTGGTTGAAGGCATTTCTGGAATTTGGAAACCCTAAATGTCAGAGCATAGTAACAGTTGATTTTTAAGAAATTGAGTTGGTTGAGGTACGAAATTGAGGGAAAGGTTAGTTTTCAGTCGATTTTTGAGGGTTAGCAGCTGGATGTGAAGTAAATTGGGGGAATTTCGAGCTTATTGAGTTACATTTGGATATTGTACGACTAAGGAGGAGCTGGAAAATCGTTGTTACATTCGAGTTTGACTGGTAAGTAACTAAAATTGTGATTTAGTTTGTATAATTTGAATGGAAGAACAATTTATAGTGCTTGCATGTGGAAGAATTGTCCAATTATGCTACGTGTAATCTCGAATTGTGTAGTTTAATTTTGTATGTTAAATTAAGCTTGAGTTCCGTATGTTAGTAAATGTTATGTTGAATGATAGTGACTTATAATATAGTTGTCAATTGTTCATGTGATTTGGGGACTGCATGTTTGTGAAGTTGTAGTATGTAATTGATTTGTTTATGCATAAACTTGTTCAACATTGTCAGTAATGAAGTATTATTCAAATGAATTACAGTGAAGTAATTTTTAATATAAGAGCCCTGTTATTTAATTAACATGTAGTTTGTGGACTTGTGTGCTTTGTGGACTATAGGTTTGCAAAGAAGTAGTAGTAGTTAAATAGTTTGTTTGTGCATAGAACACCTAGTTGTTTGTGCATAAAACAGTACTATTACAATACTTTTGAACAAATTGTAGCATGTTAGTGAGTGATTAAAGGTGATGAGGACAAGGAGGAGATTAGGGAAGTCCAAAAAAGTACTTGAAGAAGTTGAGAATGAAAGTTGTTTTGAAGATGTTCCCAAAAGAGTGGGAACTAGAAAGAGGAAGGGAATTTTGGAAAAGGTGGAAAATGTGGAAGAGGATGAAATGGGTTATGAAGATGAAGAAAACTATGATGAACAACCCAATGTTGATGATGATGAATCTGATGAAGATGATGAAATCTATGCAAATGAAGATGATGATGAAGAAGAAAGTGTTTTGAAAGAGAAGAAGCGAAGTAGGGCTAAAGGGTGTTCATCTAAGCGAAGAAAGGTAATGAGTAGTTAGCGTAGTACCCTGAATGAAGTTTAATAACCTCCAAAGATTATCAAAACTGTTTACATTTGTAAATGATTTTACAGGTACCAAACATGAGGAGCGTGCCTGAGAGAGTGGCACGTCTTCGTTTTAAGTTGTCTGATGAACAACAGAGTTGGGTGAGAGAAATGGGTTTTGGGTCATTTCTTGATATGGACAACTTAAAGCTTGATAGGGAGTTGTGTTATTGGCTGATGGAAAGATTAGATGACAGAACGGGGGAATTGGAAATTAGGAAAGGTCTGAAGCTGGAGGTAAAATCCAATGATGTTGCTTGGATTCTAGGGATTCCTAAAGGAGATATAGAGTTGTCCGATGACATGAAGGATGAAGTGAATTATGACAGGTTGAAGAACACGTACGAGAGAGTCTCTAAAGGGAACGCTAAGAGGAGCTTTATATCTGTTGTTGCTTTATTGGATCTGATTAGGAAGCAAAAATCATTTGAAGAGTTTAAAGTACATTTCCTTGTGTATATTTTGGGAAGTTTTTTGTGTCCCACACAGGGAAATATGTTAAGTCCTAGAATGGTAAAGGTGGCGTTGAATGTTAAAGGATCGTGTAAGAAGTATGATTTTGCTTCTTTTGTGTTAGATGAGTTATTGTTGGCAAAGAGGAAAGTGAGGGAGAGTGTGCGTAAGCGTCCTGTTGAAGTTGGCAGTGTGAGTGAATATCCAGGAGATTATGGAGGTTGTTTGATAGTATTAGTGGTAAGTTATTTAATATTGTTAAATATTGCTTATATATGTTTGCGGTGATATGAATTGAAAATCTTTAAAATGTTGTAGATATTTTACTTGGATCGTTTGGAGCGGAGGAAGGTTATTGGGTGGGGTACTGAAAATGCTTGGAGAGTGCGTCTTACTTCGTGGACACTGCGATCCATGGAGGAGGCTATAAGGGAAGATCGGAAAAATCCACATGAATTTGGTGCTGCAAAGGTTATCAATTATATCTCAAGTTGTTTGCAAGGTTTTGTTAGCTAAGATTTCATGTTTTATGACTTGGATAATCATGATTGAACTGTAGGTGTTGGATGTTTCAAAGCTCAAGTATGGAAAACCGCATCCAAAGGAGGTGGATGAAATGTTGTACAATGAGACTTTGATTGGGCCTTCTGTTGCTCATGTTGTAAGTGTTAAGTTTTATGTATGGGTTGTGTAAAGTAAGGTTGCAAAAGTACTATTGAATAGAGCCCTGTTATATGATCAATTAGGTTAGGGTTGAATATAACTGCATGTCTATAACTGGAATGTAGGTTGATCTTTGTGATTTACGTTTTCGTAAGGGAGCTGCAGTAAAGAAGAAGGATGTTAAATGCAGGTCAAAGAGTGATTTTGGGAAGGGGTAATATTCTGTGTTTGTACAGTCATTTGAAAAGGACAAAGATGCAGGTGATTTCAAACCTTCAGAGTCAACACCGCATCCAGCTACTGGTGGTACACCAAATTCTCCTGTACAGTTTGATTGGAGAACCCGTAGAGTTGATGGTGAGGAGAATATTGTAAATTTAAATTATGGTTTGTTCACTCCCGAGAATAAGAAGGTGATAAAGAGTAAATCACACGACGCGTTGCCGGTGATGACACCTCCTCCCTCCAATGAATACAACGGAGAATTTCATGACCCCTTCAGTCCTTGTTTTACTCCCCCCCCCCCCCAAAATAATAACTTTGATGGGGTTGGTGATGATTCTGGTGGTGGTGATTCTGGTGGACGTGGTGGTGGTGATTATGGTGGTGGTGATAAGAGTGGTGGGGGTAAAGTCATTGGTGATGATGGTGGTGGTGGTGATGCTGGTGGTGATAATAGTGGTGGGGGTAATGTTGTTGGTGAAGATGGTGTTAACATTGATGTGGTTGCTGATGATGGTGGTGGTGGTGATGCTTGTGTGGGTTGTGGTGGAGGTGGTGTTGGTGGTGATAAGAGTGGTGGTGATAAGAGTGGTGGGGATGACAGTGCTAGTGATAATGATGTGGTTGATGATGATTTTGGGGGTGAAAAGATTGTGGCTGATCATGGTGATATTGAGGATAATAATGTTGATGATAATGATGTTGATGATAATGATGGTGATGATACTGAAGGTGATTTTGTTGGTGAGAATGGAAATGTTGATCAGAAGAATTTGGATGGGAAAAGTGTTAATGGTGATGCAAAGGAACCAAACAGGAAGAGGAAGTTACTATTAGAGAAACGTCGGACAGACAGAAGTCACCGTCTTTCAAAAAGACGACGTACGGGTCCCGGTGAATGGAAGATTATTAGTTTCATATCCCGTATTGATCATTTTCCTAAAGAGTAAGTATATTGTTGTTCAATGTAAGTAGAATAAACATCCTAATTAGATAGATTTTAACAATTTGAAAGGCACGCAGGTTGATATTGATCGATACACCGGTTTATAATCTGGATAAAGGCGAATTGCGGTCATTAGCGAAGGGTATCGATTGGCTCAATAGTGAAGTAAGGAAATTTACAAATTATTTTCATTTAGTTATGTCCTTAATGGAAATGTAGATTATCAAAGAGCTCTGTTATGTTTGAATAGGTGGTGATGGTTTGGGCGTACATGAAGAATATCGATGAACACAGAAGTGGGAGGGGTGGATTTATATTTGATCCTCATTATGCGGTAATAATGAAGTGCATTATTAAGTAAAATTCTAAAAGTGAAACTTGTTTATTTAGATTATCTATTCTGTTTTGAAGGCATAAGCTTTGAAGGAGGAAAGAGTTTGTATGTATTTCAAAAGCATTAAGGACGACAAGCAACTTGAGGTGGTTACAAGTGAGCTAGAGAAACTGGGAGTATCTCCACGTGGCTGCGAAGATGTAACTGTAATTTATATATTCTTAAACAGTGAAAAGTTATCCTTTGTGTTTGAGTATTGAATAACATTGAGTCCTGCTATTGTAGATATTCTTCCCAGTTTGTAATTGTGGTCATTGGTTAGCTTATCATTTTGATATGGGCGCAAAGCGTGTCACGAAGTTGGAGTCTTTTTCTATGACAAACAGAACACTGAGGCTGGGTCATGGGTGGAAGGGCCCGGTGGTGGATGATTACAGACTTGAGCAGAAGTTGGTATGTCTATAGTGAACATTATGGTAGGTTTAGTTTAGCTTACTGTATGAGTGGTTTTAATATGGTATTCGTCCTGTAGATGATCTGTTTAGAGAAGTTGATTTCCAAATATGTTGCTCACGTTGATTTGGCAAAGTGGACGCTGTGTAATGGGAATGTGCCCAGACAGAAAAATGCGTAAGTTCATAAGTTTACAGATGTGGATGTAACATGTTGTGTTATCAAAACTGACTATTATTGATGATTTGTTATGCATTGTACATAGGTTTGATGGTGGTGTCCACATGATGAGGACTATAGAAGTCTGGCCAATGTCCAAAGAAGACCTACAGTAGAAATTGGTAAGGCAAATGAAAGAAACAATGCTTGTAATAGTGTGATTACCAGTTATAATTATATCCTAAATAATTACGTGTTTTCCCCTTTGTTGTAGTTTCCCATTGCATTTACAAGGAGGAGGATTATCATGGAAATGTTATCTTGTCCCCACAACAAGTTGAAACATGAAGTTAAATATTTGTGTTCTAAGAATAAGCAAGGGAAGGGTGTGAAATGATTTATTGGGAATGACATTTTGTTTAGAAGAACTTTGCAGTAGTACAAATAAAAATGTATGTTCTTGAGATAGCTTTATTTGACAGTGTTGATGTTTGTATGTTGTCATTTGTACTATGTTGTAATTATTAGTGTATGATAGTATGTTGATATGTTTCAAGTTTTTATGTTGAAAGAAAGTGCCATATTTGAACTGGCAGGAATATGCAAATTTATGTTTACTATTGATCGAATGACAAAATAGTAGTTCAACTCATACATAATGGTTGCAACAATAGTACAACCACAACATTCCAACAAGAACAACAACAACAAAAAGAACAAAAGAAGAGCCAATTTATTATTCAACTTTTGATGCTAGTACAAAGTTGATACATCTTAAGCGTCATTGTACAAAGTAGTTCCAACAAAGTAAGACTTTGGTGATTCACACCCAGAATCCTCAAAAATTTTGACCCTAAATTTAGAATCCCCCTTTACTTGAAAAAAACTAAGGTCCATGCTGTTATCCTATGGTCGGTTAAGAAATTGTTCCACCCATTGCTGAATATGTTATCATCTCCTTCTTTTTTAATATCAACCTTCCATGATCTTCCACTTGGTCCTTCAATGAAAGATTCAGACGAGATATTTCCATCAATTGAATCAATGAATTCCTTTGGTATTTTCTACAGATGTGAAAAAGGAAACAAAATAAGTTAGATTGAAATCGTATAATAACAAATCAGAAGTGAACGTTAAACAAATATGTAGGAAACGTTTACCTGGTGACTAGTTGATTCATTGGTGACGATGATGATAAATTTCTTGACAATTGAATTTGACATAGCAATCACCTTTCAGACGAATAGTAGTACGAAAATTATAGTACAATGAGATTGTTGTTTGTTGTGTGGACAATTGCATTTAGATGTAAGTGCTTGGCTATAAATAAAGGGCAGAAGGTGTGTGTGGGAGAGAAGTGGTCAATATGAAAGTTAGATTAGGGCTTGACCGCTATTAATTCCTATTAGGTCGGTATTGAATAAATGGGCTTTGACTTGTCAAAAGGAATATTGCATACTATGTCTAGTGGAGTACACTGAAGAAATGAAAATACATCAATGAAGCAAGTCACTTACAACACTTGTTCATATTGCTTACAACACTATGCAATGATGTTTACTTCAAAGCCAACATGTTGTTACTCGTTATAAGCTAAGATTTGTCCTAATACATACATGCGAGCAATAATGCTATTAAATATGACCATTTATATGCAAATAGATAATTTTAAATTGTGGGAAATACTTCTAAAATTATAGCAACATATTGCACAACATTGTAAAACAACTTAACAACCATTCATTTACAAACCCTGACTTTAATTAATAGGTTGACTTAGTTACAAAAGGAACATAGAAATAAAATTAGATGAAAAGTATCATAAAACAACTTGTCCACTTTAATACTACTAAAAACAACAACATCCAGATAGCACAACTCCCAAAATATGACATTTGTAGATTATGTCAGGACAAAATAAAACCCCTTTCCAATTGACTTGTCAATTAAGTAGAGCTGAGTTGGATGAAGTCATGGATGAGATTCTTCCCTACGCCTGGACCAGTTGAGTTTTCCTTTCCATTAGCAGATTTTTCATATTTACCTTTGGACGATTGGCCAATTTTGCCCTTAGGAGTACTGGAAGATTGATCAACATTGGCAATAGGGGTAGTCCTTGCAACAGATTTGCCTTTGGAAGTTGGTGTCATTGACTTCCTCCATTGTGGCCCATCAGTTACACGTGCTTTGCGTAGGAGTTTCAGCATCTCTGGCAAGGGGTCATCCATAAACATCCACTTCTTAACTTTAGTTTTCTTGTTGTAGTACATGACCCTAGTGAAGAACTCAACAACCTCATTCTCTAGTTTGGTCATAGACTTCTCATAGTGCTTGTACAGAAACTCACAACCCATTTGAGTTAGCCCTTCTGGTAAACAATCCTCATCAGAGTCGTCCTTGTTGTCTGAGTTAACATCAGGACAAACATTAAAATTATTAAAAAGTTTAAGCATAAATGTCTAAATAACAATATTGACAATAAATGAGCAAACGTAAGGTAGTATATTACACAATAAATGATTCATACCCATTGGAATTGGTAGAGGACTCTCAGCTTCAAACTCTGATGCCTTTGACTCTATAGAAAATAAATGATGTCTTACAAGTTATGAAGAGAGTAAATGACTGTAGAGTAAATTGTCATAGTTTACAATATATATGGAGATGCAATTAGGGTTAGTGACAATATGGGATGAGAAGAGTACCCTAGAATTGGGGATGCAGTAAATCATTTGAGAACCGAAAGTGCTAACGCATTTAATGTTGTGGGATACTTTGTCCATAACACTCCAATTATGCAGGCTAGTAATTTCTATTTCTATGAAACAACGAAAGTGCGTGTAGGTGCTGTTTTTACACATTGGGTAACAAAAGATAGGCTACATAGGTAGGATGTGATTTGTTAGTACAAGCAATATTGTGAAAACTGAAAAGTACATTGGACATGCCACCTTTCTATAAAAATACTTATTGCTTAAGATATATAAATTGTTTTTGATAAGATATTTTATGTTGATTTGTTAGTAAGGATTGGTTGGGGATATGTAGGAAGAAGGTGTCAAAATGAGTATTTGTAAGCTTCATTTACAATGGTAAAACTCATTATTAACCAACATCTTAATATTATGGGAAAACCGGAAGAAAGGACAAAATATAACTTAGCATTAGTTTTCCGATTTTGAAGTCCATAAATCAACCCTCCAAAACACATATTGGGTTACAAATTCAAAATTTCTGCCAGGAACCAATTTTAAAGTAATTGTACTTCTAAAGTAATGTCTGTGATGACCAAACTATGATGTGAATTTGCCTAAAGTGTTTAAGGTCATGGTCATGCTTTTAAGTCAAGTTAGTGAAAGTAATACCATAGAGTGGCATGTTTTTATTTTATGGACATTACAAAGGCTATATATTAGACGACTCATGAACACTAAATTGCCAATCGATCGTTGACATCAATTGTAAGTGAAAGATTTCATCAATATAACAGATATTACTTGAAACAAGTAATTAGGTAACTAATAATTTTGAATAAAAATAACATAGATAGAGTAATCGAACGTGTCAATATGCAAATGATCATGATTAGTAATAACATAGATTGAGTAATCGAATGTGTTAATATGAATATGATCATGATTAGTAATAACATTGATTGAGTAATCGAATTGGTCAATATGCAAATGATCATGATTAGTAACAACATAGATTGAGTAATCGAATTGGTCAATATGAATATGATCTTGATTAGTAATAACACTGATTGAGTAATCGAATTGGTTGAAATGAATATGATTATGATTAGTTATAACATTGATTGAGTAATCGAATTAGTCGAAATGAATATGATCATGATTAGTAATAACATTGATTGAGTAATGGAATTGGTCAATATGAATATGATCATGATTAGTAATAACATTTATTGAGTAATCGAATCGGTCAAAATGAATTTGATCATGATTAGTAATAACATTGATTGAGTAATCGAATGTGTCAATATGCAAATGATCATGATTAGTAATAACATAAATTGAGTAATCGAATTGGTCAATATGAAAATGATCATGATTAGTAATAACATAGATTGAGTAATCGAATTGGTCATTCTGAATATGATCGTGATTAGTAATAATATTGGTAGAGTAATCGAATTGGCTAGTATGAATATGATCATGTTTAGTAATAACATAGATTGAGTAATCGAATATGTTAATATGAATATGATCATCATTAGTAATAACATTAAATGATTAATCAATAATATGGTTCAATTTTTATAATGATCATGATTAGTAATAACATTAAATTATTAATCGAATTGGTCAATATGAATATGATGACAATTTTTAGTAACATAGAATGAGTAACCAATTCGTGAAAAATACCCCCCCATCAAAATGCACCCCCCAAAACTGTCTTCCCTCCAAAACACATTTCAGGGTTACCAATGCAAAAATTCCGCCAAAAATAACTTGCATAAGATTCGTACTTTTTTTAGGGGGTGGCTAAGGTCTATGACGACAAAAATATGAAATAGAATTTGCCAAAATTCTTGAAGGTCATTGTCATTGTCAGTCAAAGTCATAGATTTACATGTTTTTGTCTAAAGGATACAAATATTAATGTTATACAAATTTTATATTATACAACGGTGGTTACTTCTCTTGTGTTATTACGTAACTTGAAAAATGTAAATAATAATCTAGTACAAAGAGTTATCCAATATATTTAAAAATTAATAATATGTACATAATATTCAATTAGTAATTAGTAATAGAGTTGAATTAGGACAATATAAATTAACTAATTGCTTAAGTAACAATATACATATTCAACTGTTTACTGCAAAGAAAGACAACGTTTCCTATAAGATAAGTATGCTTTGACTGTGTAGACGTTATTGCGTAACCGCCATAAACCGCTATTTCTGTATCTATAAATACCCATGTTAAGTAACCAAATTACAAGTAGTATATTGCCTCCTCCAATATTTTGTAAATAATTATAAATAAAATAACATGGAATTTTATTCAAATCCAATGAAAGACCTATCTCTTAGACGTCAAACGATGGTTATGGAAATGGCTGAAGCATATGATGTTGATGCAATGATTGCTGTTGGTATTTATTTCTATTTCGAAGATAATCAACAAAAGGTTGGGATTAAAACTTTGGAGATGACCAGTCAAATGGGATCAGAATTTGCTACATATGTAATAGGTGTAATTGAGTTTGGCGAAGACAAGATTCGAGGATTTATAAAGCTACTCCAAATTGCACGTTCGCCAAATGCAAAAAGGAACATGCATATTTATCTGGGTAGACTAAGAAAAATGACGTTTTGTGGACAACCTTTCAAATTCAAATTCACTTATGAAAAAATTTGTGCAGAAGTTGGATTAGGTCATTGGCCTATGTTCGAGGCCATTGATAATCCACACAATAATCCTGATCAAGTTGATTGCTCGTACTGCATGGTTCAATTACAAATGTATCACGTCAATCAAAGGGTTCTCTCATAGATTATGATATGTAAAAATAGTTATAAATATTTTATATAGTACTCCTGTTATGTAATCTTTTCATATTTGTAATGATATGTACTCCTAATGTTGTACTATAAATGTTATAAAGTTATGGATTTTGTGTATAATTCCTCCCATGATGACTAGTTAATATTATGTTACAAAAACTCAGTTCTATATTCTGTTAAAGGTGTTTATGGCTGAACTTCCATTTTATATATCTTTCACTTTGTAGCCCATACAAAAATTATTACTAAGCAAGTACATCCATGTAACCGTGTAAGCCTTGCAACAATGTTAAATAAAGCCAAGATACAAGTGTTGTCATTTTCATTGACAAAGGCCAAAGCATTGTAAAATGGTAACCTGGTACATGCTACCGCCGAAGTGTACTATCCTAGTAGAAAAAGAAAGCATGCATAGACAATAGGAAGTTGACAAGTGACAACATGGGGAAAAAATTCAGACATGGTGTGGGCCCCGGCCTTAAAACAAAATCCTTCCATATCTCATAACAAGGCTAACTAAGTTGTAAATGGAAATTCCAAACCGGTTGAAACCTAAACACGATTATTTGATACCAAATCTATTTTAATACATAAAATAACGAATAGAATTAATAAAACTTTGGAACAAATAAGGAGAGAATATGAATTATGGAAGAAAAAATTGTCAAAGGTTCACATTAAACAAGAATATGGTTAAATTTTTTTATGCTTAGTCGTAATTTAAACAACAATATGGTTCAATCATTGAAGTGATTATTGTGATAAGCCTACAACCTAAATCATGATTTGATCCCCTTACGTTATTGATCATAGGTACGTAAAAATATGGTTCAATTCATTACGTTCAGTCCTAATTATCATTAATCCTTTGTAAAACTTTGGTAATTAAAGGGTAACGTTCCACATATTGTCTTAAGCCTACAACCTAAATCATGATTTGGTTCCCTTACGTTACTGATCATACGTACGTAAAAATATGGTTCAATTCATTACGTTCAGTCCTAATTACCATTGATCCTTTGTAAGACTCTGGTAGTTAAGGGGTAACGTTCCACATATAGTGTTAAGCCTACAACCTAAATCATTATTTGATTCCCTTACATTATTGATCATAGGTACGTAAAACTATGGTTCAATTCATTACATTCAGTCCTAATTATCATTGATCCTTTGTAAAACTCTGGTAATTAAGGGGTAACGTTCCACATATTGTCTTAAGCCTACAACCTAAATCATGATTTAATTCCCTTACGTTATTGATCATAGGTACGTCAAAATATGGTTCAATTCATTACGTTCAGTCCTAATTACCATTGATCCTTTGTAAAACTCTGGTAATTAAGGGGTAACGTTCCACATATTGTCTTAGGCCTACAACCTAAATCATGATTTGATTCCCTTACGTTATTGATCATAGGTACGTAAAAATATGGTTCAATTCATTACGTTCAGTCCTAATTACTATTGATCTTTTGTAAAACTCTGGTAATTAAGGGGTAACGTTCCACATATTGTCTTAAGCCTACAACCTAAATAATGATTTGATTCCCTTACGTTATTGATCATAGGTACGTCAAAATATGGTTCAATTCATTACGTTCAGTCCTAATTACCATTGATCCTTTGTAAAACTCTGGTAATTAAGGGGTAACGTTCCACATATTGTCTTAAGCCTACAACCTAAATCTTGTAATTAAGGGGCAACTACAACCTACGTGCAACATACATTGAAATTGAATGAGGGGCAACTTGGTAATTTAGCAACCAACTATATATAGTCCTTTGTTGATGGTTTGCTCATCTTAATTGAAAGCCTACTCCACAAATAGATTGAAATCCTAAATATCTCTCCTATTCCAAATCAGAAGCTGAATAACAATGGAAAACAAAGGGATGCATTTCAGCCCATCTATTTTACGAGAAATGAATATTCACTATTACCCCCAAGCAGTCTCTACAGATTCTAGTCAAGGGGAGACCATCGAATGGGATAAGTCTTTACGTTTGAGGTTTCTGAATCCCCCCACACCAAATACTAATGAGAATGAGAAAAACCCTAACACAATCCACTACCAAGTTTACAACAAAAAAGGTAAATTCGTTGATGTGCCCATTAAGATGTTGAGGAAGATGAACATGTCTCCACACAAAACTCCTACAGAGTTGCAGAATCTGTTCATGAAAGAAGGGGATGAATTCCCCAAACCCGCTCATCTACCGGACATTTCAGACGCCCTGTCTGATGGTGTCAGTCAAGAGAAGAAAACCATGGTAATAGAAGCTTTCCATACTATGCAATCAGATAACTCTGACATCATCATCCCACCCGCTTTACTGTCTGTCGTCAATCCATCCCCCATCCCACCACCTCGTGGTCTTCTGCTTCGGAGTGAATGTTGCGAGGTTGACATGTATAGCTCATCAAATGCGGTTGTTGTGTTTTGTGTTGATAACATGTTAAAGCAATGTGAATTAAAGTTGAGTAAACTTATAGGTTGGGATGATACTATTATCCCAACACCTAGGCACTACCGCATCAAGTTTATCCCTATGAGTGAATTTTGGAGAGTACCGGGGACACATATCTTTGCAAAAGCTTGGACGCTTAAGACACGCAAACTATTCCCTCCATTTAACAATTCTTTGGATTTTGAGTCTGGAACAAAGTTTGTGTTGTGGAATGCGAGAGGGATTGGTAGACCTGGGTTTGTGAAGGCCTTCTTAGAGATATGTCATTTCCATCGCCCGAAAATGGTCATTATCACTGAATCAAGGGTCAGCCGTATGAACGCAGAGGAGGTAACTAAAAGTCTTCCGTTCGACAATTCATTCATTGTCGACCCTGTTGGGTTGTCTTGCGGTTTACTATTTATGTGGAGTTCAAGTGTCAGTTTTAGCGTCATTGCTAATGAAATCGATGAATTCCATTGCTTGGTTCAGGTAATCCGCTTCATACTGATTCCATTAGTTTCAGTTTATTTTAGTCATATTTCAGGTGTTATTCCGTAATTCGTGCCATAAATTTTTATCTCCTAATTAATTTGTACTACACATCTAATAAACCTGTTTTAATTGCATAACGTATGTTTGTTTAGGCATAAAGGGGGTTTTAAGGTCATGCTGAATGCGGTTGCAAAGGACAGGAAAAGGCGGTTATGTTCAAATGTTATTTGATTGTATTATACTCGTTATGTATTATGGATATTTGTTTACTTTAATTTGGTTTTGTCTTTTTAATCTCAAATTACGGGTTCTGTAATATGTTTACTTTAATTAGCACTTTTTATTTGATTACTTTCTCTATTAAGTACTATTATCTTTAAGTACATTGAAAACTTCATTTTGAATAGTTAACTTCAACTGTAGGTTACAACGAGCAAAAAAAAAACTTCAACTATTGGTTAAGCATACATATGTATACAACCTTGTTTACTTCCATATGGTTATTGTGAAACTTCACGTATTTCAATAGTAATCTAGTACAATTAGTAATAAAATCTATCAATATGAAAATTATGTTGGTTAACAATATGTACTTTGGACGTGTGTTAAAGATGATGAGAGATAGTACTCATACAATGAATAATTGATTTTGTCCTTATTAATATGATTAAAGAAAAATTACTAACAAGATATAATGACTTATGGAATTGGTCAATATGAATGAAAGTTAATGTATAATTAGTAATTTTACATGTCAAAATACAACTTACCCTTAATTTCCAATGTTCCTGCAAATACCACCATGTCCACAAATCAACCCTCAAATATTCCCCCCCTCAAAAACAAATTTTTGGTTCAGAATTCAAATTTTCCCCCCAAAACAAGGTTCATATCTTTCCTACTCTTTATAGGGGGTGGCCTAAGGTCTATGATGATCAAACTATGATGCCAGATTCCCTAAATTGGTAAAGGTAATTGTCATGTTTTTAACATAAGTCGGTAAAAGTAATAACATAGAAGATCATGTTTTTGTACTTTGGACATTAAAGGGTCCATTCTAGACGTACATTGAACACTACAGTTTGAATAGTTAACTTCAACTCTAGGCTAAGCATACATCTATATACAACCTTGTTTACTTCATTATACTTATTGTGAAACTTCACGTGTTTCATTAGTAATCTAGTACATTTAGTAATAAAATTTATCAATATGAAAATTATGTTGGTTAACAATATGTACTTTGGACGTGTGTTAAAGATGATGAGAGATAGTACTCATAGAATGAACAATTGATTTTGTTGTTATTAATATTATTCCAAAAAAATTAGTAAAAAGATATAATGACTTATGGAATTGTTCAATATGAAAGAAAGTTAATGTATAAGTAGTAATTTTACATGTCAAATTACAACTTACCCTTAATTTCCAATGTTCCTGCAAATACCACCATGTCCACAAATCAACCCTCAAATATTTCCCCCCTCAAAAACAAATTTTTGGTTCATAATTCAAATTTTCCCCACAAAACAAGGTTCATATCTTTCCTACTCTTTATAGGGGGTGGCCTAAGGTCTATGGTGACCAAACTATGATGCCAGATTCCCTAAATTGGTAAATATCATTGTCATGTTTTTAACATAAGTCAGTAAAAGTAATAAAATAGAAGATCATGTTTTTGTACTATGGACATTAAAAGGGTCCATTTTAGACGTACATTGAACACTACATTTTGAATAGTTAACTTCAACTCTAGGTTAAGCATACATCTATATACAACCTTGTTTACTTCATCATAGTTGTTGTGAAACTTCACGTGTTTCATTAGTAATTTAGTACAATTAGTAATAAAATCTAGCAATATGAAAATTATGTTGGTTAACAATATGTACTTTGGACGTGTGTTAAAGATGATGAGAGATAGTACTCATACAATGAATAATTGATTTTGTCGTTGTTAATAAGATTCAAAAAAAATTAGTATCAAGATATAATGACTTATGGAATTGTTCAATATGAAAGAAAGTTAATGTATAAGTACGAATTTTACATGTCAAATTACAACTTACCCTTAATTTCCAATGTTCCTGCAAATACCACCATGTCCACAAATCAACCCTCAAATATTTCCCCCCTCAAAAACAAATTTTTGGTTCAGAATTCAAATTTTCCCCCCAAAACAAGGTTCATATCTTTCCTATGATGCCAGATTTCCTAAATTGGTAAAGGTCATTGTCATGTTTTTAACATAAGTCAGTAAAAGTAATAACATACAAGATCATGTTTTTGTATTATGGACATTACAAAGGGTCCATTTTAGACATACATTTCACACTACTTCAGTCTCAAATTACCCACCAAAATTGTATAGTAGTATTGACATAAAAATACTACAATAATACAGTACATTTTAGTTATCGAATGGGTGAAGTATCATGTTTTGTTTCCTATGTACCTCAGTGTTTATTTAGCCACAAATGGGTCATAAGATCAAGATGTTGGACGTTATAGGTACGTCACAATATGGTTCATTTTAATAAATCGATCATAAGTTTATCCTTACGTTTAAGCTGTACTGACTCCTCAAAAATGAAGTAATAACATTTAGTACTACAGTAATCAGAATACTACTTAATCGTAAATTATGTATGAACCCTTGAAGTACTCTGTATGATAACTTTATGTTGAATTTAAATTCCTTATTTGTGGGGTAATATGGTAATTGTATCCAGCCAATATATAAGCTACTAGGTTTGTTGCTTTCTTCATCAAGGCGATTTTGTACCCTACTCCATATTACCATTGTTTACAATCCTTCCAAAGTCCAAACCAACCTCTAGCCATGGAGGACAGTGTCCTACATGTATTGCCATCGGTCCTAGGTGAAATGCACCTTCACTATTATCCGAATGCTGTGACTCCAGATTCCACTCAAGGGTCCTCTTTCCAGTGGGAGAGGTATATGCATTTGAGTTTACTAGATCCCCCCACACCCAATACTGTTGAAAAAGACCCTAACACAATCCAATACCAAGCCTACACCAGAAAAGGAAAATTCGTTGATGTCCCCATTAAGATGTTGAGGAAGATGATTATGTCCCCAAAAAACACACCCACCGAATTCTTGAATCTTTTCATCATAGGGCATGAGGAAATCCGAAAACCGGCTCATCTGCCAGATATTTCTAATGCCCTTCCAAAAGGAGTGAGTGACCAAAACAAAAGGTTGATAATCGAATCTTTTTATTCACTACAAACAGAAAACTCAAACTTAATTGTTCCACCAGAATTCCTCGGTGTTGTAGATCCATCCCCCATCCCACTCCCACCACCCCGTGGTCTTCTATTTTGGAGTGAAGCTTGTGAGGTTGACATGTATAGCTCATCAAATGCGGTTGTTGTGTTCTGTGTTGATAAAATTTTAAAGCAATGTGAATTCAAGTTGAGTAAACTTAGAGGTTGGGATGATACTATTATCCCAACACCTAGGCACTACCGCATCAAGTTTGTCCCTATGAGTGAATTTTGGAGAGTACTGGGGACACATATCTTTGCAGAAGCCTAGACAAATGAGACACGCAAACTGTTCCCTCAACTTCACAATTCTGTGGATTTCGAGTCTGGAACAAAGTTTGTCTTGTGGAATGCGGGAGGGATTGGTACGGTTGGGTTTGAAAAATCCTTCTTAGAGATATGCCATTTCCATCATTCTGAACTGGTGATTATAACAGAAACTAGAGTGAGCCGTATGAACGCAGAGGATATTATAACAGGTCTTTCATTCGACAATTCATTCATTGTTGACCCTGTTGGCCTGTGTGGAGGGATATTGGTTCTGTGGAGCCCTTTTGTCAGTATGAGCGTCATTGATAATCAGTCTCTTCAATTCCATTGCTTGTTCTAGGTAATCGTAATGTTAATTCTTTACTTCTGTCACAAAAACTTCATCTTGCCAAGTTATTTGTTAATAATGTTATGCCTTATTTTTGGATGTTGTTACATATGTTTAACTTTCCATTCATCTGTTTTAACACAACTAATCTAATGTTACAAAGAATATATGTACATCGATAACATATATATTGTTTATTTAGGCACAAAGGGGTTAAGGCGCTGGTGTACGGTTGGGATTTGAAGAAGCCGAACATGTTTTAAGATGGATGGATGAATGTTTTATGATTTCATGTTATTATGGTAATGTAATATGGATTCAGTTTGAATATTGGATTTGGATGATTTACGATTATGTAATATGGATTATTGTTATGTTTTTTATATGAATAATTTCAGACTTCTATATTGTGTTTTAAATTTGGATATTTGTTATGTTCGATATATGGGTTATTTAATGGTTATGTCCTATTTGTAGAGTTATTACATGTTTCAATTTGAATCATATGGTACAAGATGATGTCATTTGATGGTTAATAACGGTTGACGGACTTCGTTTCATATAATGAGTTGTTACTCCTTAATGCAATATCATTTAGTACATTTCTGATACGTAGATACTTTAATTGTGTTTCCTTGTCACTTTCATTTAGTTTTATTATTATATTATGACATACAATATGTTGTATATATCATATGTAATGTAATATTCATTGTGAAACAACGTTCACATACAAAGTGAACAAGTACAACATATGACATACAAAATATTCCCTGATATGGGATCTGTTCCACTCAAAAACAATTCAATCTAAACATGTCGTCATGCCACATAATAGTTTAGTTTCAAATAACCCATTACATACCACCAAGTTCGTTAAAATCACATCAAATAAAATGGGTGTACCAAATTCATATCTAACATCCTCCAAAATTTGAACCTAGTACAATTACAGAACTACCCAACCATACCCAAAATACATGCAAATTCTTCAGCATCCCAATTTTACACCATGTCTTACCAGATTCATAACTACACTGCACAAAATTGAATCTGGTACCATCATGCATACTAAACATAAATTGTTCCTGTTTAACTATTCTATCCATAAATTAGATTACAGTTCAACAGTTTACCAACAAACCAGCAGGGGGAGTTACAACCCGGAAAATACGAACGTCAAATAGGGGTTTGGGAAACGCATTGCCAGTTGGAGCCTACAACTAAAAAATGCAAACATCATCCTGCTCCAATGCATTATCCCTAACAAACTCCCTCCACCCTTGGACAAGATAACAATAGCGATATTTTGGGGCTGCTCCCTTCCAACGATATCCAACTTCCCATTTTCGATTTACGTCCCCTTTTACGCACAATGACAACTCACAATCCTTACGACCCAAGTGTTCAATTGCCCAACTTTTTGGGATTGTCTGCAAACATAAGATCAGAAGGGTTAGTTCAAATATGAGATACAGTTTCAACTTATTGAGTTACTATATGCGTAAACATAAAGTTGTTACTAAGATACTTGCCAAATACAGTCCAGTGTACACTTCAGCGGGTGTTAAGGTCTTCTTAAATGTAGGGATGCGAAGTCGAGCATAGATTGAGATGTATGTGTCAGCCATCAATGCTGCGCTATTGATCTCGTCATCGGTAACTTGTCTACGCCTCGATGCCAATGACACAATCTGTTTCGGTTCTACACAATAAAATGAAAAACCTTCATTAATATTAAATCTATCATTTGTCAACCAGGACGAATTACAATTACAACGCTTTTACGGTTTTATCTGAGCCTTCAACATCTACCTCAGCGCCACCATCATTCTCAACATTAGCTTCGCCATCAGACACGGCATCGCCCTCCTCTCCACCACCATCATCATTACCAGCTTCACCATCCTCTCCAGCACCGTCATGAGAAAAATAGTTAGGAATAACATCATCATCATCATCATCATCACCATGATCATGATTATAAACCCACCTCTCACCAATAATCTCCACCGACGAGTCGGTATCATCATCAGTCCCAGTCTTAGGCTCTATCACCACATGACGAACTTGAGAATTAGGCCTATCAACTATTCTCACCACAGCCTGACCATTATCAGAATCATCTCTATCTACTATCCCCTCCACATCAGGGTCCCCACCCTGACTTTCCTGCTAGAACATTTGGTACGGTATCTCCACCGCAGACATATCAAATATATGAACTCTAAAATTAGTTTCCCCCTGATATTTAAAAAGTAAAAAAAAAACCCGAACGTGATTTTATTATCAATTACAAAAGCATTCCACCCTTCAACAAAGAAATTATCAGCACCACGCTTCCTAATCCTGATTTTCCACGTCCTCTTACTCGGCCCAGGTATTTTGAGGACACACCTCTTACCAAATTCAGCACCATGAACTTCCCAGAACGCAATTGGAATTCTCTGAAACATAACAAAACTCATATTAAATATTCATTTAAATAATATCTACTATTCACACTAACCAAGGGAAGCATCAATGTACCATTACATTATCATTTTACGTACCATTTCCTCTGCATACTCATTGGTCACCATTAATGTGAAAAATGTATCCATGTCTTCAAATCTGTATATCAAGAACTTTAGCTTTCATTGCAATAATTTCTAAAACATTGTTGTGCAGCATATAAAATACCAAAGGATATAAAACCATGAACTAATGTAATTAAACACCATCACATTATAATAAGTGACAAACAAACACAACAAACTTTTGGTCCATTACATAATAATTCTAAATTTTAAGTTTCCTAAACAATGTCCATGCTTAATAACCCTACTACATATAAGGTAAACATAAGCTTCAGCTTTCATAGATCTTCAGGTCCCTTCACATCTACAAATCAACCTCCACAAAATCACAATATCTTCTTCCTTTAACATCTGAAATCCACCTGCATCATAATAATTGGATTTCAAATGATGCCCAAATCATACCTGATAACCTTTACTTATATGACACTGTATTTGTACGCCACTCACTACTTTACCTGAATTATAGGTGTTGCATAACAAAACACATGCAGTCTTCATTGACTCGAATCCCCCTCCTCTATATTACCTTCTAGATTAGCAACTATATTAGTCTGTCAAGCCATTAAATAAAACTACAATCAATAAACATCCTTCTTATTGGATTTAATAACTTATATCATGCCCAATATATGAATTTTCTCACCAAACGGACACTTCTTCTAACACCTTGTGCACTTGGAGCAACTCCTTCATCAGCTCTACGGTCCCCTCTTCTCAAATTATGTGGAGTACCTTCAGATCCCAAACCACTTTCGCGATTACTTCTTCTTGGATTGGGTGTACTTGGTTCATTACTTAACCGATCAGGCTCCCTCTCTTCCTCCTGTGTATCAGCTTCACCATTGCCTTTGCCTTTCCGCATCCTTTCTTTGAAGGTCAACTTTCTCCCTAGACCAGGCCTACCCCTTGCCTTCACAACCAACGGATCTTCATACATTGGTCCCTCTACATCCACATCTTCCCCTTCACTTGGGTGGCCCCATGGTTCATATACATCAAATACCTCTCCAACACCCTTCAACACACCTTTAAAGTAGGTACACATTTCCTCCGAACCTATATCCCGTTCTGCAACTTCATAGAATTCTCTCTCCAGTTCTCATCTCCGCTCCCTCTCAACAGTCCATTTTCCCCCAACTCCTACAAGCATTACCTTACTGTGATCCCTCTTCACATCCTTCCTCCAACGTCGACTAATGTACATGTCTGGCACACAAACAACACGCCTACATTTCAACACTGAAAGTGCATGCCTACACAACAACCCTTTCCAATCCCACATGCCACATATGCAATCAACTTCCCCAGTTCCTGTATCATAACTCACCCTAAATTCATGGGTATCAACTGTCCCATCTTCTTTGTCTTTCTTCTCAGTAACTTTGTAAATGCATTCCCCCGCTGCTTCCCCAATCAACAAAACTTCATAATACATTGTTTCCACTATCTCAGTCTGTACTTTTTGGAACAAGGCGGTCGTATATGATTTTTGGTACTGAGCCTCCATTACAAACTTGGTTAGGCACCTCACTTTCCCATGCAACGAATTCGAATCTTCCTTTGTCTCCTTGTCAATCTTAGCTGCCAAAGCTATCTCAAACCTATCCAAAAAGGATTTCAAGGACGTTTTGTTGTGTACATAGTCTTTAAAATAAGCATTCATCGACTCACTACGTTGAGTTTACGACATGCCGGCCCAAAACTGATCCTTCACAAAAACAGGAGCTCATTTGCTGCGCCACTTGTACAAATACTGTATCCAAACCCACCGCTTCCTCATCTTGTTTAACCTAAATTCCGTCACCATTCACTCCCACATGTTCTCAAACTCATCAAAGGTCTGACTCTCATACACGACGTCATAAAGCACATTCAACAGCTCATGGTATCTATTGTACCCCCCAAACTTGTCCGGGAATTTCTTCAATATGTGCCATAAACACAACCTATGCCTACTACCAGAAAATATCTCTTTGATTGCTTTACCCATGCTCTGACATTGGTCTGTAATTATCGCCCCAGGACTAACATCTCCCATTGCTCTCAAAAAAGCTGAAAACAACCATTTAAATGTATCCGCATCTTGCCCACACAACAAAGCAGACCCAAGCAATATTGATTGTCCATGATGGTTAACCCCAAAACGCGGCAAATGGCATCTTGTACTTATTCAACAAGTACGTAGTGTCAAACGAAATAACATCATGGAACTCCTTATACACCGCCCTAGATCTACCATCCACCCAAAACACATTACGAATCCTCCCTTGATCATCAGCATCTATCTCATAGTAAAAATCAACATTCAGCATTTGTAACTTCAAGAACAACTGTTGAAGTGCATTAGCATCCCCGGCCTTTAGTCTTGCCCTCTTTATCTTGGCTAAATGGTTGCGGATATCACTAGGCAAACAAGGCATCTTTCTAGCACCACCATAAGCAGCAGTAGTTGCTTTCACAGTCTGGTTTGTCCTAACACCAGACTCCTCTAAGTACTCTATTGACTGCACAACAGGTTCTGTGTTCCTAAACGCCGGTAGAAATCTTGACTTCAGACTCATCTCATGATTGTGCACCAAGTTAACACTTCCTATTATCCAAGAACCTTCTCCATGCTTCCTAACCCCAACATGCACCCTACATTTACACTTCACACTTGGCTTCTTACGATCATTTTTACCTTGTGATGGCCTTTCCCCAGCCCTATGGCATGCAAACAACTGAGATTTCAAATCGCCGTCCTTGTTCTTATTGTGAGAGAACTTAATAAAGACAAACCCTAAGCTCTTTCCATATGACTGCAAATGTATGTGCATCATCAACACTGGCAAAAACCCTTCCCAACTCAGGGACAACTACTTCTTCCTCCTCAAATAATCCCGATATTTTTATATCATCCTCTTCTACACTATTAACTTCTTCACCTCCATAACCTCCATCAACTTCATCACCTTCATCAACTTCTGCAGAACTACCTTCTCCATTCTCATACACAGTGTCACTTTCATTACCTGAAGAAGATGATTTATATCTTACTTCAGGGTTGTTTGCCTCATCCAAACCATGACACTCAAATTCTGCCATCACCAACAATACCTATGTAGGCCACACAGTTCATAACAAGTTAATAAAACAACCAACTCATCAGCTATGTGGCCTAACACCACCTCCCTAACCACTATACTACTACAATTATCATAAAGTTCACACCTTCCATACTTTAACCTTATTCTCTCCTATCAACACTTTACTCCTATCAATAAAGAGAAACCTATTCTCTCCAAACTATCACTAATACTAATCCTCAACTATATTCAAACAGTCATAACTATTCACTACAATAAACACACACACACAACTCCATACTGTCAACCCTTCAACATTTATAGACCTTGTCATTTACAAATACACATGGGGAGGGGAGACATTTATAAAACTATCACTCCAACCAAACAACAGATCTCCAATTGGGGTCTCCAATTAGGGTTTTCAATTATACACAAATGTCAAGCATTCTACATTACTACAAATATCACCATACAATAGCAACATGGGGAGTTACTACTCAAATAAATAGCCAGCATAACATTATAAATCACCCTTAAAGATAAAGGATACAGAATAAATAACTACAAATAGCCAGCGTAACATTCTAAATTATACAATCACCCTTAAAGATACAGGATACACAACATTTAAAGACATTGTCAAAAAACACTATCTCCAATTATGCTCACACTATCATGCCTTTATCAATTTTTCACAAATCACAATATATATCATATCTAAAATCGGGGAAGGGAAAAAATACTGCAGTCTGAACAACATATGCTTCACATATCACCATACTCAACTACGTCTACTAAACATAGCCAACAAATATTTCTACGCCTTACAACCACCCTTAAACATACAGCACATCTAAATAAATATATATGACAAACAATTAGGGATTAACTTAGGGATTAACTACACATGCATCCAAAATTAGGGTTTAACTATGCTCATACTTTAGCTGACTTCAAAATTACCAAAACTACCAAATCTAATTTCAAATTAAACAACCAGAATTATATGACAAACAATTAGGGATTAACTTAGGGATTAACTACACATGCATCCAAATTTAGGGTTTAACTATGCTCATACTTTAGCCTTACATCAAAATGACCAAAACTACCAAATCTAATTTCAAATTAAACAACAAGAATTATGGTTCCTCTAACTTCAAATTACCATAGCTACCAAAACTTATTTTCAAATTTATGCTCTAACGAACCCTAATCGTTAATTTCAGAATTTTAATAGCAAAATATGGGTACAACAACAAATCATTTTCAAAATATAACATACCCACAAACAATAACACGAATTAACATACCCAAAAACAATAACACAAAATTTAAGAGCTAACCTTGGCCTTCCTCTTTCAATTTTAAGATATCTCCTTCTTCTCACCTTCGACGACAACCTCAGCAACAATGGAAATAACGCTCCTCACCAAAAGATCGAGCTTTTTAATGTGTGTGTGTGTTGTTAGAGTGAATATTGATGTGCCTAGGGTTTGTGAGGAGAGAGAGAAACAAACACTATGCGATTTTCAGATAAATGAGAGGAGAGGTGAGCTGAGCAAATGAAGTGATGAGAGAGAAGCTATGAGTTTTCACTTTTCAGACATAAAGTGACAAGAGGAGAGCTTGCTTGTTTCAGACATAAAGTGACGAGAAAGATGTGAGGAAAGAGAAATGTGAGGAGAGAGATTATGTTTTTGTATAAGAATTAATTCCCTCCTAATCTATTACAAGTCACCCACCAAGCATGTGCCACATGCCTAGTAGATATGCCAATTAATTAAAAGTCAATGCCACATCATTTGAGAATATGATTTGACCCATATTCTCAGAATGCAAATAACAAGAGCTCATAAGTAAAAAGCTTCAAAATCCAGTGATAGCATAAAACTGATTATATTACAAAGATTACAAATGATTGACATGTTAACTGAATGAGTGAATGCCATGTATAATCAAAGATGATATGATTAATATACCGATCCAATATGCCAAAAGAATATCTATAAGACTGACAAAAAGCAGTCAAGACATAAAACATTTATCCTTTTTCATTGGAAAAAGAAACATACATACAGGAAGCAGGACCTTATCATAAGAACCTTGTTCTTAAGCTTTAATTTATACTGTCTACCCCGCCTTTTACCTCTCGCGAAACTAGTATAAATTGCTTCTTGCTGTTGTGGTTGAAATCAGCAAGGGATCCAGTCATTACTGATCGAACGACAAACATACAAATTAAGAGTAACATTTGAAGTAATTGCTTTTGTTCTACAGTTGGTTCTTGTGTATATACATGTTGGTCGGAAATGGGTAATCTGCATCCTGAGGCTCAGATCAATAGTGCAAAATAAAGTTTTTGACACTGTTTCTGAATTCTGAGCCTCTAGATGCGGATGATCTGTTTCTTGCCAATACTCTCTTTATATGCCTTCTGGTATATATCTGTCCAAACTGAAATGGTATGTTTCTTCATCGGTTAAGGCTATAGTGTCAAAGTCCAGCTGAGTAACATATAAGCTTCTATATGATCAATATTTCACATTTGCTACAGTGCAGGACTCTCCCCATTTGACACTTCTGTTTTTGCATACTGAGAAAGCTTGCAGGATATGCAGGGGGTCTTTAGAGACAGTAATGCGCAACGGCTCCTTAGTTTCAACAGCACCTTACCTATGCAGGCATCTCATGACATGGCTCAATGAAGTGAAGATTGTCCAGCAGTTTGCACAAACAAATTAAGTTGCTGATGTCTTACCGAAGGAAGCAGATAGTTTTGATCAAGACTTCAAGAATGTGGTTTGTAATGATAACATCAAGTGATCTTGTATTTTAGCATTTTCTTGTAAAAGTAAGGGAACTTGTTTTCCTAACTACACTACTATGTCTCAGTCCTTTGTATTTTTCTGACAGATAATTTTTTTTAATAAGAAGATACTGCAAATCTTGCCACTTTCTTCATCCTTAAAGAACTTCTCGCTTCGAAGTTTTCTTTTATTTTACATTTGCAATCAATCAAAGACAGGCTTTAAGGTTTCACGTACAGTTAACATCTTGAAGAAATTGGAAGTTCTTGTGTGTAGCATATAGAATACATTCCTTCTCTTATTTGACCAGAAACTTCCTAATGGGCCTTGGTTTTCGTTCTCTTCTTTGTCTTTAAAACCATTTATATGACTTGGTATGTTTAATTTTCTGTAAATTTCTAGAGCAGTTAATTCTTTGAACATCCGTTATTTGATATATAGATTTGATGCTCAATAGGCAATAGCTAATAAGTTGCTTGGACTCTTCATTTATACTCCGACATGGGTGTTGGTGTATGTGGTCACTGGACACTCCATTTAGTAGTCTGAATTTCCAAAAAAATTGGCCGAGTCTGACATGGGTATGGTTACTGAGCACTGTGACACTTAGCCGAGTCTGAGCAACATAGCTCAATAAGTCAATCGAGTACCCAGTTAACTTTTTTGTTTTTATTTCTGATCAGGGTTGTCTTTCTAATAGCATATCCTGGCTTTCCCTCAGTCTTTTCTATCAGAGCTCTTTATCTCATATTGAGATTGCTAGTGAATTGTTGCCTTCGTGATTGCTTTCACCGTCTCTATTGCTCGCAGTCTGTTTACACTTTGAGCTAAGAAATTCTTAGATGAACTTTTTCGCAAGTATTTTCACCCCCTATGATGGTGCTAACAGTAGTCGAATCCTTAATGAATGTGGGGGTATATATTGTTTACCTGCCTGTACTGTACTGAATGTTTTAATGGCTTTGCTTTGGTTGACCACATTGCTGTTTGTCATTAAGTTACTTTACTCTCTATGAAGCTTGTGCAGAAGAAATGAAGATCATTTGCAAGGTTGTTCATGATCAGTACTCAGAAGCATACTGTAACCGATGAGAAGACGGGACTGTACATCCCCTATATATAGACCCAACAAGCACTATCATATGGGGAAACACTAAGCATGTCCTTTTTGTTTTGATACTTTCTTAAAATCAGTAACTAGGCTGTGACTCCGACAATGTACTATGTTAGAATTTGGGGTCAACGCTAAGAGAGGGCTGGACAACGGCTATATAGCTAACAAATCCAGTTTTGTTCCCCTTCTGAAGCAATAGGTAAAGTACCACAAGAGTAGAGGGCTCTTGGTTAGGAAGCAATAAGCTACGATCCTGATTTCCAGAGTGAAGGGGAAAAAATGATTGTGCAAGATTTTGAACTATTTGCTGCATAACTCCAACAGTTAACATCCATGAATATGTGCGGTCAGATTAACTTTTTGTGTAGCTGTTATTAGACAACAGTAACAAGAACGGTGGTTTAGGCTCGGGATTTGATGTACGTGCAATTTGTATGAGCGAGCTACTTAGAACTTAGAAGCTTGCTGAAATGACCTGTCAAATGCAGGCATAGTTGATTATCGACAAAAAGGTCAAAGTTTGTTGGCTGTTTGTGTCGTCTTGAACTATTTGCTGCAAAACTCCTCACTTTGAGAGTGGAAATTGCACCGCCAATGTAAATATACAACACATATATATGCACTTTCCGAAAAGAAAATTAGAAATCAAAAACCTATTTCCTTGCAAGTGCACATGTGTGTCATTTTTATTGCGGGGTGCAATTTGCATTCACATTGAGAGTGCAATTTGCATTCACATTGAGACTGCAAATGGCATGAATAAATGTTATTAGTATTTTTCTTGGTTGCCAAATAAGTGTATGATCAAGTTTGAGATATTCATGCATATCTGAATGTCACCTTTCCCATAGTTCATGAGCTAAGATAGAACATTATTGATGAATACTTAACAGATTAAACAATGCGCCTCTTACTGATGTCTGGAGAACAAATTATCCAAAACTAACGTAGCTTTTCGTTTGATTGAATGGGACATAGAAACATTGCAATCAAAAGAGAGCATCTCTTCTCTGTTCTGTCCATAGAAAAACAAGTTACACGATCGAGATGAGCTAAATGACAGCACCTCAGTCAGAATAATTCCTTAGCCTTACCAACGAAGAATATTTTCTAGATTTGCCGCAGTTATATTGGTTGCAACAAGATTATGTGCATTGATAGTGAAGCTCCTTTAGTCCTGTACTGTCCTGTTATGGACCGCATAAGAAAAGGATATGCCAGTCTCAAATCCTAAATGCATTTAAACTTGTACCATAATGTTCTCTTACACTAGCTTGTTCCATTCAATTTCACGGCATCATTCTGATACTTCATATCTATACTTATTGAGTCTGTTGCTCAGTTTTTCGGGTGTTCCTTATACGTGGCGACAAGCTGCTCTTCAGCACCTCAGAAAGGCAAAGTGCTTTAAACTTTCAGATCTTTTGTTGCAAATTAATCACCTTTTTCATTGAACCATAATCCTGTATAATTTACTTGTTTTATGTGCTTGCATATAAACAAGAAAGGATTTATAAGCTAATTCTTATACACACCAGGCCTATTATAAAACTAGTACCATATAGTATATAACATATATTACTTTGTACATCATAAAAAGGGATTAAGGTCCCTCTAGACGCCCCTATGAACCCTGCACTGGTACATCATTGGACTACATGTCACGCTTTCATTACACGAGACTATCCCAAACTCCCACTGTTGATAGCCTTACCTCTGAGAATAATAAGACACGAAGTCTAGGGGTACGTGTATAACTCCTTAGTGTGAAGCATTCGTTTAACACGACAGTCAGACCAAGACTAAGCATCTGGTATTTTGTGAAGCACCAAACAGAATAAACCTCAAAGCTTCCCTGATTCCCAAGCAATGAAAATAACCTCTTTAGCAAAAGGGGACACTTCCCTGTGAGGAACAGAATATTATCCAGGAAGGATGGTGACCTTTAACCTGATACAAACATGTAGATTTCTCAGCCTTTTTGCGTAACGTTAAATCTTCACTGAATTGAGAATGCTACAGAATTCAACTGAGAGCATATAACTAGCTGATACAAACACATTGGTTTTCCACCCTTTTTCTTCTGTAGAGTTAATCTTAACTGAAGGGGAAAGCTTCAAAATTCAGTGTGAGCATATAACTGATTATATTCAAGAGATTTACAAATGATTGACTCAAAAGAGAGCTAGTCCTCATTAATCTGTGGCGACTAGTTTATCCTACTGTGATTCTAAATGACATGTATAATATAATTAATATACCGATTCTATACTAAACGAATATCTAAGACTAACAAAAAGCAGTCAAGATCATAAAACATATATCTTTTTCAGTGAAAAAAGGAACTATACAGGAAATAGGATCTTATCATAAGAACTTTATCATAAGCTTTAATTTATACTGTCTACCCTACCTCTAACCTCTCGCAAAACTTGTATAAATTGCTTGTTGTTGTGGTTGAATTCAGCAAGGGATCCAGTCATTACTGAACAAACAAACTTACAAATAAATAAATAGTCACTTTTGTTCTACTCTTGGTACTTGTGTATATACATGTTGGTCGGAAATGGGTAATCTGCATCCTGAGGCTCAGATCAAATAGTGCAAAAGTTTTTGCCACAGTTTCTGAATTCTGAGCCTCTAGATGCGGATGATCTGTTTCTTACCGATACTCTCTTTATATGCCTTGCTTCTGGTATGTATCAGTCCACATTGAAATGGTATGTTTCTTCATTGGTTAAGGCTTTAGTGTCAAAAGTGCAAGTGATTGTTAAATCAATCTTCCTAGAATATAATTCAGAGGAGGAACTTACTGGTAACCATATAAGTTGCTATGCTTAATATTTCACATTAGCTACAGCGTTCGCATACTGAGAAAGCTTGCAGGATATGCAGGGGTCTTAATAACTCTTGAGGGACTGTAATGCGCAACGGTTCCTTAGTTTTCAACAGCACCTTACAAATGCAGGCATCTCATGACAAGGCTCAATGAAGTAAAGATTGTCCAGCAGTTTAGACGACAAACAAATCGATCAAATTGCAGAAATCTTACCAAAGGAGGCAGCCAGCTAGTTTTGACCAAGACTTAAAAATATGGTTGGTAATAAGAATATCGTAGAATCTTGTATTTTTGCATTTTCTTGTAAATGTAAGGCAACTTGTTTTTCCTAACAACACTAATAATATGGCTCAGTCCTTTGTATTTTGCTTCAAATCTTGCCACTTTCTTCATCGTTGAAGAACATCTCGCTTCAAAGTTTTGTTTTATTTTGAACTTGCAATCAATGTAAGACAGGCTTTAATGTTTCATATACAGTTAACATGGAGAAATTGGAAGTTCTTGTGTGTAATGTTTTGAGTACACTCCTCTTATTTGACCAGAAACTACCTGATGGGTCTTGGTTTTTGTTCTCTTCTTTGTCTATAAGGCCAATTATATGACTTGGTAACTTTAATCGTATGTATAACTCTAGAGCAGCTCTTTGAACTATATTTGATGCTCAATAGAGTACTCAATTAAGTTTTTGTTGTTGTTTCTGATCATGGCTATCTTTTTATTAGCATATCTGTAGTTGGCCTTGCCTTAGTGATTTTTAGCCGAGGCTCTTTATTTCATATTGAGACAAATAGCAGTGGGTAATCAACTTTGATATTCCTTTCACTAGCTCTATAGCACAACGTCTGTTTACAGTTTGAACTTCTAAGATGAACTTTTGCAAGTAGTCTGAATCCTTGATGAAAGTTCGGTACGTATAGTTTACCTGCCTGTGTTTTACTGAAAAGTTTAATGGCTTAGTTTTGACTGAACATATTCCTATTTGTCTAAGCTAAGTTATTGTACGCTCAATAATGAAGTTTGCGCAGAAGAAATGAAGAATTGTCTGTAGCATACTGTAGTTAGTAATCGTATGATCCAACAAGTAGACAAAGCATGTTTCTTTCTGATCTTGTTATTTTCTGTTAAGTCAGTATAACTGTGGTGTGAGCCCGACAACGTACTATGTTAGAAGCTGGGTCAGAGGGGCTGGACAGCGGCTACATACACAACAAATCCAGATATACGAATCCCTGTGACGATCTCGTGCCTAGGACAATCACGCAAAGAACCACTGGACTACATTGAGGCTGTGTGAAATACCAGAAGAGTAGTGGGCTCTTGGTTCGGAAACAATGGGCACGCTTCGTTCCTATGTTTCAGAGAAAAGGGAGAAAATGTTGTACAAGATTTTGAACTATTTCCTGCACAACTACTACAGTTAACATCCATGAATATGAACCGTTCATATGATAACTTTTTGTGTAGCTTTTGTTAGACAACAGTAACAAGAAGAGTGGCCTATAACGCGTTCCTAATGAGACTTTTGTGTAGCTTGCTCCTAATCAGACTTAGACTATCTCCTTCCACACTAACCATTATAAACTTACATTGGTTCGACAATACCTTTCTAGTGCTATATGTATGTACTACGAAAAACAAAGGATGTTCCAACTGTCTTGCTTCTTATTGAAGATTACACTTATTCACGAGACAGAGCAATGGTTGAATAAGGAGTATTATGTGAATCCTCACTATGAGAGTGCGAATTTCCACACCCGCCCTCCCTAAAATAAAAATACGACACTTTTGTGTCCTTTCTTTCTTTTGGGGTGCAATTTGCACTCTCGCCCTGAGAGTGGCGAGAGTGCAAATAGCAAGAATAAATGTTAGTCATAACTTAGTTACCAAATAAGTGTACGATAAATTTTGAGACATTCATGCGTCTAGATTTTATGTCTATTATGATCATTAAAACATTGCTTTCGAAAGAGAGCATCTCTTCTGTGAATAGAAAAACAAGTTACAAGATCGAGATGAGCTAATAACTGACAGCACTTCAGCCAGAATATATTTCCTTGATTTCTGACTTACTAACGAAGAATATTTTAAGATTTGCCTTAGTTATATTGGTTGCAACAACATCATGTGCAATCGTGCATTGATTAGTGAAGCTTCTTTAGTCTTGTACTGTCCTTTGATGGACCGCATAAGCAGAGGAAATGCCAGTCTCAAATTCCAAGTGCTTGAATCCCAAAGAGAATAAATTGTACCATAATGTTCTCTTAGTTGCTTCTTCCATTCAATGTCATGGCATCATTCTGATGCTTAATATCTTTACTTTTGTGTCTGTTGCTCAGTTTTTGAGGTGTTCCTTTTACGTGGCGACAAGCTGCTCTTCAGCACCTCTGAAAGGCAGGTGCTGTAAACTTTCAAATAATTTGTTGCAATTTAATCCTGTACAATTTACTTGTATTATGTGCTTGCAAATAAACCAGGAAGGAATTATAAAGCTAATACTTATACACACCAGGCCTATAATTCAAAATAGTAGCATATATATAGCATTATAAAAGCGATTGGGTTCCCTCTGTACGCCCCCACTGCCCTGGTACATTATAGGAGTACATGTCACGCTATAATTACACAAGACTATCCTAGTGTTCTTAGCCTTACCCGTGCGGGTATGACACAAAGTCTAGCTAGGGGTACCTTGTCATGAGGGAAATGTTTAGTAACACCATTCCAATACGATTATCACCATTTTAATTCCAACAAAAGTCAGCTGTATAAGTCTTTTAATAGTGAATTCCTGTCATTAATTCAATCGCGAAGCGTTCCCTTAACATGGTCTTTGTCAAGCATAAAACAGAATAATCCTCAAAGCTTCCCTGTGAGGAACAGAATATTATACATAAAGGATAGTGACCTTCTTAAATGTTCACTAAATTGGGAATGCTACAGAAATAACAGAATCTAATTGAGAGCATATAACTGGTTATACCAAGATATTTCAAATAAATGCTCAGCTGAATAAATATTTAGTTACCTCACTATATTTTGTGGCGATGATTCTCAATGACAAAGTTAGTATACAGATCATATGCCGAAAGAATATTATGTTCCGTTCTGACAACAAGCAATGAGCATTGAACACTCTTTTCCAGTGAAAAACACAAGAAAGAAAAAAAGAAGAAAGAAAATAGGGGAAGCCTAATCATTTGCTGGCAAAGAACAATGTCGATGATCAGTATAAGAGTGCTATTCCATGTGCCCCACTGTGTCGCTCATATCTTGAGTTTTATTCCATGTACCCCACTTTTAACCTGTGGCTAAACTAGTATAAATTGCTTCTTCAAGTGATAGATTTTTTCAAGAGAGTGGAGTCCTTAATGAAGAAACATGACAAAGATTCCTTACATGGAAATTGTTCTTAGGGGTGTTTCTACTTACGCGTCTATATGTGTTGCTTGGAAATGGGTAATCTGCATCCTGAGGCTCAGATGATCAAGTGCAATAGTTTTACAGCGTCTGAGCCTCTAGATGCAGATGATCTGTTTCTTGCCAAGACCTCTCACACTTTCCCCTCCCGGCCATATGTATTCGGATTGAAATGGTATGTATACTTCTTCATCACCAAATGTTCTTTTGTAAAATTTGCAAGTGCGCATGCATATTAGCGCGTTTTGGAACATCATGCATGCATGAATGGGTAAGGTTAATGTGTTCAACTAAATTCATTGCTTTTCTTCGTAAACTCCTATACATTTGCAGGAAGAAACATCTGCTAAGGCTTTCAGTGGTATATTGTAGTAATTACCAACTCAAAGAAAAGAAAAAAAAACTGTGCTGAATAGCGCTAATTTTGGGTGTGCACAATGTCCATACATCTAAGATATTATTGATCGCGCAACATCCATTAAGCATTCCGATCTGAAGAGTTCACCCTCTGTGGAAGAGAATCTGGGACCTGCTGTCAACATTTGGTCTTTGTTATTCCTGTGTTGTTAGTGCTCAAAATATTACACCACTCAAAGATTGACTTCAGAATTCTCATCACCCATCATCTGATACATAGAGGACCTACAAAATTGGCTGCTACCATACATAGAGGGTCAAAATCTGAGACAAGTGCTTTTTGCTGGAGATGGAGCACTTCTGTCATAAGTTCTGTTGTGGAAAATAATTTGTGCATTAGAGTGAGTCTTGGGTGAGACCAGCTCAGTGTAAAATGGGGTCACTGTGACAGTGTCTAATGATGTAGGGTCGCTTATTATGAGCCGTGATCATGGCCTTAATTGTATAAAAAGTGACCCTCATCTTACCATTTGACGGCCTTGTACAACTTTTTGTGCATCTTCAATTATTTATTATTTTTCAAGCATCAAGTGTGGTTTATTTATTAGGTTTTAGTGATTTTTAAATTTAGTTGATCGAGATAATTCTAAGAGCACTTACAGTGTAAGGTTTTTTGATATGTTTGTGAGGACAACTACAAGCCCTACAACATGAAAGAAGTGAAACTTTGGAATCTCATCGTAGTTTGGAATTTGTATTATGTCATCTAATGTCTTGCCCGGAGCCAATAATAAACAGCACTGAGCTTGGGAATCACAATTCATAAGCCTTAAAAACTACTCTTGTTCTGAAAGCAGTAAGACGGTAGGATCTTATGCAGAACGCTGGTGTTGACAATATATAGAACATGTGTATATGTTGCAATCTTATGACTTATGTTCACAATTGACCTTAATTCCATGTACAGAATGTTGAGAGAGAGTGCGGAAGAAGTTATTCCTGCAAGATTAGTAATGTTTTTAAAAAGGTCGGTTAAAATTAAAATACACCTTATCACCACTTAAAATATTCAATGATAACTACAACTTACATCCTTATAATAGGGATTCACAACTAACAATCTAAAAATTATTGCACTAAAAAAGAAAAACAATCTAAATATTAAGTGAAGAAAAATCAATTTGAATATCTACCTCTCATTTTCCTTGAGGTAAGGCACCAATTAAAGAAAAAGCAGTAAGTTTAAAAGAGATCAAAGCTCCCATAATTAAGCAAAGTTCAGAAAGATTAGAAGAAGAAATAAAGGGGTCTATTAATTTTCTTTTTTGTGACAAGAGAGGGGATTTTGGTTGCATTTAAACAAGAAAATGAGACCAACAACGTTGCTGTGTCTGGTTTTGGTCATCAGTATGGGGCTCCTAATGAACTATCAATGGTGCATATGCGGAACCTGAGCATAAGCATAAGCACATCAACGTTGATTATGCAAAAGAATTCCTACCCCTCCTGGCTGCAATCCGAACCCAGGTGACACCAAACGTGTACCGGTTAACTCCTACTCTCGTGCTTGCACTAAAGAGAACCGGTGTCACAGGGATTGATAAGATCCGATCCTCTTAATAATGTTGAAATATTTAGGTTGGATTTAGAGTAATGCTCATCCAAATCAGATATTTCAAAAATGTAAAGGTGACAAAGTCATTTGGAAGATCCAGAATGTTTCTAGGATAAAGCCAAAAAATATTTAGCTAATAATTCTTTTTTCCTTTCCCTTTTGTAATCCCTCAATTACACCTTTGCAGTAATCAGATTGTTAATGTCAAATATTAAAATGGTGGTGTCCTTTATCGAATAGGGCGTTTTAAATAAAAAAAAACGCCTTAACCTATACAGCAAGGTAAATAAGGCATATTAACTCTTAAGTGACCCATTTACAAAAACTGACAACAAATTGTTGTCATGCAGTTTTGTAAAGGGATGTGGTATTATTTATTAAATACGTGTGTGGTTGTAATAATGCGAATTGTTTTAGAAAAAAAAACACCCTCTTAGTCTACTAAGACGTTTTTTTTCTTCTTGAAATAGACTTTTTCTTTTTTATACGCGGAATCCGCAGCCACTACAATTTTTGAGTATGCACTAGATAAACCCCGAGTATATACAATACTCTACAAACCACACATATCAGGTAAATGTTGTAGTGCTGGCTCACTGAAATGTTGTAGTGCTGGACCGCTAGTACTGTTATTATTGGAACAATTACTTGAGGGATAACAAGTGTTTGTTTATGGTTCTCTTCATTTTTCCTAACTCATTTTATAGTAGCATACTACACGATGAACATAACTATATTCTGAAGAAATTAAATGCCAAAGGATATCCTGTAACTCCACATGAAAGCAGTCAAAATTGATATATCATTTTCCATATAAAGGGGAACCTTGATATTTTGGTTAGCAAAGAACAAAATCGGCATTGATTAGATGCTTGATTGGATGCTTAAATGGTAGAGATTGTTGTACCTTTCTTTGGCATTATGCCGTGCCGATTATTTTGTTTCTTAAATCGTTCAACGAGTATAAATCATACCAGAAAAATGGTCATTCTTTCATTCATTGCTCTTGGTTTTCGAGTGACATAAGCTATTTGAATAAGAGGTCAAAATTTTAGATGAAATTAATTACTCAAATAATTTTAAAGGGGAATTGCTAAACGTAAATCGCAAATTACTAAACGCAAATCATTTTTTACCATAATGCTCCTAACTAGTTTTTCAGCTTTTCCCTTTCTCCTTTCCTTTTCTCTTTATCAATTCTCTCTTCTATCTCATCTGACCGGAGTTTGACCGGAGTTTATTGGGGGTTTGAGTGGTGGGGTGGCAGGAGGCACGGTGGCTAGGCGTCGGGATGAAGTGGTGGGGCCAGATCGGGGGTGGGGCTGACAGGGGGTTAGGGGCGCGACTACCCGGTGACTGATCACGACAGGGGGGTGGGAGCCAGATCGGGGCGCGAATGACCGCGACTGCAGGCGGCAGGGACTGGCGGTGGGGGCGGGCGACGTGACTGAGGTAGGGGGAGGGAGTGGGCTGACGGGAAAGTCATAGAAACCCAAACCCAAAACCCCGTTGGGCCATCAGCGCCTCCCCCATCCCCCCTCCGCCATCAGACCTCAACCGTCGTCAGAGATCCACCACCGCCAGAGCCCTCACCGCCATCCTTGCACCCTCACCGCCGTCATCGCGCCCTCACCCCCGCAATATCACCCTCACCCACCCGTCAGCCCCCCCTCAACCGAAACCCCACCCCAACCTCACCATGAAAAACCCAGAAAAGTCCACCCACCTCCACCCCGAACGCCGACCCAACCCCACCCTGAAACCCATACCCCCGGCAACCGCCCTCAACCACCCAGCCACCGCCATCAACCACCTATAATACCCTAGACGATGTATACTTGAGGAAAGAAAAATAAAATCGATTATTTTTAATGTTACCTAAATATCATCATTAATATCATCAAAAAATTGGCCTTGATCAAGGATATCATCCATTGATTAGAGTTTAGATCTCCTTTCAATGTATTGAATGAATACAATAAGGGAGATGGTTGAGAGAAAATAACAAGAAAGAGGAAGGTGGTATGAAATTGAAAAGGGTATTTTCGGAACTATTAGGATAAAAATATTTGCGTTTAGTAATTTGGAATTTACGTTAAGCAATTCCGTTTTAAAGTTACTTTCCGTCCAACTTCCACCAATTTAGAAGGGAAGAAAATGAATGATTTCATAGGAAAATTTCCCATCATTTCCTTTTTTCTTACCATCACTTATTTTGTTACTCTTAAAATCGAACATGAAAAAGTTAACAGACTTCTTTCCCTCTTCCGTTCTTTAATTTTCCTCTCATTTCCTCTCTACCAAATTAGCTCTAAGTCTCACAAGTCAGAATGTAGGTGACCTATTTTTGGCCCACAATGCATAATTTAATCTTTCATCAACCAAAATGGCTTGACATATTATTACTTCATAGTGTACAGGTCCTAAGTGCAAGTAGTTGCTCTTAGCCCAGCGACAGTCAGAAACTGTGTAACGATGATATCAGATTTTGTTATTGTACTCATGTTCACCATCAAGCTAAGTACACAAACAAGAACTAGATTACCCTGCATATATACTGGCCAGGTGCTTATTTCCGAGGCTCGATCTTAATGTTGAACTTTCTCCTACACAATTTATACAAAATTCAGTGTGGGAATAAGTTGGAGTGTTGCGGAGAAAATGATCGAAAAACAAGTTACTCAAAATGAACTAAAGTTTTCTTTATCAGTCCCTTCCAGTAGGGTAAACTTTAACATGGGAACTTTGAAATTTCACTCTTAGATACCACGAAGTGTAATTTAAACCATAATCCTGTATAAATTACTTGATTAATTATGTGATTGCATATATATCACGAAGGAATGAGCTAAATCTTTTAGGCACCACATATAACATCATACGCGCGTGAACCTTGTGAAAGTACAAACTAGCTAGGAGGAAAATGTTTGACGCAATCAACAATGCAAGTGACAGTTGACACCGGATAAAATACAGGCTAATGTAAGTACATAGATAGTTGGCCAAATCACCACGTTGGAAGGCCACTCCAACGACGATACAGACTCTTCGATTCCTAAATACAGATACACCACTAGAAAAAGATAGAGCAAAACCTTGGATACAGATATACCATCAAGGGTTCCTCGGATATAGATACACCACCAAGAATAGTTAGGGAGTAACTCTCAACCTAGCTAAAAACACTCAAAGTGTTTGATAACTTTCTGAATACAAACTTGGATGATCGAAGGATCATACTACCACCTATTTATAGGCTTATTCAGTAACTATTTTCTACCAAGCATTAAATGTAAAGATAGTCGGTGCCTCCTTTGAAGACTTTTAAATTTGCACCAGCCAACAAATGTTCAAGAAGTCTTCTGAGGTGGGCTATGAAGCCGGCCTAGCAGCTAGCGTTGTCAGGCTCCCCCTGTTAGAGAAGACTCGTCCTCGAGTCTTTGCTCATCTTCATCCTCAAGATATGGAGAAAGATCGGGGACATTAAATGTTGCAGAAACATTGTAATCGCATGGGAGTTCGATCTTGTAGGCATTTTCTCCAAACCTTTCCAAAACTTTGAATGGACCATCCGCCTGGGCTTCAGCTCACCATGCGATCCTGTGGAAAATCTTTCTTTTCTTAAATGGATCCAGACTAAATCTTCTTCCTTGAAAGCGGCTGGCTTTCGCAACTTGTTAGCTTGTTGTTGGTATCTCTGATTCTACTTTGTGATCTGGAGACTTACTTTCTCATGTAACTTCTGAATTTCCTTTGGTCTCTCATCAGCATCACTGCTAAACTTGTCAGGACTAGGCAAGGGAGTGAGATCAGTAGGGGTGATAGGATTCTTACCATACACAATCTCGAAAGGACTTTGACCAGTTGTTTGACATATGGAAGAATTGTAAGCAAACTCTGCTTGAGATAAGGTCAAATCCCACTGTCAAACTTTTTTCCCCACTAACCTTCTCAGCAAATTGCCTAGAGTCCGATTTACTGCTTCTGTTTGACCATCAGTTTGAGGATGTGCAGTGGAACTAAACTGAAGTTGAGTTCCCAATTTACGCCACAAAGTATGCCAAAAATGACTCATGAACTTGACGTCTCGATCAGAAGTAATGGTCTTGGAAATCCCATGAAGACGTACAATCTCACGGAAATAGAGATCTGCAACTTGTATGGCATGAAAGGTTTTGTTGCATGGTACAAAGTGAGCCATCTTTGAAAATTGATCCACAACGACCATGATAGAATCTTTGTTCCTTTGTGTTTGAGGCAAACCAACAACGAAATTCATACTTACATCTTCCCACGGAGCTTCTGGTACAGGCAATTGTGCATAAAGACTCGTGTTTTGCCCTCGGGATTTCGCAATATGACAAGTTCGACACCTTTTCACATGTCGATCAACATCACGTGTCATGTGGGGCCAATAAAAGTGTTCCGAGAGAACACCCAATGTATTATCACGACCAAAATGTCTAGCGAGACCACTTGAATGATATTCAATTAGAGTCATTTCCCGCAAGGAACATATAGGTACACATAAATTATTCCCTTTAAATAAGTACCTATCTTAGCGGCGAAAATGTTGATGGGAACCTTCTGAACATTATTCCTAGATTTTGCCAAAATCTTCTTCATATTTTGAGAGTTTCAAAGCCAATGACCTTGACTTAGAGGGTTGATAGTAAGGCATGTGTCGACTTAGGGCATCGGCTACCTTATTTTGAATAGCTGACTTATGCTTGAGAACAAAGTGAAAGGGTGACAGGAACTCACTCAATTTAGCATGACGACGTTGGAGCTTCTGTTGATTATTGAGATGCTTTAAGGACTAGTGATCAGTGTATAACACAAACTCTTTGCCTAACAAGTAGTGGCTCCAATGATCAAAGGCACGAACAATAGCATAAAACTCTTTCTCATAAGTTGAATACTTTCGCCGTGAATCATTGAGCTTTTCACTGACAAGGCAATAGGTTTATTTTCTTGGCTGAGAACTGCGCCTATTCCAACCCCAGAAGCATCACAGTCAACTTCGAAAATCTTATCAAAATCTGACAAAGCAAGAATTGGTGCCCGCGTGATTACTTCTTTTAGTGCGTCAAGGCTTTGTTGGGCACTTGGGTTCCACTCGAACTTTTCCTTCTTTAATACTTCAGTGAGAGGAGCGACAATGATGCTAAAGTTCTTAACAAACCGACGATAAAATGATGCGAGACCATGAAAGATGCGAACAATCATGAATTGATTGAGGGGTTGGCCAATTAGTGATAGCCTCTAGCTTGCTAGGATTCATTTCAATCCCATTGCTTGAGACCATATAGCCAAGAAAAACCACTTTATTCGTGAAGAAATGACATTTCTTGAGATTTGCGTACAACTTCTGTTCTTGAAGAACTTGAAATTTTTTTCGAAGATGCTCCATGTGTTCTTCATAATTTCGACTGAACACCAGAATATCATCGAAATAAACAGCGATAAATTTGCCAATGAAAGGTCGAAATACCTGATTCATCAATCACATGAAAGTACTTGGGGCATGTAATACCCCGTAATTTTTTTTTATTTTAGAATAATAATTACTTAAAAAGAAAATGCAAATTCGTATTTAGAATAATTAATTGGGCTCATAAATGTTTTGAGTGCCTAATTAATATTGGGTTTTGGTTTTGGACCTAATTAATTTATAATTGGGCCAAATAAATAAAAAGGGATTTATGGGCCATAATTTCGGTAATAACCGAAATTATGAACAAATTGGTTGGGCCAATATTTTCGGCCATAGGACCGAAAATATGGCACCCAATTTCAGATTTTTATTTTAAAAATTTTGGTTTCCTAAATATTTGGTAAGTGGAGGGAATTAAGGAGAGTTTTTAGGAAAGAAGCAGTTTAGTAAAGAAGGAGTAGATTTGGGGATTCCTAAATATACTCAACTTCCTCACATAACTGATTCTTTACCACAAAAAAAAAAAAAAAAAAAAAAAGAACTCACGTTCTCTCTCTTCACCTCACGGTCGAACCCCAAAGAGCAAAAAGAAGGAGAAGTTCATCACTTTTCACTTTCCACCTTGCTCAGTTTTAGTTCCTTGAATTTTTCAAGTAAGTATGCTAAATTGATTTCCTTTGAATTATTAAACGTTTTGATTCAATTCAAGTATGTTTTCATGAACCCTAGTTTTGTATGATAAACCCTAATTTAAGTTTTATCTAGGGTTTGTTAGATTCTATTTAATTTGCATGATAGAATCATGATTAGGGTTTGATTTGTGGTTTTTACTAAATTGAATCAAGTTCGAATGAAAAAGGTAAGATCTTTATAATTTAATTAAATCTGAAAATTTATGTATTTTTAGATTTAATTAGATTAGGGTTTGTTATATTGAAAAAAAAAAAAAAAAAAGTTTTGGTTCGGTGCAACACGGCAGGGCCGTGTGCTGCACACGGCAGCACCATGCCGTGCTGCAGCAGCCGGCAGCGACGGCTGCCCGGCGCCACCAACCGCCGCTGACAGCGGTCAGCGGTGGTGATGGGTGGTGATGTGGTTTGGGTGTTGACTTGCTTTGACTAGTTGACTTGTTTAGGGTTTTGGAAAGTTTCCTATTTTGTTTATGCAAATTAGTTGGCTAGAGAGTGTTGCCTTTCTTGGGCACATTATCTTGAAAGAAGGAGTCTCTGTAGATCCTTCTAAGATTCGGGCAGTTATGGATTGGCCTGCTCCGAAAAGTGTGACTGAGGTGAGAAGTTTCCTTGGTTTGGCTAGCTATTATAGGAGATTTGTCCTATCACAAATCTGATGAAAAAGGAGATGAAGTATAAGTGGACTGAACAATGTAAAGAAACTTTCCAAGTGCTTAAAAAAAGGTTGGCAACAGCACCAGTGTTGCAAGATGGAGCTCGTTGCAAGATCTTTACAGATCACAAGAGTTTGAAGTATATCTTCACTCAAAAGGAGTTGAACATGAGGCAACGAAGATGGCTCGAGTTGATATCTGAGTACGATTTGGATATTCGGTATCACGAGGGAAAGGCTAACGTAGTGGTTGATGGGTTGAGTAAGAAGACTTCACACACTGTGAATAGCATGACGGTACTATCGCATGACTTGTGTGAGGAATTCAGAAAGTTTGACCTAGAAGTTGTTCAACAAGGTGAGACTGCAGTGTTACTGAATGCACTTGTGGTGCGACCGTCGATCTATGATGAGATCCGACAGTTGCAAGTTAATGACCCGTTTCTAGAGGAAGTACGTGTCAAGATAAAGGAGGGGAAACATCCTGATTTTGAAATCCTTGATGATGGTACGATCAAGATGAAGGGACGATGGTGTATACCTGACAATGATGAGCTGAAAAGGAAAATTCTTGATGAGGCACATGAAACTGCGTATTCGGTTCACCCAGGAGGTGATAAGTTGTACAAAGACTTGAAACTCCAGTTTTGGTGGATGAACATGAAGCGAGAATGTGCTGAGTATGTGGCAAAATGTCTTACTTGTCAAAAGATGAAGATTGAACACAGGAGGCCTGGAGGTCTTGTTCAATCGCTGGAATTTCCTGGATGGAAATGGGATTCAATCTCGATGGATTTCGTGACTGGATTACCAAAGACGAGGTCTGGCAAGGACACTATTTGGGTTATTGTCGACCGACTGACGAAAACGGCGAAATTCATTGCAATGAAGAAGACTTGGTCGATGGACCAACTCGCCGCAGCTTACGTGAAAGAGGTCTTGAGATTACATGGAGTACCTAAAGACATTGTGTCAGACACGGATACGAGATTCTTGTCAAATTTCTGGGGAAAATTACAAGAAGCCTTTGGGACAAAATTGAAATTTAGTACAGCATTTCATCCTGCGATCGATGGTCAAACGGAGCGTACTATTCAGACTTTGGAGGACATGTTACGAGCTTGTGCTCTAGAGATGAAGGATTCTTGGGAGAAGAGTTTGCCTTTGATTGAGTTCTCCTACAACAATAGCTACCATGCGAGCATTGGTAGGGCACCTTACGAGGCGTTGTATGGGAGAAAGTGTCGATCTCCTACGTGTTGGAGCGACATAAGTTAAACCTTTGTTTTGGGTTCGGAGTTTATCCAAGAGACTGTGGATCAAGTAAAACTTATCCAAGAGAAGATGAAAGCTGCACAAGATAGACAGAAAGCCTATGAAGATCAACATCGACGAATGAAGGAATTCCAAGTGGGTGAGAAGGTACTTCTCAAAGTATCGCCGACTCGTGGAGTTATGAGATTTGGGCGTAAAGGGAAGCTTAGCCCAAAGTACATTGGACCTTACGAAATTCTTGAAAGAGTTGGAGAGGTAGCTTATAGGCTTGCTATGCCTATGGATTTGGAGCAAGTGCACGATGTGTTCCACGTGTCACAGCTCAAGAGATATCACCATGATCCGAGTCATGTGCTGAACCCAGAAAAGGTAGTGTTAGATGACACACTTACCTATGAAGAGCAACCAGTTCGAATCCTGGAGGAGCGAACTAAACCTGTAAGGATCCTAGACGAGAAAACGAAGAAAAATCGTGCGTCTACGATCAATCTTGTGAAAGTGTTGTGGGCTAACCACAAAGTCGAAGAGGCGACTTGGGAAACTGAGGCTGACATGCGCAAGCGTTATCCTCAATTATTCGAACAAGGGACTTAACCTTGGTTTCGAGGTCGAAACCTTTTTAAGGGGGGAAGGGTGTAACAATCCACAAAAGAAAAGAACAAAGACTGGAAAACTCATTGCATTGCATTGCATCATGCTCATTTTGTTATTTGGAAAAGTTGTGTGAAACTTTTAAACTTTTAAGTTACATGCTGTGTATTGAACTTTGAAAGTGTGGTGGAAAAACTTCGCCTTATGGAACTAGCTTTACTTTGGTGGTGATCCTAAGTTTCGAGGACGAAACTTCTTTTAAGGGGGTAAGGATGTAATACCCCGTAATTTTTATTCATTTTAGAATAATAATTACTTAAAAAGAAAATGCAAATTCGTATTTAGAATAATTAATTGGGCTCATAAATGTTTTGAGTGCCTAATTAATATTGGGTTTTTGGTTTTGGACCTAATTAAATTATAATTGGGGCAAATAAATAAAAAGGGATTTATGGGCCATAATAACCGAAATTATGAACAAATTGGTTGGGCCAATATTTTCGGCCATAGGACCGAAAATATGGCACCCAATTTCAGATTTTTATTTTCAAAATTTTTGTTTCCTAAATATTTGGTAAGTGGAGAGGGAATTAAGGAGAGTTTTTAGGAAAGAAGCAGTTTAGTAAAGAAGGAGTAGATTTGGGGATTCCTAAATATACTCAACTTCCTCACATAACTGATTCTTTACCCAAAAAAAAAAAAAAAAAAAAAAAAAAAAAAACAAAAACAAAAAAAAACTTCTGTTCTCTCTCTTCACCTCACGTCCGAACCCCAAAGAGCAAAAAGAAGGAGAAGTTCATCACTTTTCACTTTCCACCTTGCTCAGTTTTAGTTCCTTGAATTTTTCAAGTAAGTATGCTAAATTGATTTCCTTTGAATTATTAAACGTTTTGATTCAATTCAAGTATGTTTTCATGAACCCTAGTTTTGTATGATAAACCCTAATTTAAGTTTTATCTAGGGTTTGTTAGATTCTATTTAATTTGCATGATAGAATCATGATTAGGGTTTGATTTGTGATTTTTACTAAATTGAATCAAGTTTGAATGAAAAAGGTTAGATCTTTATAATTTAATTAAATCTGGAAATTTATGTATTTTTAAATTTAATTAGATTAGGGTTTGTTATATTGAAAAAAAAAAAAAAAGGTTTTGGTTCGGTGCAACACGGCAGGGACGTGTGCTGCACACGGCAGCACCCTGCCGTGCTGCAGCAGCCGGCACGGCCAGCAGCGGCGGTTGCCTGGCGCCACCAGCCGCCGCTGACAGCAGTCAGCGGTGGTGATGGGTGGTGATGGTGATGTGGTTTGGGTGTTGACTTGCTTTGACTAGTTGACTTGTTTAGGGTTTTGAAAAGTTTCCTATTTTGTTTATGCAAATTCGTTTTTGGAAATTTTGAGCATGCATGAGTAACTAAAAATTCCAGCAACTTAATTAATTAAATTAAGGGTACTAAATCATCTTTAAAGTTTAATAAAGTGGTTTAGAAGTCAAGGTATTGACTATTGTTACATTGTGGATTTGTTAGGACCCGTTGACCGCGCTTGAACGTAAGGAGCTTACGTTATTTGTTTGTGTGATTGCCTATCGTGAAAGGTAATTCATGTCTTGATGAACTATGAAATTCCTTTGTTGTAATTCATGTCTCTATGAATTATGTAATCTCTTTGTCATAATTCATATTGCTTGGGGATTTTGTTCATTTGTCTAGTATTGAATTAGGTGTGTGAATTCATATTTGGACTTGTGAATATTTGAGAAGGGATAATTGATGTTTATTTCCTTGTGATAATTCGTATAGAATTATATGTTAGTGAATGCATGTATAATGTTGGAAATTCACTTGTGTAGCAATATCTAATTGATTAATATTCATGTGAGGAGATACATGTTTTATTATGGGTTATTGAACGACAAATTATGTTAATAATTGTTCAAATGGATATAGCTCGGAATTGCTATTTTGTATCATGTTAGTAAGAATGTGGATTCATGTTAGAAGCATGTTACTCAATAAGTTAATATGAACTTTAACTATTGATTAGGTGGTTTTGAATTAAGGCCTGGATGCTCTTTCATGTAAAATGCCATCGGAATTTGTAACCATATTGGGTTACTTGAGTGCCAAGATTATGTGTATTACTTGTTATGTGATCACCATATTAAATTGAATTGAGAGTTAAGACTTCTTTGTGTGAGAGATCCACCAAAGGATGCGAATGGGAATTTGTCACTTGTAGCGTTGAGTGGTTCCATTGGTTATGGCCTCAATGTCTTGGAAATCTTTTTAACATACTGAGTAATTGGGCGAGTGGTTCTCCGGAACAGTTCTTCTTGTAAACCTAAGGGTTGAGAGAGGGTATGCATACTTAGGAACATCTAGAAGTACTTCGGGAGTCATCTATACTCCGGGACAGTTGATCCCTCTTTTGCCACTGTGCACGGGACTAAGATCCTATTGAATCGACTGCGGTTGGTTTGACAATTCATGCAATTCTCTTCTCTCTAATGAACTTGGCTAATGGATAATAATAAATACTGAGATTTATTATTTGGTGATTATTGTGTCTTTATTTTTAAAACATGTTGTCTTTATTCTTAAAGCATGAATAGTTTATTTGATTAAGCATGAGAACTTAATATTGGAGATTGAGATGGATTATGTGGTTATGAATCACTCAGCATCGCTGATTAGTTGTTTTTCTTTTTACTTTTGTTTGTTGTCCATTTCTCTTCAATGGTGGGCCTATGATGAACCTATATGGAATTTGTCTATATGGGGGAGTATATTGACAGGATATTAGCTCCAAGAGTAGAGCTAGAGAGCAGACGCACGAAGAAGATATTATATCTTCTAAAAACATTATTTATTTGTTAGTTTGGAACATTGATATTATTGGGATTTTTATATTATTGTAATGAGATTAATTCTCTTGCATGGGAATTAATAAGCTTAATACTTTCATTTCATTTGGACTAATTGTTTTAAGTTAGTTGGAAGATAGTTAATATTTAATTATCTAGTATGGTTGGTTGAGGTTTCTAGCATTTATTCTTCTTTCTAGCCATGTATTTCATTTGAACATTAAATACGGCGGTAACGCTTCAGATTTCTAGAGTTTTTTCGCTGCAACTCGTGATTTTAAATGGTTTTAAATTGGACGGAAATTCTGGGTGTTACAGGGCATTTGGAAGACCAAATGGCATGACCATCCATTGATACAATCCATCTCTTGTTTTGAAGGCAGTCTTCCATTCATCTTCAGGTCGCATCCGAATTTGATGATATCCACTTAGTAGATCAATCTTTTAAAGGTAACAGCATCATGCAATTGATCAAGTAGGTCATCGAAGTGAGGAATAGGAAAGCGGTACTTGATTGTAATCTGATTGACCGCACGACTATCAATGCACATGCCACATGAGCCGTCCTTCTTTAGGACAAGAAGTGCTGGAACCGCGCAAGGACTGACACTTTTGCATACTGGTCCTTTTTCCATGATCTCGGTGACTTTTCGTTGTAACTCTTCATGTTCCTTTGCAGTCATTCGATAAGCAGCTTTGTGGGGGATGACTGCACCAGGAACAAAATCAATACAATGTTGTATGTCACGCATTGGCACTAATCCGGCGGGGATTTCTGTTGGTATTACATCCTCGAACTCCTGAAGTAGTGGCTTGACTATCTCGGGTAGTTGTTGACTCTCTTGGTTCTCCTCGACAAAGACTACTGCACATGCGACTTCAGATTCATCTAAAGCCTTAGCGAACATAGATCCAGAAAAAATGTCGCTTTCTTCTTGTGTCGGCTTTATCAGCAACTTTCTTTTCAGTGGTGCTAAGACAATTTTAACATCATCTTTATCAAAAGAGTAGGTGTTCTTGAATCCATCATGAATGGCTTGACAATCATATTGCCATGGTTGTCCCAAAAGGATGTGGCAAGCATCCATAGCGATGACATCACACCAAACTTTATCGTGGTATTTCTTGCCGATGGAGAAATCCACTAGGCATCTTTTGCTGACCTTGACATCATTATCCTTCTTTAACCAAGTGAGCTTGTAGGGGTAAGGATGAGTTTTCGTCGGTAACTTCAATTTCTTGACCATTTTTGAAGCAATGACGTATTTGCAACTACCACTATCAATGATAACATCACAGACCTTTCCATGCGATGTACATCGAGTGTGGAAAATGTTATTACGTAGCCATTCACCTTGTTGCATCGGAGTAGCATTTAGAACACGACGAATGACCAATGACTCTCCTTCATCTGCGTGTAGGACTTCTGGTACACCCTCGTCTTCTTGGGATTCTTCTTCAACTTTAGGTATTGTTTCTTCCTGAACAAAGGATATTATCCTAACATTTGGACATTCTGAAGCTATGTGTCCAAAATCTTGACATTTAAAGCATCTTCTCATATTTGGGCTCGTCGGTGAGGGTTTAGTCACCCTAGCTGGAGTTTGATCACCCTTATTTGAAGGAAAAGTAGAAGGGGCCTTTGGAGGTGGCCGAAAGGAGCCCCACTTCCATATATGGGTGCATCTTTGACTACGCCTTTGAATCCTCTTTTATCCTTTTGTTATTGATTTTCAACTTTCAAGGATAATTTAACGACGTCGTTGAATGCCCAATATTGTTGGAGTTGCACAACATTAGCAACCTTTGTGTCTAAACATGCTAGGAATCTAGCAATGATTTGCTCTTCAGGTTTTGAATTATCGCACTTCATTGACAAATCTTCGAATTCAGCAGCATATTCAGCTACGGATTTTCCTCCTTGCTCGAGATTGTGAAATTTGAGGAAAATATCTCGGCGATAACGACTGGGTGAAAACTCGCGTTTGAGGTCACGCTTCATTTTATCCCATGTACGAATTTTTTACGACCTTCTCGTTCTCGTAGGCGCTTCAAATTCTCCCACCAAATGGATGCATGCTTCTTGAATTTTATGTCGACCAACTTAACTTTGCGATCATCAGGAATGTCTTTAAAATCAGAGACACGTTCCACTGTGTCGAGCCATTCGATGAACTGGTCGGGATGTACGCCTCCTTGAAAATTGGGAATTTCAACTTTTATTCCCAAATCTATTTCATGAAATTGAGGCAGGTGAATGTGCCGAGAAGCAGATTCTTCAGCACTTGATGTTTCTTCTCCGGATTGATGAAAAGGATTTTCTTCATCATGATCATCACCATTTTGATCTGATTGCTCTCCATCTGATTTCTGTGATGAATCGGCAAACGCTTCGTACTGTGCAAGACGTTGTTGCAGTCTCTGAATTTCACGTTGCATGTCTGCTATAATAGCATCATGAACTGGACGTGCTTGATGAATTCCTTCACGACGTGGTCTTGGCGGCATCTTGAATAAATAAACTTCTTATTTTTCTTTTTTTCTTTTTTGGTTTATCATCTTTTATTTTCTTTTTCTTTTTTTTGGAATAAACAACTAAGAAATGCTAGAGTCAACTCAAGTACTACTTGTGTGAAGCAATACAAAAGCTTCTTTTTTTTTCAACAATATAATCTACTGTAGAGACACAATAGATATCATTGCTGATTTTTTACACGCAAGACTGGAAAAATATAGCTTCTGTCAAAATAGAGATATGTGGCACAAGTGGGCATTCATACGTAGATAGCCCATGTGAACATTGGTGTTTAATGACCACTTGAAAATTTCAAAAGGATACTTGGCAACTATGGCAAGTGAAATAAGACTTTTGCCTCCCAAATAATTATGAGAAGATAGTGGCTTTAAAACCAAACAGTGAACTTGAGAGACAAGGAGTAAAAGACATAAACACTCATAAAATGTATGTATCTCAACTCTTTTAACGGTGGAAATGGGAGGTATCAAGTGCTACGACAAGGCAGTTGATAAGGTGGAGATATCAAAAGGTGAAGATGAGTTATGAATTGATGTGGCTTAGGACAAAAGGGGCAGAGTAACGGCAACAAGCAGGATGATGGTAAATGGAGGTGATGATGATTTGTGATGGTGGTGGTAAGGTGGTCAGCACTCGACACGACGGTAAGTAGATTTTTTTTTTGGTGATAGAAAGGTGCATAAGGTAATCGAAATTTTGCTCTGTTACCAATTTGACACCGGATAAAATATAGGCTAATGTAAATACATAGATAGTTGACCAAATCACCACGTTGGAAGGTCACTCCAACGATACAGACTCTTTGATTCCTAGATACAGATACACCACTAGCAAAAGATAGAGCAAAACCTTGGATACAGATACACCACCAAGGGTTCCTCGGATACATATACACCACCAAGGGTAGTTAGGGAGTAACTCTCAACCTAGCTAAAAACACTCAAAATGTTTGATAATTTTCTGAATACAAACTTGGATGATCGAAGGATCATACTACCACCTATTTATGAGCTTATTCAGTAACGATTTTCTACCAGGCATTAAATGTAAAGATAGTCGGTGCCTCCTTTGAAGACTTTTAAATCTGCACCAGCCAACAAATGTTTAAGATCAAGTCTTCTGAGGTGGGCTATGAAGCCGGCCTAGGAGCTAGCGTTGTCAGCATGGAGCTGAAAAACATGGTTCAGGAGCCAGGACGATGATGAATATCATCGGGCATCCAATCAGGTTGCTGGTATTGGTATCCTGGTGAAAGAACCGGATCGATATGCATGCTACCATATTTTGTTTGAGAGTCACATCACTCAGAAAGGATAGATCATGTGAATAAGAACAACCGTAGTAATGGTTTTAATCCTAATTTAGAGGGACCACAAAAACTTAAATGAGGCGGCTTGATATAAAAGGGGTGATACCTTTGTGCAAAAAAGGTAATACATATAGATAAACAAAAGCTGATGCTTCTGTAGAAATCTGATACTTTTGACGTCTCATAAATGAGAATGTCTCAAAAGAGAGTTGTTGTACGGGGAAATTCCTTTCCCCAGGTATGTATTGCTACTTAACCCTTTGTGGTGTTCTTCTGATTACATAGCATCAGAATCCTCATCACCTATCCAATATGAGCGGAGAAGTTGTGTAAATTTGTTATGCATGGCAAGGGTTCTAATGATGAGTTGTCTTCTTGGAGTGTTTTCATTGTATGTAATAAGTATTGGTTGGAAATGGGTAATATGCATCCTGAGGCTCTGCCAAAGTTTCTGAGCCTCTTTTTTGTACGGCAAAATAAATTTTAATCAAGCAACTAATTTCCAAGAATCAACCGATCCAAGTCCCCTTAGAGCCCTCTATACAATGTACTCTTCCATGATCTATACAGACAATATGAAAAGACAATTTAGTAATACTATTTTGACTTTCTGAGATGGACGAGAGCAGTTTGGAATTCTATTCTGACTTTCTGAGATGGATAAAAAGAGATGCTGCAAGAGCATACTGGGAGAATGAATACATGAAGGTTATGAGGTACAGGAAAGGCAAGTCTCCCGTTGCAAGCCGTTGTGAAAATGTGCTTTGCTATAACTATTTACACAATCTATTTATAGGGATCTAGCTGTTAGCTATTTGAGGTCTGTAGTTCCCTACAGCGTGTTGGTTTAGTAAAGAGGGGAAACCCTTCCTAAAAGGTGTGTCCTTGCTACCATATGGTTGTCAAGCAGGGTTGTCTACCTTTTCATGTACGTAGAATTGAAGTATTGACTATTGAGAGATCCTGCTTGTTATTACAGGGTCTGTTTTGTAACCGTTTACTGGTAATTAATGAGAATGAGATTAATTTCCAAACAAAATAGTAATACTAAACCCATGCATATACATATAATACCTCACCATGTCCCACCCAGCTTTCCCAACTTGGATATCAGCCTCCTTATTTTTCCCCTAATTACGTGCATGACCTAGAAGTTAGCTAGAGAAGAACAAAAGTGGTCAATATCACCAAAAATCCTCCACAATGGCCATGGTCTCTAATTTAAATTATTCATCCAAGACATTGCATTAATAGACTCACTTTGAACTTGCACTCTGTGAGTTTTCCAATTCTCTTTATGAATCGACATCAACAACCTAATTTACCCCTTCAAAACCTAGCGCCATTTCCTTCAACCCAAGCGCCCCCTAAGACATAAACACAACTGATGTAAGCAAAAAGGAAAGCATATGGTCTTTTGTTAAGCATAATCCAGGATACAAAAGAATAAACCTCAAAGCTTCCCTGATTCCCAACCAATTATGGAACTCTTTACGCTTTAGCTAGAGACAACTTGACACACGTAGAATTCGCACCATTTTTCTTCACCTTCAAAATCCAGTGAGAGCCTATAAATGATTATATCCCGAGATTACAAATGATTATTGGCTCAAAAGAGAACTAGTTAACTCATGATTGTGATTCTAAATGACATGTACAATAGAAGATGATATGATCAATATTTTGATCCTATATGCTAAACGAATATCTAAGACTGACAAAAAGCAGTCAAGATCATAAAACATATATCCCTTTAAGCATTTTCAGTTTTTCAGTGAAAAAAGAAACATACAGGAACCAGGACCTACTACACTGATGGCAAAGAACAATACTGATGATCAATGTAACAGTACCTTATCATAAGCTTTAAGTGATACTGTCTACGTACCCCGCCTTTAATGTCTTGTGAAACTAGTATAAATTGCTTCTTGTTGTGGTTGAAATCAGCAATGGATCCAGTCATTACTGTTAAACTCAAGGATATACTCAAGAAGGGGGGGGGGGGTGAATTGAGTCTTAGGGAGGTATTCAAATTTTTCGCGGATTATCAATTTAAGCACAATCTGTTAACCTATTAAATACTATGTTGTTAATAGCAAAGCAAAATAACAAAGCAATAAATATAGAGACACAAATTTTTACGTTGAAACCTTCTTGAGCTCAAGTAAGAAGTAAAGCCACGACCCTGGGGAATTTTCCAAACTCCACTAAGAGCCGTAAACCAAATTCAATACAATAGACCCTAATCTACCGTTGAGCCGTATTTCTCGAATTCAACCCCGAACCCGAGAACCAGACTACCTACTATGGAAGTCGTACTCTAAACAAACAAATCTTACCAATATGCTTCTCAATAAGCTAGAGTGGTACAATCAAACCATATGAGAAGCCGTGCTTAAGTATCAAGAGGAATTCAAAAGTAACAGTGAAGGTAACTCGTGCAGTAATAACCAGGACGTCTCTTATGAAATCAGTCAATAAATCTCACGTTTTTGCTCTATGATTTCGTCAGTGATAAAGTCTGTAAACATTGGTTTATATAGGCAACCTAAACCAACCTAGAAACCAATTAGGTTTAAAACACAATAGTTTATTTTCCAAGCAAAAAGACTTTCCATAAAACAAACAGTTCTAATCCTACTAGACTTTTTTAAAAAGGATTTTCTAAATAAAACTCTTTTATTTAATATTGAGTACTAATAAGATATTTCTGAAAATAATTTTAATTAAGTTATTTATAAAGAAAAACTCTATAAAATCGTTTTCATAAATACACGTATAAAACTTACATACTCAATAATACCTGGTAGCTCACGCACTGTTACTCCATCTATTACCAACTGTACCTTCGATTCCAACTTCAATGACTTAAGCACGACTTCTCTTACATGAAGTCTAATAACAACAATAAAGCTCCAACTTCCAACCTCATGCCACGTTGTTCTTGAATTAATCTTCATTTTTCCGTTCTTGATTCTTTGTATACAAAACTTAGCTAGACAATGTTAGCTTGATAAGTGTCTATTTATCATCATCAAAATCATTATAGCTCAACAATTACTGATCGAGCACACATACAAATCAAGTGTACATTTGAAATGATCGCGCCCTTTTGTTCACGTGTTGGTACTTGTGTATATACATTTTGGTCGGAAATGGGTAATCTGCATCCTGAGGCTCAGATCAATTAGTGCAGAAATTTTTGCCACTGTCGTTTTTGAATTCTGAACCTCTAGATGCGGATGATCTCTTTCTTGCCAATACACTCTTTATATGCAGTCTGGTAAATCTCTGTCCAAATTGAAGGTATGTTTCTTCATCCGAGTTCATCGGTTTTGGTTTTGGTGTCATATTGTCAAATTAGGAACTTCCTGTTTACCATATAAGCTTCAATGCTCACTCAATATTCCACATTTGCTACAGTGTAATACATTGTAATATATTTGACTCTTCCATTTTTGCATTTTGAGAAAGCTTTGCATGATATGCAGGGGTCTTCAGAGCGCTCCTTATTAGTTTTCGACAGCACCTTGCCATTGTAGACATCACAAATTCACAATCATATATGCAATCAAGAACGGGAAGGAGATTTTAGTGGAAAAAACATGAGACCAGGCTCTTTATTCTCAAAAACAAGCATAATCAGAATAAGAGCCATCTACCAACAAATTGTTCACCATTGCAGACATATCATGACCAAGCTCAAGGAAGTCAAGATTGTCTAGCAGTTTATACAAACAAACAAAATTGCTGCTATTTTACAGAAACTTTGTTTAGACAAACAAACCAAATCGCGGGGTATCTTTTATTAGAAGGAGGCATCTAGGTTGACCAAGTCATCAAGAATGTGGACTGTGGTAATGATCAGAAATTGAGAATATTGAAGGATCTTATAGTTTAGCATTTGCTTGTAAATGTAAGACAACTTGTTTTTACTCACTACACTAATATGGCTTAGTCCTTTGTATTTTGCTGGCCACTTCATTAAAAAAAGTTAATGCAAACTTGCCGCTTTCTTCATCCTTGAAGAACTTCTCGCTTCAAAGTTTTATTTTATTTTAGACTTTCCAATCAATCTATAACAAGAGTAATTTTGGGTTAAAACTGATTGTCTATCTATCTTCTCATTGATCAAGCGGCATATTTATATACACAGATACAAGATATACATAAAGCTATACAAGCCCATAAATACAAATACTTAGCCCATAATACATTTGGGCCTTATATCTTAATACTCCCCCTCAAGTTGGAGCACGTGGATTACGAATGCCCAACTTGTCAAGTAAAAACGCAAATTGTTGACGACCAAGAGCCTTTGCAAACAGATCCGCTAGTTGAGAGTGAGACCGAACAAATGCAAGACTAATCTGGTTGTCAAACAACTTCTCACGAACGTAATGACAATCAACCTCAATATGTTTAGTACGGTCGTGGAAAACCGGATTTGAAGCAATATGCAGGGCCGCTTGATTATCACAATATAAACGCATAGGCTGAAGATGGGAAACCCCGAGCGAGGCCAAAATAGACTTGAGCCAAGTTAATTCACAAGTAGCTACAGCCATAGCTCGATACTCAGCCTCTGCAGAAGAACAAGCAACAGTAGGTTGTTTCTTAGTTTTCGAAGAAACAGGAGAACAACCGAGCAACACAAAATAACCTGTAAGAGAGCGACGAGATAAAGGACATGCAGCCCAATCTGAATCACTGTAGGCATAAAGTTGGAGTTCACTATCAGCACGAAGGAAAATCCCTTGACTTGGAGAGCCTTTAATATAATGTAAAACACGAAATGCAGCATCCAGATGCTCCTATCGAGAAGACTGTAAGAATTGGGACAACACATGGACAAAATAACAAATGTCAGGGCGAGTAATAGTCAGATAAACTAAACGCCCCACAAGACGACGATATTGCATAGGATCTGTAAGTAAAGGGCCAGAAGCTTTTGCTAAGTTATGGTTCTGCTCCATAGGGAATGTGGTAGGCTTCGCACCAGAAAGGCCAGCATCGGACAATATGTCAAGAGCATATTTACGTTGGGAAAGAAAGACACCTTCAGAACTGCGAGCAACTTCAATGCCCAAAAAATATTTAAGAACACCCAAATCTCTTATTTGATAACAAGTGTTCAAGTATCGCTTGAATGCAGCACAAGCCTCAGAATTGGTGCTCGAAAGAATTAGATCATCAACATACACAAGGACAACAAGAAATATATCACCCTTTCGATAAGTGAACAATGTATGATCAACATGAGATTATCTAAAACCATAAGAACGGAGTGCAAAAGCAAGTTTGGAAAACCAGTTACGCGGGGATTGACGGAGACCGTAAAGAGATTTGCGAAGCTTACAGACTTTGTTGGGAGAAGAAGCAGAAAAGCCAGGCGGTAGTTTCATATAGACTTCCTCATGCAGATCACCATAAAGGAATGCGTTATTCACATCTAGCTGGTGTAACTCCCAGCCTTTGATAACTGCAACTGCTAAGAGAACACGTACTGTAACCACCTTAGCAACAGGTGCAAAAGTCTCTGTATAATCTATACCCTCAATCTGATCATTGCCAAAAATAACAAGACGAGCTTTGAATCGCTCAACAGTACCATCAGAATTATATTTAATTCGATAAACCCACTTACACCCTAGAGCATGCTTGCCTGGTGGAAGATCCTCGACAATCCAAGTATCATTATGCTCCAAAGCATCAATTTCATGTTGCAGGGCCACCCGCCAACGCGGGTCCTGGGCCGCTTCCTTATCAGTACGAGGCTCATAACCTGCAGTAATTGCAGCTAAAAACTTCGAGTGGGCAGGTGAGAACCAATCACATGTGACATAATTAATCAAAGGATAGGGTATACTTGAGGATGACGACGAAGGGGTAGATGACGTAACAGGGTCAAGAAGATGAGCCGACTGACATATGTAGTTGGAGACATAATAGTCTTTGAGATATGCAGGTGGCTCACGAACACGTTGAGGCCGAGCATTACCTATATGATCATCATTTACAACAGCACGCGACTCAATAGACAATATCTGAGGAGGGTTGGGCACTGAAGATGGGGTGGCAACATGATCATCAATAGTACCAGAGGATCCGTGCACTCCCCCTGACGACGACGCCGGAGACGAGGCAGACACATCTGTCGGAGGAGGAATGACAAAAGGTATGCTCGGTTCCGGGTGGACTAGTGAAGGAGAGGAATGTTGGGTCGATGGTGACATGTTTGGGTTTGCCCAAAACCAATCCTCGACATATGGGACCTCAGTATAATCATCATCAACAGAAGAAGACATGTCACAAGCAACAAAAGGGAATACAGATTCATCAAACACAACATCACGAAAAACAAAGGTCTCATAGGTCTCCAAGTCATACACACGCCACCCTTTTTTCCCATGAGGATACCCCAAAAATACACAACGACGACCTCTAGGAGCAAATTTATCTTTGTCTCTGGGTTTATTGTGAGCGTAACACAAGCACCCAAATACACGAATTTGATCATAAGAGGGTGGGGTAGAGAACAAAACTTCGTGTGGAGTCTTTCCACCATGTAGCATACTAGGAGTATGGTTTATCAAATAAGCAGCGGTTAACACACATCCACCCCAAAAATCAATCGATAAGTGAGCCTGAAAACGAAGAGCACGAGCAACATTTAAAATATGCCTATGTTTACGCTCGACACGACCATTCTGTTGAGGGGTATCATTTCAACTATTTTGGTGCTCAATGCCTTTAGAAGCATAAAAACGAAGCATGGGTCCTGAACGGAATTCTTGACCATTGTCACTACGAATTTGCTTAACAAGATTCCCAAACTGAGTATGAGCCATGACACAAAAATTTTGCAATAAACCACCTGTTTCACTTTTATCAACCATTAAATAGACCTACACGGCACGACTAAAATCATCAACAATTGTAAGAAAATAACGAGCACCAGTAAGAGAACTCATACGATATGGACCCCAAATATCACAGTGTATCAGTTGAAAACATTCAGTTGCATGACTATCACTGACGGGAAAATTATTTCGAGTTTGTTTAGCTCGACAACAAACATCACAGAGAGAATTTTTCTTAATAGAACTACCACAAACACCAGGAACAAAAGACAGTGGCTGACCTGATGGGTGTCCCAGACGTCGATGCCATAGTTCTGCAGAATCCAAAGCAGTTGTAGCTGAAGCAGAACCTAATGTCAGTGGCCGATAGTGATAGACCCCATTATGTCAGTGACCCGCTCCAATCGCCTTCCTCGAGATGCGGTCCTGAATAACACAGAACTCATTAGAGAATGTCACAAAGTAATCAGTATCAAAAGTTAACCGACCCACAGAGATTAAATTCACATGAAGCTTGGGAACATAAAGGACATGTTTTAATACAAGTCCAGATGAAAACTTGACACTTCCTGCTTTAATAGCATGCGTTTGCGCACCATCAGGGAGGCCAACTGGAAATGAATCAATATTATAAACATCACTGAGAAATGATAATTCTCCCGTCATGTGATGTGAGGCACCACTATCAATGAGCCAAGGACTAAAATCGACGCTCTTACCACTCAATTTCTCATTATGAGGGGTATGTAGCATAGTAACAAGTTCCTCGACTTCATCATTGCTCAGGCCAGGAATATAAGGAAGGGACGAGCTGGTGGATGGTTCTGGGACTTGCACTGAACTACGGGCTGCGGCAGCTGAAGCGTGGGATTGTTGCGGGATAGATTGATCTTGAAGTGGTCGAGTATTGACATTTTGGTAACCGCCCCGACCTCTACTACGTCCACCGCGACCTCTTGGCACCCATCCAGGAGGGTAATTCCCAGTTCGGTCATAGCAACGTTCATACGAATGTCCATAACGCTCACAGTACGAGCAGTACGGACGAGCTCCATCTCGCTGCGACTCATCCGATTGAATAGGGGAAGAAAAATGAGATGAAGATTGTGTACTCCCCTTAGATTGAGAAGTAGCTTGAACAGCAAACCCCATGGCCAGGGTAACATCATCACGAGAAGCTATGGCACGATGTTTCTCTTCCCGAACAATCATTGAATAAACAAGGGATAATGATGGGAGCGGATCGGTGTTAAGAATCTGGGAACGAACAGTATCATATGTGGATGCATCTAACCCTATCAAAAATTGATAAATTTTCAGTTCTTCAAACCAGGCAACAAACTTTGGTTCATCAGTGGGTGCGTGTATAGCAATTTCTCCCCACATAGCCATGAGTTTAGTAAAATAAGACATCACTGTAAGGCCATGTTTCTTTGTAGAAGACAAGTCTGACCAAATTTGATATAGCTTAGAACCATTTTTGACAGAAAAACGTGCCTTTAAATTGTCCCACAATACCTTGGCATCACGAACACGGTTAACACTGGCCTACACAGATGAATCAAGGGTGTTTCTGAGCCATGTGACTACCATTGAATTAACTACCTCCCATGCTAACATATTCTGACTATCTTCAGCAGGCTTTCCGATTGTTCCGTCCACAAAGCCTAATTTATTTTTAGCCGTGAGGCCTGTAATTATGCCGGTCTCCCATGAGTCGTAGTTCTCCCCATTCAGTATGATTTTGGTGAGCAGCAAACTAGTAGAATCAGAAGGGTGTAAATAATAAGGGGAGGCAGGATCAGAAACAAGGTAGGTTGATTTTGGCGGGTCTTCGTTATTGGATTTACCATCATCCGACATGGCTAAATGATGGCTGATCAAACACGAGAGTTATCGCACCGGCTTTGATGTTCACCGGCGGAGATACTAGACGGCGGAGGCAGAGGATTGTTTAGGGTTTGAACCAACGCTCTGATACCATAACAAGAGTAATTTTTGGTTAAAACTGATTGTCTATCTATCTTCTCATTGATCAAGCGGCATATTTATATACACAGATACAAGATATACATAAAGCTATACAAGCCCATAAATACAAATACTTAGCCCATAATACATTTGGGCCTTATATCTTAATAATCTAAGAGAGGCTTTAAAATTTCATATATACAGTTAACATCTTGGTTTTTATTCTTGTGTGTAGCATATTCTGTACATTTCTCTCTTGGTTTTTCAGTATTCAGTAGCATACTATAGTTAGTAATCAAGGAGAGGACGGGACTGGACAACGAATATATAGATCCAACAAGTGCTATCAAGCAGTGAAACACTAATTAAGCTGTGAGTCCTTTTGGTTCTTGATATTTTCTTTAAAATTAGTAACTAAGCTGTAAGTCCGACAACATACTACTCAACAAATCCAGATTTGAAAAGTTGTAATTGTCCTGCAAATATCCCTTCTGAAGGGAAGTGAGTCCACCAATGTATGAATCCCTTTGATCTCGTGGCTAGGAGTCTAGCACAACCATGCCAATGACCTTTACGGCTTTCTTACAGAAAAACAAAGGAATGAATTGAAGTTCCAACTGTCTGGTTCTTATTGAAAATTATACTCATTTACGATGAGACAAAGCAATGGTAGAATGCGGAGAATTATATGCACCATCACGATAAGAGTGCAAATTGCACCCCACACAAAAATACGACACATATGTACCTTCAGAACAGAACATTAGAAATCGAAACCAATTTCATTGTAAGTGCTCATGTGTGTGTCTTTTCTATTAGGGTGCAATTTGCACTCTCAAAAACATTAATAAATGTTACTCCCTTCGTCTCAAAAAAACCCGAACCTTTGTTTTTTCACGTTCTCCAAGACACCAATTTGACCGTAAATAACTACAATTATATGAATACAAAAGTTATACCAATACGAATTTTTGAAAGTACTTTTAAAAATTAATCTAATCAAAGTATTTTCATAATGTGAATCTTTATATATTTTTATAAATTAATGGTCAAAGTTTGTTAAGTTTCACCTTCAAAAAGCAAAGATTCAGGTTTTTTTGAGACGGAGGGAGTAATATTTACTTGGCTGCCTAATAAATGTACGATAATTCATGCGCCTTTTACTGATGTCGGGAGAGCAAATGATCCAAAACTAAAGTTGATTTCAGTTCATTTGATTGAATGGTTGCTTTCTCCTATGTTATATTTGGTCACTTCCATCCGCATAAAATAGATGCTCAGAGATGAACTTCTTTATAAAATGTGTGAATCTCTTCTAATCTCTAAATGTTGAAATTGAAATAGTAACTAGTATTTTGTAGTTAAAAACATATCAATCTCTCGCTTTTGATGGCACAAAGTTCTCTTAGCAATAGATTTTATGTTCTCTTACGAACATAGAAACTTGACGTTCATAAGAGAGCATCTTTCTATCAATCGAAAAACAAGTTACATGATCGAGATCTGCTAACTGACAGCGCATCATCAGTCAGAATATTTCCTTGATGTTAACAAGAGAGAATAAGTTTAGATTTGCGTTATATTGGTTATTGCAACAAGATCATGTGCATTGATAGTGAAGCTCCTTTATTTAGTCCTGTTACTCCTGTAATGTCCATTGATGGACCGCATGAGCAAAGCATATGCCAGCCTCATTTCCTAAATGCTTGAATCCCACAGAGAAAAAATTGTACCATAATGTTCTCATAATTGCTAGTTCAATTATTATACGAAATCATTCAGTACGAACTTTAGATCTTTACATTTTGTGTCCGTTGCTCAGTTTTTTGGGGTGTTCCTTTTACGTGGCCACAAGCTGCTCTTCAGCATCTCTGAAAGGCGTAGTGCTTTAAACTTTTAGATCTTTTGTTGCAATTGAATCACCTTTTTATGTGCTTGCATTTTAAACCAGGAAGGACTTATAAGCTAAGCTTCTTGTAATACACGTACACCAGGCTTATTTTTCAACTTGTTGTACCATATTGTAAGAACCCTCGCCTTTTCGGCGCTAATCGAAATATTTAGTTGGAATTAATGGTTCTTAAATAATACGTCAATAATACAATTTAAATTAATTATGGGAAATAACGATTTGCAAACAAAGAAGCCACCACCAATTTTAAGAAAACAATTGGAAACCATCAAAAAGTGCACCCAGTTCCTATATTGGGAATCGACTCATGCTCATGGGGACTAAATATTGTGTTCGGGATGTAGGTACGAAATAAACAAAATGAATCTCATCTAAATCGCCCGAATAACGGCCTCTACTAAGCTTATCCATGTCAAATATTTATTTATACTATATGGTTCCATATAAGTCCGGTCGTCCAAGATCCTATATTAACTAGGCGGGTTAAAACCAAACAAATTACCTATGTTATCACTTTGCACAATTATATCCAATTTACATGCACAATATTACCAAGCATAAACAAGAGATAAAGCATTAAATTAATGCTCCAGCCTACCGCACTTTGCTAAATGCGCCAAGTATTGCATATGCACATCAGTAAATTTGTTAGTAACTTCAAAGGAAGAATAATGCAAATATATCAACTTTATGCTAAAATAAACCTATGAGGTTGCTATATGCATGTACAAACTATAAAAAGATGTAAACTTGCATAAACTAATAAAAAGATACTAACTTTAAATTGACTAGTCATGCATAATTATGAACAAAAAACCAAGCATGCAAATTTATTCAACCATAATCAAAAGCTAAATAAAACATGATTATAAACAATAAATAAGAGATTTAGTAAAGAATTTAGGCCCTCAGAATGGTTAACCTGGACGTTCTATTCGAACGGGACTAGTAGGATTGGAATTGCTCTTCAATCTTGGGTGCTAGATTGGGTGCAATGTCTTGCTTGAGTCTTCAAAATCTGAATTCTCTATGATTAGGGGAAATTTGTGCTCTTAATGCTCTCAAAATTATAAACTGACCACCCTCCTCTCAAAAGAGGGTGAAAATGAGTATTTATAGAGTTAGGGGACCGAATTAGGGGCCTAGGGTAAGAAACCCGGCCCAGTGGCCACATGGAAGGCCGCTGGGGCTCAGCGGCAGTGCCGCTGAGGCTCTGCGGCCTGCCACTGGGCCCAGCGGTTGCCCAAAAGGCCTCCCTCTGTCACGCGTGTGCCGCCGGGCTGACAGCGTCAGCCGCTGGGCTTGGAGGCGCGCGCATGACTTGGGTTTTTTCACTTTTTGTGCTCAGTAAATGACGAATTTGCCCTTGGGATGACCCAGTGGGTTGGGATTGAGCGGTTTTGACCCAAATCTCCGAGACGCGATATCTCTTGATCCGGGAACCTGATTGAGACAAGGTCAAAGGTGTTGGAAACCTTATAACAAAGGGTATCCAAAGACTGAGGTTTCAAGGAATTTGGTCTAGATTTCCGAGCAATGTCATTTTCTACTTACGTCCATATTAATCCATTACCATCATCATCGGGCGTTGCGGCGCCAGGGGATGAGAACCGATTAGGGTGTCTACAGAAGCCCTCACTTTGGCCGAGCTTGTGAAAGCGAAGGTAAAAGTATTTGCTTAAAAAAAATGCCTGCAGTGTTTTTGTTTAAAAATGTTTTATGTTAGAAAGAAAGGAAGGGGTAGACTCCTAACCGCCTGTGGTTAGGGTTACCTACCTTGCGGGTGCTACGTGTGTAACACCCCGGAAGTTAAGCCTGCTTATTCTTTTCGCATCGGAATAAGTAGGATTAACCTCCGAAGCATTACCGCCGTGCTTGCCGGTTAGACAACACAAGGCTAAAGATAGTATCAACTCACTAATAAAATCCAAACATAACATAATTTACATCATTTACATAATTAAGTCTCTATATGGCAACTTAGGAATAGTAGTTATAGTTATTACAGACCGTGATATTTTCTATAATCAAAATTCTACACCCAAAGTATTAGATAACTGATCGTGACCGCTCCAATGACTCCACGCCCTTCCAATCCTAGAATCTGCACTTCGGCAATTACATTTCAAAGAAAGAAAACATAGAAAAACAGAGAAAAGAAGGAAAATCAGCATAAATGCTTGTAAATAAATCCCACCGCGTAAAAATATTTTATAAGCTGGTCTTGTTTAGCACGTAACACATAACACATAAGGTGGGTTCATTATATTTCTTACCTGCCAAGTCACGAGTGATCAGTATATCTATAACTCAATATTTTCTATAGAATAACATGTATTATCACAGAACCAGAATGCAGACAACATTACTTCAATGGTTTACTAGACTCTGGACAATTATGGGTAAGAGAGCACGGATTAGCCTGGGGATGGAATACCCATCAGCTAACCACACCGGCTTGTGCCGGACAACCATATCAATCATCTTGTACTCGTATCACTGTATCTCATCATTTCTCTGCCATTCTGTATTTCTTTCTCATTTCCATAATACAACATATCTCGTAATTAATTTCCATTGGCTATGCGCCATATCTCATCATATCATCTGACTATGCGTCGGGGGCCCAAAACAATATCAATCCGCTTTGCGGTTAAAGATGTGCACACCCTGGGGATCTCGGGTTAACTATCCCAGTCTCTACCCTGATGTAACGTGCTCATTTTGCTCTGTAGACGCCATACAAGAGTCCTACCCATAATAGGCCATGTATAGTATACCCGAAACTCTCTACCCAAAACATATAAGTCCGTATCAAAGTATGTCATCCATATAATTTCATATTCAGCATATTGCTCATATATCAATAGCTCATATTTATTAGTAAACTCATGTTATGCATGTAGTCATAATTTTGTATATAACATCAATATCTCATATAGTTGGAATAACATAGCTATCATTATGTCAGACATAAGTACACCTTTCATATTTTCACATTCTCATTCATAGGTCCATTCCAAAGTACCAAAATACTCATATAATGCTCATATAGCAGCTAAACAAAGATATATGCACAAATGACCTTTTGATCAGATTTTGTTCTGTAAGTCACATAACAATTTATATACTGAAATAATCACGTGTAGTATATAGTTAACACCTTATAGTTTCCATAGAACTAGCTCACATAAGATATGGACATCATTTCACTAGTCACGGCAACTGAACTGAACTAACAGGCAAATACTAGTATATAAGACTTTTGCGTAAGAACACCAAACAATGCCATTTATCATGCTTTTATCTTTCTTAGTGGTAAACAACCAATACTATACTTCAAATACATAAATAGGCAGCTAGCACATAATTTTGTAAAAACGGTGGTTATCTGGTTAGTCCGTATTAGCCGCGACAATTTTGTAAAAACGGTGGTTATCTGGTTAGTCCGTATTAGCCGCGACCCGCGAGGGAGGTGGTGGACATGTATTTACCTCGTCTCCTCGTTTTCCAGCTAGTGAGTGCTTGACGCAGCTCCTAGTTAATAAAAATTAAGAAATACTAGTCATTCAACTATTCATCCATAATCGATATAATCAGTAATTTAACTCGCCGTTAATTAGTCTAATTTGGGTTACATGCAACCTTAGATATCACTTCCCACTATTGGGTAAATCAATAGGTGACCCATAATCCATTGATAAACATATTTAATTATCACTAAACCCCATTAATCACGCAATAACATATTTTAAGTACTAATCACCCTTGTTTCCTATTACATGCAATCACGTTAGGTTTCGGCCAGCACTTTGGGATGCACCAACGAAGGGGTTCCGGCCTCCGATTTCACTACTGATTGTCCTTAAACACGTCCTAGGCATGATTTCTAGCTAGTTTATGCGTCCCTATGATCGATTGCAACTATAATTCAACAAAATTAAGGTGAAGACGTTTTAATACCGTGAGGTGCAAGATTTTCTTGGTTTCGGCTCGGTCCGGGGTCGAACGTCGGTGTCGAAGCTTGTGGGTGATCTAACAATCAAGGAACATCAACAAACAAGAACAAAATAATTAGATTAATCAAGATAGGAATTGAATAAGAAATGGGTAGTTGAACAAAGGAAGTACATGTACCGTAATACCTGATAAGTGAAGGAACTAGCTAAAGATTATGAGACATGCAAGTGTAGATGCCCAAGCTACGAAGCGGAAAATGAAAAACAGTGACGATCGATGGAAGATGGCGTGAGACTTTAGCAATGAGTCTCACGGCTTCTTTGTGTTTATTTCTAGAAAGTACAAGTGCTTTGCATGTAGGATGAAGAAATTATGTGGAAAGGAGTCATATGTATGTATATATATGTGGAAATGGATGGTAATGTAGAGGTAAAATGACAAGTAGCAAATATTCACTGAAGTAAATAGTGGTGCATGCAAGTAAATGAGATTAAGAAGGTAATTAGCTTAACAAAAACAAGTGGCTTGCTATGGTTGTGCCACGCAATGGTTTAGTGGTAAATCCTTCCCCGTTCCGCGACACGTGGCAAGGCTTGCCATAAGGATGCGTATGAGCTAGATTGTTACTACTACTAGCTCACTTAAGATATTAACGTAAATATTTATGACAATAATCATTCTTATTCTTTTTAGTAAAATACTATTTATGGAAATTACTTATGTGTCACAAATAATAATATTTTATTTTCTATGTAGATATCTAGCTGAAAAAAATAAAAGGCCCCATTAAGAAAATGAAAAATTAATAAGGGTTTAATTAGACTATTATATATTAGCACTAACACGGGGTTAATTAGTCAAAAATATTTCCATGTGTTACAACGTGACGCTAATTTTAATAGCCTCAACGTCAAAGAGCGTTGCGTAGCTCTGTTTTACGGGTGCCAACGTGACGCTAACTTTAATAGCCTCAACGTCAAAGAGCGTTGCGTAGGTCTGTTTTGTGGGTGCTAACGTGATGCTAATTTTACTAACCTCAACGTCAAAGAGCGTTGCGTTGCGTTGCGGGTGCCAACGTGACGCTAGTTTTAATAGCCTCAACGTCAAAGAGCGTTGCATAGCTCTGCTTTAGTAATGCCTATGTCTTGGAAAATTGTGCCTGCAAAAATTTGAATAAAGTGCTTGTGCCTGCGGAAAATAGATGGAATGCATGTGCCTGCGAAAAATAGATAATACCGGGTCCCTAAGATAGGAAACCAAGTCGTGGGGGCAAAAGAGTCATTTTGGGTGACATGCACGACTCTCCCGGACTTTTAACGGTCGAGAAATGCAATCCCGTGCGAAATTTGAACTTGCGGGGCCCGCCCCGTGAGAGGCGGAAGAAAAATCATGCTCAGCGGCCATGCGCAGGGCCGCTGAGTGCTGGGCGGCCTTATCGGGCCTGCTCAGAAGCTCAGTTGCCAGTGTGGGGGTGCTGAGGGGGGCCGCGCAGCCTGGCCGCCAGGGCCAGCGGCTGGGCCGCTGAGCCTGGGCAGCCCTGAACCGGGCCACTGGGCCGGTTCAGAGGCGCGGATGGGGTTTATTTTGAGGTGAGCCGAATTTGGGTCATTTCTTCCCCAAATTTTTGAGACTCTCTCTCTCTACCTCTATTGTTGCCCAATCTTCATTTCATGCTCAAATTTGCTCCTTTTTGCTTGCATTTGCATAATCTTTGCATAATTTGAAGTTTATTTGTGATTTCTTACAAATTTGGGGTGAATTTGAGAGTGGGTTTTTGAAACCTTTAGAGAGAGAAAATCTTAATTCCTCCATTTTTGCTTGTTGTTCTTGGTTGCTTTGTTCAACCTTCTTCATGGCTCCAAAATTGGCAAAGAGGAAGAGTAGGAGGACCGATGTGCGAGAAGAGGTCGAGGAAATCGACATTTTCACCAAGGCTTTTCCATCTCATGTGAAGCCTTCAAAGAGGAAGCCTAATGTGGCTTTTCTTGAAGATCGATACACCCGGTCGGATAAGATGCCCGACAATATTTGGGATCGATCGGAGTTGCTTTTCCGACCGGCGACTCATTTGAGCGCTCGGGCTTCCAAGTTCGTGGTAAGCCTCAAACTTTGAATTCATAGTTTTGCGCATTGAATTTTTAGTTTATATGCTTTGCCTTGAGTAGAATTTGTGTAGAAATTGTATGCGATTGTCAAGTTTGTAGCGCATGTGATCTTGCACGGCTTGAATGAACTTAGAAACATGCCTAGGATTGAACATTTGATTGAAATGTGAACCTAAGAGGTTGCAAATTTGATCATAGGAACCCGATGGGAATTTGAAGGCCCATGGCAACTATGGCTCTTCAATGAAGCTTTACAAAATCTTGCCCAAAGAGGTGCAAGATGCGGTTTTAAGTGCGGGGTTTGGACCCCTTTTAAAAGCGGCGGACTCGGTTTAGTGAGTCAAGAGGTGTATTGTTCGCTTGTCTTTGGAACATTTTTGGGACACTACTAACACGTTCCATTTCCCTAATGGGGAGATGATGATCACTCCTTTGGAGTTTGCTATGTTGACCGGGGTACCTTGCATGGGTACACCCATCGTATATGACGTTTCCATTTGGAAGAGTAAGACGGAGATGGTGGAGTTGTTTGGCCCTTGGGGGAACACTTGGGGTCACCATTATCATCCCTACAGCGAGCTCTTTACCGCTGTGAAGGACCCGAGGTATAAGAGAAATACCTCGGTGGAGCAGAAGGGGAGGATGTTCATCGCCTGCCTCCTTGCCACTACTATCTTTAGTGACAAGGGGGAGCGCATTCATGCTATTTACCTCCCGAGTCTGCTGGACTGGGAGGGAGTGAGAGAGTACAATTGGGGGTTACCGGGCTACGCCAACCTCTTGAGGTGCAAGCGGTTTGCTTGCCACGTAAATTATGAGGGATACAAGCAGTCGACTCTTCCTCTTGTGATCTTGTGCGGTTTTTGGAAGGTCTTGCCGGTGAGTTTGCTTTTTGTATCCGTTTTTTTTTAACACTAAATCCCGATTTATTTTATTTTTTTTCGGGATTATGTAGCCTTGTATGGGCCTCTTGAAAGTGCTATATTGGGTGTCTTGCCTAAGCATAGAACCTCTCTAATTGATCCATGTTTATTCATTGACTAAACTCAATCCCGTCCAAATCTGCCAATCTTGCTGCTCCACCTGTTAGGATCTTTGTAATGAGGAACGGGCCTGACCAGTTGGGTCTGAATTTGCCTCTTGGGTCAGTGATATTGGCTCTCACCTCTTTAAGTACTAAATCTCCAACTTTGTGGTCTCTCATTTTAAGCTTTTGGTTAAAATGATTTGTTAATCTCTTTTGATAGATTCTTACATTGTGCAAAGCCTGTAACCTTTTCTCATCTAGCAAAATTAATTGGTCATAGCAGGCTTGGACCCAGTCCACTTGTGGAATTGACTTTCCAAAACGATTCGTAGAGATGGGACCTCTAGCTCAATTGGCAATACGACTTCTATTCCATAGACCAAAGAGTATGGTGTTGCTCCTGTCGATGCGCGGACCGACGTTTTGTAACCCCAAAGTGCGAATGGCAATTTGTCAGGCCAATCATGATAATTCTCAGACATTCTTTCAATGATTTTCTTGATGTTTTTGTTAGCTGCGCCGTTCGTTTGCGGTCTGTAGGGAGACGACTTTCGATGCTGGATCTTAAACTGGGTTAAGAACTCAATTACTTCTTTCATGAAGTGTGACCCATTATCACTGATGATTTCTTGGGGAACTTCATATCTAGCTATTATCTTATTCTTGATGAACTTAACCACATGCTTTGCCTTGAGCTTTGCGTATGATTAAGCTTCGACCCACTTGGTGAAGTAGTCGATTGCGACTAGGATATATTCATGACCTCTTTTTCTTGTCAGGGTTATCTTGTCAATGATGTTTATCAAGCAGAGAAAGGCCAAGGTGAGGTGAAGGTATATAGCGGGCTTGGTGGTAAATGTTTTAGATTTGCATGTGTCTGACATTGTATGCACCTTTTGACAAATTCACAAAAATCATTTTCCATTGTTGTCCAATAATATCCGAGCCTTATTATTTTCCTGGATAACATCATGCCGTTTATGTGCGGTCCACAAATGCGTGTACCTTTCGTAAGACCTTATGGGCTATTTCGGCGCCTACGCATATGAGGTTAATCCCGTTTGGGCTTTTCTTGTATATCTGGCCTTGTACCTCTAGGAATTGGGCTGCAAGCCTTCTGAGTGCCTTTTGGGCTCTAGGACTGGAATCAGGAGGATAAAGCTGATGGACGAGTAGATTCTTTACATCGGTGTACCATTCGTCTTCTTCATCATGGAACACTTCCAAAGTGTCGCAGTACGAAGGCTCGGATCATCTTTGCATGCAGATGGGCATCATCCGAATGGTTTCGGGGATATTGATCATGCTCGCTAGCTTGGCCATGGCGTCTGAAAATTGATTATCTTCTCGTGGGAGATATGTAAAATGTATTTGGTTGAAATACACTAGGATCGTGTCCAAGTAATCTTGGTAGAGTGCCAAGGATTCACTTTTGACTTTTCATACTTTAGAAATTTGGTTAATTATGAGTGACGAGTCCCCATAGACTCGAACCGTCTTAATGCCGAGGCTTATAGCGGATTGCAATCCTATTATGCAAGCTTCGTGTTCTGCGTCATTATTGGTGACTTCGTGGTCTAATTTGACTGAAATAGGTGTATATGCACCGTCGGGGAATACTATTAGTACTCCTACTCCAAAACCTTTTTGGTTAGATGCTCCATCGAAATAGAGTTGCCAAGTCTCGGTGTCTAATGTCATGACCACTTCATCTGGAAAGTGGTATTCATCTTTGTGATCAGGTTCGTGTATAGCCTAGTCGGCTAAGTACTTCGAGATGGCATGCCCTTTTATGGTGTTTTGGTGTTCAAATTTGAGGTCGAACTCTAAAAGGAGGACGGTCCTTCTGGCTATTCTACCATTGAGTATGGGCTTCTCAAATATGTACTTTAGAGGATTTTCTCTCGATCTTATGTGGGTCCTATGTTGGAGCATGTAATGTCGCAGCTTTTTAGTTGTCGCGACCAGGGCTAGGCACGTTTTTTCTAGAGACGAATAGCGGGTTTCGTATTCTAGAAACTTCTTGCTTACATAGTAGATAGCCTTTTCTTCCTTGTCTATTTCTTAGACTAGCATGACCCCCATTGACGTCTCTGTGACTGTAAGGTAAAGGATTAGAGGCATGCCTGGCGTGGGCGGTACCATAACGGGTGGTTCGGATAAATAGGTCTTAATTTTGTCAAAGGCTTTTTGGCATTGTTCATCCCATTCCGTTTTTACCTCTTTTTTGAGTTTCTTGAATATGGGCTCACAAGTGATAGTCAATTTGGAAATGAACCTGCTAATGTATTTGATCCTCCATAAAAAGTCTTTTATTTCTTTTTCTGTTTTTGTTGCTGGCATGTCTATTATGGCATTGATCTTGGATGGATCAATCTCGATTCCTCTAGTACTTATGACAAATCCTAGAAGTTTGGCGAATGTAACTCCGAATGCGCACTTTTTGGGATTAAGCCTCATGTTGTACTTCGTAAGCCTGTCGAAGAACTTTTGAAGTGAGGGTACATGCCCTTCCCTATCTTTGGACTTTATGATCATGTCATCTACATAAACTTCAGCCTCTTTATGTATCATATCGTGGAGCAGGGTTGTCGCAGTTCTTTGGTATATGGCCCCTGTATTTTTAAGCCCGAATGACATTACTGTGTAGCAATAAGTCCCCCATTGCGTGATGAGAGTGGTTTTCTCTTCATCCTCTTTGGCCATCAGGACCTGATTGTATCCTACATACTCGTCCATGAATGATAGGAGGGCGTGTCCAGCAGTATTATCTACCAGAACATCTATGTGGGGTAGTGGAAAGTCATCTTTTGGGCTTGCTTTGTTCAAGTCCCTGAAATCTACACACATTCGCACCTGTCCGTCCTTTTCTGGGACTGGGACGATGTTGGCTACCCAATCGGGGTAATTGGCCACTCTTATGAAGCCTGCATCTAATTGTTTTATGACCTCCTCTTTGATCTTAAGAGCCCACTCTGGTTCCATTTTTCTTAACTTCTGCTTGACTGGTTTGCAGTCGGGTTTTAGCGGGATGGTGTGTTGGGCAATGATGCAGTCTATGCCGGGCATGTCCTTGTAGGACCAGGCGAAGAAATTCGTATAATTCTTTAGGAGTGTTACGAATTGTTCGCGTTCATTAGAGGCTAAAGACAAGCCTATTTTCTAGTGGCGAGGCTCGTCATTAGTTGCAATATTTATTGTCTATGTTTCTTCGACTACTGAAGTATTTTGTTCATGTTCGAATAATGCTTTAATGACTTCTTTTGGCAATTTCACTATATCTTCTGAATTATTAGCAACGAGGCAATCGGAGTAAGCAAAATCGACACTCATAATATTAGTAGAAGCGAACAATACAACAATGAGGTCATCACTAAGGACCTTAGTAACAACAGGAATAGACTGGGGTGGATTACCTGACACTTTTAGGATAACAGACTCAGAATCAGACCCGGACTCGGAATCGGACTCAGAATCAGAACTAGGCCTCTCTGCAGGACCATTGCGAATCGTGAACTTGTACTTGGCTCCTTCGACTGGAGTCCGTTTCGTCTCGTGCTTCCAGGTGGTGCGGTCGGGCCCGATTGGGGCGATCAGCTTGGACGGGTCAAAACCTTCATTAAAAAACACAGTAAGGGGAAGTTTGTTTGTTGCCTCGTCGTATTGGTGACGCTCTTCACCAAGTAGTAGCCCGAAGTCGTTTGGTGCCATGTCACTAGCCCAATATTTAGTGGATTGGTCCTCATTGGGAGGTATGGGTGTGTCTTCACTCATGGTGAAGCAGTCTTCAAAATGCCTCAAAGCCTGGAACTAGGACTTTATTGATTGCATATGGTTCAGGAAATCCGTAGTAAGGATATGGGTCGCCTTCTTGAAGAAACTGCCCAGTGAGGGGATAAGGATCCATGCTGTGCGGGATAAGCCTGTTGGCTGCACAGGCTCTTTTCCTAGCCACTTCCTTTGATATGTAAGCTTCGATTTCTTGCCTTGTGGGCTTGTAGCCTAGCCCAAATAGATCATTTTTTATCTTGGTATTCCAGCAGGTTTGGGCTACCTTGGGGTGAGGGCCCAGAGTTATGCCTGGAAAGTGGCCTTGCTTTCTGAGTAGAGCATTTACATTGAGTGTGAGCTCTATTGTTTCTATGAAGGCTATTTTCTCGAAGTCCCATAATTATTCGTTTTGCTCATTATGCTCTATCTTTAGGACTGGAGCTTTTTCTATCTAAGCCACCATGGTATCAGCACAGACTTCCATTGTGGATCCTACCAAGGACAACTTTACCTTTTGATGCAGGGTTCAAGCTACAACACTTAGCCCATGCAACCAAGGCCTTCCTAAGAGTAGGTTGAAGGTGGCTGGTATGTCGATTACGTGGGACTGGACCATTTTCTCGATCGGCCCAATATTGATGTTCATGGAAAACGTGCCCAAGACGTTTCTTTTGGAATTATCGTAAGCTCTTAGTCCTTGTGCGAAATGCGCGAGATTGTTACAATCTATTTTGAGGTGTTCAGCGGTCCTCAAAGGAAATACATTTACGGCTGAGCCATTGTCGACCAAAGTCATAGGGACTTGTTTTTGTTGACAGATTACGGTCAGATAAAGGGCTTTGTTGTGATGGATACCTTCAGGTGGAAGGTCTTTATCAGAAAAGGTGACGGGCGTGGATGACTTTCCTTGCACCAGGAGGTTAACTACCTCTTCAGGAGTGGCGTTTGGAGAAATGGTGGTTGCATTCAAGGCTTCTAACATGGCCCTTCTATGCATGATAGAAGTGGTCAACAATTGCCAGATGGATATGTTAGTTTTTTTTTCCTTTGCAACTGTTTAAGAATGTTGGTCCCATCATCCTCTTTAGCCACTTCTCTCTGGGCTGGATCCCTATTGGGGATTGTTACCGGCTCTACGGGTTGGATTTGAGATGGGTCCATATAGATATTTTCGGGCCTGAACTGGCGTCCTGACCTTGTGAGGCAGTTTAGAGCTTTGTCATCCTCCTCTTTCTCGTCATCAGAGATATCATACCAGGCTTTGCCGTTTGCTATGTCGTGGACTTGCGGGGTCAACACGTCTTCTGGATCAGAATAGGATCCATCATCCTCTTCGTCACTGTCCTAAAGGCCGCAAATGTCTAGCGCGGGCCTTGGGCTTGGGTATAGTGGTATGGCCTGCCCAACAGGAGTGATCAAGTAGGATGGATCAAACCCTTCTTCTGTGTCGATGGCAAAAGAGTTCCCGAGGGGATTATTGTTGTTGCTGGGTGCCGGTGCGTCTTTAGGCAATGGTATGGTGCCATTGTTGAACAGATCCTGAATTTTCTCCTTGAGGGTATAACACTTTTCAGTATCGTGCCCACGACCCCTATGGTATTTGCAGAATGCAGACTCGTTCCAGTATGGCGACCTTTTCTCTATAGGTGGATTAGGAGTAGGCCCAATAGGGTGTAGATAGTCTCCTTTGACTAGTTGTCTAAGGCCTTGACATAAGGCATCCCGAGGGAAGTAAACCTTCTTGGCCATCTATCAGCAATGGCACTCACTTCAATTCCTCTACTCGTGGAGGCATGATTGGTATTGGTGTATTTCTTATCCTTGTAACCACTTGTATTGTTGTTGTAAGTGACCTTGTTCTTTCCTCTTTGGAGTTGGTTGTCTTCAATGGCAATGCCTACTTTAGTTAGTTGAGCATAAGTAGTTATGGACTGAAATTTCATGTGTTCACGATATTCATATGCCAAGTTCTGGACCAACATTCTAGTTTGATGTCTTTCAGATGGGCGATCAATCATTTCAGCAACCTTAGCTCTCCATCTTCTCACAAAATTGGTGAACCCTTCTTTATCACCTTGCTTGGTGATGTCCAACTCTCTTAATGTCATGGCAGGCAAGACATTATCAGCATATCTCTCGAGGAACAAGGTGGATAAATCTTTCCATTTTTGCAATTTTTGGGTGGGCAACTTGAAGAACCAGGCCTTTACAGCGGGGTCAAAGATTTGGGGAAAGAGGTGAACATACATCTCTTGTTCAATGTCTCGGAGGCTTAATGCAGTAGTGAAAGCTCTAATGTGATCTTGTGGATGGTCAGTTCCTTTAAAGGTGAGAATTTCAGGCATGGAAAACTTAGTGGGCATTTTTTCCTTGATGTGGGAGCATAGCCTTTAGAATTGATGAACATATCATTGAAGACACGACTTTTGCCTAAGATAGATTCAATTCTGTTCAGCTTGGCTTGAAGCTCTTGGACCTCTTTAGTAGAAGGCTCAGTCTTTTCCTCGTTGGGCTTGGGCTCATCATCATCCCTAGCAGGGGGATCCAACTTGGCGACACAGGCTTCCATATCAGTGAATCTAGCATTTATGGCGACCAATTGGGCTAAAAGGTCATCCATCTTTTGGCCAGCGGTTTTCTCAGCGTTTCCAGACATAGCAGACTTAGGTGAAGTAGGTGGTGAGACTTGAGGTGACAATGGCGGTGTGCGAAGGTAGTCGAGCCAAATGAGGCCCACAAACTGTGCTTGTGGTGAAGGTTCGAATGACAATTTGCAGACCAATCACTTGCTGGACTCGTCCCTCTCCTACTTCCTAGGACCGGGATCTTTACTCCTACCAATTCTGGACATAAAAAAGGCTCATTTAAAAAAATAGGAAGTAAATGGAAAACTCCACAGAATAATGATTTTATTTTAAAACAAACGTGGGGTGAGAATCTAGCACTAATCCTCAACATGGTGATCTTTGGGAAAGACGCGATTTTATGTAAATAGAATATTCTAGTCAATGATCTTTCGACTTTATTAGAATAAAAAATGTACTCTTGACTTGTATATGAGATAAAATTCCCTAATTTAAGAAAGGAAGATATACTATTGACTTGCATATCGAATAAAGTAAGACTCTTTTTTTATTTTGTGAAAGATCATTGACGGGAATATATTATTGACACGAAATCTAATTCATATGGAAAGGAACGTCTTCCTAGTATGGTCACTAGCGTCATCAGAGTCATGCATGGATTCTACTTCCTAAAAAGAAAAGATCCTAGACTCTATTGGTAAACTTGACAAAACGCACAAGCAAACAAAAGGGAAATCTTCCCTAACCAGGACTCAATAAAAAAATCCTAAGGGGAGATATAATCCTAACATTCTATGGAAATTAATCATATAGCAAGGAAACAATCAATAATAATATGGCAAGTAAATCAATTAGCACCTTGATATGGACTATGGCACTAATGCAATATTTTGATAGAATCTATGGTTGGATAGGGTAACCCACGAGCGGATGCGTTTCGTCATCTATGGGGTGCATAGTAAAACTAAACATACCGTTTCACACATCTCGAATGGAAACATGTAAATGCCATGGGGCGAAACACCACTATGTGCAAAGGTAATTTGGACCGAGTGGGTCACCGGCCTAAGTCATATAAAATGTTCCAAATGGTAATTCCTGTTTATAGTGTGGTGATGTATTTCGACATCTTGCGATGATAACGCATGCAATATGAATGATATGAATGCAAAGCAAAGAAAGTAAACACATACAGTAATTGAACCAAATAGCTAAAATGAATTGTTGACATAGATAGGTGTTCGAATTACACCTTCTTGTTAATTATCCCAAGTGAAGTCGCCACTGTAAGAACCCTCGCCTTTCCGGGATAATCGAGATATTTAGTTGGAATTAATGGTTCTTAAATAATACGTCAAAAATGCAATTTAAATTAATTATGGGGAATAACGATTTGCAAACAAAGAAGTCGCCACCAATTTTTAGGAAACAATTGGAAACCATCAAAAAGTGCACCCAATTCCTATTGGGAATTGACTCATGCCCATGGGGACTAAATATTGAGTTCGGGAGTGTAGGTACGAAATAAACAAAACGAATCTCATCTAAATCGCCCGAATAAACAGCCTCTACTAAGCCTATCATGTCAAATATTTATTTATACTATGTAGTTCCATATAAGTCCGGTCATCCAAGATCCTATATTAACTAGGCGGATTAAAACCGAACAATTACCTATGTTATCACTTTACACAATTATATCCAATTTACATGCACACTATTACCAAGCATAAACAAGAGATAAAGCATTAAATTAACGCTCCAACCTACCGCACTTTGCTAAACGCGCCAAGTATTGCATATGCACATCAATAAATTTGTTAGTAACTTCAAAGGAAGAACAATGCAAAAATATCAACTTTATACTAAAATAAACCCAGGAGGTTGCTATATGCATGTACAAACTATATAAAGATGCAAACTTGCATAAACTAATAAAAAGATACTAACTTTAAATTGACTAGTCATGCATAATTATGTACAAAAAACCAAGCATGCAAATTTATTCAACCATAATCAAAAGCTAAACAAAAAATGATTATAAACAATAAGTAAGAGATTTAGTAAAGAATTTAGGCCCTCAGGATGGTTACCTGGACGTTCTATTCGAACGGGACTAGTAAATTTAGAATGTCTCTTCAATCTTGGCTGCTAGGTTGGGTGCAATGGCTTGCTTGAGTCTTTAAAATCTGAATTCTCTATGATTAGGGGAAATTTGTGCTCTCAATGCTCAGTGGCCACACGGAAGGCCGCAAGGGCTCAGCGGCATGCCGCTGGGCCTAGTGGCTGCCCAGAAGGCCTCGCTGTCACGCGTGTGCCGCCGGGCTGACAGCGTCAGCCGTGGGCCTGGAGGCGCGCGCGTGACTAGAGTTTTTTGACTTTTTGTGCTCAGTAAATTAGGAAATTGCCCTTGGGCTGACCCAAGGGGTCGGGATTGAACGATTTTGACTCAAATCTTCGAGACGCGATATCTCTTGATCCAGGAACCTGATCAAGGCAAGGTCAAAGGCGTTGGAAGCCTTATAACAAGGGCTATACAAAGTCTGAGGTTTCAAGAAATTTGGTCGAGACTTCCGAGCAATGTCCTTTTCTTCTTACGTCCATGTTAATCCATTACCATCATCATCGGGCGTTGCGGTGCCAGGGAATGAGAACCGATTAGGGTGTCTACACATATATATAGCACTGTAGGTGAACCCTGTCCAAAATATATTGCTTCACGTACATTAGGGATTACGTTCCCTCTGAAAACCCCCCATGAACTCTGCACTGATACATCATAGGAGACTAGGAGTATATGTCACGGTATAATTACACGAGACTATCCTAGTGTTCTTAATTAGCCTTACATGTGCGGATCATAAGACACAAAGTCTAGGGGTACTTGTATAACCCCTTAATTAGTGTGTCCCTGCCATTAATTCAATCCAAGCCTTCCCTTACCATGACTGCCAAAACAAAAGTAAGCATCTGGTATTTTTTCAAGCACATAAGAGAATAAACCTCAAAACTTTCCTGATTCCCAACCAATGAAAAAAACCGCTTTAGCAAAGGCGATCTCTTCCCTTGAGGAACAGAATATTATACAGGAAGCAGGATAGTGACCTTCTTAACCTGATACAAATACATAGATTTCTCAGCCTTTTTGTGTAAAGTTAAATCTTACTGAGTTGAGAAAGCTAAGAGAATCCAATTGAAAGCATATAACTGGTTATATTCCAAATATCACAAATGAAATGTTTGGCTGAATAGAGAACTAGTTACCTCACTATATGTGGCGACTAGTTTGTGGCAATGATTCTCAACGACAAACTTAGTATCCGATGCAGAGCATATGCCAAAAGAATATTATGTTGTCATTCTGATAAAAAGCAGTGAGTTTTGATTTTTTTGAACACAATCTTTTCCTGTGGAAAAAAAAAAACTAAAAAAAAAGGGAAATAGGGGAAGCTTGATCAATGGCTTGGAAAGAACAACGTCGATGATCAGTATAAGATCACATGAGAACATGACATATCTTTAGTTTTATTCAGTGTGCCCAACTTTTAACCTCTGGTTACACTAGTATAAATTGCCACTTCAAGTGAAGGGTTATTGCGAGGGAGTGGAGTCCTTAGTGAAAAAACATGACAAAGGTTCAATTCATGGATTTTTTTCATAGGGGTGTTTCTATTTGCATATATATATATGTGTGTGTTTGTGTGTGTGTTTGTTGGAAATAGGTAATCTGCATCCTGAGGCTCAGATCGATGAAGCACAATAGTTTTTCAGTGCATGTCCGAGCCTCTAGATGCATATGATATGTTTCTTGCCAAGGCCGCTAGCATTTTCCCTCCCAATAAATTGTATCCAGACTGAAATGGTATATGCTTCTTCGTCGCCCTAATGTACTTTTGTAAAATTTGCAAGTGCGCATGCATATTAGCTCGTTTTGGAGCATCATGCATGCATGGGGAAGGTCAAAGTGTTTCAACTATTGTAATTGCTTTTCTTCATACACTCCGATACTTTTGCAGGAAGAAACATATGCTAAGCCTTTTACTTCATACATTCATTTTAATTTGGAATTTTTATTATCTAATTTAATTGCCTTGTTTGGAGCTAATAACAAACAACCCCGAGCTTGGGAATCAAAAGCAAACTCCTGTTCTGAAAGCAGTACTAGGAATGTAGGAACTTATGCAGAATAGTCGTGCTGACAATAGAAAGAACATGTGTAAGTGTTGCAATCTTATGTTCACAACTAACCTTCCATGAAAGTTAAACTACATGTACAGAATATTGACAGAGCGTGCATTAAGGGGTTATTTCTGTAGGATTAATAATATTAAAAGGTTAGTTAAAAATACACATTTTCACCAACTAAAACATTGAAAGATAAGTACAACATATCCCCTCTATAAAATTCAAAGATAAGTAGAATTTACATCCTAATAAAAGGAATTCACAACTAACAATCTAAAAATTTAGTGAAGGAAAATCCATCTGAATTTTCTCTCTCTTATTTTGTTTGAGGGCATATATCAATTGAGGAACATACAATTAGTTTAAAAGAGATCAAAGCTCCAATCAAACTTCAGAAATATTAGAAAAAAAATAAAGGGGGTTAGTTTTTTTTGGTTCAATTTTGTAACAAGAGAGGGGATTTTGGTTACATTTATTTATCTTTTCCAAAAAAAAAAAGAAAGGACAAAAATGGGAAACATGAGACCAACATCGTTGTTGTGTCTGGTTTTGGTCATTAGTATGGGGCTCCTAATGAACTATCATGGTGCATATGCGGAACCCGAGCATAAGCACATCAACATTGATTTATGCAAAAGAATTCCTACTCCTCCTGGTTGCAATCCGAACCCAGGTGACACCAAACGTGTACCGGTTGGGTCCTACTCTCGTGGTTGCACTGACGGTCAACGGTGTAATAGAGATTGAAAGATCCCCTTAATAATGTTAAAATATTTAGGTTGGATTTAGAGCAATGCTCATGCATATATTTGAAAATGTGAATGAGACATATAGAGGAAAGTTTCTAAAATCAACCTAAATATTTAGCTCATATTCTTTTTTTCATTTACTTGTGTAATCCTCCTATTACATTTCGGCATTAACCAGAGTGTTTATCTCAAATATTAAAACAACTATGTATTCTTCATTCCTTATAAAATAGGTCATTTTAAAAAAGACCATTGTTATTGCCAGATCTTAAAATACTAATGTCAGGTTCACTTTTTTCATGTTTGCCAATTTAAACCTTCGTTATAAAAAGGCAACTTAAATTACTCCCCTTAAATTTACAATACTTTGTACAATTTCTTCTTTTACATGCTATGTAATATATATCTTGGGAAGTAATATCATAAAAACATCAACAACATTATTCTTGCACCAAATATAGGAGTACTAAACACCATCAAGTTATTCACGGGGATTTCCATCAAAAAGCCGGCCAATAGCCATTGTTCCACCATAAATATATTGAGAAGTCAATGTATGGTGCTAAAAATGTATTATTGGACAAGCTAAGATTATAAATATCAATAATCCAAACCGAGCATAGTACTTGGCGTGTAAAAACTATGGCCATCCACTGAATATTTTTGAGTTTGAGACTAGTTCATGCTTTAGTAAATCATGTTTAATTAGCGTCTAAAAATTATCCAAAGATGGGAAACATGCTTCAGAACATCGTCAATCTAATCGAAAATCAAATTGGCGTTCGTTAATTGGGATCAAGAAAACAATCAGCAACTTTCCATGATCATGGTATTTCTCTGATGGATCTAACATTTTGTATATTTGACAAGACATTTCTGCTGATATTATTATGATAGGGACTTTCTTAAATATTTAATAAGTTGGAAAGCAAGTGTACAAAACTATATACGGAAGAGAGAGAGTGTAATTTGGGTTGCCTTTTATCATAAAGGGCTGACATTAGTTGTAACACCCCCGAATTCGCAATAATTTTCAGAGAACTATCGACGTCGCTATCCACGACTCGACATCACTGAACCGTCACGGACCCAAGGGTTGTTACTGCAACAATTATCGCTAAGGAGTAAATGCTAAGCAGAAAGGAAAACTAGGTGTCAAAGGAAGCATCTAAACAAATTAAACATGATTATCTGAGTTGTCTATCAGCGGTCTTAAGTCCATTATAGTTTTATTACAACTTTGCCTTCAAGGGCACAACCAAAATCCCGAATAATCCAAAGTAACTAATAATCAATAGTTCTAAAGAAACGACCCACATTCAACCTTCTAGCAAACCGTCCTCACTTAGCTACACCTGCACTTTGGTTTCCGTGACGGAAACAAGGTACAGAAGAAAAAGAGAAGAAACAAAAGAAAATAAAAATCAGATAAACTGAATAAACGTCGTTCATACCCAGTAAAAACACTTTCGCAAACCTTACCTGGGTTTTAGAAGAATAATTGAAATTCATTTGCATGCACAAGTAGTCATACAATCAAGCACACACATACTCAATATTCAATTACATGCAATTCTTGCTTTAGTGATCATTCGAACACAAATAGATAAACCATCTTGATTAGAGTAATCAGAGAGCGAATAGAACAACAATTACCCATACTGTTCATAGATAGATATAGACATGCCATGGACTTATTCTAGTGTATACTCACACTACCTCTAACATAATAATCGATATGTAGAGAAATTAACAATGGGGAATGATCCATCCCGAACACACTACGAGGTGCCCATAGAAGTAACTTGGGAATCACGCATTCCTAGACTACAACGCGTAAAATGTAATCTCGATATCACTGAAAGACCTGCTCCTACCTTGCCACGTCGTAATTTTTTTTTTCTTATCAGCCACGTCGTAATTGACGGACGCGAATTGCACGAATTTCCTTCCTCCTTTATTCTTTTCCTTCTACTCTTATGTATGGCTCGATCAATTCACTGCTTGCTCTGTTGCAATTCTGAGAACTTAGAGCTCCAAAACCTAAAAATCGAATTCGATCTACAAAATTCAACACACAAATCAGAAATTTCAGAGCTCAAAACCCTATAAACTAGATCTGTAGACATGTTCTTGTATTTCGAGCATGGAAACAAAATTCATCAGCAACAATTCATCAAATCAAACATCCTCATGTACATAATTTTATTAATCATTCATGAAAATGATTGGAAATATTAGATTGGTAAAAAATGAAATTTTGAGATGAATTTTTGTACTAATTCGAGCAAATCATGGCACTTTATGCTTTTGCAATAGGAGAATCGATTATGGAAATTTAGCAAACTCAATCGTCATTGAGAGGGGAGATTATACGATTCAATCACCTTTTGAATTCATTAATGACAGGAAGAATTGTGCAAAAGACAAATAATGTCAATGCTCTCAGTTCTGAATTCAACAGAAAAGAGGTGAGTTATTGATGAATACTTTTTAAATTTAAAGAATGTTATTATTTAATTCTTCACAAGTAGGCAAAGAATCTGAAATTCATTATACATGCATTAAAATTCATTGAGAATAGAAGGTCGAACTCAGCGATAATATATCTAAAAAGTCATTGTCAATAAAATTGAAGATTTAGTCGGTCACCAGAAGATATTTATCGTTAAAACAGGTGAAATTCATTTGGGCATAAATGAAATTCATTGAAAATAAAAAGATTGGAATTGAGTTTCAAAGAATATGAAGTTTGTTATAAATACAATTGAAATTTGTCATTAATACATTTGAAACATACACAATATGAAATTCATTAGCATGAATATTGAAATTCATTGTGACACTATACGATATTCATTGAAAAAAATAAGGATAAATTGGCAATTATTTCTGAAATTCATTACAAATATAGCTAAATTCATTGGAATACATTATGAAATTTATTGATAGAACATATGAAATTCATTGATGCACAATATGAAACTCATTGAAATAAAAGATAGAAAACCAATGACAAAATCTGAAATTCGTTATAAATTAATTTTGAAATTCTTTGAGATACAAGATGAAATTCATCGGGATACAATATCATATTCATTAAAGAAAAAAACTAGAAGTCAGTTGCATTGATATGAAAGTCTTTTTCTTACCATTGGGCTAAACTCTATAAACTTCTGTTGTTGTGTTGTTTAGTGTGTGTGCTTTAGTTTGATTGATTCGAGCAGTTGCATTGATTTGAGATCACCTCTGCCGTTATTCCGACACCAGGCCCACAAGTAGAGAGCATGTCGTAATGGATGTGATTGATAGGGATTATGGCTGCTGGGGTGAGACGCATCTAGCTCAACATTTGAGTGCAGATGACATGAAGATAGTGAGACAAATCCACTTAGTGAACGCTGGCCTGAAGATATGAGATTTTGGTAGCCAACTAAAAATGGGGTGTTCACAGTGTTGGCTAAGGTAGTGGGTGCCATAGTGCACAATGGAGGTGAGGATGATTTTTGGAATGTATCTGGAACCTAAATGCGCTACAAAAACTAACACATTTTGTTTGGAGGGACGAGGGCGTCTTTAGGTAGCTTGGCTGTTCGTGGAAGTATCCATTGTCGTCGTGTGGTAAATGATTCATTTTCTTTAACTTGCTCAATAATACAGGAAGGATGTTGGCTGCTGTATCAGAAAACTCAGGGAACGTTGGGCAGTGTAGCAGGCTGAATTATTTGCAGCAAGAAAATACCTACAACTCACCTAACAAATGAAGTGATCTCATGTAGCACTCGTGTGATGCTCAGAGCCTTGTTCAGAAGTTGCCGCAAAAGGACTTTGCTCGTACAATTTGATGACATTTATTTTTGTAGTTTATCGTTTGTTTATCGTGTTTTAGCCATGTAAAATGGGTGGGGAATGTTGTTGCTCATTTAGGTGCTCAGTTTTTCCGACTCTTGAGAGTGAACTTATGTTTGTAAAAAAATCTACCCATTGTATCATTTCCTTGGCGGAGCTCAATTATCCGTTTGAATAATACACTGTTTTCAATATTTCAAGTTCTTTCTTTTAATTCATTATTTTTTCGCCATAATTGCAATTCATTATTGAATGATATCATTGATATGTAGTTCAATTTAATGAATGTACACTCCAATTTAAATGAATCTACAATTGAGTGCCAATGAATATCCAGGTTATTTCCAATGAATCCACTGCTTATTTTCAATGAATTACCATTTTAGTTTCAATGAATATACTACTTATTTCCAATGAATCTACACATTGATTTCAATAATGTAGCTAGCAAAATGCAATCAATGAGTAGGATTTGGGAGTCGTCAAGCATAAAAGTTATAGATGACTCCATATGGTTGTTGTAAGCCTATGTAGGAGTTGAACCTACATCCTTTGTGCCATTGCATAAATGCTCTCCCATTTGAGCTAATAGGCTAGAATATGCAACATGTCTATGAATAAGAATCTCTTGAAGATTAGTTTAATTAACACTTGCTACAAAATAAGATCAAGAGAAGGGATATCCTAACAGCTTCTTGCATATACTTTGTAAACTGAAAATAAAGTCATTACTTATTTCATAAACGAAGCAACTGATTAATTTTGTAAAGTAAACCGGTTGCCAAGATGATCTCTAAGATATTGATGTTTAGTAGTGAGGGTAGGAAGATTTCTATTGCGAGAACAAATCTGTTTGTTTAATGTCTAGTAAAAAGATATTACTTCTTATACTGCATGTACTTCTTTTCATGGGATTGGAATATGAATTTGGTCTTTTTTAGGCATTGATTTGGCAACTGCTGGGTCTTTCATGTTGTAATTGTGCTGGGTGAGGCACTTATTTTGAAGTGATTCTGCTTAAGAACACAAAGTAACTCAAAATGTGAGAAAACAGAACGACATCCTGGACAACAAGGAAGATGCAAGTGATAAGAGAGGGGTATCAGAAAGAATATCTCGTAAGCTGCCCAGAAGAACAAGACATTCAGGATTGCCAGGTAAGCACCGAGGATAACCCCAGTCGCAAAGATTTCCCTGAGGTTCCAGACCACAGGGCAAATCAATAACCTTGACCTGTTTCTCCGCTGGGGTAGCAACAATCCTTGGTTGACATTCCTGGCCACTTGAACGTCGGAAGAACTTGTTTGGTGTTTTTGCACCTAAGTTTTCGGTATGTTCCTCGACCAATGCTTGCTGGTTTAACAATGAAAACATGGAGTAGGATACGGACTCCAAAAGAAAAGAAATATTTTAGTGCATGTTCTTAGAAAATAAATTACATGCAGTCTCACAAATTCATCGATCAAATCCAACAACTAGATTCATCAAATCCAACAACTAGATTCATTGGCAAACAAAGTGAAATTTCATTGCAAAATAGGACAGAAATTCATTGTAAATACAACTGAAATTCATTGAAAACTAAAGTGAAATTAATTGCAAAATAGGACTGAAATTCATTGCTCTAATAAACATGAATGGAACTTGAAACACAAAATCAATTATAATTCTTATCTTGTTATGATTGAGCTCTGATCAGCTTTCTATTGTAGGTCAAAGCTGCTAGAAGGTTCAAGAAACCTAAATGCGCAGAAGGGATCTCTATTTCTAACATTACAATAGGATAGTTAAGGACTATAACCAGTACGTGATGTATAACTTGGATCGTGGATACACAAGGAGCTAAACCTTGTCTATGTAAAGGTGTGATATCAGCATTTTGTTCATATCAAACTATCAATGTAGTAGTAGTAATCCTACTTTAGGTTCCATGTATAATTTTATTTAATAGGTTTATTACTCTTTTAAATTCCATATTGAATGCAGAATTTTGTGGTTGTTTCTTGCAAACAAAGTGAAATTCCTTGCAAAATAGGACTGGAATTTATTACAAAAACATATGCAATTCATCGTGCACACATCAACTAAGAATTGAAATCAACAAACATAAACAAACATAATTCCAACACTCTCTATAACAACACAATTAGTAAGATTCAATTACACTATAGAATATAAAGAATTTAAAAAATAAATCGCTATAGAATAAACTTGAATGAAACTTCAAACCCAAAATCAAAGCAATTCTAAAAACTAAAAACGTAAAAAATAAAAATAATTAACCACAACACACAAAAACTATACCTAAAAAATTCAGCACTAACCTCTTATCACTAACATGAATGATGTCATCCAAATTTCAACCCACACTATCCTTCATTTGTAATGTCCATGGCATAAGACCTGAAAAACAAGTAAGCAAGAAAGTTAAACCAAATCTAAGCGCGAATTAGGGCTGCAAAACGAAAACAAAACTCGAATTTCAGCCATATAACCAAAACTAAGCTTGAATTAGAGTTGTAAAACAGAATTTAAGACAAAAACAATTAAAATCAAAATAAAGAAGACGAAAAGATGCAAAAAAAAAAAAACACAAACCGTTGATCAATTTTGTGATAACACACCACGAAATTCTGTGCAATTTTTCAAAACCCTTGATTTGCAGTTTGAGTTTGAGATTGAGGTAGAGAAAGAGCCAGAGAAAATGGAACCATGAAATCACATTTTCTCAGAGATAGTTTATCTGAAAACGTAAAAAGGAAAGAGAGAGAGAGAGAGAATGGGTCGGTGGGCTAAGCGAGATATTAGGGGGGGAATGGGCTGGTGGACTGGTAGATTGAGTGAAAGAAGGATAGGATATGTTATAAAAATTGGGCCGGGATTACACTATACTATAAACATGAGATTAGGTAAAAAATTGCGCCTAGACTATATCAATTAGATAAGTCTCGATAGCTCGACTACTCCTAGGGATCCATTAGGAGTTTTATTCTCATTTAATTCAATTCACATACTTGCATTGATTGACCTAGTGGTACAACGAGACCACGACATACTACTTCATTTCATGCTTATGATAATGAATGACAATAACGAATAATGACATAAAGGCATATTAACAATAATCATGCTTTATATATGTCTAACGAACTTTCGGCAGCACTTCGGCAGTAAGTCATGATATCCAAAAATCACACTTTCACAAATAACATCCAACAAATATAAATAGGTGCCCATTAGCACTCAATAATAACCCATTCCAAATAGCACATATTATTATATCATAATAATATTAGAAATTCAACATCGCCATAATTAAACATTAATTAGCATTTGAAATAATTAATTAACGAAACTTCATAAACTCATCATACTCACTATAGATCATATTTATAGAGAAGAATATAACTCATATTCTCATAATTAACGACGATATAATTTAACCATGCGTAGCATATTAAATTCACAAATAATTATCAATTAGCACATAACACATCAAAATAGTTTTGATGGGGCTTTGGAAAGAGGTAGGTACAATCGCTTACCTAAAAAACGCTCACTTAGCAGTAGGTGACTTGACTAATCACAACCCGATCACGCTTATCAGTTTGGTCCTAATTAAAAATAATTACCGAGACATAATTAGTAAAAAAGAAAATCTAAACAGTACTGAAATTGTAAACTAATATTGTTATTAAATTCCTTGATTTATTCCAACCAATCTAGGTTATTGAAAATCCGGATTCGGACTCCGAATGAGTACTGAAAAATATAAACAATTATTGAAAAATACTGAAAATACGAATTTAATTAAAACGAAAATACAAAATTCGAAACCCTAACTTATTGTGCAAATCTCGACCACAGTCACCAACAAGGGAACCCATGGTCGGACCCACCATCATCACCACCCACCTGACCACTGTGGTCAGTGGTTGTTGGCTCGTCAGCGACCAGCGGCAAGGAGAGAGAAAGAGAGAGAGTTTGCGAGAGAGAGAGAACACGGGAGAGAGAGAACAAGAGAGAGAGAGAGAGAGAGAGAGAGAGAGAGAGAGAGAGAGAGAGAGAGAGAGAGAGAGAGAGAGCGGGGAAGGGGAGCAGCAGGGCGGCGACTTGGCGACGCCGGGGTGATGCGGCCGCGCCCAGCAAGGGGTCGGGGAGAGAGAAACCGAAAGGGGAGAGAGGGAAATAAAGAGAGAGAAGGTGGAGGGCTCACCGGCGGTGGCCTCCTGGTGGTTCTCCGGCGATCAAGGGCCGAGCAAGGGGAAGGGGAAGGAGAGTGCACGACTGAGAGAGGGAGAAAAAGGTAGAGAGAAAGAGAGCCGTGTGTGTCGTGTGAGAGGAGAGAGAAAAGAGAGAGAATGGGTTTTTGGCTCAGTTTGGTAAACTGATCAACTGACCCATCTCTTAGCTTATATAGGTGTCAGTCAAGGAAAGTCAAACCTTACTAGAATTAGGATTATTTTCAGATTTAATGCTCAATTAAAACGTAATAAAACTAATCAAATGCTAGTTAAAACTAATTAAAACAATATGAATAAACCTCATTCATCTACGAAAATCATTTTAATTAAATCCCTCCATTTGATAATTATAAATTCCGAAATTCACATAATAATAATTAATATTATTATGGCTTAATTTGAGTAAAACGAATCATTAAATAAATATTCGCTTTAAATGTCCGAAAGTATTTATAAATGAATTATGATCGATATTATAATTATATAAAATATTGGGGTATCACATTCTACCCTCCTTAAAAGAAGTTTCGTCCTGAAACTTGAAACATGAAGTAAGCACTTCTCAACAACGAAACGAGTTTACCAATAGGAAGGTATAAAATAATTTGAGGACAACGACAATGCAATGCGTGTACTACGGTTGTGATCTAAGTCGATTAGCAATGCAGCATGCGATGCTAGAACATACAACTCGTGCAAAGCGGTAAACAATTTACTAGGTGTGACATTCTACCCTCCTTAAAAAGGGTTTCGTCCCGAAACTCAAATGGAATTAGTACCTTCAAGAAAGAGTTCTGGGTACTTTTCACGCATCATGGATTCAACTTCCCATGTTGCCTCTTCTTGACCATGACGGGACCAAATATCTTTCACAATCGGAATTGTCTTTGTGCGAGTCGAGCGCTCTTTGCAGTTAGTGATCTCGATCGGACGTTCCTCATGTTGAACGACATGAGTTGGATCATGTACGTATCGCTTCAATTGAGAGACGTGAAAGACATTGTGGACTTTCTCAAGTTCCACAGGTAAAGCTAAATGATAAGAAACTTCACCAATCCTCTCTAGGATTTCATAAGGTCCAATGTAACGAGGACTCAGTTTCCCCTTACGACCAAAACGCATAACGCCCTTGGTAGGAGATACTCGCAAAAGTACCTTACTTCCTACCTCAAATTCTTCAGGTCTACAACCTGTATCTGCATATGATTTCTGGCGATCTTGTGCACTTCGCATCTTCGTCTGAATCACCTTCACAATGTCGACAGTCTGTTGGAGATAAGCAACTGCAATCTCGCCAATGTCGTTCCAACACACAAGCGATCTACACTTCCTTCCATACATGGCTTCATATGGTGCTCGATTGATGCTAGAATGATAGCTATTGTTGTAAGAAAATTCGATCAACGGAATGTGTTTATCCCACGAACCTTGATATTCGAGGGCACACGCTTGAAGCATATCCTCTAGAGTCTGGATTGTTCTTTCCGTCTGGCCATCTGTTGCAGGATGAAAAGCAGTACTGAACTTCAATTTGCTTTCGAAAGCTTCTTGTAATTTCTGCCAAAAGTTAGAGAGAAATCTCGAGTCTCTATCAGAAACAATATCTTCAGGTACTCCATGAAGTCTCATGACTTCCTTGACGTACGCGTCGGCCAGCTTCTCCATTTCCCACGTGTCATGCATTAGGATGAGTCGTGCAACCTTCGTCAATCGATCTACAACCACCCAAATGGCGTTGTTCTTCTTTTGTGTCAAAGGTAAACTCATGACAAAATCCATAGAAATCGACTTTCATTTCCACGTTGGAACTTCTAGTGATTGTACCATTCCACCTGGTCTTTTGTGCTCTATCTTGACCTTTTGACATGTCAAACATTTCGCTACAAATTCAGCAACATCTTGTTTCATGTCTTTCCACCAAAACACTTGGCGAAGATCTTTGTACAACTTATCTCCACCAGGATGTACAGAATACGGCGTATTATGAGCTTCACCCAGAATCTGACCTTTGATATCTGGGTCATTGGGTATGCAGACACGTTCTCTAAACCTCATAATTCCATCTTGGCCCAAAGTGAAGTCCTCGGACCTACCCTCGTCTTTGTGGTTTAGAATCCGCTGAAGATCCTCATCACCACTCTGTTTATCTTTGATCTCGTCTAGCAAGGTTGGTCGAACAGTGATACTTGCTAAGGTACACTGAACTCCACCTTGAAACACAATCTCCACCTCGAGACTTTGCAAGTCACGTATGATCTCCTTAGGAATCACTAAAGCGGTGTTTAACGAATGTCGAGTTTCCCTACTCAAAGCATCAGCGACTACGTTCGCTTTACCCTCATGGTATTGAATATCAATATCGTACTCCGTCAAAAGTTCTAGCCATCTTCTTTGGCGCATCTTCAACTCTTTCTACGTAAAGATATACTTTAGACTCTTGTGATCAATGAACATCTTGACTGCGGAACCATACAGGTAATGTCGCCAAATCTTCAATGCAAATACCACAACAGTAAGTTCTAGATCGTGCGTAGGATAGTTATCCTCATGCTTCTTCAGTTGTCGTGAGGCGTAAGCCACGACCTTTCCATGTGCATAGAAACACATCCTAATCCATGCTTAGACGTGTCATTGTAGATCTCATATCCTTCCGTTCCTGACGGCAATGTCAAGATAGGTGTACTTGTAAGACATTTCTTCAACTCTTGGAAAGCAGTCTCACACTTGTCGGACCATAAAAACTTTGTCGTTTTCTTCATCAAATTCGTGATTGGCTGCGCAATCTTTGAGAAACCATCCACAAATCGTCTATAGTAACCAACAAGTCGAAGTAAACTCCGAACTTCGGTCACGGTCGTTGGTCTTGGCCAATCTGTAACAGCTCGAATCTTCTTTGGATCAACGGCTACACCATCCTTAGACACCACGTGTCCTAAGAAATATATCATGTCTAACCAAAACTCACACTTAGACAACTTGGTGTAAAGTTGATGTCTTCGCAAAATCTCCAAAACAGTACGTAAGTGTTGTTCATGTTCCTCGATGTTCTTCGAGTAAACTAGAATATCATCTATAAAGACTACAACAAACTGGTCTAGGTAAGGGTGGAACGTACGGTTCATCAAGTCCATAAATTTCGCAGGTGCATTTGTCAACCCAAAAGGCATAACAGTGAACTCGTAGTGCCCATACCTCGTTCTAAACGCTGTCTTCGCAATATCAGGCTCAGAAATCCTCAATTGATGGTATCCTGATCGTAGGTCTATCTTTGAGAAAATAGACGCACCACACAGTTGGTCAAACAGATCGTCAATTCTGGTAAGTGGGTATCGATTCTTGATCGTGATCTTGTTCAACTCGCGGTAGTGGATGCACAGTCTCATAGTGCCATCCTTCTTCCGTACAAACAAAACAGGAGCACCCCATGGCGATACACTCGGACGTATGTATCCCTTTTGTAACAAATCCTCAAGTTGTGTTTTCAGTTCCTTCATCTTGGTGCCATACGATAAGGTGCTTTCGAAATTGGTGCAGAACCTAGAGCAAGTTCGATCGTAAAATCGATAATACGTTGCGGAGGCATTCCGGGAATCTCTTCGGGAAACACGTCAGCATACTCGGAAACTACAGGAATAGGTTGCGGAGCTTCCTTCTCGCGGTTCGTATCCACCACATGACATAGGTAAATCTCTTCACCTTTAGTCACTCACTGTTTAACCTTCATAGTAGTCATCACCTTCAGCTTAGGCTTGACCACAACTCCTCGGTAAGTGATCCTCTTACCTTTAGGTCCACGCAAAGAAACACGTTGTTCAAAGCACTCCAACTTAGCCCTATTGTAACACCCCAAATTTCCGTCCAATTTAAAACCATTAAAAATCACGAGTTGCAGCGGAAAAACTCTGGAAATCAAAAGCGTTACCGCCGTATTTAATGTTCAAATCAAATACAAGGCTAGATAGAAAAACAAGTGCTAGAAACCTCAATCCAACATACTAGATAATTAAATATTAACTATCTCTCAACTAACTTAAAACAGACAATCCAAATGACATAAAAGTATTAAACTTATTAATTCCCATGCAAGAGAATTAATCTCGTTACAATAATAAAATCCCAATAATACTAAAGTTTCAAACTAAACAATAAATAAATGTTTTTTGAAGATATACTATCTTCTGGGTACGCCTCCTCTCTAGCTCTACTCCTGGAGCTATAATCCTGTCAACCTACTCCCCCATATAGACAAATTCCATATAGGTTCATCATATGCCTACCATTGAAGAGAAATGAACAACAAACACAAGTAAAAAGAAAAATAACTAATCAGCGATGTTGAGGAATTCATAACCACATAATCCATCTCAATCTCCAATATTAAGTTCTCATGCTTACTTAAATCCAATAATCATGCTTTAAGAAATAAAGATAACATGCTTTAAAAATAAAACACAATAATCACCAAATAATAAATCCCATTATTTATTATTATCCATTAGCCAAGTCCATTAGAAACAAGAGAATCGCATGAATTGTCAAACCAACCGTAGTCGATTCAATAGGATCTTAGTCCCGTGCACAGTGGCAAAAGAGGGATCAACCGTCCCGGAGTATAGATGACTCCCGAAGTACTTCTAGATGTTCCTAAGTATGCATACCCTCTCTCAACCCTTAGGTTTACAAGAAGAACTATTTCGGAGAACCACTCGCCCAATTACTCAGTATGGATACAAGATTTCCAAAACATTGAGGCCATAACCAATGGAACCATTCAACGCTACAAGTGACAAATTCCCATTCGCATCCTTCGGTGGATCCATTACCAAAGAAGTCTTAACTCTCAATTCAATTGAATATGGTGATCACATAACAAGTAATACACATAATCTTGGCACTCAAGTAACACAATAAGGTTACAATTTCCGATGGCATTTTACATGAAAGAGCATCTAGGCCTTAATTCAAAACCACCTAATCAATATTCAATGTTCATATACCCTTATTGAAGTAACATGCTTCTAACATGATTCCACATGCTTACTAACATGATACAAAAATAGCATTTTCGAGCTATAACCAATTGAACAATTATTAACATAATTTTCGTTCAATAAACAGCAAATAAACATGCATCTCCTCACATGAATATTAATCAAGAAGACATTGCTGCACAAGTGAATTTCCAACATTTTATACATGCATTCACTATCATATAATTCTATACGAATCATCACAAGGAAATAAACATCAATTATTCCTTCTCAAATATTCACAAGTCCAAATATGAATTCACACACCTAATTCAATACTAGACAAATGAATACAAATCCCAAACGATATGAATTATGACAAAGAGATTACATAATTCATAGAGACATGAATTACCTAATCACACAATCAAATAACGTAAGTTTCTTACGTTCAAGCGCGATCAACAGGTCCTAACAAATTCACAATGTAACAATAGTCAAAACCTTGACTTCTAAACCACATTATTAGACTTTAAAGACGATTTAATTCCCTTAATTTAATTAATTAAGTTGCTGGAAATTTAGATACTCATGCATGCTCAAAGTTTCCAAAAAACGAATTTGCATAAACAAAATAGGAAACTTTCCAAAACCCTAAACAAGTCAACTAGTCAAAGCAAGTCAACACCCAAAACCACATCACCATCACCACCCATCACCACCGCTGACCGCTGTCAGCGACGGCTGGTGACGCCGGGCAGTCGCCGCTGCTGGCCGCAAGGCCAACAGTTCGGCAAGGTGCTGTCGTGTGCAGCACACGGCGCTGCCATGTTGCACCGAACCTTTTTTTTTTTTTGTTAATCAATTTAACAAACCCTAATCGAATTAAATCTAAAATACATAAATTTCCAGATTTAATTAAATTATAAAGATCTAACCTTTTTCATTCAAACTTGATTCAAGTTAATAAAAACCACAAATCAAACCCTAATCATGATTCTATCATGCAAAATTAAATGGAACCTAACAAACCCTAGATAAAACTAAATTAAGGTTTATCATACAAAAACTAGGGTTCATGAAAACATACTTGAATTGAATCAAAAAGCTTTTAATAATCAAAGGAAATCAATTTAGAATACTTACTTGAAAATTCAAGGGATTAAAATTGAGCAAGATGGATTGTGAAAAGTGATGAACTTCTCCTTCCTTTGCTCTAGGAATTTCGGCCATGAGGTGAAGAGAGAGAGAACGTGAGTTCTTTTTTTTTGTTTGGTAAAGAATCAGTTATGTGAGGAAGCTGAGTGTATTTAGGAACCAAATACACTCCTTTCTTAACTAAACCTATTCTTTCCTAAAAACTCTCCTGAATTCCCTCCAAATAATTAGGAAACAAACTTTTGAAAAATAAAAACTGATTTATTTCCCCATATTTTCGGCTCTTTAGCCGAAAATAATTGCCCAATTTGGGTCTTAATTATTTTCGGCCAATCCGAGTAATTAAGCACAATTTCTTCCTTTTTATTTTGGCCCAAATAATTTAATTAGGTCCAAAACTTAAACCCAATATTAATTAGGCACTTAAAACATTTATGAGCCCAATTAAATATTTTAAATACGAAATTTTATTTTCTTTTTAAGTAATTATTATTTTAAAATGAATAAAAATTACGGGGTATTACATCCTTACCCCCTTAAAAGAAGTTTCGTCCTCGAAACTTAGGATCACCACCAAAGTGAAACTAGTTCCATAAGGCGAAATTTTTCCAAGACACTTTCAAAGTTCAATACGCAACATGTAACTTGAAAGTTTAAAAGTTTCACACAACTTTTCCAAATAACAAAATGAGCATGATATGATGCAATGCAATGCAATGCAATGAGTTTTTCAGTCTTTGTTTCTTTTCTTTTGTGGATTGTTACACCCTTCCCCCCTTAAAAAGGTTTCGACCTCGAAACCAAGGTTAAGTACCTTGTTCGAACAGTTGAGGATAACGCTTGCGCATGTCAGCCTCAGTGTCCCAAGTCGCCTCTTCGACTTTGTGGTTAGCCCCCAACACTTTCACAAGATTGATCGTAGACGCACGAGTTTTCTTCGTTTTCTCGTCTAGGATCCTTACAGGTTTAGTTCGCTCCTCAAGGACTCGAACTGGTTGTTCTTCATAGGTAAGTGTGTCATCTAACACTACCTTTTCTGGGTTCAGCACATGACTCAGATCATGGTGATATCTCTTGAGCTGTGACACGTGGAACACATCGTGCACTTGCTCCAAATCCATAGGCATAGCAAACCTATAAGCGACCTCTCCAACTCTTTCAAGAATTTCGTAAGGTCCAATGTACTTTGGGCTAAGCTTCCCTTTACGCCCAAATCTCATAACTCCACGAGTAGGCGATACTTTGAGAAGTACCTTCTCACCCACTTGGAATTCCTCCATTCGTCGATGTTGATCTGCATAGGCTTTCTGTCTATCTTGTGAAGCCTTCATCTTCTCTTGGACAAGTTTCACTTGATCCACAGTCTCTTCGATAAACTCCGGACCTAAAACAAAGGTTTCACTTATGTCGCTCCAACACGTAGAAGAACGACACTTTCTCCCATACAACGCCTCGTAAGGTGCCCTACCAATGCTCGCATGGTAGCTATTGTTGTAGGAGAACTCAATCAAAGGAAAACTCTTCTCCCAAGAGTCCTTCATCTCTAGAGCACAAGCTCGTAACATGTCCTCCAATGTTTGAATAGTATGCTCCGTTTGACCATCTGTCGCAGCATGAAATGTTGTACTAAATTTCAATTTCGTACTAAAGTCTTCTTGTAATTTGTCCCAGAAATTTCACAAGAATCTCGTATCCCTGTCTGACACGATGTCTTTAGGTACTCCATGTAACCTCAACACCTCTTTCACATAAGCTGCGACGAGTTGGTCAATTGACCAAGTCTTCTTCATTGCAATGAATCTCGCCGTTTTCGTCAGTCGGTCGACAATAACCAAAATAGTGTCTTTGCCAGACCTCGTCTTTGGTAATCCAGTCACGAAATCCATCGAGATTAAATCCCACTTCCATCCAGGAATTCCTAGCGATTGAACAAGACCTTCAGGCCTCCTGTGTTCGATCTTCACCTTTTGGCAAGTAAGACATTTTGTCACATACTCAGCACATTCTCGCTTCATGTTCATCCACCAAAACTGAAGTTTTAAGTCTTTGTACAACTTATCACCTCCTCGGTGAACATAATACGCAGTTCCATGTGCTTCATCAATAATTTTCCTCTTCAGCTCGTCATTGTCAGGTATACACCAACGCCCCTTCATCTTGATCGTACCATCATCAAGGAACTCAAAATCAGGATGCTTCCCATCCTTTATCTTGACACGTACTTCCTCTAGAAATGGGTCATTAACTTGCAACTGTCGGATCTCATCATAGATCGAGGGTCGCACTACAAGTGCATTCAGTAACACTGCAGTCTCACCTTGTTGTACAACTTCTAGGTCCAACTTTCTGAATTCCTCACACAAGTCATACGGTAGTACCATCATGCTATTCACAGTGTGTGAAGTCTTCTTACTCAACCCATCAGCCACTACATTGGCCTTTCCCTCGTGATGCTGAATATCCATATCGTACTCAGATATCAACTTGAGCCATCTTCGTTGCCTCATATTCAACTCCTTTTGAGTGAAGATATACTTCAAACTCTTGTGATCTGTAAAGATCTTGCAACGAGCTCCATACAAGTAATGCCTCCAAATTTTCAAGGCAAAAATCACAGCAGCTAACTCCATGTCATGAGTAGGGTAGTTCTTCTCATGCACTTTCAACTGGCGAGAGGCGTAAGCAACCACGTTGCCATTCTGCATAAGCACACACCCCAACCCATTCTTAGATGCATATAAATAAACATTGTTTGTGTATAGTGACGCATAATCAAGACTAACACTGTAGTCAAAACAACATTCTCTAGCCAAAACTCACACTTTGAGAGTTTAGCGTACAGCTTCTCGTTTCGCAACACTTCTAGAACAATCCTCAAATGTCTTGGGTGTTCCTCCTCGTCCTTTGAATACACCAAAATATCATCAATAAACACGACCACAAAACTATCCAGATATGGTCTAAAGGTGTTATTCAACATCTCCATAAACTTGACAGGTGCATTAGTTAACCCAAATGGCATAACAATAAATTCATACTGCCCATACCTTGTCCTAAAGACAGTTTTCGCAATGTCGACCTCATCAATTCTCAGCTGATGATAACCAGATCTCAAATCCACCTTTGAAAACACTCCAGCTCCTGGAGTTGATCGAACAGGTCTTCTATTATTGACCCACTTCTCTACCTAGGATTGAAGTTAAGATACATCCTTAAACTCATTGATCACCTAAATCTTCGAGATCTCCCAATCTAGTCCACTCACATCCTTTCTCTAAGTGCTTCTTCTCCACTAACATGGAAATGATGTCTAATCCTCAATATTGTCCTTCTTAGGACACTCAAATGATCGATGCCCTAACTCTTGGCAATCGAAGCATCTAACCTTATTACCTTCACAATCATCTCCATGATGATTCTTATTGCACTTCTTGCAATTATAGGGTTTACCCTTCCAACCCCCATTATTCCTATGGCCATTTCCATTACTGTTCTTGCCATTTCCATCCTTGGAATTTCCACCCTCGTTGTGGTTATTTCCTTTGCATCATCTGCGCGATAAATGCATTAGACTGCGCCAAGGCTTGCTGCGACAGAGCAAGTTGCACTAATAAGGCTTACGCCATCTCCCTGTCCCTGACGTTATTGTTTTGATCTCCCATCGAACTATTCTAATTCTCTACTCTTTGTCTATTTCTTTTAGGTGGCATCTAGCGACCTAAAGGATCAACAAAAATCAAAGAAAAAGGATATTGGCTACCAATATCACACTCAGGTGCGATAATCACAACTAATATATACACTTAATTCATATATATGTTCAATAGCCAACTAGGGCTCTAGGCTCTTATTGTGTTCAAGCATGACCTCATCCCACTCTTGCATACTAGCAAGTTCAAATTTCAATTGACTTTGTTCTTTCTCATAATAAACAAATAACAATCAAAACGAAACATCCATGCCTTTTCATAGGCGCTTTCACAATACTCATGCTCCAAATAGCAAGTAAATCACACATTCCTTGCAAAATCAATCTCATAAGCCAAATAATCAAGTATTTGTTCTCAGAAAAGAGGACTTGTCACACCAAGCCTCCATAGCATGAATAAAGTAAAAACAATAACATTCTAAATTAATGTCAAAGCAATTGGCTCACAGGCCCAAATAAAGTCTCATGTAGTTTATTTCATCAAAACTAGATAAAACTAAGAACTACGCCTTCTTCGCGACCTTGGCGTCTTTCTTTTGGAGCGCCTCTTGGTAGATTTCACCAAGACTCTGGTCCATTTCGTTGAACAATTCCTTTTCGAGCTCCTTGGCCTCATCGACCACTTCCTCCTTATCCTCATTCGCAGGACTTGGTGGAAATTTGAACTTACGGTGGAGCTTGACCAACGCGAACTCCTTCATCTCGTAAATCTTGTCAATGATGCCAGGATACTTTGCGAAATAGTTCTTCGGCCAAAGCATAGCGCAACTAAGGATAGAGTCGAAACTCTCCTTGAACGGTTTTCTCGCATCATAGGATTGCTCCCACTCGTCATGGATCTTGTCTCTGAAAGCCTCCCAAATCTGATTATGTCCAAAAGCCTTGTACATAACATACGCCTTCATGCGTTGTGACCTCAAGTTAGACTTATCCCCATGGTAATCGTTATATTCCTTGAAGGTCATACGCGCCTCGGACTTGAAGTCGTGCAGACTCTTGTCCCCCTTCCATTGCAAAGTTCGCGGATCCCTGGGCGAACGACTCATCTGCAAATGGAAAACAACTCGTTAGTACTTCACTCGAGTACTTCATATAATACCAAAATAAGTAAACATAACCAATCAACTCATTTCGGCTTTATAAGGCTTTTATTCACATAACTTAAGTCTATTTAAATTTTTGACTATGAGCACACCATAATGATATACTTTTCCCAATACGTCATTCATACTCTTAGGACTTTGACCTAACAAAGGCTTCTAACTTAAGCTCTGATACCAACTTGTAACACCCCGAATTTCCGTCCAATTTAAAACCATTAAAAATCACGAGTTGCAATGGAAAAACTCTGAAAATCCGAAACGTTACCGTCGTATTTAATGTTCAAATCAAATACAAGGCTAGAAAGAAAAACAAGTGCTAGAAACCTCAATCCAACATACTAGATAATTAAATATTAACTATCTCTCAACTAACTTAAAACAGACAATCCAAATGAAATAAAAGTATTAAACATATTAATTCCCATGCAAGAGAATTAATCTCGTTACAATAATAAAATCCCAATAATACCAAAGTTTCAAACTAAACAATAACTAAATGTTTTTAGAAGATATACTATCTTCTGGGTAGGCCTCATCTCTAGCTCTACTCCTGGAGCTATAATCATGTCAATCTACTCCCCCATATAGACAAATTCCATATAGGTTCATCATAGGCCCACCATTGAAGAGAAATGGACAACAAACACAAGTAAAAAGAAACACAACTAATCAGCGATGCTGAGGAATTCATAACCACATAATCCATCTCAATCTCCAATATTAAGTTCTCATGCTTAATTAAATCCAATAATCATGCTTTAAGAAATAAAGACAACATGCTTTAAAAATAAAACACAATAATCACCAAAAAATAAATCTCATTATTTATTATTATCCGTTAGCCAAGCCCATTAGAGAGAAGATAATCGCATCAATTGTCAAACCAACCGCAGTCGATTCAATAGGATCTTAGTCCCGTGCACAGTGGCAAAAGAGGGATCAACCGTCCCGGAGTATAGATGACTCCCGAAGTACTTCTAGATGTTCCTAAGTATGCATACCCTCTCTCAACCCTTAGGTTTACAAGAAGAACTATTCCGGAGAACCACTCGCCCAATTACTCAGTATGGATACAAGATTTCCAAAACATTGAGGCCATAACCAATGGAACCACTCAACGCTACAAGTGACAAATTCCCATTCGCATCCTTCGGTGGATCCATTACCAAAGAAGTCTTAACTCTCAAATCAATTGAATATGGTGATCACATAACAAGTAATACACATAATCTTGGCACTCAAGTAACACAATAAGGTTACAATTTCCGATGGTATTTTACATGAAAGAGCATCTAGGCCTTAATTCAAAACCACCTAATCAATAGTCAATGTTCATATACCCTTATTGAAGTAACATGCTTCTAACATGATTCCACATGCTTACTAACATGATACAAAAATAGCATTTTCGAGCTATAACCAATTGAACAATTATTAACATAATTTTCGTTCAATAAACACCAAATAAACATGCATCTCCTCACATGAATATTAATCAAGTAGACATTGCTACACAAGTGAATTTCCAACATTATATATGCATTCACTATCATATAATTCTATACGAATCATCACAAGGAAATAAGCATTAATTATTCCATCTCAAATATTCACAAGTCCAAATATGAATTCACACACCTAATTCAATACTAGACAAATGAATACAAATCCCAAACGATATGAATAATGAGAAAGAGATTACATAATTCATAGAGACATGAATTACCTTTCACGATAGGCAATCACACAATCAAATAACGTAAGCACCTTACGTTCAAGCGCGGTCAACGGGTCCTAACAAATCCACAATGTAACAATAGTCAAAACCTTGACTTCTAAACCACTTTTTAGACTTTAAAGATGATTTAATACCCTTAATTTAATTAATTTAGTTGCTGGAAATTTAGTTACTCATGCATGCTCAAAGTTTCCAAAAAACGAATTTGCATAAACAAAATAGGACACTTTCCAAAACCCTAAACAAGTCAACTATTCAAAGCAAGTCAACACCCAAAACCACATCACCATCACCACCCATCACCACCGCTGACTGCTGTCAGCGGTGGCTGGTGGCGCCTGGCAGCAGCCGCTGCTGGCCGCACGGCCAGCAGCCCGGCGCTGCCGGCTTCTGCAGCACGACAGGGTGTTGCCGTGTGGAGCACACGGCCCTGCCTTGTTGCACCAAACCATTTTTATTTTTTATTTTTTTGTTAATCAATTTAATAAACCCTAATCTAATTAAATCTAAAATACATAAATTTCCAGATTTAATTAAATTATAAAGATCTAACCTTTTTCATTCAAAATTGATTCAATTTAATAAAAACCACAAATCAAACCCTAATCATGATTCTATCATGCAAAATTAAATAGAATCTAACAAACCCTAGATAAAAATAAATTAAGGTTTATCATACAAAAACTAGGGTTCATGAAAACATACTTGAATTGAATCAAAAATCTTTTAATAATCAAAGAAAATCAATTTAGAATACTTACTTGAAAATTTAAGGGATTAAAATTGAGCAAGATGGATTGTGAAAAGTGATGAACTTCTCCTTCCTTTGCTCTAGGAATTTCGGCCGTGAGGTGAAGAGAGAGAGAACGTGAGTTCTTTTTTTTTTTTGTTTGGTAAAGAATCATTTATGTGAGGAAGCTGAGTGTATTTAGGAACCAAATACACTCCTTCCTTAACTAAACCTCTTCTTTCCTAAAAACTCTCCTTAATTCCCTCCACTTACCACATATTTAGGAAACCAAATTTTGAAAAATAAACACTGATTTAATCCCCCATGTTTTCCGCTCTTTGGCCGAAAATAATGGCCCAATTTGGGTCTTAATTATTTTCGACCAATCCAAGTAATTAAGCCCAATTTCTTCCTTTTTATTTTGGCCCAATTAATTTAATTAGGTCCAAAACTTAAACCCAATATTAATTAGGCACTCACAACATTTATGAGCCCAATTAAATATTTTAAATACGAAATAAATTAAAAATACGGGGTATTACACCTATACTTGGCTAACCAGTCCATTCCCAATATCACGTCAAAGTCCTTCAAATCCATCTGAATCAAATCCGCGGGTAAATCGGAACCAGCTATCCTAATCGAACACTTTTCATACAATGCTTTACACTTAGCAATCGATCCTTCTGGCATCCTCATATTCGCACTATACACAGAACTAGGTTCTAATCCTATCTTAGATGCAAAGCATTTAGAAAGTACAGAATGCGTCGCACCACTATCAAACAAAACAAAACCGGGAAAAGAATGAACAAGAAAAGTACCAGCGATCACGTTCGGGTTTGCTTCTGCTTCATTGCGATTCATCACAAAAATTCTGCCATTAACCCCTCTATTGTTGTTGTTGTTGTTCAGCGCAAGATTAGCAGTAGCAGGAGCTTAAACTTGGTTGTTCACAGCAGGAGCAGCATTGTTGCGGTTGTTGTTGTTGTTGTAACCCCCGTTTCCACGGTAGTTACCACCATTACCACGATAGCCATTGTTATTCCCACCACGATTGTAGTTGTTATCGCGGTTCTGCCCATTAGCATTCCTACCTCGGCTCCAACATTCAGAAGCTTTGTGACCCGGCTTGTTGCATTCATAGCATTGCAACACTTCACCTCGGCAGTTCTTACCAGCATGCGTCTTATTACAACGAGTACAAGGCGTATTCCTTCTTGCTATTATCGTAGCTCGATGACTATTCAAGTCACGATTTCTATTTGCATTGTTCTATCCACCTTGGTAGTTGTTGTTGCCATTCGATCTTGGCCTCTTGTCGCCATTGTTTGACTGCGGTGGATTGCCTTAGTCGCGCTTGTTCTTTCCCAAATGCGTGTCACAACGTCCAACAATCCTCTCCTGATTCAGGGCCTTGTTATAAGAATCCTGAAAAGTGATAGATTGTCCAGTGACAAAACGTTGAATATCCCATTTCAGTCCGTCCTCGAACCTTTTGATTCGCTGGGCTTCAGTTGTCAGCAGATTAGGAGCAAAGATAGCAAGCTCGTTGAACTTGGCAGCATACTCGGCCACAGACAGCTTGTCTTGGCTTAACCCTTCCAACTCACGCTGCTTAAGGCGTCGTAGTGCACTAGGATAAAATCTAGCACGAATGGATACCTTAAAACGATCCCAATTAAACTTCGGCGTTGCAAACAAGTCAGTTCGCACATCGTTCCACCACTTGTTAGCTTCACCTTTGAGATAGTACGTCGCAGAGCTAATCTTCATGTTGTTAGGCCGACTCGTAGCCAGGAACATTTTTTCGAACTCAATGATCCAAGTTTCCAGCTTAGTTGGATCAGCACCACCTTCGAACGTAGGAGGTTTAAGAGCGTCAAAATCTCGGAAACTACGCGCTGCAGAGGCTTGTGCGGTTTCCATCTCTTCTTGGCGTGCCATTTGTCGTGCCATGATCTCGACCACATCGGTCAGACCATCCTCGAGTCTAGCGATTCTATCGGCGTTGGTTGTCATTACGCAAATCTGAGGATATAAAAGTAATGGTATGAACACCATTCACACAATTTGCACATCTCGACCCATTAAGGTCTAGTTGAGAGGAATAGGTTGTAATTGAAACCTTTCTCTTGACATTTAGCATATAGCATATAAGTTTCGAAGATCGACCTTACAGCGTAGGTCTAAGCAACATACTTGCTTTATTCTTCTCAGTTCTCATGCACAATAGTTCGATAGGCATGTAATACACTTTAGACATGTAAGTTTCCCATGAATAGACAAAGATGCTCATAATGCACATAAAGAGGCTCCATACTATTTTAGTAGGGCAATAGATAATCACAATTAGACATATTGATACGCTTTAGCACTTGGCTCACAAGAGAGTTGATAATGCTCAACAAAAATTTTGCCATAAATTCGACATGGATTTCCCATCATGTCACGACGATAAGAGATAGCATTCATGCTTTTAGTGAATCATGCAAATATGTGACACAACAATGATGTAAACAAATCATAACGGCTTTCCTTTAATCAAATGAAACAGTTTTGCAATAAGATAGATTACAAAATAAATACGAGTCAAAAATATTTGTTGCTTAGGCAACTACACACCATCAAACTTGACCACGCAGGGTCATCATAAAAAAAAGTGGCATAATGTTTCTAACCAAAACAACTAACTCTAGTCAATAAAATATCTAAACAACAACTGGGTTTTGCTTCGATCCGGGAGGCGTATCATCATCATCGTCCCTCCTTGGCTTCACTTCCCTACATGGAGTGTAAGGATGTCCATCACCTTCGAACTTCTGAGGCATGAAGCGCCTTCAAATGTTGTCCACAAGCTTGCACTTCTTGGACCAGCAACTCTGGCATATGTCCTTTGGAGTAGGTACTAGGACGTGATTAACCTTCCATTCGAACTCAGACAAGCATAACTCATTGCCAACACCCTGAAAAGTAAGCGCCCAACGATTGCCTTTGCCGTACTTCCCATCGTTGATATAGCCACTCCTCAGTACCACATCATCATACTTCTCCTTGAGACTTCTCCAAGGATGCAGGTTGGGTAAGCCAGTTAGTAAGAGTTCTACCCAAAAACCTTGGTGTATCCTCGTACGGTTCTAATACTCGTATTGCTCGATTGTAGTGAATGCGCGATCGATGTAGGCATGGATGTCATTCAGCTCGGCATCAGTGGCAAAGAAAGGCTCTACAAGAGGAGACACATCAACAGTAGGCGACTAGAGGTAGAAAACCACGACCTCTCCAAAGAAAGGCATGCTTGGTGAATCAGGGGACACCAACTCCATACTCGAAACGCATCTCTAAATCCACAAAGTTAGGTTCAACGCTTAGCTCGTCAGCAGGAGCATCGTCAGATTGAGGTTCAGACTCAGTAGGTTCCTCTTCTTGATTAAGATCCTCGTTAGCCTCCAAGTCGTGATTAGGCTCTACTGGAACGTCATCGTCACGAGCATCAGGCACGGGTTGGTCCACCTTGTGAGCGCCATCGTCTTGCGCCACAGGGGCAGCCGCAGCCTCGTCATGCTCGTCGTGCGTTGGCTCGCTATCGGAGATGTCTACATACTCTACTTCGTTCTCGAGTGCAATAATCATTGCTCGTGGTTTTCTACCTCTAGTCGACTTCATCGCGGTCAAACGAGTAATTACCATTCTACAAAAGGGCAATCAAACAATAAGAACATTTAAATCACAATTAAGGTGATTTCAAGTAATTCCCATCTTCTAGGACTACTACGCTCAACGGCTTTAATTATATTTTATTTTTCCCAGAGTGAAACTAATCTTTAATAATTCATTTATTAAACCTATGCTACCTTTTTACACCTAGGGCTCTGATACCATATGTAACACCCCCGAATTCGCAAAAATTTTCAGGGAACTATCGACGTCGCTATCCACGACTCGACACCACTAAACCGTCACGGACCCAAGGGTTGTTACTGCAACATTTATCGCTAAGGAGTAAATGCTAAGCAGAAAGGAAAACTAGGTGTCAAAGGAAGCATCTAAACAAATTAAACACAATTATCAGAGTTGTCTATCAGCGGTCTTAAGTCTATTATAGTTTTATTACAACAACTTTGCCTTCAAGGGCACAACCAAAATCCCGAATAATCCAAAGTAACTAATAATCAATAGTTCTAAAGAAACGGCCCACGTTCAACCTTCTAGCAAACCTTCCTCACTCAGCTACACCTGCACTTTGGTTTCCGTGATGGAAACAAGGTACAGAAGAAAAAGAGAAGAAACAAAAGAAAACAAAAATCAGATAAACTGAATAAACGTCGTCCATGCCCAGTAAAAACACTTTCGCAAACCTTACCTGGGTTTTGAAAGAATCATTGAAATTCATTTGCATGCACAAGCAGTCATACAATCAAGCACACGCATTCTCAATATTCAATTACATGCAATTCTTGCTTTAGTGATCATTCGAATATAAATAGATAAACTATCTTGATTAGAGTAATAAGAGAGCAAATAGAACAACGATTACCCATACTGTTCATAGATAGATATAGACATGCCATGGACTGACTCTAGTGTATACTCACACTACCTCTAACATAATAATCGATATGTAGAGAAATAAACAATGGGGAATGATCCGTTCCAAACACACTACGAGGTGCCCATAAAAGTAACTTGGAAATCACGCATTCCTAGACTATATCAATTAGATAAGTCTCGATAGCTCGACTACTCCTTGGGATCCATTAGGAGTCTTATTCTCAATTAATTCAATTCACATACTTGCATAGATTGACCTAGTGGTACAACGAGACCATGACATACTACTTCATTTCATGCTCATGATAATAAATGATAATAACGTATAATGACATAAAGGCATATTAAAAATAATCATGCTTTATATATGTCTAACAAAATTTCGGCAGCACTTCGGCAGTAAGTCATGATATCTAAAAATCACACTTTCACAAATAACATCCAACAAATATAATAGGTGCTCATTAGCACTCAATAATAACCCATTCCAAATAGCACATATTATTGTATCATAATAATATTAGAAATTCAACATCCTCATAATTAAACATTAATTATCATATGAACTAATTAATTAACGAAACTTCATAAACTCATCATACTTACTATAGATCATATTTACAGCGAAGAATATAACTCATATTCTCATAATTAACGACGATATAATTTAATCATGCTTAGCATATTAAATTCACAAATAATTATCAAAATAGTTTTGATGGGGCTTTGGAAAGAGGTAGGCATAATCACTTACCTAAAAAACGCTCACTTAGCAGTAGGTAACTTGACTTATCACAACCCGATCACGCTTGTCCGTTTGGTCCTAATTAAAAATAATTACCGAGATATAATTAGTAAATAAGAAAAAATAAAAAGTACTGAAACTGTAAACTAATATTTTTATTAAATTCCTTGATTTATTCCAACCAATCTAGGATTTTGAAAATCTGGATTCGGACTCCGAATCAGTACAGATAATATAAACAATTATTGAAAAATACTGAAATATGAATTTAATTAAAACGAAAATACAAAATTCGAAACCCTATCTTATTGTACAAGTCTCGACCACGGTCACCCATGTTCGGACCCATCACCATCGTCACCACCCACCTATCAACCGTGGTCATGAGAAAGAGAGAGAGAGTTTGCGAGAGAGAGAGAACACGGGAGAGAGAGAGAGAGAGAGAGAGAGAGAGAGAGAGAGAGAGAGAGAGCGGGGAAGGGGAGCAGTAGAGCGGCGACCGGCGACCATCACCGGTGCTCGCCCAGGGGGCGACCTGGCGACGCCGGGGTGACGCGGCCACGCGCAGCAGGGGGTCGGGGAGAGAGAAACCGAAAGGGCAGAGAGAGAAAGAGAGAGAAATAAAGAGAGAGAAGGTGGAGTGCTCACCGGCGGTGGCCTCCTGGTGGTTCTCCGGCGATCAACGGCCGAGCGAGGGGAAGGAGAATGAGAGTGCACAGCTGGGAGAGGGAGAGAAAGGGAGAGAGAGAGAGAGCCGTGTGTGTCGTGTGAGAGGAGAGAGAAAAGAGAGAGAATGGGTTTTTCGCTCAGTTTGGTAAACTGATCAACTGACCCATCTCTTAGCTTATATAGGTGCCAGTCAAGGAAAGTCAAACCCTACTAGAATTAGGATTATTTTTAGATTTAATACTCAATTAAAACATAATAAAACTAATTAAATGCTAGTTAAAACTAATTAAAATACTATGAATAAACCTCATTCATCTACGAAAATAATTTTAATTAAATCCCTCCATTTGATAATTATAAATCCCGAAATTCCCATAATAATAATTAATATTATTATGGCTTAAATTGAGTAAATCGAATCGTTAAATAAATATACGATTTAAATCTCCGAAACTATTTATAAATGAATTATAATCGATATTATAATTATAGAAAATATTGGGGTATCACATTAGTATTTAGGATCTTGCAATAACAACGCCCATAATTAAGTATGTTATTTTACTTTCTAATTACATAACTTAACTTACTCAACTCTAAAAATTCTAAATTTTACGTCATTGCATCAGGAATGAAAAATGCTTCAAAATCAGATGTATATGTCCTATATTTTAATCAATGACAATTTTATCCTTATTCGCAGGATGACAATACGTGGGATTCCATGTAGGTAACACATATTCGTGTCCAGTGACACATAAGCTTACATGCAAGCAAGTCATCCATCATGTCACTCATTAATGCATCATAATTCCTTGATTTTATTATAATAATTAAATATCACATTTATAATTCTTATCATAATTTTCAAGCTATAGAATAGTATAACTTTGATAAACCAATTTTGAAAATTACATTTCTTACTTCATAGGATTGGATTTTAAAAACATTTTAAAACATTTTTGTAGCCTATATCTAAACCTATAAATAGACTTCAATACATCAATTTTTAATTCACGTGGAGATGATAAATACGGTGCCATATAGGAGGATCATAGTCGTGCATAGACAACACGTAAGATGCTAATTAAACCTGGAGTTACCTATAACACCCCCGAATTCGCAATGATTTCCTGGAAACTATCGACGTCGCTATCCACGACTAGACACACTGAACTGTCACGGACTCAAGGGTAGGTTACTGCAACATTTATCGCTAAGGAGTAAATACTAAGCAGAAAGGAAAACTAGGTATCAAAGGAAGCATCTAAACAAATTAAACATAAATATCAGAGTTGTCTATCAGCGATCTTAAGTCCATTATATTTTTATTACAACTTTGCCTTCAAGGGCACAAACAAAAATCCCAAATAATCCAAGGTAACCAATAATCAAAAGTTCTAACGAAGCGGCCCACATTTAACCTTCTAGCAAACCGTCCTCACTCAGCTACACAAGCACTTTAGTTTCCGTGACGGAAACAAGCTACAGAAGAAAAAGAGAAGGAACAAAAGAAAACAAAAATCAAATAAACTGAATAAACGTCGTCCATACCCAGTAAAAACACTTTCGCAAACCTTACCTGGGTTTTAGAAGAATCATTGAAATTCATTTGCATGCACAAGCAGTCATACAATCAAGCCCACGCATACTCAATATTCGATTACATGCAATTCTTGCTTTAGTGATCATTCGAACACAAATAGATAAACCATCTTGATTAGAGTAATAAGAGAGCGAATAGAACAACGATTACCCATACTGTTCATAGATAGATATAGACATGCCATGGACTTACTCTACTGTATACTCACACTACCTCTAACATAATAATCGATATGTAGAGAAATAAACAATTGGGGAATGATCTGTCCCGAACACACTACGAGGTGTTTCATAAAAGTAACTTGCGAATCACGCATCCCTAGACTATATCAATTAGATAAGTCTCGATAGCTCGACTACTCCTTGAGATCCATTAGGAGTCTTATTCTCATTTAATTCAATTCACATGCTTGCATTCATTGACTTAGTGGTACAACGAGACCACGACATACTACTTCATTCCATGCCCATGATAATGAATAATAATAATAACGAATAACGACATAAAGGCATATTAACATAATCATGCTTTAAATATGTCTAACGAAATTTCGGCAGCACTTCGGCAGTAAATCATGATATCCAAAATTTACACTTCCACAAATAACATCAACAACATAAGAGGTGCTCATTAGCACTCAATAATATCCCATTCCAAATAGCACATATTATTATATCATAATAATATTAGAAATTCAACATCGCCATAATTAAACATTAATTAGCATATGAACTAATTAATTAACGAAACTTCATAATCTCATCATACTCATTATAAATCATATTTACAGGGAAGAATATAATTCATATTCTCATAACTAATGACGATATAATTTAATCATGCTTAGCATATTAAATTCACAAATAATTATCAATTGGCACATAACACATCAAAATAGTTTTGATGGGGCTTTGGAAAGAGGTAGGCACAATCGCTTACCTAACAAACGCTCACTTAGAAGTAGGTGACTTGACTAATCTCAACCCGATCACGCTTGTCCGGTTGTTCCTAATTAAAAACAATTACCAAAATCTAATTAGCAATTACGAAAATCCAAAAAGTACTAAAACTGTAAACTAATATTTTTATTAAATTTTGTGATTTATTCCAACCAATCTAGGCTTTTGAAAATCCGGATTCTGACTCCAAACGAGTACAGAAAAATATAAACAATTATTAAAAAATACTGAAAATACGAAATTAATTAAAAGAGAAAACAGAGTGCGGGGAGAGAGAAAGGGAAAAGAGAAAGAAAGAAAGAAAGAAAGAGAGAAGGAAAGGGGGCGTACCGGCGGGGGAAGAGGAGCCGGTGCCTGGCCTGGTGGCCGGCGACAGCAGGGGGAGAGAGAGAGAGAGAAGGTGTGCGGTGGAGGGAGAGAGAGAAGAGAGTGTCATGTGTGAGGAGAGAAAAAGAGAGAGAATTGGGTTTTGGGCTCAGTTCTGTAAACTGATCAACTGACCCATCTCTTTGCTTATATAGGTGCCAGTCAAGGAAAGTCAAACCCTACTAGAATTAGGATTATTTTCAGATTTAAGAATTAATTAAAACACAATTAAAACTAATTAAATGCTACTTAAAGCTAATTAAAACAATATGAATAAACCTCATTCATATACGAAATCATTTTAATTAAATCCCTCAATTTGATAATTATAAATCCCGAAATTCCCATAATAATAATTAATATTATTATGGCTTAATTTGAGTAAATTGAATCGTTAAATAAATATACGATTTGAATCTCCGAAACTATTTATAAAAGAATTATAAATCGATATTATAACTACAGAAAATATTGGGGTATCGCATTCTAACCTCCTTAAAAGTTTCGTCCCGAAACTTGAAACATCAAGTAATCACTTCTCAACGACGAAACGAGTTTACCTATACGAAGGTATAAAATGATTTTACGACAACGGCAATGCAATGCGTGTACTACGGTTGTGATCTAAGTCGATTAGCAATGCAGCATGCAATGCTAGAACATGCAACTCGTGCAAAGCGGTAAACAAAACACGAAATTACTAGGTATGACATTCTACCCTCCTTAAAAAGGATTTCGTCCCGAAACTCAAATGGACTTAGTACCTTCAAGAAAGAGTTCTGGGTACTTCTCGGGCATCATGGATTCAGCTTCCCATGTTGCCTCTTCTTGACCATGACGGGACCAAATAACTTTCACAATCGGAATAGTCTTGGTGCAAGTTGAGCGCTCTTTGCGGTCGGTGATCTCGATCGGACGTTCTTCATACGTCAAACTCTCTTCGAGTTCGATCATTTCAGGTTGAACGACATGAATTGGATCATGTACATATCGCTTCAATTGAGAGACGTGAAAGACATTGTGGACTTTCTCAAGTTCCACGGGTAAAGCTAAACGATAAGCAGCTTCACCAATCCTCTCTAGGATTTTATAAGGTCCAATGTAACGTGGACTCAGTTTCCCCTTACGACCAAAACGCATAACGCCCTTGGTAGGAGATACTCGCAAAAATACCTTACTTCCTACCTCAAATTCTTCAGGTCTACGACCTCTATCTGCATATGATTTCTGATGATCTTGTGCACTTCGCATCTTCGTTTGAATCACCTTCACAATGTCGACAGTCTGCTGGATCATTTCAGGACCCAAAACTGTAGTCTCGCTAATGTCGTTCCAACATACAGGCGATCTACACTTTCGACCATACAATGCTTCATATGGTGCTCGATCGATGCTCGAATGATAGCTATTGTTGTAAGAAAATTCGATCAACGGAATGTGCTTATCCCACGAACCTTGGTATTTGAGGGCACAAGCTCGAAGCATATCCTCCAGAGTCTGTATTGTTCTTTCCGTCTGGCCATCTATTGCAGGATGAAAAGCAGTACTAAACTTCAATTTGCTTCCGAAAGCTTCTTGTAATTTCTGCCAAAAGTTGGAGAGAAATCTCGAGTCTCTATCAGAATCAATATCTTCAGGTACTCCATGAAGTCTCATGACTTCCTTGACGTACGCGTCATATCATGCATAGGGATGAATCATGCGACCTACGTCAATCGATCTACAACCACCCAAATGGCGTTGTTCTTTTTCTGTGTCAAAGGTAAACCCATGACAAAGTCCATAGAAATCGAATTCCATTTCCAAGTTGGAACTTCCAGTGATTGGACCATTCCACCTCGTCTCTTGTGCTCGATCTTGACCTTTTGACATGTCAAACACTTCGCTACAAACTCAGCGACATCTTGTTTCATGCCTTTCCACCAGAAAGCTTGGCGAAGATCTTTGTACAGCTTATCTCCACCAGGATGTACAGAATACGGCGTATTATGAGCTTCACCCAAAGTCTGACTTTTGATATGTGGGTCATTGGGTACGCAATCACGTTCTCTAAACCTCATAATTCCATCTTGGCCCAAAGTGAAATCCTCGGACCTACCCTCATCTTTGTGGTTTAGAATCCGCTGAAGATCCTCATCACCACGCTGTTTATCTTTGATCTCATCTAGCAACGTTGGTCGAACAGTCATATGTGCTAAGGTACCTTGAATGTCACCATGAAACACAATCTCCACCTCGAGACTTTTCAAGTCACGTATGATCTCCTCAGGAAGCACTAAAGCAGTGTTTATTGAATGTCGAGTCTTTCTACTCAAAGCATCAGTGACTACGTTCGCTTTACCCTCATGGTATTGGATATCAATGTCGTACTCCGTCAAAAGTTCTAGCCATCACCTTTGGCGCATCTTCAATTTTTTTTGCGTAAAGATATACTTGAGACTCTTGTGATCAGTGAACATCTTGCGTAAAGATAATGTCGCCAAATCTTCAATGCAAATACGACACCAGCAAATTGTAAATCGTGCGTAGGATAGTTATCCTCATGCTTCTTCAGTTGTCGTGAGGCGTAAGCCACGACCTTTCCGTGTTGCATCAAAACACATCCTAAGCCATGCTTAGACGCGTCACTGTAGACCTCATATTCTTCTGTTCCTGACGGCAATGTCAAAATAGGTGCACTTGTAAGGCGTTTCTTCACCTCTTGGAAAGCAGTCTCACACTTGTCGGACCATACAAACTTCGTCGTTTTCTTCATCAAAGTGGTAATTGGTTGCGCAATCTTTGAAAAACCTTCCACAAATCGTCTATAGTATCCAGCAAGTCCAAGAAAACTTCGAACTTCGGTCACGGTCGTTGGCCTTGGCCAATCTGTAGCAGCTCGAATCTTCTCTGGATCTACGGCTACTCCATCCTTAGACACCACGTGTCCTAAGAAAGATACCGTGTCTAACCAAAATTCACACTTAGACAACTTAGGGTAATGTTGATGACTTCGCAGAATCTTCAAAACAGTACGTAGGTGTTGCTCATTGTAAGGACCCGGGATTTTTCATTACCAATCCTTTTGTTTTTCCCCGGAGTGCGTCCTTATAGAAAATTTGTCAGTTGGGGGCTTAGATAAGTTCAAAGGACCATCGAGTTAGACAAGCTTATGAAAAGACTTGAATTGAATAAAAACCATGAAAGAGGTCACGATTCAGCTATTGGCGTTTTATCGAAGGGACAAACCGAAGGGACAACCCAATAGCTCGAAAAGTGAACTGATCAAGTTTTTAGAAAGACTCCCGCTTATATAGAACATATAAGTACCCAAGAATAATAGGTTCGGGGGCGAAGGTACGAGGTGGGAAGGTGTTAGGCACCCAACTCGCCCGAATTATGACGGCCTCTACTAACTCAAGTTTGCTTAATAATTTAAAGACATAATTCCCACACAAAAACGGATTAATAACCTAGATTTAGACTATTAATTGGTTCATCACAAGCATCACAACATTTATTTTAATCCTTATTTAGACATGCATTCGATTGACAAGTTGAGCAGCACAACGACTATACAGACAGTATTTAGGAAGCAATAAAACGTTATTCTAGCATGATATCTACATTATGACTACTTAGAAAATAAAAAATTAAGCAATTAATTTAATTTGAGCCCTCAGGAAATTGTACCTAAACTGTAGGTTATATTTGACAAGACTAGTAAAAATAGATCTCAAGTTTGGAAGAAAGGGGGGGAAGCTCAGTGTTAATACTCCTGAGAATGGAGGTTGCCAACTGCACGTTGTGTGTTTTGAACTGAGGGTGGAGGGTTGTTTATATAGGCGTGGAGAAGTAGGGTTCTACGGTCGAATTTGAGCTGAAAAATTAGACGGGCCTGAAAAATGAGTCGGGCCCGAAGGGAAAGGCAGCGCCGCTCGCGGCCCTGGCTTGGGTCGCCAGCGGCCTTGGTCAGCGCCGCTCGCGGCCCTGGCTTGGGTCGCCAGCGGCCTTGGTCAGCGCCGCTAGCGACGCTGGCCTAAGCCGCTAGCGACCCTAGGACATTTCCAGGGCCGCTGACGGCTGTCAGCAGCCAGCTGGATGACGTCATAATGACGTCATCCAGCCTATCTTTATCTTTTGGGGAATTTTTCGTGATCTGAAAAAATAGGAAAAGACTGTTTTACCCTTGAGTGATGAAAGACGATTTTACCCCTATATCGCAACTTGGCGACCGGGGGAGGGAATGAGACATGAGACGTGTCATTGGAAAGCTCTTGAACGGGGCTTTTGGATGGAATGAAAATAAAGCAGTGTTTGGAGGAAAAACCGAGACCATATTTTAAACTATGAAAGCAAAATAGCAGTTCAAGCTTAAAAATTACTCCTTTCATCATCGGGCTTTTGCGGAGAAATCTGAAGACGCTTTTTTGGCGTCTACGGAAGCCCCCACTTTGATCGAGCTTGAGTAAAAGTGAAGATCAAAGTACTCCGAAGGCGACATGCAGGATGCTGATGTGCAACGGTGTGTGAGAGTGTACAGTATGCATGCATATGAAGACAAACCTGAGTTGGAACACGCTCGTAGTGTACTATGATTTCATCCCTGTGAACACAAGAGAAAATAATGGTTATGGTAGCAGGATAGATGGCCTAAACGTCTGATGGGGACCTGTATTCAGAGTGAATGAAAAAGTTAGTAATACTTTGAGGATGATCAACATAGAGTGCTTCGACAAACAATGACTAAACACCGCTCGGCGGATGTCGAGATTTTGTCCATCTTTGAGAAACGAAAAAGTCAACAAGACAGCGCGATTAAAAATAACGGCTGTAAAAATGGTTAGTAACATGAGAGTGAATAGTATAAATGCTTCGACAAACAGTGACTAAACACCACTCGGCGGATGCCGAGATTCCGTCCCTGCCTAAGAAGTTAAAAGGTCGACGAGAAAACGCGATCAAAATAACGGTTGTAAAATGGTTAAAACATATGAACAGTTTAAATGCAATAGGTTAAGCAATCATTGACTGAAACCTATAAAAAACAATGGACAGTATAACCGCTTTAAGAGATCATTGACTGAAGTATAACTACAACAGTTTAAGCGATCATTGACTGAAGCATATAAAAATTTGTAACTTGGAAGAGGGATAGTTTAACCGCAATAGCTTAACCGATCATTGACTAACCCTAAAAGTTTGTAACCTTGCAGAGGGATAGTTTATCCGCAATAACTTTAGCGATCATTGACTAACCCCAAAAATTTTGTAGTGTCGAGTTGCTTGACAAGTGTCGTTGAAAATTTCGGGCTTATAAATAAATCGGGCGCTCCGGGTCGTGAGAGTCGTCGCCGTGTAGATCCGAGTTTCAGTCCCTAGGACCTGCAAAAATAAACGGGTTAATTTTACCTGTAAATGGTTGGTACCGTAAAATGGGCCAACAGTCGAATTTGAATTTGTGAGCCCGAGGGTTTTGCTCCCGCGCGTTTGGTACTCAAGTTGCCGCAAGACGAACTGTAATAACGAACTCTTGAACTGGAAAAGGGGCTTTGGGTCAGCTTGTGGGGCACGTGCTGTAGGTCCGCAGGGCCGCTAGTGGCCCAAGCCAGCGCCGCTAGCGGCGCTGGGCTTCGGTTTGACGCCGCTAGCGGCTCTGGGCTTGAGCCAAATAAAAGCGCTTTGGCGCTTTCTCTCTCCTCTTTTCGCGTTTTGCTTCTTCCCTACCGAGCCATTGTCGAGAGTTTTGGGTTAAAGATCCTCCATTGTTGAGTGCTTCACTCCACTTGAGGTAGGTTGATTCTTCTCCGTTTTCTTTGGTTTTGTCTTGAACTTGCTTATTTTTCCGCCTAGTTGCTGAATTTTGAGTTGCATTGTTGAATGGATGCTTGTAGCTTGCGAATCTGAAACTTTTATTTTCCAACTTGTAGAGAGAGAAAGCTTCATTGTGTTCTCATGGCTCCCATGGACATGGGGAAACTCCCTATGTGCAACGAGGAGTATGACCGGAGCCTTTTCCGCACTGGGTTGCCTTCTACTCGAAAGCCTCCAACTTGTCACGCGGATGGGCCACGACTGTACTAGGATTCCTTCATGCGGTTGGACTGGCGCCCGCCTGGCGTTTGGAACCGTAGTGTTCTTTTGCCGACTAGACAGAGTCATTTATCTGACCCAGAGCTGGTACGTTTTCTAACTCAACTTTTCTGTGTTCAGCATATTTGAACTGAAAATTGGAACTATTAGTGCTTCTGCACACGAACAAATTGGGATTTGTACTGGATTGGTGGCTAGCTGTATATAATGTGTATGAAATTTATTTTAACTCTATTTGTGGTGTATTGGGTATTTGAGAAAGTTTTGTTGGCTTGGCTAGGGTGTTGGGGTTATGCTGCAGGCTCATGGGACTACTTCCCATTGGTGTATGCTGTTGGGTACCTTTTCGGACAGGGCCAGGAGTTTGGTACTGGACTTAGCTCTTGCTGATTTCTTGACTGTTATCCCTGCCTGTCACTCGGGGGATTCTAGGATCGTTGCCCGGAGTTTACTGGAGAGGTTTTGGGATTCCACGAACACCTTCCATACACCTGTGGGAGAGATGTTTCCTACCCCTTATCAGTTTGCTGTGCTGACGGGGTTGTCTTTTAGAGGCGTCGTATCCAGTATGACGCGGATTATTGGCGACAGAGTGACACTTTGTCGGATCTTTACGGGCCTGTATATGCCCATTTTGACCAGGATCGGATTTCCTTGTCGCGGCTGTGGGAGGCCGCATCTGCGCAGGGGCTGATCGAAGAGCAGAGGGCTCGTAATTTCCTGGCTTGCTTGCTGGGGTCGACGATCTTTGCTCAGAAGAAGAGCGTGTGTCAAGTCGGTTTCTTGACATGTTTGGAGGATTTGTCCAAGGTACGTGAGTTCAACCTTGGTGGAGCCGCTTATGCTTCTTTGGTGAAGTGGTGCCGTCGGGCCTGTAGGTCTAAGGAGACGAGTGAGAGGATATCTATCACGTGTCCGTGGAGGATCTTAGAGCTAGACTCTCTTTTTTTGTGTATTCCTCTCCTTTTGCCTATGTCTTCAACTAGGGAAGTCACCTTTGCTTGTGTGTTTATTTGTGTGGCAGCTGTGGTTCTTTGAGTATTTTCCAGCCTTTGGTCCTCACCGTCCTGGTTTGAGGATGTTTTCTTTAGGCTTACGATGGGTTGGTAGAGACACCCATCTGTTTACTTTTCTCGAGCATTTTCGAGCTACCTTTGAGAGCCATACTGTGTCCACGGTATGTTGGTTGTTGATCTGTACATTCTTTTTGTTCATTTTGTGTGAATGAATTTTGACTTGATAATCTGCAGGTGTCGTGGTCCGACTTTGATGAGATTCCTGGGGTTCCTCCCCATATTACCCTAGAGTCCTTCAGGGTATCTTCTCTACGAGTGGTCTTCGAGGGGCCATTCAGCTTTGTATGGTATCTGGGGGATCGCTTGACTCGGTTGGTCTATCCCTCCTTCGGTACTCACCTAGTTCCGGAGGATCCTCCTCTGACCATGTTTTACCTGCGCGGCCTGAGTGTGCGGGACCTTGGGGTTGTGATCCGTGGTAGGGCAGCGCAGGAGTTTATCGTGCCGGAGGTCGTTGGCTTGGACCAGACTTTCATGTATCGGGCCTATTGCTTAGATCTCCTGATGCCGGACCTTACTTCTGAGGTGAGAAATTTGTCTGTATTTTTAAATTGTTTGCCCAATATATTGACTTTTGTGTCTTGTAGACGGATCGCCTAGCTCTTCCGGGCCCCAGGAGGTCTCGTTTTAGAGCTTCTCGGGGTCAGCCCCCAAGTGTGACCTTGCCAACCAACGAGGTGAGGTATCTAAGGGAGCACGGAGGGCGCATGGTGGAGGAGCTCCCTCTCGATATTGCTGATGGAGAGGCGGTGGAGGGCCTACCCTTGCCTGATGGTTGCACGGGGGTGAGTCATCTCTCTCTTTTTTTGTCTCTCTCCTATACTTGTGTTTGTTTTGAGTTTCTGACTCTATTTCGTGGCTTTCTCTTTCTTTTTGTAGTTGAACCGGGAGCAGACTTCTCACGTCTTCAAGCTTATACACCTGTTGAAGAAAGGCTATGGTCGGGCGATGGGCAAAGGGAAGAGTTCTCGATCCAAGACTATTGATGTAAGTAAATTCCTTACTTCCTTTGTTTTAGCTAAGTGAAGTGCTTAACTTAACATTTTCGACCATCTGCAGATGTCTCAATCTTCATCTTCAGTAGGACCACGCCACTCTTTTGCAGCGAGGGCTTCTTCAGCGGGCAGACCATCCATTGCTCGTTCTCCTCCTATGGTGGTGACCAGGCCTCCTGTTGATGAGGTGCCCGGACCTTCTGTCCCATATATTCCGGAGATGTTCTCTCCTGCTAATTTCCGGCCATCCTTTGATAGGTTGCCTGCACCTACGCCCTCGGCTGGAGATTGGGCGAACGCCCCTTGGTGGGATATGTCATATGCTGGGCCTTCTCATCAGGATGCCGCTACAGATTTTGCTAGTCAGGCCGCAGCGAGATTATTTGCCTCGGGATTTCCGGCAGGTATCCCTATGCAGGCTCCAGCGTATGATGGACGGGACATGAGGACAGAGAACAGTAGGGCCATATATAGCTCTTCTTTCCCTTACTCGACCGGACACTACGGTCAAGGGCCGTCCGTTGCTGATGAAGCCGGTAGTGACGATTCTAGTTGAACGATGTTGGGCCGCTTTGTGAACATTGGTCTTTAAACTTTGAACTCCTGCTTTGGGTGTAACACTTACACACATTTTTTGATATGCATGAACATGTTATAATGACTCAATTATGCCCGTCTGATCTACTTTATGCAATGTGTTGTGCAGTAGAACAAAGCTATAGATTTAGGGAATAGTAAAAAAAATGCAAGTAAAACGCAAAATTTTCACATATTATACTACCTAAAAGAAAAAGAAATAAAGAAATAAAAAAATGGAAAAGATAAATCTATGAGAGTCTCGGGCTTTGTTATTCCGTGCGGGTGCTAAGAACTGGACTGAAATCGGGTCGTTTGGATCAGAAATGTGGACCGGGGCAGAAACGAAATCGGGCTGGGGCCAGAGTCTGGGCCGCTAGCGGTGCTGACCGGGCCGCTAGCAGCCCCTATTTTTTGTTGCTTTTTCGGCCCGCGTGCTTGCCTATAAATAGGATGTTTTAGGTGCTTGATGTTGTACCACTTTTTCATATCCCCTTTAACTTTCCTAAGCTTCTCCAATTTTCTGCCTTGGTGAAATCCTTTGAATATCTGTTCGATGCTTGGTGCAAAAATCTGACCGTAGAAGAAAAACTCGAACTAGCCCCGTTCCATGTTTCTACCATGCTAAACATAAAACCAACCAAAATATTGTGGCCCCTTCTTCGTTCTGCTTTGAATTATTGGGATCCTGACTTGCATGTTTTCCGGTTTGGTAATTCTGAATTATGCCCTTTGGTTGAGGAATTTGCTGCGATCACTAATTTCCTGATGTTCTTCCCCCAGCTATGCCTTATGTGAGAGATGGTTTTAGGGATCTATACAGAAAATCCTTGGGTTTGTTATCTGCAGAAGCTAAAAGCATGGTGCTTGGTGCCGATGTGGACTTGGTTCAACTTTGCGAAAAATTCGCTATCTCTTCTGAAAAAGGTGTCATATTCAGGCGTTGCCGTCGACAGGCTTTTGTGTTGTGCCTATTACACCGTCTGTTATTCGTTACTGCGGAATCTTCCAACATGGGTAGAGCCCCGTTGCTGCGAGTAGTTAATCAAATGGTTGAAGGCCATTCTCCTTTACATCTGGTGATAGGAGAAACCATTATTGGGCTTGACAGGTTGAAAACATCTCCTAACCAAGCTTCCTCGGGCAGCCCCCTGCTGCTTCAAATCTGGTTAGGCGAGCATTTGAGGTTGATAGAGTCGCTGGATAATCTGATTATCCGTGTTCCTCGGACTTGGTCCAAGAAGACTTATTGGTGAGGAAAAGGCTATATTCTGGAAAGTCCCTGGCTGAATGGGATGTCTTTTTCCAGGCGGGGCCTATCATTCGTGGGCATGTGTCCTGGTGGAGTTTGACTTCTTAGTGGCTTGTGACGATCTGATCCTCCATACTACTATACTGGGTTTGTACAGGAGTACTTTATTCTTTACTTGTATGGTCATGAGGCAATATGGCTTGAGACAGGTGATTCCTCGTCAGGAGACTACGAGACCCAATGTAGTTGCGTTAACCACTGAATTTGCTGCTGAGTGGGGAAAGTATTGGCGTAGCCGGCATCGCTGGGCTGTACCTCGGATGATTGCCACAACCCAGGTTTCTGAGACCTATCTAAACTGGCTATCCTTCAGTGATTGGGAAGCGAGACGAGTCCTTCGTCATGAGGAATGGGACCAACTAAAGCCTAGGAATGAATCAGAAACAGGAGGCAAGAAAAGGAAGGAATTGTCTCGAATGGGAGACTACCATGTACTGAAGAGAGGCAAGCCCCCAGCTCAAGAAAGCGATCACAGGTCGTCCTCAAGCCAGGGTCCTTCAAAGAAGAACTCTTCAACGGTGCCTTCTAAAGGGAAGAAGGATTAAAGTAGTTTTCTAAGAAAGCAAGTCTAGTTTTCAAAAGAAGATAATTATAGGAATTTGTTTAGCTTAAACCCTCATAGTTGCATTATTTTCTTAGGAAGTTTTAATTCTCACAATGTAAGCTTATTCGTTCAGTTTGAATAAAGATTATACTTTCTGAATGAGTTTAATGGAATTTGTTGATTGATTTTGGCCGGGCCCCTTTGAAAGGGTTACCTACGTATCCAGTGTGGAATCAGGCCAGCGTAATTCGTTCAATTAGTGTTCGCCTTTTTCTTTTTTTTCTTTTTTTTTAGGTTTTTTTTTAGACGTAACACTTCTTTAATTGATCCATGTTGGTGAACTGGCTGAACTCGATGCCATCAATATCCATGAGTCTGACGGCGCCTCCTGATAAGATGTCTTTGATGATGAATGGTCCGGACCAGTTCGGTCAAAACTTGCCTCTAGGGTCGGTACCTAGGGCTCGTAGTTCTTTCCAAATCAAGTCCCCTTCCTTTAAGTTTCGAGGTCGAACTCTTTTGTTGAATGCTCTCGCCATGCGTTGTTGATACATGTGGGAATGGTCTAGGGCCCGTAGCCGTCTCTCATCTATGAACATAAGCTCTTCATAGCGAGTTTGTAACCATTGGGTTTCGGGGATATCTCCTTCTAAGGCTATGCGCATGGATGGTAGGTGGACCTCTATGGGCAGAACTGCTTCCATTCCATAGACTTGGGAGTAAGGTGTTGCTCCCGTAGAGGATCTTATGGATGTCCTATACCCCCAAAGGGAAAATGGGAGTTTGATGGGTCAATCCTTGTAGTTTTCTATCATCTTTTCAATGATAGTTTTAAGGTTTTTGTTGGCGGCTTCTACTGCACCATTGGTTTGGGGACGGTAAGGGGATGATTTGTGGTGTTGAATTCTGTAGCTTTTAAGGAGGGTGGCGGTTTCGGCTTTGAAATGGGATCCGTGGTCACTTATAATTTCATGGGAAACACCGTATCGGCAAATGATGTCGTTCTTTATGAATTTGGACACTTGTTTGGAGGTAAGGATGGCCATAGGACTGGGCTTCAACCCACTTGGTAAAATAGTCTATGGCTACTAGGATGTATTCATGTCCTCCCGAGACCTTTGGGGTGATCTTTCCAATGATGTCTATTCCCCATGCAGAAAATGGCCAAGGAGAAGTGAAGTTGTGAAGCATCGAGGGTGGCATATGCTGCAGGTTGGCATATATTTGACACTTTTTACATTTCTTGACATAGTCGTAACAATCCTTTTCCATAGTAGTCCAGTAGTATCCCAGTCGTAGGACCTTTTTGGAGAGCATTCGACCATTCATGTGTGGCCCACACACCCCATCGTGTACTTCGTCCATGATCTCTGCAGCTTCTTCGGCGTTCACGCATCTGAGGTTTATCCCGTTGTGAGATATTTTGTACAGAACCCCCTTGTATTCTATGTATTGCGCCACTAAGAGAAGGATGGCCCGTTGAGCTCTTAATGGGGCATGCTGAGGGTATACTCCTTTGGTGATGTAGTTGTAGACGTCTTGGTACCAAGTGTCTTCTTCGATCGGAGCCAAGATCATTTCTGTGTCGAGGCTGTTGGCTTGCTTCTTCTTCTTGAGGAGTGGCATCGCTGAGGGAGTTCAGCTGCTCAAATTCTTGTAAAAGTGGAAACCTGTATTCTTGCTTTGCAAAATTAACTTACATTACTCAAATTGATTAGTTAATGATTTGTGCAACTCTGTATTCATTGGATTTGTCAATAGTTAAACAAAGAGAGAAATGAGTAAGAGAAGTTTTTATTGATTTGCAAGAATAGATAAGCACACATGACTTTAGAGAAGAGGGTCTCTAATACCCGTCCAAAAAAAGAAACTAGACTTGGAAGGAAAAATAGAAGGGGAACACCCCCTGTTCAAGGGACACCAGCTCCATTCTCGAATCGCATCTCTAGTTCCAAAGGCTCAACACTTGCCTCGTCAGCAGGAGCATCGTTAGCCTCAGGTTCGGACTCGGTAGGTTCCTCTTCTGGATCAAGATCCTCATTAGCCTCCAAGTCGTGATTAAGCTCAAGCGGTACGTCATCGTCATGTGCATCAGGCGCAGGATGGTCCACCTCGTGCGCGCCATCCTCTTGCGCCACAGGGGCGACCGCGGCCTCGTCACGCTCGTCGTGCGTTGGCTCGCTGTCGGAGATGTCTACATACTCTACTTCGTTCTTTAGTGATACTATCACCGCTCGTGGTTTTCTTCCTCTAGTCGACTTCATCGCGGTCAAACGAGTAATTGTCATCTACAAAAGGGCAATCAAACAATAAGAACATTTAAATCACAATTAAGGTGATTTCACGTAATTCCTATCTTCTAAGACTACTACGCTCAACGGCTTTAATTATATTTTATTTTTCCCAAAGTGAAACTAATCTCTACTAATTCATTTATTAAACCTATGCAATCTTTTAAACCTAGGGGTCTGATACCATTTGTAACACCCCCGAATTCGCAACGATTTCCTGGGAACTATCGACATCGCTATCCACGACTCGACACCACTGAACCGTCACGGACCCAAGGGTAGGTTACTGCAACATTTATCGCTAAGGAGTAAATGCTAAGAAGATAGGAAAACTAGGTATCAAAGAAAGCATCTAAACAAATTAAACATAAATATCAGAGTTGTCTATCAGCGGTCTTAAGTCCATTATAGTTTTATTACAACTTTGCCTTCAAGGGCACAAACCAAAATCCCAAATAATCCAAGGTAACCAATAATCAAAAGTTCTAACGAAACGGCCCACATTTAACCTTCTAGCAAACCGTCCTCACTCAGCTACACCTGCACTTTGGTTTCCGTGACGGAAACACGGTACAGAAGAAAAAGAGAAGAAACAAAAGAAAACAAAAATCAGATAAACTGAATAAACGTCGTCCATACCCAGTAAAAACACTTTCGCAAACCTTACCTAGGTTTTAGAAGAATCATTGAAATTCATTTGCATGCACAAGTAGTCATAAAATCAAGCACACGCATACTCAATATTCGATTACATGCAATTCTTGCTTTAGTGATCATTCGAACACAAATAGATAAACCATCTTGATTAGAGTAATAAGAGAGCGAATAGAACAGCGATTACCCATAATGTTCATAGATAGATATAGACATGCCATGGACTTACTCTAGTGTATACTCACACTACCTCTAACATAATAATCGATATGTAGAGAAATAAACAATGGGAATGATCCGTCCCGAACACACTACGAGGTGTCCATAAAAGTAACTTGGGAATCACGCATCCCTAGACGATATCAATTAGATAAGTCTCGATAGCTCGACTACTCCTAGGGATCCATTAGGAGTCTTATTCTCATTTAATTCAATTCACATACTTGCATTGATTGACCTAGTGGTACAACGAGACCACGACATACTACTTCATTCCATGCTCATGATAATGAATAATAATAATAATGAATAACGACATAAAGGCATATTAACATAATCATGCTTTAAATATGTCTAACGAAATTTCGGCAACACCTCGGCAGTAAATCATGATATCCAAAATTTATACTTTCACACATAACATCCAACAAACATAATAGGTGCTCATTAGCACTCAATAATATCCCATTCCAAATAGCACATATTATTATATCATAATAATATTAGAAATTCAACATCGCCATAATTAAACATTAATTAGCATATAAACTAATTAATTAACGAAACTTCATAATCTCATCATACTCATTATCAATTATATTTACAGTGAAGAATATAATTCATATTCTCATAACTAACGACGATATAATTCAATCATGCTTAGCATATTAAATTCACAAACACTTATCAATTAGCACATAACACATCAAAATAGTTTTGATAGGGCTTTGGAACGAGGTAGGCACAATCGCTTACCCAACAAACGCTCACTTAGCAGTAGGTGACTTGACCAATCACAACCCGATCACGCTTGTCAGTCTGGTCCTAATTAAAAACAATTACCGAGACGTAATTAGCAATTACAAAAATCCAAACAGTACTAAAACTGTAAACTAATATTTTTATTAAATGGCTTGATTTATGCCAACCAATCTAGGCTTTTGAAACGTCGGATTAGGACTCCGAACGAATACAAAAAAATATAAACAATCATTGAAAAATATTGAAAATACGAAATTCATTAAAACGAAATTATTAAACGAAACCTTAATCGGTTTTTTGAGTCTAGGCCGTGATACACCAAACATGGAGATCCACGACCTAGCCCATCACCAAGACCACCATCCACCGACCACCATGGTCGGCGGTGGCTCGCAGGAGCACCGACGACGGAGGAGAGAGACAGTGAGAGAGAACGCGGGCGAGAGAGAGTTCGCGAGGTAGAGAGAGAGTGACTAAGAGGGGGAGGAGCGACGGGCAAGGTCTCGTAGCGTCGGCCACTCGCCGGCGACCACCCAGGCGCGGCCTGGTGGCGCGGCGGTAGCGCGACAGCCACGACCCGACGAAAACAGGGGAAGGGGAAAACAGAGTGAGGGGAGAGAGAAAGGGAAAAGAGAAAGAAAGAAAGAAAGAGAGAAGGAGAGGGGGCGTACCGGCGGGGAAAGAGGAGCCGGTGGCTGGCCTGGTGGCCGGCAAGAGCAGGGAGAGAGAGAGAGAAGGTGTGCGGTGGAGAGAGAGAGAGAGAGAAGAGAGTGTCGTGTGTGAGGAGAGAGAAAGAGAGAGAATTGGGTTTTTGGCTCAGTTCTGTAAACTGATCAACTGACCCATCTCTTTGCTTATATAGGTGCTAGTCAAGGAAAGTCAAACCCTACTAGAATTAGGATTATTTTCAGATTTAATAATTAATTAAAACACAATTAAAACAAATTAAATGCTAATTAAAACAATATTAATAAACCTCATTCATATACGAAATCATTTTAATTAAATCCCTCAATTTGATAGTTATAAATCCCGAAATTCCCATAATAATAATTAATATTATTATGGCTTAATTTGAGTAAATCGAATCGTTAAATAAATATAAGATTTAAATCTCCGAAACTATTTATAAAAGAATTATAAATTGATATTATAACTATAGAAAATATTGGGGTATCACATTACCACTTGGACTAACATTAATGCTTTATAATAATAAGCCTTTGATTGCATTGATTTAATATATCATTATTGTTCAATCCAAAAAGAATTATCTTTGTTGAGTACGGAAATTTTGGAGTGTAAGAATTGTATAATTTATTCTATTACAAAAGATAATGCATGCAATATTTATTATATTTAAACTGTTGAGTATATGTATTAGTTTTATCCTACATTTATGATCTATAATTTAAAAACAACCGTAATTACGAAATATATTTCATACTAATCATGAATTTATCCACACATCTCATGAAATTTGGATGATATATATTACTATCATACTCATGAAACTTTCGTAAAACAATGCATCATATAAATAATAGTTATTTTACATGTACTATTAAACTTTATTTATTGGCCGTGCGAAGCACGGGGATAAAAACTAGTCTATGTAAATTATTAGAAGGAAATAAATGGCTACGTAAATGAACTAGAGTTTTATGAGTCTTGGCCGTCTTTTATTATCTTCTTAAAGGTATCAATTTTGCTCTTTTTACTCTTTTCATGGTTTTGCTCAATTTTTGATGCGTAAATAATTAAAAATTCTACAATGGTTGGCAACCATTGTAACTTTTGCCAACCATTGTAGCATGGCACATCTCAACCGTTCATTTATTGATCAAAGTGTACTAGCCCTTGATTGGCATATATATTTATTTGGCCAAAAATATTTTTAATATTAAGCTGCAATTTTTGAAAATACATAAATGTTTTCGAAAATGAATTTTCGAATTTCCAAATGAATTTAGAAAATGACTAAATTAATTTTCAGAAATTGGATTTGTGAAAAATGAAAAAAAAAAAATCGATGTAATTAAAAGAAAATATGTCATTAATTTGATTGAATTCCATGAACCTTTGAAGGTTGAATCTCTCATGGACAAGGCTGAGGCTCCTTCAATGAATCAATTGAAGGTTGAGGCTCCATCAATGGATCAATTAAAGGCTTCAACCTTCCACCTCCCGTGGCTTCAATCTTCCACCTTTGCTTGTTAGAATGGATTATGGTGTAAATGTTCATTTGACAAAAAACTGCAAGCATGGGGGCTTGAACTCAAGACGTCAACAAAGTTATAATAGTAGCACTCAACCAGTGTGCCACATTGAGCCTTTTGATATACATTACGAATTTAGTCTATATAATACATATATTAAAGCCCAGTACAGTACCAAAATCCGCCTATATTGTTGGGCTTGATAGTACGAATATTGGGCCTATAATAGAATGTAGTATGCCTATCATTTTTTTTTTTGGGTACTGCCACGCAAGTTCAAGCCCATCCTGACTTCAGCCTTAAAGTGATGTGTTCCCCATTTAAATACTTTCTTTTCCGTAGCAAAAAAAAAAAAAAAAAAAAAAAAAAAAAAACAAAACAAAACAATACTTTCTTTTATTTTACTACTTTTATTTACTATTTCATTGTTTCTCTTATTGGTTTTTGTTTTTGCATAGTTTCTTTGTTTTTCTTTATACTTCTTTTTTTTTTCTTTCTTTATTTCATTTCTCATTCATATTTGTTTCCGTTGCTTCTTTTTTTTTTTTGGGTACTTATATTATGCAACATTTTACTTTTATACTAGCTAAAATTATTTTCATAAATAATTTTGGTTTTACTTCAATAAATATATATTTTTTTGTTATACAGTGGGCCTGTTTGGCAACAATTAGTTGTAGTTGTAATCTTAACTGTTTTATTAATGATTAGCTGTTAAAAACGAGCTATTAGCTGTCATGAGTGACATGTAACTGTCATCTGCTTATTAGGTTGAGTGTTGTAAAATTAGCGGTTTGGTTAGCTGATTGATGTAAAATGAAAAAAAAGAATATTCTATTATTATTTATTATAAAAAATAAATCGATAGAATCAGAATCAAATACCTAAATTATTCCAACAACTAGCCTTTGGAGTTGAAAGGCTAATTTTCTTAGCTTTTGTAAAACACTACTCTAACAGCTATCAACTACTATTGAAAGCTAGTTACCGAACGCACCAAATTTTGATAGGTAGTGATTTGACTAGTTCAAACCACTAACAACTACCCAAAAACTTATTGCCCAACACACCGAATATCTTTTTTTTTTTGTCACAAGGTGTCATTTTTTTCTCAAAAGTGTTACTTTTTTTTAATGAATATTTGCTCGATGTGTCACTTTCTTCGTTCATAGTGTTTGTATTTGATCATGAGGTATTTCATTTCACTCTCATATTTATTTCCGTTATATTTTTTCGGTTACTTGTGCTTCATTTTACTTTCATTGAGACTTACAATTGTATGAGTTAACTTATATTCATAAATGATATTTGTTTTCTTCATAAATTACTACTTTTTAGTTAGTATCGTTCTTTTGTCATGGTGTATCATTTCTTTTTCTCAAATGTGTTTTTTTAATGAATATTTTCTTGAGGTACCATTTTTACGTTCGCATTGTCCATTTTTCATCAAGAGCTATTAGCTAAAGTGAAATTTTTTTGTCATGAGGTGATTGATATATGTGTGCAAACTTTCAACTTATGCATACTTAATTAGAAGATATTTGAAAATATATTTGAGAACAATTGAGTAGGACTATGTTTGGGTTTAGGTACAATGAATATTAGGTGTAGGATAATTAAACAAAATGATGTATTAATCTCAAGGTAGACGACACATATAAGTTGAAAGTCATGCTTATGAAGGTACAAAAATGCACAATGAGGTAGATATATATTTGAGAACAATTGAGTAGGACTATGTTTGGATTTAGATACAACGAAAGTTATGTTTAGGTATAACAAAATAGAAAGATGCACTACTTGTAAGTTAGACGTCGAGATTAAGTTGAATGACGTGATTATGAGCACCCAAAGTTTAACAAGGAGATAGATAAATGTGGGCAAACTTCCAACTTATCAATACATATAATTAAAAATTATATTTGTGAATAACTTAGTAGCACTATGTATGGATTCACGTATAACGAAAGTTAGGTTTAGGTATAACGAAACATAATGATGCATTACTTGTAAATTGGACGTCAATAAATAAATGAAGGATGTGATTACGAAGATACAAAAGTTGGCAGGGAGATAGATAAATTGTGCAAACTTCCAACTTATTCATACACAATCAAAAATATATTTGGAATGATTTAGTAGCCCTACATTTGGATTTAGGTATAATGAAAGTTAGGTTTAGTTATAACCGAAGAAAATAATGTAAAACTTGTAAAAAGTTGGACGTTAGGAAAATTTTGAAAGACATGATAATGAATGCACAAAAAAGGACAATCTGATTGGTAATTGTGTGCAAACTTCCAACTTATTCATGAATAATTAAAATTTATATTTGAGAATTAACTCAGTAAGACTACGTTTCGGTGTTACGAAAGTTAGGCTTAGGTATAACCAAACAGAATGATGCATTACTCTTGTAAGATGTTGGACGTTAAGAATAAGTTGAAAGGCGTGAATGAAGGCATCAATATGGACATGGTGATAGATAAATGTGTGCAAACTTTCACATTATCCATACATAACTTAGTAGCATTACGTTTGGATTTAGGTGTAACGAAAGCAAGGTTTAGGTACAACGGATATTAATGATGCAACAATTTTAAGTTGGACATTAAGAATAAGTTGAAAGACGTGATTATATTGCACAAAAAGTTGACAAGCAGATAGGTAAATGTGGGCAAATTTTCTACCATAATTAAAAGTTATTTTTGAATAACTTAGTAGCATTACGTTTGGATATAGGTACAACGAAAAGATAAATCATAAAAATAGACTTGTACATTCACCACCGTTGACGTACATCCATTACTACACAATTAAATGTTCATCACAAATTAAATGAAATTCATTACAAACCCCAACTTTCATCATCATAAAAAATAAATTTTTTTATAATTAGGAAAATTCACTAATATATAACTATAGATTCATCATCATAGATATGTATATTCATTATTATTGTAGAGGTGTAAATTTATGGTTATAAATATAAATATTCGTTAGCATATATATATAAATTCATCAATTAGAAATAAAGAGGGGGAAGAAGGAAAAAAAGAAAAAAGAAAATGAGGAAATAAAAAACTATTACGACTATGAAAACTCGTTAATATATAACTAGACAATTATTTCAATTTTTTTTTTACTGAATGTATATTCATTATTGTATATGTGTGAATTCATTATTGTACATTTAAATATGCATTGACATGTATCAGCAATTCATCAATTTTAGAAAGGGAAAAAAAGAGGGAAAAAATGATTAAAGGAACAAGAGAAAAAAAGAAAGAAAAGAAAATGAGCAGAAATTGAAAAAGAAAAAAAATAAACAATGTGATGTCAAAAGGTTTTGAACACACTACCTCTTGACCATGATAAAGCATCTCTAACTATCTGGGCTTCTTTTTTACTTTGTAAGCATGATGAACAAACATACATATATATTGTAAACTTTCCTAAATCAAATAAAACAAGATTGGGACGCGCGTGCGGCCCAAAATATTGCAGCTTACCCATCATTTATTGGGCTATAATTATTATTTACCAACTATCATAACAATAGTATAGCGTGGTCTAGTGGTAAGCGCACGCAATTACATGTGTGAGGTCTCGAGTTCGATACCTAGGACTAACTTTTTAATAAATGTAAATAAAACCTTTCTTCTTCCACGAATAAGCCTTCTTCGCCCATTTGAAGGCTTCAAGTGATCTTTCATGGCATCTTTGAGATGAAGTGCCCATTAATAAAATTCATTCTTAATATGATTTAAAAAATTTCACTGTTTATTTTTTTTGTTTTTCATAATTAATTTTCTAATTTTCATATTTTGTGGAAATTAATTTCGTAATTCTCTAAATTATTTTCCAGAAATTGATTAATTGATTTCCGAATATTAATAATACATTTATGAAATTGCAACATAAATAAGAAAAATCACTTAGGCACATTTCACTGTATATGTCCATCAACGGTTAAGATCTTAAACTACTAAACGGACAGTTAAGATGTGTCATGCTATAATGGTTGGAAAAAGTTACGATGGTTGCCAACCACCAAATAGGCTTCGGTAAATAATTGACAAAAGGCCAAAAGATCGAGATTCTAGTTTAGGGAGTTCACATAGGAAGCAACCATTAATTAAATTCTATGGGAGATTGCACAGCCTCATACACACCCAAAAAACAAAAAAGAAGAAAGGAAAGAAAAAAATACCTCTAAATTGAAGTTGATCCAAGAAGCTTTCACCTTCCTAATTAAGTGATAGAGATCAACAATTAAAACAATAGTAAAATTGATGGAGAGCAAATGTGAAATATGAAAACAAGGAGAAAGAAGATGGAGGAGAACAACTCACCTGAAAACTGTTGGATGAGTGAAACGGCTGAACTAAAATAGGGTTTAAAGATTATAAATATGAGGATGACAGTGATTGTAATTATACACAACTCTTTTACGAAGGGGTCATTTTAGTTACACTTTTCAAACAACTCTTTAAAATTAGCATTTTGGGTCAAAAAGGCTAATTTAAAAAAAAATTAGCCTTTTAATTCAGTCAAACAGCTAACGTTATTGAAACAGCTAATTTTGGCTCAAAAGGCTCATTGCCAAATGAGGCCTCGACTATCATAGTTTGGTATCCCTAGTTCACAAAAGCCTAGCCCCCATTCCCTACTCCAGTACTCCCATGTAAAAGTGGGAAGTGAATTGTGAGTATATCAACTGGTGTCCCTATTCCCTTGTAGTTAAAAAGTGGGAAGTGATGATATTGCCAATATAGCAAGTTAAAAACTGATCAATCTAAGCAAAAAAGTTAAAATAACAAGAATAACAAAAGTTATTTGGTCTACCCCATATGTAGGCCTACCCGACAATATACACATTTTAATCTAAGCAAAATAACAAACAAAAGTTTTTTGGTCTACCTCATATCCATATGTAGGTCTAAAAAGGGAACCCGACAAAATATCTAAGTGGCAAAGTGGGTATCTATACTTTTGGTAAGATTTCCATAATTTGAGAGGGTTTGGGGTATATGGTGTATCTAGATTCTTGGGTTTGGATATAGGGTTGTACGACTTATGAGTATGATTTTATGGATAAACGACATTGTTCTCATTTTAGGGGTCAACGGTATTGTTCTCATTAAATAGCGTAGGATTAGTATTAACATTTTATTATCATTCCGATGTACTGTACGTAGTTACTTACTTGTATCTTTGTATGTAATTCGTGCCATAAAATGACCGTGTTAAAAGTAATGACGGTTATGAATAAAAATGAATCCGATTAATACAAATATTAACAAAACTAATATAAAATATATATAAATGATCATCACATGGGATCTCGGGAGTGATTTAGATCACTCCGGTGTTACTTGCATGTAATTTGTCCCACAAAATGATAGTGTTATTGGTCGAAAGTAATGATTACGAATAAAGTCTATGAACTCGATTAATACAAACATTAACAAAACTAATATAAACCATATATAAATGATCAAATGAGATTTTCGTTAGTGTTTTAGATCGTTCCGGTGTTACTTGCATGTATTTCGTCCCATAAAATAACCATGTTATTGGCGAAAAGTAATGATTATGAATAAAGTCATGGAATTCGTTTATACAAACATTAAGAAACTATTATAAAACATATATAAATGGCCAAATGAGATTTCGGTAGTGATTTAGATCGTTTTGGTGTTACTATTATGTAATTCGTCCCATAAAATGATCATGTTATTGGCCGAGAGTAATGATTTATGATAAAGTCTATGAATTCGATTATTACAAAACATTAAACAAACTATTATAAAACATTATAAATGGTCAAAGTGGATATCGGGAGTGATTCACATCATTCCAGTGTTACTTGTATGTAATTCATCCTATAAAATGATCGCGTTATTGGCCGAAAGTAATGATGATGAATAAAATCTATGAATGAGATTAATACAAACATTAATTATACTAGGATAAAACATATATAACAATCAAATGTCATTTCGGAAGTGATTTAGATCACTTCAGTGTTACTTGTATGTAATTCGTCCCATAAAATGACCGTGTTATTGGATGAAAGTAATTATTTCGGATAAAGTCTATGAATTCGATTAATCAAAACATTAACAAAACTAAATTTAAACACATATATAAATCATCAAATGAGATTTCATATCACATATATAAATGATCAAATGAGATTTCAGTAGTGATTTAGATCATTCCGATGTTAGCTGTAATTAATTCGTCCCATAAAATGACCGTGTTATTGGCCGAAAGTAATGATTATGGATAAAGTCTATGAATTTGATTAATACAAACATTAACAAAACTATTACCAAACATATATAAATGATCAAATGGGATTTCGGTTGTGATTTAGATCATTCGTATGTTACTTGTATGTAGTTCGTCTCATAAAATGACTGTGTTATTGGCCGAAAGTAATGATTATGAATAAGGTCTATGAATTCGATTAATACAAACATTAACAAAACTAATATAAAACATATGTAAATGATCAAATGTGATTTCGGTAGTGATTTAGAACGTTCCGGTGTTAGTTGTATGTAATTTGTCCCATAAAATAATCGTGTTATTGGCCGAAAGTAATGATTAGCTACAAAATCTATGAGTTCGATTAATACAAACATTAACAATACTAATATAAAACATATATAAACAATCAAATGACATTTGGGGAGTGATTTTATTAGTCGTTGTTACTTGTATGTAATTCGTCCCATAAAATGACCGTGTTATAGGCCGAAAGTTAATGATTATGGATTAAGTCTATGAATTCGATTAATACAAACATTAACAAAATAATTATTAAATGTTTATAAATGCTCAAACTGGATATCGGGAGTAATTCACATCATTCAGGTATTACTTGTATGTATTTCGTCCCATAAAATGATCGCGTTATTGGACGAAAGTAATGATTATGAATAAAATGATGAATTCAAATTAATACAAACATTAATTATACTAACATAAAACATATGTAAACAATCAAATGTCATTTCGGGAGTGATTTAGATCATTTATGTGTCACTTGTATGTAATTCGTCCCATAAAATGACCGTGTTATTGGCCGAAAGTAATTATTACGATAAAGTCTATGAATTCGTTTAATACAAACATTAAACAAAACTAATTTAAACTTATATATAAATGATCAAATGAGATTTCAATAGTGATTTAGATCGTTTCGGTGTTACTTGTAAGTAATTTGTCCCATAAAATGACCGTGTTATTGGTCGAAAGTAATGATTATGTATAAAGTCTATGAATTTGATAATACAAACATTAACAAAACTATTATATAACATTATATCAATGATCAAATGGGATTTCGGGAGTGATTTAGATCATTCTGATGTTACTTGTATGTAGTTCGTCCCATAAAATGACTGTTATTGGCCGAAAGTAATGATTATGAATAAGGTTTGTGAATTCGATTAATACAAACATTAACAAAACTAATATAAAATATATAAATGATCAAATGAGATTTTGGAAGTGATTAGATCATTCCGGTGTTACTTGTATGTAATTTGTCCCATAAAATGATCGTGTTATTGGCTGAAAGTAATGATTAGCTACAAAATCTATGAATCGATTAATACAAACATTAACAATACTAATATAAAACATATATAAACAATCAAATGACATTTCGGGAGTGATTTAGATCAGTCGGTATTACTTGTATGCAATTCGTCCAATAAAATGACTGTGTTATTGGCCGAAAGCTAATGATTATGGATAAAGTCTATGAAATCGATTAATACAAACATTAACAAAACTATTAATAAAAGTTTATTATGTAGGAAACTAGATTATTATGTAGGTAGAACAATGGAAGAAAACAATGATTTGCAAAAATATACATTGCTATGAGCAGTGGCGGACCTACAGCTAAGAGTATGGTTGTAATTGTAACCATATTATTAAAAAAAATGGTGAAAGCTTTAGTAAGTTAAAGGAAAAAAGATTATAGTTCCCCTTTTGCACCCATACTATTGGTGCATATTACTGATGCACCCATTCAAATGCAATGGACAATTAGTAAAGGTGAGAGTAAGAATAGGAGAATCTACAAACTAAAAACACCCACGTGAATAGAGGGGCCACCCACCTGATTAGTTTCTCCCTCTCATTTGTCTCTCTTCTGATAATTTACTGAGAAACAACGTATAGCAAAAAAAAACAAAATCAAACACTCACTCGCTATTGGTCTTCTCTTCTTCTCTCATTCCCTCTCCTCTCAGTCTGCCATAGTCAAATCATATGACCATAATCAACTCCCAAACAAAATCAGACTCTCAAGTTGATTTGGGATTTGGGATTTACAATTAAGTTAGACTAGGAGGTTACCCGTGCTACGCACGAACTATCCTTTTATCACTATACTTTTAATATGAAATAGCCGGTGCACACTTAAAGAGAAAATGTGAGGATTCACCATCTCAAGAAAATAACAAATAAAATAACATATTAAGATGTGATACCTGTAGTTACCTACAAAAAATATATCACTTACTAAACTATCACTCTAAATGTGACTCTTGTCACTTTATTTACTCATATCCTTGCTTAGTCATATGTCAAATCGATGTTTATACCCTCAAATATAAAAATTAACTAAATAGGTATCCCTTGTCATATTAGCGACTTTTATCTCCACTAAATATTAGTAACTTTTCATATAACCGACTCTTATACCAACTAATATAATTTTTGTTATTACTCAACAACCGGTTTGATCCATTTGTCCCCTAATGTGTGTTTTGCTAACAAGAAGTTGAAACACTAACCTTCTTTCGAATGGGGAAAAAAATTATGGCGACTCATCATCTTAAAAAAAGAAAAAAAAAATAATGTATAAAATATGACACTTGTAGTAACCTGTGCTTATAACCACAACCATATAACAAAAGAATAGATAAATCCAGTTTATTATTATTTTCTTTGAATAAAAATAGAAATTATTAATAGACAACTAATTGTCAAATAAATATCATTAAAGCATTTTTTCCTTACAAAAATAAAGAAATATGAACAGTTTCTAGTAATTATTATTATGGGATATTTATTTATGGCAGCTTATTAGTGACCATAATTAAACTAAAAAAAGCAAAAAGCAAAAGAAGAAATAAAGGTAAACCAATTAAAACGTGACACTTGTCACATTACCAGCGCTCTTACCCAAAAATATAATAATATAATATATATATATATATATTAGATTATTGAATGAATTACTAATTTTATAAATCAGGCTTTAAACATGCTATGGAGTAGCTTGGGTTGTAAATCTGTAATTGACAATGTCCACAATTCAAGGTGATGATATTCTTGATGTTATCAGAAAAGAGGTTGAGGATTATAATTTTATTCAAGGTCTTCTTCGGGTTTTTTTTCTTCTTATGCACACTAACTGTTTGATAAAATGTTTGCTTGAGTTTTTCGATTTTTTTTTTTGTGGGCTTGTTTGGATTTGAATATGGGAAGTGAAATGGGGTTTAGTTTGATTAATTTTAACTGCATTGTATGCTTCTAGGTTGAGATTGTGATCGTGTTTGCATATGGTGTGATAATGCCCACCAGCTGCTTGATGATTTATGTTTGAGTTTGCTTATTTCTATTTTTTATTGATTGTTTTGCTTAGAATTAAATGGAAAAATATGAAGCGATTGGAGGTTCAATTGATCTAAAAAAGGATCAAGCATGTGGGTTAAGATTATGATCATGTTTTGCAACGGCTTTGAAATGCCCACCACCTATTTGATGATTTTCCAGTTGTGGTGATTCTATGTGTGAGTAGATGATATGACGTTTGGTTATAATGACAATCTGCATTTTGGTTATCCGCCACCGGCCCACCGCCATGCAGGAGAAATTGATACTCCTTATTTCGGATTTTTTTTGGGTCAATATTTCTTGCACCCATTTCTGGGTCTGTCACTGGCTATGAGTCTCACTCTCACATTGTCTCACTCTCACATCAAAAGAGAGAATTAAGGAAGATATTAAGCAAAAATATACCTACATTAATTTGTTATGAGTCTCACGCTCACATCGAAAGAGAGAAGGAAGATATTAAGCAATGAACATGTATATCATTAAACATAATTTAAATATATTAGTAGTAGTAATATTGTGTAAAATGAACATTAAAAATAGGTACATGTTTTTTTCTTATTTTTTTCTGTTGGGGTAAATTTCTTAAACCACGTTCATATTTTGGTGAAAATATGGGATCAGATCATTATGCAAATATGCACTTTGAATATACTATTTCATTACTAAATATGCTTTGTAATGTAAAGTTGAAATTCTTAAAATGCCATTAAAACTATATTCGTAAAGTTCAATTTCTTAAAAATGTCAATGAAACTACAGTTTTATAGTAGTAAACAAGCATTTGTGACCTACCATTGACATTATTAGTCTCCAACTCTCCATGCCCATTGACATTTTCCGTTGGGGTAAATGTCCCAACTTGTGGGACCCACAAGTAAAACAGAAAAATGAAAGAAAGTAAAAATTGGAGAGACCGAATTGGATTCGGTGATGTTGGGTTTGTCCATAAGACTAGTAATGATGCTCGTGCGATGCACGAGTTAAGTTATATATTTTTATTATTTTCTTTGTTATTTTATTCTTCAATATTATATATTTTAAAATATATTTACGCTAATTAAAATTGGATATGATCTTACATGTTAAGATTAAACATATTGTAAATGCATCTCATTTTGAAGTATTTTCCGATGCGAATACGATGGTACAAATATTATTTTTTTTGAAAATGTGTAGAAGATTATATTTGCTTTTGAAGTTTCGAAAAAGATTGAGTTATAACACTTATAAAACTCTAGTTATTCATCACAAGTCAAACTCTCAATTTTATTTTTTTAAAAATTATTCTAATAATACATTTAATGATGTGGCATGGCTCAAACTCACGAAATATGCCAGCTTTATATATATAGAGAAGATTGGGTCTTTGACTTTGTTGTTTATTGTGGCGGACTAGTTGATTGGCAAGTGGACAAATGAGAATTCAGCTTCTCAAGGAAGCTTTGTGAGTGGTTAGCTTAGAAGCCAAATTGGTTTTGCCGCAATAAAAAGAGGGGCGACATTTTGGGTGTGACACTGAGTGGTGACAGTGCACCAAAATCTGAAGGGTTGCCGTGATTGAGCTCTGTTCGGGTGAGAGACGGTAACAATGAGAAAGCCAGTGAGGGAAAGGGTCTCTCACTGGTAGTCACCATGAAAGCTCTCATCCATGGTGTGAGGGACTTGAGAGTAGTGAGAGATCTGATTAGGGGGAGTCTCCTAGTCAGATATGTTGTTGAGAACTATGAAGATTGGGCTAAAAGGCTTGATCCTTCATTAAAGTGATACTTAATTATATTCCCTTGAGTAAGAAGTTAAGAACCAAACCAAAGATGAGTGAGAGGATGATTCGGGTGGTAACACATTAAGGATTCACAAAGTAAAAAATACTATGGTTGGATTTTTAGTCATAACATTAGTCATACAATCATCATTAGTCATGACATTAGCCTTACAATCATCATTCTTTATTAGTCATTTTTAGTCATGATGATACTAAAGTCACTCTAAATAATTTCTATTTTTTTTTTGATAATCTCGATCAAATACTTAGTTGTAGGCCCTATAGCCTATATACATCCTTCACACATGGTTAGTAAAAATAGAGTTTTACTGTTTAGTCTATCATGGGTTGGTCTAGTGGTGCCAGGGGCAAAACTTTGGTAGGGAGGACCAAGGTTCGATGCCCCACAACTACGATTGCGAGGAGTGCAAAACCTTAACCCCGGGACCAGCTCCGAAAGATTAGAAAATATTTATCAATGTTTGATGCGTTAGCATCAGGTCATCAAGTTACGAGCGTGAGCATTAATGCATTAATCATGGCATTTGGGACTCTCTCACATTTGAATGGTGATGATTCTGGTCCTAAAGGTCTTAGTGTCCTTTTGGCCACTTAATCTAGGTCATGTCCGTACAAGATTAATCCGTACAAATAAGCATTTGTGATTAGTGTTAGTTATAGTGCACCCTGCATGTAATTAGCATAATTAACAAATGTAATTAGTTGTTATTTGAATTCCCTAAGTAGTTGCTGAGTAAGGCGCGCCTAAGAGCACATGGGGCAGGTAAGGATGAAGAATGAGGCTCCTTACAGCTCACCCACGTTTGTCCTTTTGCAAGGACAAGCAACAGCTGTCAAGTGGTCCAAAACGGAAGGAAATGCGCTCCAAATTGTACTGCACGTATTTGGCTCATTTCTGGGCAAAATACTGAAGTTTCATTTTGCTTGGGCACTACTCTTGGACAGCTCACCCTTTCTAGAGTATTCTTAGGTTATTAGGGCACATTTGTGACCCCTATAAATATGTAAGAACAGCTGATGTAAAAGACACTTGTTTTTTTGGGTGCAAGTCAGAGAATTGTATTATTGCTAGCTGTAATGTTACAAGATTACAGCCCATAGGTACCGCAGATCCAAGGCCGCCTACTAGGTAGGGTTCCTTTTTTCTACATCCCTTTACTACCTACAAACCTAGAGTCAATCTGGAGCAGCTCACTACAAGCAGTGGCTTTCCATTTCTGTAAACACAACACAATACAAAAATCATTTCTGACTTAACAGCAAAATACAAAAACATAATAAGCTAAAATATTACAACTTCTTCTAGCTTTTCTGGTCTGCTGATTTTTATTTCTTCCTCACTCTGCCCAGCTTCAGCAGCCTGCTACAGATTCCCTGCTGAAACCTGCTGCCTGAATTTCTGCACAGGCTCTCATGTCTTGCAGAACTGCTGGTTCTTTGCTGAAAACCTGATGTATTCTGATTCTGACTTTCTGTTGAGTCTAGCTTCTGCCCTCTGATTATGATACCCCTGCTGTAACCTGCTGCATAAATCCCTGCACAAGTTCTCATGCCTTGCAGGGCTATTCGATGCCAATGTTTTTACACCCCTAAAAAACAGAACTGGAGCAACATTTTGCAACTAGTGGCTCATCCTAGCTGATTCAACTAATCATACAGTCCTGATTTAACAATAAATACAAATACAAAATACTAATCTGTTCCAGATTCTACAGAAAACAGAAATATTTCCACTTACACCAAACTACAAATTAGTGTAGAACACAGATACACATTCCTATCCATCTTTTATCCTGTATTAGCTGCATCAACCTGCTTCTGATCCCCTTCTGAAACCTGTGTGTATCTCCTTCTGAATGTCAGGTTCTGTACTGTCTCTGGACTGTTGCTTGTCCTGTGCTTCACCTTCTTTCTGCAGTGCTGCAAAGGGGTTTTGTGTCTGCGGCTTGTCCTTCTGTTGTTGCTGAATTTGCCTGTAAATACCCCTTCCAGCTCTTGCTCCTCTACCTGCATTATTCATTCTTCCTCTCCCCCTCCCAACATTCTGCCATTGCTGTGCCCTAGTGTTTTCCTGTTGGTCAGGTTGCTTCTGTGCTGGTACTGCAATCTGTGTTGGTATCATAGTTGCTGCAGCAACTTTCTTCCTGCATTCTGCCTCACAGTGCCCATATTGCTTGCAATGGGTGCATAGGGTGGGCTTCCGGTCATATTCCACTGCCTGTTCTACAACATTTCCCTTCTCATTCCTGTAGTGCACCTTATTGGGGTAAGCAGCTCCAATTTCAACTTCAATCATCACCCTGGCATACTGGATTCCAACTTTAAGCTCTGTGCTTCTATCTGCCATCATTGGCCTTCCTACAAGGCTTCCTATCTTACTTAATCCCATTGCATTCCAGTACTTCACATTAAGTCCCGGGAATTTTACCCAAATTGGCACCGAGGTCAGTTCCTCTTTTTCATAATCTATATTTTCAGACCATGCCCTAACAATCATGGGCTTATTGTCAAAGTGGTAAACCCCCTCTTGCAGCACGGCATAAGTGGTAAAAGGCACTTGTTGATGAATGAAAATTACACGGCTGCTGCCTTCTTACAAATCTTGCGTTCTTTACAATAATCTTAGGGTTATTTGGTGAGCAAGTAGTATTCTTTATCCATAGCTTGGTGGTTTAATCCTTTATAGCTTTGGTGGTGATACTCATTATCCTGTCTTCTCTTAATCCTCTGTTTTTGTTTACAAATTGCTAAGGTTGTAGTTGCAAACGTATCATTTGGTATCAGAGCATAGGTTTAACCTTAGCACCATTTTCTCTCATCAAAGTTCTCTCCTTTCTTGTCTCAATCACATCCAAAGTTCCAATCTTTGAGTCACAAAAGAACCCATTTACAGCCCAAACACAATTCCTAGCTTAAACACAACCAAACTCACAAACAGCCATGGATGATGAACAAATACCCAGAAATTTAACTCTTGAGCAAGCTAAAGAGCTTAGGAGAGAAAGGGAGATGCGTGAGGTTAAGGAACAACTTAGCAACCTCACCCAACAAATGACTGATTTTCTCAACATTGGTAGAGGTAGAGCTCGTGGTCGAGGTGATGATGATGGTTCTCTTAGTCCAAGGAGAAAAGATGAGCAATGGGGTGATTTAAAGTTTGAACCCCCTGATTTTGATGGTGGTACAAACCCAGATGACTATTTGGAGTGGGAGCAACAAATGGGTAGATTGTTTGATACCAAGGGGTATAGTGAGGAAAAGAGTTTCAAAGTTGCTGTTTTGAAGCTCAAAAAGTATGCTTCTTTGTGGTATGAAAGCATGAAACTACAAAGAGAGCGTGAGGGTAAATCTAGGGTGCGTTCATGGCCCAAGCTTAAGAAAATCATGCACAAACGCTTTGTGCCCCCTTCCTATACTCAAGATCTCTACCTCAAGCTCACAAATTTCAGTCAAGGAACTCTAAGTGTAGCAGATTACATTAGAGATTTTCAGCAACTACAAATCAGAACCGGCATTATAGAGGATCCACAACTCTCAATTGCGCGTTTTATTTCTGGTTTAGACACCAATGTTGGTAATAGAGTTGAAGTACAACCTTTTTGGTCTCTAGATGATGTATACAAGTTGGCTTTGAAGATTGAAAAGCAAGAGAAAGCGAAGAAACCAGCAGCAAAGCCCACATTTAGGAGTTTTACTCCTTGGGCAGAAAGTTCTTCTAAAGGGAGTGAAAATGACAAAAGGTTTCCTAGAGATCCTAAGGCCAACAAGGATGCTCTTAGACCATCTCTCTCTAGGAAATGCTTCAAGTGTCAAGGCTATGGACACTTTCAAGCTGAGTGCCCCAACAAGAGAGTGTTATCTCTCCGTGAGTATGATGAGCTTAGGCAATTGGATGACGATAAGGAGCAGAATGAAGAGCAATCTATTGACGATGAATTGGACATTGAACCTGACCAAGGCTCACCTCTATTGGTGGTTCAAAGGGTCCTTCATGCTAGAGAGGCAGAGGAGACACTATCTCAAAGGGAGAAGATATTTCAAACCAAGTGCACCGTGAAAGAAAAGCTTTGCACTTTAATCATTGATGGCGGTTCTTGCACCAATGTGGCGTCTACTCTCATGGTGGAAAAGCTTGGATTGGCCACCAAAGAACACCCTCATCCTTATTCCTTGCAATGGTTAGAGAAGAGAAGCAAAGCCAAGGTAACAAAACAAGTCACGATCCCTTTTTCGATTGGAAAAGTATACAATGATGAGATTTTGTGTGATGTGATCCCCATGGATGCTTGTCATTTGCTGTTAGGTAGACCTTGGTTATATGATAGAAGAGTAATGCATGATGGCTTTAGAAATGTTTACTCTTTTGAGGTTCAGGGAAAGAAAATTAATTTGCAACCCGCAAAATTGTCTTTATGTGGGGGAACGCAAGTTGGGGAGGGTTCTTCTGTTTCTAACTCATCAAAGCATGCTATGATTGTTAAAGGTGCTGATTTAGAGTATGAAATGGTGCATGGAAATGGTGTTTATATGCTGGTGTTGCTTGGGGAGAATGAGAACATTGTTGAAAAGCCTTTACATGCGTTAATGCAACATTTGCTTGAAAAGTATGTCGACGTGTTCCCATCTGATTTACCCCATGGTTTGCCACCCATTAGGGGCATAGAGCATCAAATAGACTTTATTTCGGGAGCCTCACTTCCTAACAAAGCAGCTTATAGGTGTAATCCCCAAGAGACTAAGGAGTTACAACGTCAAGTAGAGGAGTTACTTGATAGGGGATACATTAGAGAGAGCATGAGTCCTTGTAGTGTACCAGCTCTCCTTGTGCCAAAAAAGGATGGAAGCATGAGAATGTGTGTTGATAGCCGTTCAATTAACAACATTACCATTAAGTATACATATCCAATTCCTCGCTTGGATGATATGCTTGATGAGCTGTTTGGTTCTTGTGTCTTCTCTAAAGTGGATTTGAGGAGTGGTTACCATCAAATTAGAATGAAGGATGGGGATGAATGGAAGACAGCCTTCAAGACGGAAGGGGGTCTTTATGAATGGCTTGTAATGCCATTTGGGTTGTCCAATGCTCCTAGCACATTCATGCGTCTTATGAATGAGGTATTGCGTTCCTTTATTGGTAAATTAGTTGTTGTGTATTTTGATGATATTCTCATATACTCTGAGAGTGATTCTGAGCATGTGCAGCACCTAACACGCGTTTTTGAGGCTCTAAGGCAACACGAGCTGTTTGCTAAGCTTGAGAAATGTGATTTCTTTGTTCCTAGTGTCACGTTTCTTGGTTACATTGTGTCCAAGGATGGTATAGCTGTTGATCCCAGCAAGGTTGAGGCGATTAAGACATGGCCTACTCCTACTAGCATCACGCAAGTAAGGAGCTTCCATGGGCTAGCTTCTTTTTACAGAAGATTCATCAAGCAATTCAGCTCTCTTTTAGCACCACTTACGGATTGTATGAAGAAAGGTGTCTTTGAGTGGACTCCCATGGCTCAAAATGCTTTTGAGGCCATCAAGGAAAGGCTTAGCTCCACCCCTATACTAGCTTTGCCTAACTTTGATCAACCATTTGAAGTGGAATGTGATGCTTGTGGAACCGGTATTGGAGCTGTTTTGGTGCAAAATAAGCGTCCTATTGCTTATTTCAGTGAGAAGTTGAATGGTTCAAGAGGGAATTACAGCACTTATGACAAAGAGTTCTATGCAATTGTGAGGGCTCTTGATCATTGGGCTCATTACTTAAAACCAAGGCAGTTCATTTTGCACTCTGATCATGAAGCGTTGAAGTATATTAATGGGCAGCACAAGTTGAGTTCAAGACATGCTAAATGGGTGGAATATCTTCAATCATTCTCCTTTGTATCTAAGTACAAAACTGGTGCAAGCAATGTGGTAGCCGATGCTTTATCAAGGCGACGTTCTATGTTGTCTATCCTCGAGGCCAAGGTTTTAGGCTTCTCTTTCATACGGGAACTTTACAAAGATGATCCAGATTTCTCTCCCATGTTTGATGGCAGCAAGGAGGTGGAAAAAGGCCCTTTTCACATTCATGAAGGGTTCCTTTTCAAGCACAACAGATTGTGTATCCCTAAGGGCTCAATTCGAGACCTACTTATAAGGGAAGCTCACTTAGGAGGATTGGCTGGCCACTTTGGCATTGTGAAGACTCTTGAGGTTTTAAGTGAACACTTTTATTGGCCAAGAATGCACAAGTTGATGCCCAGATCAGAAGGCCCTTTTAAAATCATCGAGAAGATCAACGACAATGCATACAAGCTTGAACTGCCTGGAGAGAGTTCAATTTCAGCAACTTTTAATGTGGGAGATCTGCTGCCTTATTTGGAGGATGAATACCTTGATGATTTGAGGGCAAATCCAAAAAAAGTTGGGGAGGATGATGCGTTAGCATCAGGTCATCAAGTTACGAGCGTGAGCATTAATGCATTAATCATGGCATTTGGGACTCTCTCACATTTGAATGGTGATGATTCTGGTCCTAGAGGTCTTAGTGTCCTTTTGGCCACTTAATCTAGGTCATGTCCGTACAAGATTAATCCGTACAAATAAGCATTTGTGATTAGTGTTAGTTATAGTGCACCCTGCATGTAATTAGCATAATTAACAAATGTAATTAGTTGTTATTTGAATTCCCTAAGTAGTTGCTGAGTAAGGCGCGCCTAAGAGCACATGGGGCAGGTAAGGATGAAGAATGAGGCTCCTTACAGCTCACCCACGTTTGTCCTTTTGCAAGGACAAGCAACAGCTGTCAAGTGGTCCAAAACGGAAGGAAATGCGCTCCAAATTGTACTGCACGTATTTGGCTCATTTCTGGGCAAAATACTGAAGTTTCATTTTGCTTGGGCACTACTCTTGGACAGCTCACCCTTTCTAGAGTATTCTTAGGTTATTAGGGCACATTTGTGATCCCTATAAATATGTAAGAACAGCTGATGTAAAAGGCACTTGTTGATGAATGAAAATTACACTGCTGCTGCCTTCTTACAAATCTTGCGTTCTTTACAATAATCTTAGGGTTATTTGGTGAGCAAGTAGTATTCTTTATCCATAGCTTGGTGGTTTAATCCTTTATAGCTTTGGTGGTGATACTCATTATCCTTTCTTCTCTTAATCCTCTGTTTTTGTTTACAAATTGCTAAGGTTGTTGTTTTATTTCACCAAAAAGACATAGAGTTTTAATTTGTGTAGTTGTGTGGATCGCTACATGTTAAAAATTTCACGAAAGCATCTTTGTAATTATTTTGTAAATTGCTTTTGCTCGTCCAAACTCCAAGCATTCCCAAGTTCTCTCTCTCTCTCTCTCTCTCTTTTTGCTCGTCAAAAAGAGGGTCCCAACTCCCAAGTTCTCTTGCTAATTGCTATTCTATAAACACCTCTCATTCTTCACTGCATCTCTGCATCCGTCCCACACCATCATAAACCTTCTCAATATAATTCCCTCTCTTCTGCCTTTTCTTTACCTAGTTTTTCACCAACTCCCTCCTCACTTAATTTTTTTTAAGCTAAATTAACTACCCGTAAACATTCCTCGATTAAGGAACACACCATCTGAGCAAGTAAAACTCTACGAAATTTACGGTTTTATCATGAAGTAACATGAAATTTATGATTCCTGAAATTTTATACAGTTTTCCATGTGCAGATGGGGTCTTCCTCCACCCTCTCTCGATAGCCGTAGTTATGTCTCGGCCATGACTACGGGTATCATGAGAGGGTGGAGGAAGCGTCTGGTGGTGGCACCACACTCAAATAAGTGTACATTACAAAGCATATTTTAGTAATGAAATAGTAGTGACGAAACAGAAATATGAGGAATCCAACAAGTAACAACTGTTAGAAGGAGTGATTGTTCTGCCAATTTGGTAGCTTTCTCACTTTACTGCTTTGCAATTGCTATTGTGGCCTAACTCATTACTAAAATGTACTGAACATTATAATTGTCCACTTCATTTTGCGTACTCAATTGATAATTTAATATTTGTTGGGGATTTATTGCTATTATTATTCTGTTAAATTGTTGCGGTAAAATTTTTAAATTTTTCTTTATACCACTTCTCAGTTATGCATAATTGCTTGTTATATTTCTTTAGAATTTTTAATTTGTCATTCATGCTCAGTTTTTATGTTTCGTTAGAAAGTATTAATTATCCAAGGGTAGTTGACCATCGATGGGGTAGTTATAAGGTCAGTGGCATGTAAATTCAGATATTTATTCCAAGTTATTTCGATATTTTCCTTAATCCATCCAAATTGCCTATAACTTTAGCCTAATGCTTTACCATTTGCCATTCATCTTTTCGCTGCTCATTATTTTCTTTACCCCAAATTATGGATTCTGAAAGTTCAAGTCATTCCCATAAACAAGAAACATCTATGCATGGCCAGTCTTCCAATTCAGCCCCATCAACCCTCAAATCTAACTGTGCCACAAACGTGCCCCTGTTACGAGAAGGGGAATTCTATCTTTTTTGGCTCCACCAAATCATCTTTCCCCCTATGTTCCTTATGCCAAAAAATACTTCATATCACGGGATGGTGTTAGGAGATATTATGTTTCTATTGAAAACCTTAAGTCTTTGATTATGAATCCCAAAGCAGCCGACCAAATGGACATGACTATGATGATGGTCATGTCCGAAGGTTCTATTCTCCCTGCCCAAATTCTTAATCCTGGTGACCTTTTTGATGCTACAACTGACTTGGTCAATTCTGTTAAAAGATAACTTGTTTTTCCAAAATCAATTGCAAATGATTTTGGGAACCCATCTGAGTTGCAAAGCCAACTCAATCCTTGTTTGCCAACCCCTCAGATAACAACTTGTTGCATGTTAGGGTCTTGATCGGTCAATTATGTGTAGTTTATAACCCTCTAAATACTTGCAAGTGCACAAGGTCAATGTAGTACTATTGAGTATAAGGGTGTCGTATCCACAGGGGAACGAGGAATTACTATATTCTAATTATCAACCTAACTTAATCTAAAGGTAATAAAGTTGTGATTTTTGACTCTAAACTTTTGCAAATAATACTAAAACAATTAACTAAAAGCGTAACGGAAACGAACTAGCTAGCAAATTAAGTAGGTTTCAACCAAGTAGGCGAATACTAGGACCTTGAATCCACCACTAATCTCGTAACAATGAATTTAATTTAACCTAGGACAATACTAGTTCTAGGTAGTAATCTAGGCTACAAGATTCGATTATAAATAATTATGGTGATTAAACTAATGACATAACTCATCTAGGTCAAGCATAAACTATTCATATTGACATAATTTATCTAAAACTAGCATGAATCATTCAATAAAATAATCCCAATTAGTAAATACCATCACATAACCTAAGTATCAATCTCAATCTGTTAATAAATTCAACAAGAACAATTATATAGACTGGATTGAATAAGCATTAACAACTGTAAATCTAATTAAAGTAATCTGGTTATGCAATTACATAGAACTAGATAAATATCTCAATAAAATAAATATCATTGTCACTAAATTAGGATTTCATAAAAATCCTAGACAGAGAGATTATTTAGACATAATTAGAGAAAAAAACACCATTAAATTAACGAAAGCCATGACCAAAGTGTCGCATTCCTTGTAATTTGTCGTCGCTTTGCTGCTGTTCCTGTGTCTCGTGCTCTCCTTCGTCTTCTCTGTTCTGCCCTCAAGAATACCGCCTCTTGGATCCTTCTTTTCTTGCTTTTATACCTCTTGCCTCTAAACCTCGTTTCACCGCATTTAATTTGCAGTTGTAATCTTTAGTGAGTCAAAGCCCACTTGTGATAGTAACTATCAGCATAATGACACATAGTAGGCAAGAGAAAGAAAGGCCCAATATTATCTATTTGTGCTGATCGAAGCAATTAACCATCAGGGTGTTATTAATTCTTCTTTTAATACCCAGCATCAATTTGGCAACCTCTTCAAATAAAATGATATGGACCCAGGTGACATTAGTCATATATCAATATAGAATACAGAACAAGAGAAAAAACAAAGTAACATATATTAATTATTACAGGAGAACATAGGTAATAAACTAGTATTTTAAATATAAAGGGGTTAAATTATATAACAAAGTAACCTATAGTTATGATATATTATATAATTTAACCCTTTATATATATTTATTAGCTCTTTATCTTTGGTTGATTGATAATAATTAATACATATTTTTTGTTTTTCTTGTTTTGTAGGTTAAATTATAAAGGGAGCCTTAAAGATCCAAATTGGACTTTCTATTCTAGTTTACGTGAAGTGGCCAGCACATCAACAGCTATTGGGACCACTAGTTTCTTATAACCTCTTTGATTTTATTACTGTGTACTACTTTGCATAGTAGCAGAGCTCATTGATCGAACCGCAATTTACGCATTCGCTTTAGTGATCAATTAACGTCGGTGGCAACTGATATAAAAGGGAGACGACTGGCTGCATATGAGTGGGGGCGACGACAGAGAGCAGCAGATGTAGCAAAGAGAGGTACAGACGACACGCAGACGCAACAAGCCACGACAGATTATAAGGAAGACAACACTTTGATTATGGCCATCGTCAATTTAATGGTGTTTTCTTCCCTAATCATTTCTATCTAAGTTTTCTGTCTAGGATTTTGATAAAACCCTAATTTAGTAATATTGTAATATATTTTTATTGGGATACTTATAGAATTCTATATGATTGCATGACCTAGTTTAATTCAGTCTGTGTAATTATTATTGTTGAATTAATTAATAGGTTGAGATCGATACTTATGTTATGCGATGGTATTCACTGATTGAGATTATTTTATTGAATAGTTCATGCTAGCTAGTGTTAGATAAATTATGTCAAACAATCTGAATAGTTTATGCTATATGTCTAGATGAATTATGTCACTAGTTAATCGCAAGCCTAGATTACTTTATAGAATTGATACTATACCAAGTTAAATTATATATTCATGTTATGAGATTAGTGGTGGATTCAAGGTCCTAGTATTCGTCTACTTGGTTGAAGCTACTCAATTTACTAGCTAGTTTGTTTCCGTTACGCTTTTAGTTAATTCCTTTAGTATTATTTGCAATAGTTTATAGTCAAAATCACAAACGTTGTTACCTTTACATTAATTTAGGTTGATAATTAGAATATAGTAATTCCTCGTTCCTTGTGGATACGACACCTTTATACTCAATAGTACTACACTAACCTTGTGCACTTGCAAGTATTTAGAGGGTTATAAACTACACATAATTGAGCGATCAGTATCTACCTGTTGAATTGAAGTTTGTCAGTTACTCATTTAGTGCTCAATTGTTGAGAGTCGAAAGATCTGAAAAACAAATTGATATAAGGATCAATTGGGATGACGGAGTAGAAGTAAGTAGGCGCTTTTACACTATCAACATAGAAGTGCTTCGTAGATTCTGGTATATTCCTACCCAAGGAAGGTCTGTAGATTCATGTTTTCCCGAAACTATGGGACGATATACCCATATGCACAACAGACCTAATGTGCCTTTACATTCGAAGATTGTGATGTGGAATGTAAGGGGCATTGGTCGTCACCAATTTCGCTGATCAAATCATCGAGTTGTTTTACGAATATGAACCCGATGTTCTCATTTTAACAGAAACAAGATTAGGTAGGGGGCACACCAACACTACAATTGGGAAACTTGGTCCGTTCTCTGGTTGGTTCCTGTTGGAACCCGAGGGCTTTGCCGGAGGGGTCCTTATCATCTGGACCAATAAGGTGAAGTTCGATACAGTTAGAGTTGGGGCAAAGAATGTGCATGGAGTTATCTAGGTATTCATTCTACTATCTCTCCTAAGTCATTTCTTACCTTTCCTGTTGTTACTAATCACGAAACTATTGGTTTTCATGGCAGGGGAACGATTCAGGATGATGTACAGCAGTTTCAATGATTATATCAGTTAGTTGGCTAGGAATTGTTTATGGTTTTGGCTAGTTCATTGTATGATCTATGGGCACAGGATTAATCCATGAAGTCTATCTCTTTAGGATCCTGTTGTCTGTAAGGATTGGGTGTTTTTGCAAAAGTCATGTAATTCTATGTATAGTTTTTCTATTTTTAATGTAGTGTAAAGTGTTTATATGTAATCTGAAGATAGTGATATAGTAAACATCTGTTTCCTTTTAGTAAGAAAATGTCTTAACCTTAATTAATCCTACTCATGTTATTAAAATAATGTCTACTTGCAATTATAAGAAGTCAGGATTAATTAGTTTAACACTTTTACATAACCTATTGACGGTGACGAATATAAGCACACAATTTTATTGAGCGAATAGACATTAGATTATTAAAAAAACACATTATTATTAAGTGAGAAATATAACAACCTTATTTATAGACATTTGATTATTAAAAAAATAGTAAACTACTTATTCTTAACATTTCATGCATCCTTAATGTATAGATTGAGTATTTGTTACCTTTTGTTGCATAAGTTCCTATAAACCTTTTGTTGTATAGTATTAAGTTCCTAATAAAATGCACCTGTTACATTCTCGAAAATGATAAATGATTTCCATCCCGTTAATTCAAATTAAGGATCCTACAACACCAAAAAAAAACAAAACAAATGGACCCAATAATGAACCGACCTTTGCTCTTACATTCTCTGATAATGATAGTGATATGGCAATCTTGAAATACCAAATCGGACTAAAAAGGGAACTTCCCCCAAGGAGAGAAGGGGAGCCTGTCCCACTATGGGAAGCGTGTCGCCGGGCCTTGGTAGTTGGTACTATATTTACTTTTTGTTCTCTTGATCTTCCTTGTACTATACTCCTACTAGTGTCAATGATCTCTTTGCATTTACCAATGTTAATGTGGCCCGTGTTTAATTTTTTTTTTGAGTGGGGCCCATGTTTAATTGCCATATAGAGAGTGAGGTGGCTCTGCGTAATGTCAATGGGCATGGAGTCTAATGATGTCGATAGGTCAGAAATGCTTTTTTACTAGGGGTATAGTTTTAATGACATTTTTATGAAATTTTCACTTTAGGAGTATAGTTTTAGTAGCATTTTTAAGAAATTGAACTTTACATTACAAAGCATATTTTAGTACAGTAATGATATAGAGTATATTCAAAGTGCATAATGATCTAATCCCATATTTTCATGTTTGGATATCAATCATGTTTGCCAATTTTGATAGAGAACGTAGCAGGCTACCATATTACAATTTAACTGGTTCCATATTATAAATTACATACAACTATTTAGACTTGCAAAATATGAATTCAAATTTTGGATCACTCCAAACAAGTGGGTGTTGATGGTGGTACATCCCAAAAAAAACATGATACGGAACTTCCTACAATCAAATCACACAAATAACATTAGACAATCCTTAGACAAACCCATGATTAATTAACTCTGCAAAAGTTAACATTGCAATATGAAAACTTACCTCAACTTCTGCTAGTGTCGAGTCCTCAAACAGTGGGCCTTGGACTTAATGGGGATGCATTCGAACCTACCACAAGACATTGGTTACATACTTTCCACTGCCATCTACATATTGAAATTTTATTCTAGAGTTTATATCAACGTATTATAGGCCCAATTATTTCCATACATGTCGAGTTCGAGTATTGTCGCTTTGTTCATTCCTAACTGGTGTTGTTGGAGAACTTGCAGAAGCCTACAGTGTTTCTCAATAAACAAGACAGCATATGTGAGTCGACTTTAACCATAAAAATATCATTTTTCTGTGCATCAGAATTAGTACAATTTCCATACTAGAAATTGTCGAGTTTGTTGAGCTTGCCTTCTTGTATTCCTATTCCCTCTCCTTAGCAACTCCCCAATTGACATGCCTTCTGATCCTCGGTCTACTCCTGACATTGGTCACAATTGGATCAAGAATTTGAGCCCCATCTTCCAATTCTTCATCGTATCCTTCTTCTTCTGCACCATTCAGCCTTCCTTCATTGGCTTGATCTGGAGCAACAACCTGTCCGGTATTCATAATACTATCCGCCCAAGATCCATCCTGTATTCATTTAGAAGCATGCTTAAGCACATTCGGAAAGTAACCACACATATCTTCTGATTCAACGACTTTATCAACAGCCACATAAAAATCTCTTTCCAATATGTGTTGCCGCTCCAAGTCCACAGCCCACCTACCACCAACTCCAAGGAGCTTTATCTTAGTATGTGGTCTACTTACACTCTTCCTCCATCTCCTAAAGATGTATCTACTAGGAACAACATCAACCCTCCTCCTCGTAAAAACTTTATTTGCATGCCGGCACAACAAACCTTTCCAAGCAAACATTTAACACTTGCAAAGAACCACCTTTGTTGAATCATTATAAAGTACAGAAACTTCACGAGTCGCGGTTCTTCCAGTTGTTAAGTCTTCTATCTCACTGATGAGTGCATATTAGAGCTATTTTACATGTGATAAACGCAGTCATTTGATTGGTTTCATGATAATTATATCATTTCTATGTGAGATTTTATAATTATTTTGATAAAGATGACTACTTGGAGGTATGTTTGTGTTTTGATGTGTTTTTTGGATAAATTGAGCCCCCGTTGCTTGGTAAAGACTTTGGAGATGATTTGGAGTCACAATCGTCAAGGAAGAAGTCAAGAAAAATATTTTAGAGAAAGCCAAGCGAGAAGAGAAGTGTTAAAACGAAGTTCTAGGCAAAGTTGCCCTTGCACGACCATGCAAGTTCGAAGGCTAAACCTTGCATGACCATGCAAGTATGTCAGTGAGCTTAAGAAGGGTTGCACAACCATGCAACTTTCCGTTATATTTTTTGCACGACCATGCAACCTTTCGGAAATCGAGATTTCAAGTCGTGACCTTTGCCATTCCTTTGACTTTTCACTTGAATCCGACTAGAGACATTTTGGGTGTTGTAAAAAGTGAGAGAACCCATCTCTTTGACCCATCTCTTAGCACCCCATATTCTCTCTCAAATTTTATGCTTTTTTTTAGATTAGAATCAAACTCTATTTTATTAATAAAATTTGAAGATTGGAATTGTTCTTTTCAAGCTTTGTTCAAGTTCTTGAGTATTATCAATTGAAGCATTTTTGGGTACTTCTTATCCCTACTTTCTGTTCCCATCTCTCTACTTATTTTAATTTAATTTCAATTTAGTTTATGAATGTTCTTGATTTTGTTCTTGAATTCTAGTTCAATAATGCTTAATTTAGTTTTCATTGTTTGCTTGTCGTTCTTGAATATCATGAGTAGCTAAATTTCCCATCTAGGATTGATGTAGCCAAATCTTGGTTCCTTGATGCCCTAATTTGTTTGATTAACATGTTTTAGAATATTGATGCGATCAATTGTTTGTGTGCTTATTTATTTGTTAGACGACTAACTCATGTTCGAGAAACTTGTTAGTTGTCGGAACTCAAACAATTGACAAGATTGCCTAATCACGAGAGTAGGTTAGAAAGCCTTGGGATGTTTGGAATTGTAGTGTTCTTAATGCTCTTGATTTAGCTTTATTTCATGAGAATAGGAATTTGGTTATTTTATGTGTATCCTTTAACCGTCGAGAGAGGGTTCTTGGTGTCTTATAATTTCGTCCTTGCATATATGTTCGATTTTGCATGCTAGTTAGACTTATCGTTTGCTTCAAGAAATTATAGTGGAGGTGAAATCAATCCTAGGTCTTAATTCTTGATATCTTTTCATTGTTAATTTGCATTCTTAGTTGATAATACAAAAACTCCAATTTTTAACCGCTTAGCTTGTTGAATTTAAGAAAACTTAATATTTGGAATCGATAGCTCCTTGTGGTTCGATATTTTTATCACGATAATATACCCGTACACTTGTGGGCCTATCAAGTTTTTGGTGCTTGTTGTCGGGGAACTTTTTTTCAATATTAGGCGTTTCTTGAATTGACTAGACTAAGAAACGATGTCTGTCTTGTGTTGATTTTGTTTCTGTTATCTTCTTGGCATCGTGGGCCATGTGGCGATTATCATTCAAATCCATATGTTTATACTTGTGATAACTATGTGAATGCGAACGAATACGATTTGCCTAATGCTTTTTATGATTGGAATGAGTGTGTTGGTTATAATACTAATGGATATCAATTTGATCACCGTTACAACGTGACCAATATGATCATTGTTTCGATGACCACAATATTGGTAATTTGGGTTATCCTCAATCTTTATTCGAAGAAGAGCAACTCTTTTGCCCCCACATCCACCAAATTCACAATTGGAAACCCTCTTTGAGCAATTTATTATGATGCAACAAAAGGTCAATGAGGAACAATGAGAATTAATAGACCAATTGTGTTCTAAAGCTGATTCGGTTGCCTCCCACATGACAATGATAGAGACGCAACTCAATCTCATGGATAATTCGTCTTCATCTAGGCAATGCATTGAGGAAAAACTTGCTAAAGATTTGGTAGAGAGCTCGTTCTGTGTTCTTGAGTACCATGACCCATTTTCCACCAAATTCATAGACATGTCATGTTTCATATTCTTGCATCCTCACAGTAATCACCCTCCTGATAACATCCTTGGACAAACTTCTTTGAAATTTGATGATTTATCCGTGAATCATGAATCTTGTATCTTCCAGGTTGATGAGCATATCATGAGAGACAAGTTTCAGGAGATTTACATGGATCATAATAAGTTTGTTGTGTGGAAAACTTCATATTGTCATTTTCACTTTTCAAGGGCATTTGACAAGTTCAGAAGGTCACTGATTATTTACTACAATTTAGTGATACTAATCTCTCACTTTTGTGTTTCAGAGATGTTTGCAAGTGCTTTTGACAAAATGTTACGGGCATTAGCCTGTTATGATCAATTCAATGAGAGGATGATGAATGAGCAATACCACCACTAGACATATATGATTTGAGTAATAACTAGTTGGCATATGAACCAACAATTCTTTTCCGATCCCTCCCCGTCCGGGGGATGTTCCGTGAGTTTTCTCTCTTTCCTTTCCCTCTATATTGTTGTCTGTTTTCACATTTGGGACAATGTTCATTTCAAGCTTGGGGGAGGTGATTTTGATGATGTTTTGTGAATGCAAAATTGCAAATCATATAGTTTTTGCTTTATTTTTTTTCATTTTTAGATTAGTTTTTCATTTATATTTTGTTTCGTTCTTTTATTTTTGTTTGTTTTGCATATAGTGTAGGTTTTATTTTCGCATGCATAAGAAAAAAATCCAAACAAAATAGAAAAAAAAATCAAAAAAAACATGTGAGATGTGATCCTTCGATGATGATTCTTGTTTTATTGTGAAAAACGAGAGGATTGACCATTGTTCTTGTGACAATGTGATTGAGCCTAAGTTTTACATAGCATGATTGTTGTTGCGATTCATGGGTTGTAGCATGCTTGATGATGACTCTTGAATGTTGTGTAGTTGAGTTGGATAGATCAAATTGACTCGTGAGTTTTGAGCTTTGAAGACCGTGCATCACTACGGTCTATTGTATTATTCATGTGTGAAACTCTCTCTTAGTCATTGGTTTCTAGAATTCACCTTGGGGAGAGGCTTCTCAACCTCTGCGAAGAGATTTCATTTCTCTTTTCTCTATTGAGTCCGCACTTGACATTGATTGAACGAGTATGATTGAGGCATTCTTTGAATTTTTAGCTCACTTAGCCAAATAAGCGTACCCTTGGCAATTTATCCCATTGTGTTACACTTTGAGCTTTGCCTATTCTTTGCTTTCACCCGCATTACAAGCCTTTTGACCGGAAAAACCATGTTTACCCTGTCATCATGAGATTTTTGGAGTAGGGATTAGCTTAGGAGTTTATGGTACATTTCACTATGTGTAACTCTGTCGCTTGTGTAAGCTCTAGAAAGAATGGTTAATTTTCATTTGTTTGGTTCAAAAAAAAAAAAAAAAAGTTCTAAGAAAAAGAAAAAAAATGAAAAAAAATGAAATGGAAAAAAGAAAAGAATAAGGTTGAACTCTTAAAAGTTTTGCTTGAATGATGAGTATTTCGATAGAGTTTGGTGATATTGGTTAGATGTTGCTTTTTGTTAGTCGGAGTTCCGCATTGTTTACCTTGATGGCCATGAGGTGAATCAATGCTTTTTTCTCCACTAGTTTCATGACATCCTTAGCCAAAAATCCTAACGAATTTGTCCTACTCTTTACCCTTAAGCATACGTTACAACCTATGAAAGTCCTCTTGAATCGTGTATATCAATTGTCCTTAGCGGAGGAGATGTGAGACGATTGGTGAGCATATGGTAAACCATGACTTTTAAGATGAGTATTCAGAGAAACCCACTTTGATTGTCAATTTTAAACACTTAAATGTGAGTGTCCACTTACCTAAAGTGAGGGTCTTTCTACTTTACTATGCTACATTCGAGAGTGGGTCTTGTGGTAAGATTGGATGTTTTGCATCGTTATTACATGATATGCTATGTGAATTCAAGCGGATATGTCACTATTGTTCTTGACTTGGGTTACTTCTTTTGGCCTTGATGTTGCTTTTGGAACTTGGTTTGAGAATGTGATCTCTTGTCCTTTGTTCCTCGTCTCCTTTGTCTTGACGTGTTTTGCTTGGGGACAAGCAAAGACTTAAGCTTGGGGGAGTTTGATGAGTGCATAGTTAGAGCTATTTTACATGTGATAAACACACTCATTTGATTGGTTTCATGATAATTATATCATTTCTTTGTGAGATTTTATAATTATTTTGATAAAGATGACTACTTGGGGGTATGTTTGTGTTTTGATGTGTGTTTAGGATATATTGAGTCCTCGTTGCTTGGTAAAGACTTTGGAGATGATTCGGAGTCCCAATCGTCAAGGAAGAAGTCAAAAAAAATGTTTTAGAGAAAGCCAAGCGAGAAGAAAAGTGTTAGGACGAAGTTCTAGGCAAAGTTGCCCTTGCACGACCATGCAAGTTCGAAGGTTAAAACTTGCATGACCATGCAAGTAAGCCAGTAAGCTCAAGAAGGGTTGTACGACCATGCAACTTTCCTTTATATTTTTCGCACGACCATGCAACCTGCCGGAAATCGAGATTCCAAGTCGTGACCTTTGTCATTCCTTTGGCTTTTCACTTGAATCCGACTAGAGACATTTTGGGGGTGATGAAAAGAGAGAGAACCCATCTCTTTGACCCATATCTTAGCACCCCATATTCTCTCTCAAACTTTTATGTTTTTTTTTTTAAGATTAGAATCAAACTCTATTTTATTATTGCAATTTGAAGATTGGAATTGTTCTTTTCAAGCTTTGTTCAAGTTCTTGAGTATTATCAATTGAAGCACTTTTGGGTATTTCTTATCCCTACTTTCTCTTCCCATCTCTCTACTTCTTTTAGTTTAACTTCAATTTAGTTTATGAATGTTCTTGATTTTGTTCTTGAATTCTAGTTCAATCATGCTTAATTTAGTTTTTATTGTATGCTTGTCGTTCTTGAATATCATGAGTATCTAAATTTCCCATCTAGGATTGATGTAGCCAAAGCTTGGTTCCTTGACGCCGTAATTTGTTTGATTAGCATGTTTTAGAATATTGATGAGATCAATTATTTGTGTGCTTATTTATTTGTTCGACAACTAACTCATGTTCGAGAGAAACATGTTAGTTGTCGGAACTCAAACAATTGACAAGATTGCCTAATCACGAGAGTAGGTTAGAAAGTCTTGGGATGTTTGGAATTGTAGTGTTCTTAATGCTCTTGATTTAGCTTTATTCCATGAGAATAGAAATTTGGTTATTTTAAGTGTATCCTTTAACCGTCGAGAGAGGGTTCTTGGTGTCTTATAATTCTGTCCTTGCATATATGTTCGATTTTGCATGCTAGTTAGACTTATCGGTTGCATCAAGAAATTATAGTGGAGGTGAAGTCAATCACTAGTACAAAAATACCTATAGGCGTCGGTTGAAAAAACCATTGGCGTCGGTTTTCAACCGACGCGTATAGGGGTGACACCAATTCCCAAGGGAATAGGCGTCGGTTATCTAACCGACGCCAAAAGGTTATTGGCGTCGGTTGATTAAAACGACCGACGCCTGTAGTCATATTATAGGGTCGGTTGACCTGGACAACCGATGCTTATAGTCATATTATTGGCGTCGGTTGACCTAGACAACCGACGCCTATAGTCATATTATTTGCGTCGGTTGAACTAGAAAACTGACGCCTACCTTTTTTTTTGCGTGCCCAGCAACATAATAAATCTTTTTCATAAGCAGCCTAGGTGGGATTCGAACCCACATATTTTGTGCAATAGCACAACTGCTCTACCAATTGGGCTAATAGGCTTCAAAATATAAAACATATATATACCAAACGCCAATCTGAGAACAATTCGAGGAACACTAAACAATAACTATCTGACTTTGAATAGAAAAACAGAATGCAAATTTAGAAAAGAAAACAGAAACCAAACAAAGAGACAACTCTCAAATTCAGAAATTGAAAATAAAATGAACTACAAAATTTACGAGAGAAAGAGAGTAAGGCATCTGACCTTGCGGACAGGCAAAGAAGTTAAAAACTAAAACAATAAAGAAATAGATTCATCTAACTAATCAAGCAACATACTCTGGAACAAAAAAAAAAGGTGATTTATAACATTCTGGCATATAATGCCTTACCTTGCAGTTATTACAAGCAGCATCTACATCACAAAAGATTCACATCCTCTTCATCTACGGAACTTGCTGGATGAATCCTAGGTCTTAATTCTTGATATCTTTTCATTGTTAATTTGCGTTCTTAGTTGATAATTACAAAAACTCCAATTTTTAATCGCTTAGCTTGTTGAATTTAAAAAAACTTAATATTTGGAATCAATACCTCCTTGTGGTTCGATATTTTTATTACGACGATATACCTGTACACTTGCGGGCCTATCACTCACTTACCATTAATTCATAATGCGAATCATTGACACTAATAGTTTCAATATCACAATACATTGTCTCCCTAATCTCATCTTGCACCTTTTTGAAAATGTTGGTGGTGTACACCTCTCGAAATTGAGCTTCCATTGCAAACTTAGTTTTGCAACACACTGATCCATGTACGCAAGTTGCATCTGCATCTTCTTCCTTCTCAATCTTAGCAGAAAGTGCATATTCGTATTGCTGGACAAATGAAGTTAAGTACGTCTTTGTAGACACCCTAATCGGTTCTCATCCCCTGACACCGCAACGCTCGATGATGATGGTAATACATTAACATTGACGTAAGTAGAAAAAGACATTGCTCGGAAATCTAGATCAAATTCCTTGAAACCTCAGTCTTTGGATAGCCCTTGTTATAAGGATTCCAACACCTTTGACCTTGCCTCAATCAGGTTCTCAGATCAAGAGATATCGCGTCTCGAAGATTTGGGTCAAGACCGCTCAATCCCGGCCCCCTGAGTCAGCCCAAGGAAAATTTCGTAATTTACAGAGAACAAAAAGTCAAAAACCCTAGTCACGCGCGTGCCGTCAGGCCCGGCATCCTTCGCAGGCTGCTCGGCGGCCAACGCGTGACAGCGAAGGCCATTAGGCCAGCCGCTGGCCCCAGCGGCAGCCGCGGGCCCTGGCTGCCCTCCGTGTGGCCACTGAACCAGCTTTTTGGCTGGGCCGAGTTTTGGCGCCGGGCTTCTTGCCCTAATCCCCTAAATTCGTCCCCTAACTTTATAAATATTCCTTCTCACCCTCTTTTGCAGGAGGTCAGTCAGTTCACAATTTTGAGAGCATTGAGAGCACATATTTCCCCAAATCAAAGAGAATTCAGAAATCTGAAGATCCGGGCAAGCAATACACCTAGTCTAGCACCCAAGATTGAAGAGCAATCCTAATTCTACTAGTCCCGTTCGAATAGAACGCCCAGGTTAACCATCCTGAGGGCCTAACTCTTTATTAAATCTCTTGCTTTATCGTTTATTGATCATGTTTTATTTAGCTTTTGATTATGGTTGAGTAAACCTGCATGTTTTGGGTTTTGTACATAATTATGCATGTTTAGTTAATATAAAGTTAGCATCTTTTTATTAGTTTATGCAAGTTTGCATCTTTTCGTAGTTTTTTGCATGCATATAGTAGCCTCTTAGGTTTATTTTAGCATAAAGTTATCATCTTTACGTCATTAATATTCGTTTGAAGTTACTAACGGTTTTATTGATGTGCATATACAATGCTTGGTGCGTTTAGCAAAGTTGGTAGGTTGGAGCGTAAATTTGATGCTTTATATCTTGTTTATGCTTGTTAATAGTATGCATGTAAATTGGATATAAATTGTGCAAAGTGATCACTTTAGGTAATTTGGTTGTTCTTAACCCGTCTAGTTAATTTAAGATCTTGGACGACCGGATTTACATGGAACCATATAGTTTAAATAAATATTTGACATGGATAAGCTGAGTAGAGGCCGTTTATACGGGCGATATAGATGAGATTAATTTTTTTTTTTATTTCGTACCTACATCCCCGAACTCAATACTTAGTCTCCATGGGCATGAGTCAATTCCCAATAGGAATTGGGGTGCACTTTTGATGGTTTCCAATTGTTTCCTTAAAAATTAGTGGCGGCTTCTTATTTGCAAATTGTTCATTATAATTAATTTGAATCGCATGCAATACATTTATTTAAGAACCATTAATTCAAATTAAAAATCGATTCGCGCGTTTTAGGGCATCGGAAAGGCGAAGGTTCTTACAGTGGCGACTTCACTGGGGACTTAATAAGAGAATGTAATTCGATCACTTATCCATGTCAATAATTTATTTTAGCTATTTTGTTCAATTACCGTATGTGTTTATTTTCTTTGCTTTTGCATCCATATCATTCATACTGCATGCGTTATCATCGCAAGATGTCGAAAGACATCACCACTCCATAAACAGGATTTACCCTTTGGAATATTGTCTATGACTTAGGCCAGTGACCCACTCGGTCCGAGTTACCTTTGCACATAGTTGTATTCCACCCCATGGCATTTACATGTTTCCATTCGAGATATGTAAAACGGTACGTCTAGTCTTACTATGCACCCCATAGATGACAAAACGCATCCGGTCATGGGTTAACTTATTCAACCATAGATTGTGTCAACTATTGCATTATGTCTCATAGTCCATATCAAGGTGCTAATTGGTTTACTTGCCATATTATTATTAATTGTTTCCTTGCTATGTGATTAGTTTCCATAGAATATTAGGATTAGATCCCTCCTTAGGATTCTTTTATTGAGTCCTGGCTAGGGAAGGTTTCCCTTTTGTTTGCTTGTACGTTTTGTCAGGTTTATAGATAGAGTTTAGGGTCTTTTCTTTTTAGGAAGTATAATCCCTGTATGACTCCGATGATGCTAGTGACCATGTTAGGAGGACGTTCCTTTCCATAAGAAGTAGATTACATGCAAATAATATATTCCCGTCAATGATCTTTCACCAAATAAAAAAAAGAGTCCAATTTTATTCCATATGCAAGTCAACAGTATATCTTTTCCTTAAATCAGGGAATTTCATCCCATATGCAAGTCAAGAGTATTTGTTATTCTAATAAAGTCGAAATGATCATTGATTAGAATATACCATTTACATAAAATCGCGTCTTTCTTAAAAGATCACCATGTTAAGGATTAGAGCTAGATTCTTTTCCCACATTTGTTTTAAAATAAAACCTTTTATTCTGTGGAGGATCCCATTTATTTTCTATTTTCTTAAACGGGCCTTTTTATGTCCAGAATTGGTAGAAGTAAAGATCCCGGTCCTAGGAAGTGGGAGAGAAACGAGTCCAGCAAGAGGTTAATCCGCAAGTTGTCGTTCGAACCTTCACCAAAAGCACAGTTCGTGGGCCTCATTTGGCTCGATTACCTTCGTACACCGCCATTGTCACCTCAAGCCTCACCACTCTATTCACCTAAGTCCGCTATGTATGGAGACGCTGAGAGAACCGCTGACCCAAAGATGGATGTCCTTTTAGCCCAAATGGTCGCCCTGAATGCTAGATTCACTGATATGGAAGCCCGTGTCGCCAAATTGGATCCTCCTACTAAGGATGATGATGAGCCCAAGCCCGAAGAGGAAAAGGCCGAACCCTCCAATAAAGAGGTCCAAGAGCTTCAAGCCAAGCTGAATAGGCTTGAATCTGTCCTAGGCAAGAGTCGTGTCTTCAATGACATGATCATCAATTCAGAAGGCTATGCTCCCCACATCAAGGAAAAGTTGCCCACTAAGTTTTCCATGCCCGAAGTTCCCACTTTCAAAGGAACCGACGATCCACAAGATCACATTAGAGCTTTTACTACCGCATTGGGCCTTAGAGGTATTGAACAAGAGTTGTATGTTCACATCTTTCCTCAAACCTTGGATCCTGCTGTCAGGGCCTGGTTCTTCAAGTTGCCCACCCAAAAGCTGGAAAAATGGGAAGATCTATCCATATTGTTCCTCCAGAGATATGTTGACAATGTCTTGCCACCCATGACATTGAGAGAATTGGACATCACCAAGCAAGGTGATAAAGAAGGGTTCACCATTTTCATGAGAAGATGGAGAACTAAGGTAGCTGAAATGATCGATCGCCCATCTGAAAGGGACCAAATCTGGATGCTAGTCCAAAATTTGGCATCTGAGTACCTGGAACACATGAAGTTTCAACCCATAACCACCTATGCCCAATTGACTGAAGTAGGCATGGCCATTGAAGATGATCAACTCCAAAGAGGGAAGAACAAGGTCACTTACAATAACAACACAAGCGGATATAAGGATAAGAAATACACCAATACCAACCATGCCTCCACAAGTAGAGGAAATGAAGTGAACGCCATAGCTGATAGGCGTCCAAGGAGGTACACTCCCCTCGGAATGACTTATGTCAAAGCTCTAGACAAGTTGATCAAAGGAGACTACCTACACCCGATTAGGCCTACTCCCGATCCACCTGTACAAATGAGATCACCATATTGGAACGAATCTGCATTCTGTAAATACCATAGGGAGCGCGGGCACGACACTGAAAAGTGTTACACTCTCAAAAATAAAATCCAAGATTTGTTTGATAATGGCACAATACCATTGCCTAAAGACGCACCACCACCCAGCAACAACAACAATCCCATCGGGAATTCTTTTTCCATTGACACAGAAGAAGGGTTTGATCCATCTTATCTGATCACACCTATTGGACAGGCCATACCACCATACCCAAGACCAAGGCCTACACTGGATGTCTGCGGCCTTTGGGATAGCTATGAGGAAGATAATGGGTCATATACTGATCCAGAAGATGTATTGACTCCTCAAGTCCATGACATAGCTAATAGCAATGCCTGGAACGATATCTCCGATGATGAGAAAGAAGAGGATGATAAGGCCCTAAACTACCTCACAAGATCAGGACGCCAATTCAGGCCCGAAAACATCTATATGGATCCATCTCAAATCCAACCCGTAGAGCCTGTGGCCATCCCAATAGGGATTCGGCCCAAAGAGAAATGGCAAAAGAGGACGATGGGACCAACATCCTCAAGAAACTACAAAGAACAAAAGCTGACATATCCATCTGGCAATTGTTGACCACTTCTATCACTCATAGAAGGGCCGTGCTAGAGGCGTTGAATGCAACTACCATTTCTCCAAATGCTACCCCTGAAGAGGTAGTCAACCTCCTGGTCCAAGTAAAGTCATCTACGCCCATCACTTTTTCTGACAAAGACCTTCCACCTGAGGGTATTCACCACAATAAAGCCCTCTATCTTACTGTAATCTGTCAACAAAGACAAGTCCCTATGACTTTAGTTGACAATGGCTCTGCCGTAAATGTATGCCCCTTGAGGACTGCTAAACACCTCAAAATAGACTACAACAACCTCGCGCATTCCGCACAAGGGCTAAGGGCTTACGATAACTTCAAGAGGAACGTATTGGATACCTTCTCCATGAACATCAAGATTGGGCCCATCGAGAAAATGGTCCAGTTTCATGTAATTGACATTCCAGCCACCTTCAACCTACTATTAGGAAGGCCTTGGTTACACGGGCTAAATGTGGTAGCCTCAACCCTGCATCAAAAGGTAAAGCTATCCTTGGCAGGATCCACCTTAGAAGTCTGCGCGGATACTATGGTAGCCCAGATTGAGAAAGCTCCAGTCCTAAAGATAGAGCACAATGAGCAAGACGAGGAGGTATGGGGCTTTGAGAAGATAGCCTTCATAGAAACAATAGAGCCCACACTTATGAATGCTTTACTCAGAAAGCAAGACCACTTCCCAGGTACCACTTTGGGCCCACATCCCAAGGTAGCCCAAACTTGCTGGAACACTAAGATAAAAAATGATCTATTTGGGCTAGGCTACAGGCCCACTAGGCAAGAGGTTAAGGCCTACATATCCAAAGTGATGGCTAAGAAAAGAGCCCGTGTGGCTAACAAACCTGTTCCACACAGCATGGATCCTTATCCCCTTACCCTCAATGGGCAATTTCTTCAAGAAGGCGACCCATATCCTTACTGTGGATTCCCTAAACCATACACAATTAATGGGATCCTAATACCAGGCTTTAAGGCATTCCAAGACTACTTCATCACGAGTGAAGACACACCCATACCTCTAAATGAGGACCAATCCACTGAAGATTGGGCTAATGACATGTCACCCAATGACTTTGGGCTCTTATTCGGCAAAGAGCGTCGTCAGTATGACGAGACAACTGCCAAACTTCCCCTTACTGTGCTTTTTAATGAAGGTTTCGACCCGTCCAAGTTGATCTCCCCAATCGGACCCGACCGCACCACCTGGAAGCACGAGACGAAGTGGACTCCAGTTAAGGGAGCTAAGTACAAGTTCACAATCCACAACGGACCTATAGGAGGGCCTATTTCTGATTCTGAGTCCGACCCCGAGTCTGAGTCTGATTCTGAGTCTGTTATCCTAGAAGTGTTGGGTAGTCCACCCCAGTCTATTCCTTCTATTACTAAGGTCCTTAGTGATGACCTCATTAATGTATTGTCCGCTTCTATTAATATTATGAATGTCGATTTTGCTTACTTGGATTGCCTCACTGCTGATAATTCAGAAGATATAATGGAATTGCCAAAAGAAGTTATTAAAGCACTAATCGAACATGAGCAAAAGACTTCAATAGTCGAAGAAACGGAGACAATAAACATTGCAACTAATGATGAGCCTCGCCACGTGCAAATAGGCTTGTCTTTAACATCTAATGAACGCGAACAATTCGTAACACTCCTGAAGAATTATACCGATGTTTTCGCCTGGTCCTACAAGGACATGCCAGGCATAGACCGCAAAATTGCTCAGCATACCATTCCACTAAACCCAGACTGCAAACCAGTCAAACAAAATTTAACAAGAATAAAGCCAGAGTGGGCTCTTAAGATCAAAGAAGAGGTCCAGAAACAACTAGAGGCAGGCTTCATAAGAGTTGCCAATTACCCCGATTGGGTAGCAAACATTGTCCTAGTCCCAAAAAAGGATGGACGGGTCCGAATGTGTGTAGACTTTAGGGACTTGAACAAAGCAAGTCCGAAAGACGACTTTTCCTTACCTCACATAGACGTCTTAGTAGATAACACCGCCGGACACGCCCTTCTATCGTTTATGGATGGGTACGCATGATATAACCAGGTCCTAATGGCCAAAGAGGACGAAGAGAAAACAACTTTCATCACACAGTGGGGCACTTATTGTTATATAATAATGCCATTCGGGCTTAAGAATGCAGGAGCCACATACCAAAGAACTGCTACAACCTTACTCCACGACATGATGCATAAGGAGGCTGAAGTGTATGTAGATGAAATGATCATAAAGTCCAAAGATAGAGAAGGGCATGTACCCTCACTTCAAAAGTTCTTTGACAGGCTTAGGAAGTACAATATGAGGCTTAATCCCAAGAAGTGGGCATTCGGAGTCACATCCGGCAAACTTGTAGGATTTGTCATAAGCATCAGAGGAATAGAAATTGATCCATCCAAGATCAAAGCCATAATAGACATGCCAAGTCCAAAGACAGAGAAAGAAATAAAAGGCTTTCTAGGGAGAATCCAGTACATTAGCAGGTTCATCTCCAAATTAACCATCACATGTGAGCCCATATTCAAGAAACTTAAAAAAGAGGTAAAGACAGAATGGGACGAGCAATGCCAAAAGGCCTTTGACAAAATTAAGGCCTATCTATCCAAACCACCAGTCCTAGTACCGCCCATTCCTGGCATGCCTCTAATTCTCTACCTTACAGTCACAGAAACATCAATGGGGCCATGCTAGCCCTAGAATTAGATAAGGAAGAGAAAGCTATATACTATGTAAGCAAGAAGTTTCTGGAATACGAAACCCGTTATTCATCCCTAGAAAAGACATGCTTAGCTTTGGTAGCAACTACTAAAAAGCTACGGCATTACATGCTCCAGCACACCATCCACATAAGATCGAGAGAAAATCCTTTGAAATACACATTCAAAAAGCCCATATTGAACGGCAGGATAGTAAGATGGACAGTTCTCCTCTCAGAATTCGACCTCAAATTTGAGCACCAAAAGGCCATAAAAGGGCATGCTATCTCGGAATACTTAGCAGACCAAGCCATAAACGAGCCAGATCACAAGGAAGAATATCACTTTCCAGACGAGGGGGTTATGACCTTAGATACTGAAACTTGGCAACTATACTTTGATGGAGCATCCAACCAAAAGGGTTTCGGGGTAGGAGTACTAATAGTATCCCCCGAAGGTGCACACACACCTATTTCAGTCAAACTAGACCATGAGGTTACAAATAATGGCGCCGAGTATGAAGCTTGCATAATAGGACTACAATCCGCCATAAGCCTTGACATCAAAACACTCCGAGTCTATGGGGACTCGTCACTCATAATTAACCAAATTTCCAAGGTGTGGAAGGTTAAAAGTGAATCCCTGACACTCTACCAGGAATACTTAGATAAGATCATAGTGTATTTCAATCAAATACACTTTACATACCTTCCACGAGAAGTTAATAAATTTGTAGACGCCTTGGCTAAATTAGCAAGCATGATCAATATACCTGAAACCATCCGGATGATGCCCATCTGTGTACAAAGGAGATCCGAGCCTTCATATTGCGACGCTTTAGAAGTGTTCTACGACGAGGAAGACGAATGGTACCCTGACATAAGAAATCTGCTTGTTTACCAGCTCGACCCTCTTGATTCTAGCCCTAGGGCACAGAAAGCACTCAGAAGGCTCGCGGCCCAATTCTTAGAAGTGCAAGGTCAAATATACAAGAAACACCCAAACGGAGTCAACCTCCTACGCCTAGGTACCGAGATGGCCCATAAGGTCCTAAGAGATGTACATGCAGGAGTATGTGGACCGCACATGAAAGGTATGATGCTATCCAGGAAAATAATAAGGCTTGGGTATTATTGGACAACAATGGAAAAGGACTGTTGTGAATTCGTCAAAAGATGCGTACAATGCCAGAAGCCCCCTATATACCAATATATACCTTCACCTCACCTTGGCCTTTCTAAGCTTGGGGAATCGACATCATCGGTAAAATAACTACGACAGAAAAAGGACGTCACGAATATATCCTAGTCACAATCGACTATTTTACTAAATGGGTCGAAGCGCAATCGTACGCAAAACTCAAAGCAAAGCATGTAGTTAAGTTCATTAAGAATAACATAATAGCTAGATATGGGGTTCCCCAAGAAATCATCAGTGATAATGGATCACACTTAATGAAAGAAGTGATTGAGCTGTTGGACCAATTTAAAATCCAGCATCGAAAGTCGTCTCCCCACAGGCCGCAAACAAACGGCGCAGTAGAGGCAGCTAACAAGAACATCAAGAAAATCATTGAAAGAATGTCAGAAAATTATCATGATTGGCCAAACAAGTTCCCATTCGCACTTTGGGGTTATAGGACATCAGTTCGCGCATCAACGGGAGCAACACCCTACTCCCTGGTTTACGGAATGCAAGCCGTACTACCAATTGAGCTAGAGATCCCATCTCTAAGGATCGTTCTAGAAAGTCAAATCCCCAAGGTGGATTGGGTCCAAGCCCACTATGACTAATTAGTCCTACTAGATGAGAAAAGGTTGCAAGCTTTGCACAACGTAAGAGTCTATCAAAAAAGACTAACTAGGCATTTTAACCAAAGGCTCAAAATGAGGGACCTTAAGGTTGGAGACTTAGTACTTAAGGAGGTAAGGGCCAATGTAACTGACCCAAGAGGTAAATTTCGACCCAATTGGTCAGGCCCGTTTATCATTACAAAGATCTTGACAGGTGGTGCTGCAAGACTGGCAGATTTAGACGGGATTGAATTTAGTCAATGGATAAACATGGATCAACTAAGAGGTTCTATGCTTAGGCAAGACACCCAATATAGCACTTTCGAGAGGCCTACACAAGGCCAACTAATCCCGAAAAAATAAAAAAAAAGAAGAAAAAAAAAATAACGGGATTTGATGTTAAAAAAAACAAACGGATAAGAAGTACGAGCGACCTGATTCCCCTAAAAGGATACGTAGGACAACCCAATTACAATTGGGCTCGGCCCCTTCATCAAATTCGCGTTCAAAAGTTGTGCACACAATAAACACAAGGTTGCAATAATAAAATAAGCATGTCTCCATAAATGATAAAAAAGTCCATTACAAGACTCGGCAATTCCTAAATAATAAAAAAACAAATTAACTAAATCTAAAAAAAAAGGGCACATCACCCTTATTGAATTTAAAGCAAATAAAAGGCAATCCTAAACTAAGACATGCTCCAAAAGAGTATTTCCTAATAGACTACTCCGTAGCTTCGGTGGTACGGACGATATCCTCCATGGGTTCATGAACTTTTGGGCCTTCCACTTTACGTTCCTTGGGAGCCCATCTCTCTCGAACCACGGGCTCTTCTTATTTTTCAACCTCTATTAGAGGAGCACTAGAAGAGGCTTCATGATCATTGGCCCGAATTTGGGGCTTCTCTTCCGGCTTAGTAGTAATCTTGGCTAGAGCTTTCTTGGCCTTCGAGTTGAGAATACTTTTCACATGCTTGACTCCCTTTTTCTTACCCTTCCCTTTGGGATCATTGGGGCTAGAAAGCCTTAAGCTAGCCTTGACCGATTGGGCCTTAAGATCATCTTGTTCGGATTTCCTGCATGCACGACGGCCTTCCATGGTCTTACAATCCATCCAAACTTCATAAGCTGAAGATATGGCCGTTGGGGCCTTAATGTAAAGAATGCTCCACTTTGGACGACGCTCCCATGCACACTCCCAAGATCTCACCATACTAATAGTCAAAACTCGGGTAGTCGGCGCAACACTATCCTTCTGTGAGATAATCTGGCGTTTCCCATATTGCCGCATGATACGGCTAGGAAATATGTAAGTCAAAATTTGAAGGCCAAAGATTTGATAATATCCCGTGTCCTTGCTGCATTCGATTGCGGATTTTAGGCCCCACCACTTGACAGTCCATCTTAGCAAAGTCAAGCTTTAAAATATCCACGCCATTCATCAATGGTGGATTCATAATAAAGCCTTCGGCGGGCAAGAAACTGCTTTGGTTGGTATTTAAGCGCATTAGCCGGCCTCTCAATGAAGCACATGTGCTCCAAAACCCATATCTACAAAAACAAACAAACACAAAAATAATAAAGTTAGGTATCCATTAAAGATTTAAACTTTATATCCAAGGCAATTATTCAAGCACTCACTTGAAGCAGAAGAAGGCTTCCTGTCCATCCACCATGCGATGGTTCTTGTTTCTTGCGGTCCAAGCACATTAGGGTTTCACCAAGAACAAGAGACATAGGGGTAAAATCGTTTTGAATTTTTTCAACAATTCTAAGCATACAATTTTTACCACTATTACCTCCACCAACAAAGAGGTTATTACCTCCACCAACAAAGAGGTACCTATGTAAGAGACATAAGATAAAAGCACACCTATAATATGTCTCGTTATGATCATCCCTTACCTTGGGGAAAAAGATATCAATCACACCATTGAGGTCTAGCTCACCGGTTCTAGCCACAGAAGAGGCTTGTGTTGGGGATAAACCAAGATACCTTTTATAGTAGCCTTCAAGGTTGGCCCCGAGCCATGGAGTTGCAGGAGCTTGATCATGAGGGAACCCAATTATGGCGGCAAATTCTTCGGAAAGAGGACACAGCTCGTTACACCGGAATCTAAAAACATGAAGCTTGTCATCCCAAAACTCAACCGCAGCCTCAAGAAGGTTCTAGACAACCTGAACTTGCTTCAGGTGGAAGAAAGCATTCAAGTGAAAGGGCACAAGTCTCATCCTCTCTTCAGGGGTCATGGATTGCAACCGCTTATCAAACTTAACTTCAAAAGTTGTCATGGCTGAAATCTAAATTAATTGGGAGTTTCTCTCTCTATAAGCTCTCTATTACTATTGAATTATGAAGGAGATGTTCCAAAACCGGACTAACCCAAGGCTTATATAGGGCTCGCATGAAAAAAGGCGAAAATATGGAAACTCGTGGAAAAATAGGCTTCAGCGGCCCAGGCTCGGCGGCCACGATACGGCAGCCAAGGCCCAGCGGCCCAGCCGCTGATCTTCAGCGGCTAGCCGCTGAAACTCCGCGGCCAGCCGCCCAGGCTCCGCGGCCCAGCCTCTGAGTCTGGCGGCCCATCTTTTGACCCCCGCTCCTTCGCGTCAGTCGCTGAACGCCTTCCCTTGGCCGCCGAGCCCAATTCTCGAGACAGCCCCATTCTACCCGGTTTTGGACACTTTCCTTAACCGTTTTGGACTCCAATTTGGCTCAGTTTCCTATTTCTTCTATTATTCCTATTTTCTTTTATTTTCCTAATTATTTATGGGAACCCCACAATTTTCTTATTTCTTTTTTTGATGATTATCATCTTTTATTTTTGTTACTCTCCTTTTTCTACTTATTAATTTCATTTCATTTTTTGCACCCCTTTCTTTTTTTTATTTTTTTTAGGGGGGATAGGGTACACCCAGTTTTAACTTTTGGATGTACCATTTTTACATGACTATTACTTGCGCTTTTGCTTGACTACCTGTGCATTTGCATTAGCCTAATTATGTGCAGGGACCAATAAACGACAATATATTACAAAGAAAAGTCCGAATGTTTGTTCAACACAAATGTTCAAGAATGTATTTCATACAAATACATTATCGTAAAAATCGTCACCCGTATCAGCATCTGTGCGGAGCACCTCAAAGTGATCCTCCGACCTCGACGCCGCCAACTGGCCCGGGTCAAAGGAAGAATGACGGGCAGGCTCCCAATACGACCACCCCTCTCCGGCATAACTCGAATCATACCCCCAAGAAGAACGAGGAGGCATAGTAGGCATCATAGGAACAGGGACAGGGGGCTGGTAGTAAAGACCGCCATAAGGAGCATACCCCGCATACCCAGGATAAGAAGGATACATCGGCATAGGCATAGGAGTAGGCTCCACAAACTGAGTCATCCTACTCCCACCAGGACGCTCCGTCCGATGCACAGGCTCTCTCTCTCTCCTAGGACTCTCCCTCCGAGGGCTCCTCTCACGAGAAGGGCTGCGCTCAGGAGAACTCACGACCTCATCATCAGACATGACCACCTGTCGTGACCGACGAGGAAGGGGTCGACGATACTCAACCTGCAACCCACCAAACATATAAGATACATTTCTCAAAGCATACAACTTTGAATATGCAAAATCAAGCTTACCTTATCCAAGTCGGCTCTCGAGCAAGTGCTCTTTGAAAGAGCTCGGGATATCCAAGACTTCATAGCATGCATCATCTTGAAGACCTTCCCGGTCTGCTCACGGTCAAGCTGCGCAAAGAAAAAGTCAATACAAGCATAAAAATGGTAAAATTCACATGCAACAGGTAAAATGACAAGTTTACCCCGGGATGGCCAACTGGAAGAGGAAGGCCCTGGATGTCCTCATCAACATCCTCCGTCATCGGGACCTCTCCCCAACACAACTTCCCGCCGTAGTCCCGACCTCGGACCCGCATATCCGGGACATCCACGTCGATGGCATCAACCCGAGGCTCCTATGAAGCAAAGAAGGTTAACAACCAACAAAACATGAAAGGCATAGAATATCCAATATATAGTTCCTAACTTCAAGCCCACAAATGAAGGCATGAGGCGATCACGACGGAACTGCTCGTAGTGCCCTGCAAGGTCTGCTGCAGGCTCCCTCAAATACCGCATAGCATTTGAGCCCACCATGGCCTCCGCAACCTGCTCGCGAAACAAGCACCTCACCAAAAACATGATCGAGGGAGGATCCAAACGGTCCCACCACATCAGGATAAACCTGACGGAAGATCTGCTCTACCAAATACGACTCGAAAGAGAATGGACCTGCAATCAGGATCCTTTGGCGGTCTATCGCCCTAGATGCAAGGACAACATCCGAAGCCAACCCATGGTACTTCGCCCAAGGGAAGTAGTCAATCTACACAAACACGCAACAAAAGATATTTCCACACAAAGAAATACAAATGCATGCAATAAAAAGCAAAATTGCGTTACCTTGTGCCAATCTAGGCGTAAGAGGGCCTCCCTGTACTGCTGAAGGGTCGAAAAGGGCGTAGGACCCATATGACGCCATGCCCTGCAAACTGGGAAGTCCGACTCCCAGCCCTTGGGCGCCATGTCCAGGGAAAAAAATGCTCAAAAAACCAAGGCTACATCAAAACATGAAATTAAGCACCATACACTTAAATCATGCAAATCATCAAATGAATACAAAAGCAAAACGCACCTGCAAGGCCTTCCAAAAACCGCACAAGCTCACGGGAGGAAGAGTTGACTGCTTGAACCCCTCATCATTAACGCGGCAAGCAAACCGCATGCACCTCAAGAGGTTGGCGTAGCCCGCCAACCCCCAGTTGTACTCTCTCACCCTCTCCCAATCCAACAAGTTGGGAAGGTAAATAGCATGAATACGCCCTCCCTTTTCACTAAAGATGGTGGTGGCAAGGAGATAGGCGATGAACTTCCTCGCCTTCTGCGCCACCAAGGTATTTCTCTTATACCTCGCGTCAGTCAAAGCGGCATAAAGCTCACTATAGGGACGATAATGGTGACCCCAGGTATTCCCTCAAGGGCTAAACAACTCCACCATCTCAATCTTACGTTTCCAAATGGAAACGTCATACACAATGGGTGTACCCACGCAAGGCACCCCAGTCAGCATAGCAAACTCCGATGGAGTGATCATCATCTCCCCACTAGGAAAATGGAACGTGTTGGTAGTATCCCAAAAACACTCCAAAGACAAGCGGACAATGCATCTCTTGACTCGCTCCACCGAGTCCGCCGCTTTCAAAAGGGGCCCAAGACCCGCACCCAAAACTGCACTTTGCACCTCTTTGGGTAAGATCTTAAAAAGCTTCACCGAAGAACCATAATTACTATGGGGCTTCAAATTCCCATCGGGTTCCTATGATCAAATTTGCAACCTCTTAGGTTCACATTTCAAACAAATGTTCAATCCTAAGCATGTTTCTAAGTTCGTTCAAGCCGCGCAAGATCACATGCGCTACAAACTTGACAATTGCATACAATTACTACACAAATTCTACTCAAGGCAAAGCATATAAACTAAAATTCAATGCATAAAACTATGAATTCAAAGTTTGAGGCTTACCACAAACTTGGAAGCACGGGAACTCAAGTGAGTCACCGGTCGAAAGAGCAACTCCGACCGATCCCAAATGATGTTGGGCATCCTATCCGACCGTGTATACCTATCTTGAGGGAAAGCTACATTGGGCTTTGGGCTTCCTCTTGGAAGGCTTGACATGGCAAGGAAAAGCTTTGGTGAAGATGTTAATTTCTTCAACCTCTTCCCGAACCTCGGCCCTTCTGCTCCTCTTCTTCACCAATTTTGGAGCCATGAAGACTTATGAGCAAAGCAAGCAATAACAAACAAGCAAAGATGGAGAATTGGGATTTTCTCTCTCCAAGGGTTTCCAAAATCCACTCTCAAATTCACCCCAAATTTGTGAGAAATCACAAATAAACTTCAAATTATGCAAAGATTATGCAAACCCAAGCAAATGCAAGCAAGAAGAAGCAAATTTGAGCAAAATTAAGTAAGAAATGAAGGTTGGACAACAATGGAGGTAGAGAGAGAGAGTCTCAAAAATTTGGGGAAGAATGACCCAAAAATTCGGCTCCTCAAAGGAAATACCCAATTTTGGCCTCTGAACCTGGCCCGGCGGCCAGGTTCAGGGCCGCCCAGGCCGGGCGGCCCCTCTAGTAGCCTTTGCACGGCGCTTTGAGTCGCTGAGCGGGCCCGTAAAGGCCACCCAGCGCTCGGCGGCCCTGTGCATGGCCGCTGAACCAATTTTCTCGTTCGCCCCCCTTGGCGCGGGCCCACGAGCTCAAATTTTGCGCGGGATTGCATTTCTTGACCGTTGGAAGCCCGGGAGATTTAAACATGTCACCCGAAATGACTCTTTTGCCCCTGCAGCTTGGTTTCCTATCCTAGGGACCCGGTATTATCTATTTCTGCAGGCGCAAGCCTTATATCTAATCTATTACAGGCACAGACACTTTATTTTATTTTGCAGCCATATTTTTCCTAAACACAAAGCACAGCAACGCAACGCTCTTTAACGTTGAAGCTATTAAAATTAGCGTCACGTTGACACCCACTGAAGCAGAGCAACACAACGCTCTTTGACTTTGAAGCTATTAAAATTAGCGTCGCGTCGACAACAATGAAAGCAGAGCAACACAACGCTCTTTGACGTCGAGGCTATTAAAATTAGCGTCACGTTGGCACCCGCAAAGCAGAGCAACGCAACGCTCTTTGACGACGAAGTTATTAAAATTACCATCGCGTCAGCTCCCGCAAAGCACGTAACCCTAACCACAGGCGGTCAGGAGTCTATTTTTCCTTTCTTTCTAACATAAAGCATTTTCAAAAACAAAACATTGCAGGCATTTTTAGCAAATACTTTGACCTTCGCTTTTACAAGCTCGGCCAAAGTGGGGGCTTATGTAGACAACCTAATCGGTTCTCATCCCCTGACACCACAACGCCCGATGATGATGGTAATGGATTAACATGGACGTAAGTAGAAAAAGACATTGCTCGAAAATCTAGATCAAATTCCTTGAAACCTCAGTCTTTGGATAGCCCTTGTTATAAGCATTCCAATGCCTTTGACCTTGCCTCAATAAGGTTTTCGGATCAAGAGATATCGCGTCTCAAAGATTTTGCTCAAAACCGCTCAATCCCGACCCCCTGGGTCAGCCCAAGGGCAATTTCGTAATTTACAGGGCACAAAAAGTCAAAAACCTAGTCACGCGCGTGCCGTCAGGCCCGACGACCTTCGCAGGCTGCTCGACGGCCAACGCGTGACAGCGGGGGCCATTAGGCCAGCCGCTGGCCCAAGCGGCCAGCCGCTGAGCTCAAGCGGCAGTCGCGGGCCCTGGCTGCCCTCCGTGTGGCCGCTGAACCAGATTTTTGGCTGGGCCAAGTTTTGGCGCCGGGCTTCTTGCCCTAAGCCCCTAAATTCGTCCCCTAACTCTATAAATACTCCTTGTCACCCTCTTTTGCAGGAGGTCAGTTAGTTCACAATTTTGAGAGCATTGAGAGCACATATTTCCCCAAATCAAAGAGATTTCAGAAATCTGAAGATACGAGCAAGCAATACACCTAGCCTAGCACCCAAGATTGAAGAGTAATCCTAATTCTACTAGTCCCGTTCGAATAGAACGTCCAGGTTAATCATCCTGAGGGCCTAGCTCTTTATTAAATCTCTTGCTTTATCGTTTATTGATCATGTTTTATTTAGCTTTTGATTATGGTTGAGTAAACCTGCATATTTTGGGTTTTGTACATAATTATGCATGTTTAGTTAATATAATGTTTAGTTATTAGTTTATGCAAGTTTTCATCTTTTCGTAGTTTTTTGCATGCATATAGTAGCCTCTTAGGTTTATTTTAGCATAAAGTTATCATCTTTAGTCATTAATATTCGTTTGAAGTTACTAACGGTTTTATTGATGTGCATATACAATGCTTGGCGCGTTTAGCAAAGTTGGTAGGTTGGAGCGTAAATTTGATGGTTTATATCTTGTTTATGCTTGTTAATAGTATGCATGTAAATTGGATATAAATTGTGCAAAGTGATCACTTTAGGTAATTTGGTTGTTCTTAACCCGCCTAGTTAATTTAGGATCTTGGACGACCGGATTTACATGGAACCATATAGTTTAAATAAATATTTGACATGGATAAGCTTAGTAGAGGCCGTTTATATGGGTGATATAGATGAGATTCGTTTTGTTTATTTCGTACCTACATTCTCGAACTCAATACTTATTCCCCATGTGCATGAGTCAATTTCCAATAGGAATTGGGGTGCACTTTTGATGGTTTCCAATTGTTTCCTTAAAAATTGGTGGTGGCTTCTTATTTGCAAATTGTTCATTATAATTAATTTGAATCGCATGCAATACATTATTTAAGAACCATTAGTTCCAATTAAAAATCGATTCGCACGTTTTTAGGGCGCCGGAAAGGCAAGAGTTCTTACAGTCTTTGAATTCACATAACCATCAAAATAGGAATTCATACTCTCACTCCTTTGAGTGGATGACATGCCAGCCCAAAACTGATCCTTAACATATGCAGGAGCCCACCTCTCCCTCAATTCATACAAATTCTGAAACCAATCCCAAACTTTTTCCATCTGATCCATTTCGAACCTCACCATCATCGCATCCCACTTATTGTCGAACTCCGCAGGAGTAAAGCTATCATATACTACATCCATATAATCAACTCGCATCTCATCATACTTAAGACAACCACCACACTTATCAGGAAATTTGGAAAGAATATGCCACAAACACAACCTATGCCGTGCATTTGGGAATATAGATTCAATGACACTTCCTATACTCCTACATTGGTCAGTGATTATAGCCTCAGGTTCTTGCGCTGGCCCTCCCGTTGCTGTCAACCAAGTTTGAAAAAGCCATTGAAATGTTTCTGCATCTTCCTCTGAGATCAATGAAAACCCAACAAAATGGATTAACCATGGTGGTTTACACCTACAAATGGGGCAAACAGCATCCTATACTTGTTCACCAAATATGGTGTGTCAAATGTTATCACATCCTTGAATTCTTTGTACGCCGCACGACTTATGGCATCTATCCACAAAACATTACGCATTCGCCCATCCTCATCCACATCTATGTCAAAGAAAAAATCACGGCTAACACGTTGCATCCTCAAGAACATAAGATGTACGTCATTTGCATCACCTCCAACAAGTTTACCCCTTCTCCTTTTATCAAGGTAGTTTCGACAATCCTTAGGGGTGCATTACATTTTTTAAGGGCCATCACATTGATTTGAAATTGCTCTCACTATTTTGCTTGTCCTTACCCCTACATCATGAAAAATTCAAGCCTCCGCTTCACATTAGGAACCAAAAATCTATGATGCCGTAAGAATCTGGATAATTCTCTATCCGTATCGTGATTGTGGTCATCTAACCTGGTGAAAGATATTTTCATGCAACCATCAGGTTCCCGAACTGGACAATCTGTCTTTGAAGCCGATTTTCTTCTAATTTCATCCCCTTCATTGGTAACTTTCCTTGGCGATCTTGCCCTGTTGCAAGAAAATGACTGGTATGTCACGACATTCTCTCGGTCCTTTTTCATTGAATACTTTACAAAGACAAATCCCTTTGACATTGAATACTTTTGCAGCATTTCTAGCAAAGCATTAATTGTAGGAAACGTCCTACCCACAGCTGGTTCATCTATTTCCTCTTCCGGTAAAACTTCTTCTTCTTCTTCTTCTTCTTCTTCTTCTTCAACTTCATTCCGTTCGTCTACTTCATCCCATTTGTTTGACCTTTCAGCAACAGCAAAACGGTCTCCAACATAATCTTCATCATCAGTATGTTGGTGGTAAACACTGTCCTCATAATACGAGTCATCCATCCCTACTTTTGCATAAACTTAAGGCCAAACATAACAACAATACAATTCTTAGCTAAACAAATTACTAGAAAACCAATCCTAGATTTGGAAGAAACTCTAATAAATAACCATATCATCTTTGGTAAAATTAGACGAGTGCACATATAACTATATATTGACACATATATAAAGTCACAACTTACTTCATAGTTTGTTACCAAAAAAAAAAACCCCTTACTTCATAGCTTCGATTTTGCATCGTTTTAATTTAAATAAAAAACAAATATGCATCATCAATCAACAATAATCCTGACCACACAATGTTTTATTTTCATTTTTTATCACATAAATTCGATTTAACATTTTTTTTTCATTTATGAACCTTTTAAGTGTTCGTCAAACTGCGAAAATATACCAAGACATATATCGAAGCAAGCGTAATCAAACTTATAGAAGTGTAATGAAAGAAACACTAACATATAGAAGCGTAATCAGACCTACATGAAATACTTACAGCTTATTGCGCCTCTGATGTCGCAAAATATTGCTTCAGTCCTCTTGGATGCCTCCAACTTTTGTCCTTTTGAAGGATATTTGTGGGCTATGGAAAAAGGCAAAGAACAATGGCAATAGGGTTTAAAGAGGACGGAAGAAGGAAGATTGGTGTTGGAAATGTTTGTTTACATATCTGCCCCCAAGTAATCTTTCAAGGATTTTCCCATTGTGCCCCCGAACTCTTGAGTTTCCAATGCTGCCCCTATCTCCTTGTCTGTTAATTGTTAAAATCGAAAACGATAAAGTTACATAATGTTTCGAGTTTTTACTAATTTGTCCTCCGTTTGACTTTTCAACGTTTGACAATTGACAATTTGACAATTCAAACTCACTTTAACTAACTTTTTTGGTAAAGTTATCCTGACGTCAGGTTCGTTTTTACTGTTCACGTCGAACGGTCCGGCGCGTAACATTAATAGAATCCAAATCAGAGCATATAACTGGTAATATTCCAACTTTTACAAATGAAATGATTTGCTGAATAGAGAACTAGTTAGACCTCACGATATGTGGCGACTAGTTTGTCGCAATGATTCTGAATGACATAGTATCCTCATCCTGTGCACACGAATATTATCTTCTATACTAACAAAAAGTAGTCATTCAGTCTTGTTCACTTCACGTCGAAAAAACAGTCTTGAACAACCTTTTGCACTGATTGGAAAAAATTAAAAACTAAGCAAGAAAGCAGAGGAACCCTGAAGCCTGATGACCTATATATCATTGGTTGGCAAAGAACAATGTCGATACTCAGTGTAAGATCGCATATCTAAAGTTTTCTTCCATGTATGTCACCCACTTTTCACCTCTGGCTAAACTAGTAGTATAAATTGTCTCTTCAAGTGATGGATTTTTGCATGGGAGTGGAGTCCTTAGTGAAGAAATAGCTAGTAGGTTCGATTCATGGATTTTTTTCAGGGGTGTTTCTACTTGCACATATATTTTTTGGTCGGAAACAGGTAATCTGCATCCTGAGGCTCAGATGATCAAGTACGACAATAGTTTTCCAGTCTGAGCCTCTAGATGCAGATGATCTGTTTCTTGCCAAGACCACTCACATTTTCCCTCCCATATCTATATGAGATGCAATGGGGTCATGGACCGGAAGTTCATGTTCGTAAGCAAATTATCTCGTTCTGCGACATAATATATGCAGGGACGAGGTTACGACTAAATTCACTGCTTTGCTTCACTAATAAACCGGTAGGCCTGTTAAGTCAGCTCAGTAAGAAATAATTGGGATTACACTGATCTGTGATCATATGAATTCTTGCACCCTTTGTGGCTTATTGCACAAACCTGTGAACATTTGTAACTTCTTTATCATGTGTTGTTACTGCTCAGATTAATGTTTTACAGGCACCACTCAATGATTGGCTCGGGCTCGTCACCTAGACCAGAGCATCATTCTAAGATATACTTTCAAGATTCAGGAGACTAGCAGGACTTGTGTACAACTTTCTGAAACTGAAAGTTTGGAACTCCTCTGTCTGGATCACTCAGTTACCTTTTATATAACATATTTTGACAGTGTATCATTATTCCATTATATGTAATGTTTAGCAAATTAAAAGCTAACTCATGTTTCTTCTACCCAAATACAACATATTTTCATCAATGAAATTTGTTATACATGTTTTCTTGAACATCAATGATCGTAATATTTTCCATTCCTACCAAAAGGACAAATCCTTGCAGACGACATTTAGCCATTTCGCCTAACATAACTATATGAATATGATACTTGACTCTAGATAATCCCTAATATCCAAAATCCCCTCTAAGATTATCTTCAGCTTACTACTAATTGTTTTTGGATAATAAGGTCCATGGCGTAAGGGACATGTCTCCTAAATACAAGTCTTTAGTGAAAGAATTTCAGTCACTATACAACAAGGCCTACACACATACAGGTATTTTTTGTCAATTTTGATATTTTTATTTTCTGCCAAATAGTTGGGGAGTAAGTCTTTGTGTGAAAACAACTCACAGAAAAAAAATAAATAAATAATGGTCACTGTTCAGAAATGTAGGGGTCACTTATTATGAGCCGTGACCCTTATTCCATTAAAAAGTGATCGTCATCGTCTTATCAAAAGTTACAGTAAAACCGTCTTACACAAGGTTTTGTGATAATTGAGATGATAATTCTAGAAAAGAAACCCTCATAAAAGGGGTTTTCCAAAAATAAAATAAAAATAAAATAAAATAAAATAAGGCGTTGAAAATAAAATTTTACATGTTCAAAATTTGGTTTTTGGCAAATAATAATTAGAAGGGAATAATAATAATAATAATATTAATATTAATAATAATAATAATAATATTAATATTAATAATAATAATAATAATAATAATAATAATAATAATTATTATTATTATTATTATTATTATTATTATTATTATTATTATTATCTCATCCGTCTTGCAAAGGGTTATCAGTGATTCTCTCTTTCTTAATTTTAATTTATAAGGATGTGCTTCGCTAAACTAGATTCATCGATGTGACGATAGTAATATGTGAGACAATTGAACTGAACAGTCACCCAATAAGTGGAAAAGAATCCTCAACTATGGTTTATTTGTTGAGTTCCAATAAATTTTAATTGAGAGACACTACTTCTAAGAGCACTTACATACACGACAACGTTTTTGGAGTTAAGCGAGGCAATACTTATATTATGAAAATTCCAAATTTCTATCTCATTTGGCAGGCCCTGTTCTTTTCATCGTATTCATATTGTATTCTGTTTCTTTCTATTCTGCGTCATTCTGTTCTATATTGTATACTTCATTTTGTCTCACATTTTATATTATCATCCGCGCTGATCTTTTCCATTCCACGCCGTTCCATACCGTTCCGTTCCTCACCGTACCGCACCTTTCCGTTGAAGAGAATATGGCCTTAATTGTCTAAGCAAAACGAGGTTTATACCACGCTATCTCCATAGCCGACAATCGAGCAAATTAAATGGAGTCGGGTTTGGTCGAGTTATTACTTGGTTTAATTTGGATTAAAATAGTGATATCACTACTACAGAACATAGAAACAACGTCGGTTTTTTAGCCCATACGACGTCGGTTATTTCACCAACGTTAAAGAGGGGTGACGGTTTTTTAGCCCATACGACGTTGGTTATTTCACCGACGTGAAAGAGGGGTGACGGTTTTTTAGCCCATACGACGTCGGTCATTTCACCGACGTGAAAGAGGGGTGACGTAGTAGGGGGAGACCCTACAACGTCGGTTATTTAACCGGCGTGATAGAGTACTCTACAACGTCGGTTTTCTAGGAAAACTGATGTGGTAGACCTGTGTATAACAACGGTTTTCTTAGAAAACTGATGTAGAAGATGTGGTTACAACGTCGGTTTTCCTGTAAAATCGACGTTAAATGTCTATTTACCACATCGGTTTTTTGAGAAAACCGATGTAATAGGTATATCTACAACGTCGGTTTGTCAAAAAGGCGATGTTACATATTTGGTTACAACGTCGCTTTTCTAAAACAACTGACGTTGAAGATTATGATTTTTTCTTGACCATTTAAGATCGATTTTATGATTAAAAATATAACTGACGTTAAATTTATTATATATATTAAAAAAATAATATCGTATATAATATATTCCTTCCCTGTGAAAGACATTAAATATTTTAAAGAACCCCAGCCAAGATCAACTATATGTACAGTATCAACATTCTTTCACCATCACCACTACCACCAACAACTCCACTCAAATGTTGCACCATAAGTAGCGTACTAAAATCTATAAGCTCCAATACCATTAGGTAACATTTTTCATCATCAATAATTAACAGAGTTTCGTGCGTATTTTACAGCTACAGATCGAAGCTCTTAAACATGTACAAATTATGTGAAGACAAATCGATCTCTTACAACACATGCATTGAACTACCTCATATCCATATATAGCCACGTTCTCTTACAAAAAGTTTGTAATCCATATCAAAAGTGACTACTATTGAGTCCAACTTCAAAAATATGCCCATGCAAAACAACCTGCACATAACATTTGGTAAACTAATTAAAGACATGTAGTACAGACTAGTAGTTACACAAAAGGACAAAAAATGGGGGAGGGGGGGGGGGGGAGGGGAGGTGGCAGTAAGCACAAACAAAATATTTTCTTTATTTCACCTATAGCAAACAAGTCACCAAAAGATTCATCTTTTATTTTATATTGGTTGGTTTAATAACAAGGAATCACTATTGCACACACGACACACGTGAGAGGAACCAAGGATGCAAAATACACAGTGACTTGGTTTAATACAAACCTAGACATTCTTTTCAACACTTTGCATTCTGTTTTGCTGTTGTCATTTCCTGATTGTTTTGCTTTGTTATCGTCATGTAAATGAGCTATTAATTGAGTTTATACGACAAGAAAATGGCAGTAAACAACTCAGATTAAAATGGCAATGAGTTGTATGGTTCTAAGCGGTAATTTTGCATGTTACATTTGGTTCTCATCTGCTGTATATTCATCCTTGGATATGCGGAATTAAATTCCACAGTTCGTGACAAGAATATTCGGCCTATTATTATTTCATGACAAGAATATATATTCGGTCGTTGCTCACCTACTTTTGTATTTATAACTATGAAATCAGGCCTATAAGTATTTCTAGGACGTGAATACACAATCAAATCAGAGAAGTGCAAAATGGAGTGTTCTATGATAAAGTTGAATACCATGTGTTTTGGAGCAGGTTTGGATAATACCTGAGTAATGATGTCACTTCAGGAATCCTAGACAACTAGTTGTTCATCATCTTGATTAAGCCGGAGGATAATTACAGAGTCCTGGAAATAGTCTGCCCATTCAATGCGAACTTCATCGATTTGCTCATGTGTATAAGCGTATTTTCCAGAAAAACACTATAATCAGACAAAACAAAGCAATTATGATTGGAAAAACTAGTTGCTCATGCACAAAAGAATGTTTCATTACCTGTGGAATATCTTTGACCTTTTTGTCCTGTAGACCTAATATCACATCTCTCATGTATCTCATAACGTAAAATCTACACTCTGTACCTCCACGTTGAATAGGGCACTACCACGATATCAAACATACATTAGCATCAGATTAAATGAAAGTGACGAACACAATTATTCGCCAATAGAACATTTATATTGACTTACTTCTACTGGGTCCCACTTTGTGGTACTTTTGGCACCACCGTTCCTCCCACCATCCCGCATACGATATGTCGCCAAAGCTCTAAACGACAAAAGAAAAAAAAAAAAGAGACAATTAGAAATTATTATGGTTTGCTAAAAGCACACTAAATTACAGTCTAGAAAGCAAACTCACGAATTAATAATCTGCTTAATATCCTTGGGAGTTTTTTCCCTAATGAGTCAAGCCAATATACACGATTGTCCTTTGGATAGATGACACATAACATCCAATGTTGCCTAAATAATCAAACAAGTTAGTAATAGGTAAATGGAAATAATTTGTACCAAAAATAAACCGCTCGTACTTTACATTGTATATATACTTACACATTTGGTGAAGGATCGATATAAGGTACAAAGTAGCAATTTTTTCCACCAGCAAGTAGTGTATTAGAGACATGATCCTCCCTCTCTCCTAGTTCTTCATTATCCGTGCGCATTATGGATGGATGTAGAAACCCGTAATTTCCTTCTTGTTTAATACCACAACAAATTGCGTACAAATACCTAGCAAAAGCTAATATATGCTTAACTTCATGATAATTAAAAAAAGTCCAAAGTTCAAAATTAAGGCATCTAATATAAAGATAATGTAAAACAAAAATGATATAACTTAGTGGATATGGGATACGCAGCTCACCGAATGTAAAGCTCTATGCAAGATGTGTTCAACCAGGCCACGCGTAACATATCCGTAATATCGTCTTTGGTAACATAGAGATCATAGTCAATGCCCAAAAGTGCTTTATCCATGGGAATCTTAATGGTAGATGGCATCAACTGAGCATAAATATATAGTCTTCTCAAAGTTGTTGATCTTTAATCTGTTATCTACATTACTTGGTTATTATCAATTATAGAGAGTTCTCAAGGAGTTCAAACAGTGCCCTAAGATGTATGGTAAGCATAAGAGAATTGGGAAAAGATACCTCTGTGTTGAGGTTAATGAGACTCGCTTGTTTTACAATTTGGACTTCATCTGTTGGCAGGGGTACCGCTGCATCTGAATGCACAATGATCTCAATGACTACTTTCATCTGATCATGCGGTCACCTCAGAACCATGGAGTAGTGAGCCTTTTAAGACTCTTCCAATTGCCACTACAAGATCTTTTCCATCTTTCTCAATGTTTAAAAGACACTTGATTCCTCCCTATATCATTTCCACAACTACAAATTAGTGATAAAGTATTAACAAAGTAAGAAATGTGTTAGTTTCAATCAATTACCTCTGGTACGTTTTCGAATGGGTTAGGTGGGTAGCTTTGTCTTGTACTTTGCTCCAAGTCTAGCTCTTGTGTTATCGGATCGTTCTTATCCACATCATTGGATGTCATGGATGCATTATACCCCATCCTCTTGAGAGTGCTCATCACCTCCTCTTTCACCCTTTCACTTATTTGTAGATCGAACTCTTCTGGTGAGCAATAATACCGACGTTTTCTAACCATTTTTGGAAAGACCTTCTTAAAACCCAATTCTCTTCCGAAGCCCCTAACACGACCCGGGTGTTCAGGTGTACCTAGGGCCTCCGCCAATATGTCATTTTTTCTTGACGGACAAAATGTTCCTTGCGTGACCTGCTCCTTGAGATCATCCTAAATGCATAGAAAATATTAATGTTTAAGCATCTTGTCTTCTATGACTTCCAGGGTCATTTTATTGTGTTCAGAATCCAATAAGAATATATACAGCAGCACAGAGACCAGGAAAAGATGTTAAATTTGCAACAATCGTAAAGACTTAATAAACACTTACAATTTTATTCGCAACCGCCTCAATCCCTGTGCTATGATATTTACCGTTCTTATCAACTCTACCTCTCTTCCATTTGTCATGTCGATGTATCTCAATGGAGGTTAAGCTGAGAGTAGACTCAGAATCTTTCAGTTGTTCCATCTTTTCTTCTATTAATGCTTTTTCTACCTTGCCATAGCCACGGCGTGACATAGTATGTGGATAGATATTTTTCTTTTGTCTTTGGCGTTGGACTTCACTTTGAACCTATTTACAGCAATATTAAAAGTAAAAGGAATGACAATAGTTAGTTATCCTTTTAACACTGCAAAACAGACCAAAGACAAGGAGATTAATTTACCAAAAACTCTTCCTTCTCACGAATTGCTACGAACTCTTTCCACATTGCCTCAGTTAAGAAAGGCTACTTTTCCAGTGGGTCTTCGTTTTTCGGGGCTGACTTGACAGTGATGTACTTTTTAGTCAGTGTTCTCTTGAAGTTCCGCCACATAGTGTTTGCAATTATCATCTCTTCCCTTCTTCTTTTCTGAACTCCTTTGAAGACCATCTACGAAGCATCATACATGCTCACAATCAGAAAAGACAGTTTATCAAAAAATAGTTGTAAAATGTCATACTAAAACATGATATATATGGAATTATACCCCAATGTCTTCCCAAATCAGATTTTTTGTGTCAGCAGGAACTTCTTTCCAATTGTCAATAGTTATGGGAACTTTTGATTGAGCTAAAACTCCAAGATAACTCTTATATTTGGATCCCTTTTTCCCAAGTGCATGACCCTCATCATTGAACACAACATGTATGGTCTCTCCTCTAGCACGTTTTCGAGCAATCTCTTTCATAAGTGTAACACCCCTGTCTGTTCTGTTCAAATCTTTTTTATCCTCCCTGGTCCCTCCTTCATCTTCCGAACCTGATGCTCTTTCTGCATCCATTTTCCTGTTTCAAACAAAACAGAAAATAGCTAATAACCACAATACAAAATAAACAAAGCCTTTTAATCTCTTTCATAAATGTAGTCACTCATGCTTTGGAAAGCTTTGTTTGTGATTAATAAATCCCTTTAAATACTAAAGTTACAATGTTGGGTTCCTGGTTTTGATGATAACAAACAAAGTGTTCTTATCTATGTGTGAACTAACTATGATGGCAGGTTGACTTAAGGATGCAAGAAGGTATAACGCTCAAAGCATGATTGCTCATGAAGATGCTTGGATCCTAACAAGATATGAAGACAATGTAATGTAGTTAAGTGCATTTGTCATTAGTCTTTATGTACTATGCTTGACTAGATAGCAAGAGTCTAAATTGATCATGACAAGGGAACAAGGTTGTAGGACAGAGTGCATGTGTCCATGAGTACAGGGGAGCATTCTTGTGAACCCTGTTCTCCATGACCATCACTACAGCGTGAAGGAACCAAAGGGGAACAACTTGTTGGACCATGTTCCTTCTAAGCTGTGTATCTAGACGAGGTTGCATAAATTCATATTTATTATTTTTACGAATATTTTGTGTATTATCTTTTTAGATATTTACACAAATATTCTTCTGAAGAAATATATTTTATTTTGGAAAAATGAATATTGCAAAATCATATTTTTAACAGAAAAGTATTTTATTTTGAAAAGATATTATCTTGGAAAAAGTATTTTACTTAATGGCCAAGTATATATTGTTAAGCAAGTAAATTATCTTCTGGAATATTTCTAATTATCTTTTAAAGACTATATTCTGATAAATCACTTGCTAGCTGGCCGAGATTTTCTGTTAATGAATTTGGACGTATTTTATCTCATAGGTTGAGTTAAGGAAAGGTATTTGGTCTTTACTTAAACTTTATCCTATCTTTTGGTAAATCTTATCATTAATATTGTGAAGAGATTTAACCTAACTAACTGAGCTCGTTTTGGGCATGCATATATAAGGCGCCTGATATGCTCAGTTGTAGGGTTAAGCTTTGCGTGCATCATTGAACTCAGAATCAGTTGTGCAAAGCGTTTACTCGTCCAAACCAGATACGTCCAGTACTCATAAAGAACAACCTTGAACCCTGTTCCCTGTCCTGGTCAGTTTAAGTCTTTGCTCAGATTGGTCATTTCATATTAGGTTTTTGTGGTCTTATATTGCTTAGTATTTGAAACGTGTAATAGGACAAACAATCTGGTTATTTGTAAAGTCTCTAACTCAGTAACGAGTGTAGAGCATCTCTCAGATCAGTGTGTGATTCTGAGAGATAGGCAACGCATCAGTAACGGTGTGTGGTGGTGTTAGGGTACTGTGTTGTATCCTGATTTTGGCTCTAGTAATAAGATAAGTAGTGTGACAAAATCCCAAGTAACTGGGTCGTGGTTTTTAGTCCTATTGAGCCTAGGAGGTTTTCCACGTGAAAAAAGCCTTGTGTTATTTACATTCTGTTCTTAATATTCTGTCATAGTCTGCTGCATAGGAACAGCGTCCATAACGCTGTTCTCTACCCTGTTGTCAAGTTGCAAAACGCGAGAAATTGGAGTCACTCTATTCACACCCCCCCCCCCCCCCTTAGAGTAACTTAAGCAATCTTCATTTGGTATCAGAGCAAGGTTGCTCATTAAAAGGTTAACACCTTGAGTTTTCCCGCAAAAATGAGTGCACCTAGTGAAATGAGGGAAGGACAACCTACTAATCGTCCACCACTGTTTAATGGAGATTTCTACTCCTCGTGGAAACGAAGAATGGAAATTTTCATCAAGGCAGTAGACTATGAGTTATGGCAAATAACTATAAATGGAGATCTGGTGGTAGAGCTAGTGGATGCAGAAGGAAAGAAGAGCATCAAACCTCCAGAAAAATGGACCAATACCGATATGAAGTAGATAGAGAAAAATGCTAAGGCTATCCAAATCCTACACTGTGGAGTGGATGCCAAGGAATACAACCATATTCAAGGATGTGAAACTGCTGAGAGCATCTGGAAGACCTTTGGAAACTGCATATGAAGGCACCTCTCAGGTAAAGCAATCCAAAATAGATATGTTGATTAGGCAGTATGAACTGTTTAGCATGGAACCAACAGAGACTATCAAAGACATTTATGCTCGGTTCAATAATATCCTAAATCAACTTAAATCTCTTAGAAAACTTTTGAGAAGTTTACCAATAAACAACACCTGGACACCTAAAGTAACAGCAATTCAAGAGGCAAGAGATTTAACCTTCATGAAGGTTGAAGAATTAACTGGTAACTTAATGACTCATGAGTTACAATTTAAAACTAATAAGACCAAGAGGGAAAAGGAGATTGCTTTTCAAGTTGATGAGTTTCCAGAGGATGACCTAGACCTTAATGAAGATGAGATAAGCCTTGTTGCCAAGAAGTTTGCTCGCTTCTATGGTAATAAGGGAAGTTTCAATCAAGCTTCATCAAATTCAGGAAGAGGTGGAAATTTTGACAAATCCAAGATCAGGTGCCCCAAGTGCTCAAGACTTGGTCATTTCAAAAATGAGTGTCCTGAGCCAAGTGAGAACACACAGACAGAACAACGTCCATCATCTTCCAGAAAGTCAGAAAGGTTTACCAAAAGAGAAGCAAGGTATGTGAGCATGTTGGCTGGCTGGTCAGACAACGAAGATGATGGCCCAGAAGATGAAGTGGAGGATCTATGCACTATGGCCAGAACAGATTTCACCTCTAAAGATGAGGAAGCCGAGGTAGGTATTCTTGAAATTAAGAGTCAAATTGTTTCTTGGTCTAAAGATAAATTGCTTAAAATGGTACTTTCTATGATGGATCAGTATGAAAAGTTAAACATTGAAAAGGATAACATTTTGCATGCTTATAAGGACTCTAAGGAAGATGTAAGCGAACTGTTGGAGATTAAAACAAATTATGAAAAAATGATAAAAACCTTGAAAATGGACAATAAAGATCTCAAAGAAACAGTATGCAAAATGGAAGAAACAAGGTCCATCCTTGAGAGTAAATCTTTATCTCTTGAGACTGATTTATCTAAGAAAGCTGCTGAGACATTAGAACCTATTTATGTTTATGATGAAACTGGCCTAGATGATCTAAAATCTGAATGTGAAATCCGTACGTTAAACTTGGAAAAGGAACTTGAAAAATCTAAGGACTATAAAGGCAAGTTGGATAAGGTACAAGAAGAACTAGTCCGTCTTAATAAATGGACTAGCTCTTCCCAAGCCTTAAAATGGCTAAATGATCATCACAATAGGTTTAAAAATGGTTTAGGAAGAAAACCTAAAAAGGATGACTGGACTCCCAACACTAAGTATGTTGGATTGAAACACAACAGACTCTGCTGGCATTGTGGACAAGGTGGTCACTATAGATATGAATGCCAGGAGAGAACTAGGTCTGTCATCAAGAATAAGCAATATGTGAAGCAAGTTTGGATGAGAAAAGACAGAGTGAAAACTGATTCTGAGAAAAGGGAGCCCAAGCAAGTGTGGGCTCCTAAAACTAATAAGTGACTTTCATTGCAGGCTAAAGTGAAAGAAAGTAAGCCATGGTATGGGGACAGTGGCTGCTCATGGCACATGACAGGAGAAAAATCTGTATTATCACTCACAGCCTATGAAGGTGGAAGTGTGACTTTTGGTGACAACCAAACAGGTGAAGTGGCCGGTATAGGTAAGATTGGTAAGTCACTAACACACTCCATAGATGAAGTCTACTTGGTTGATGGTTTGAAACATAACTTGTTGAGTGTTTCACAACTATGTGATAAAGGGAACAATGTCCTATTCACTACAAAGAATTGCATAGTTGCGAATCACAAGACAAGTAATGTTGTGCTAGAAGGAAAGCGGCACAAAAATATTTACAAAGTTGATGTAAATAATCTTTCCAGTAACTCTCTAACATGTCTCAGTGCTATTGAAACTGATGTCTCACTATGGCATAGATGGTTTGGACATGTAAGTCTCAACATCTTGAACAAGCTGGCATCACAGAACCTTGTCATTGGTTTACCTAAAATCAAATTCAAAAGTGATGAGCTATGTGGTGCCTGCGCTAGAGGTAAGCAGGTAAAGTCTTCTTTTATAACAAAGAATACGGTAAGCACTTCACGACCTCTTGAACTTCTACACATGGATCTATATGGTCCTATGAGAGTTCAAACTCGTGGAGGAAGAAATTATATGTTTGTTATTATTGATGACTGTTCCAAATTCACTTGGACCCTGTTGCTTGTATCCAAGGATGAGACCTTTGATATGTTTGAAATCTTTGCTAACAGAATGCAGAAACAGGTTGGAGCTGATATTCTATCTCTAAGGTCTGACCATGGCACAGAGTTTGAGAATGACAAATTCATTAACTACTGTGCTCAACATGGCATTGATCACAACTTCTCTGCCCCAAGAACACCTCAACAGAACGGGGTAGTTGAACGGAAGAACAGGACCTTGGAAGATATAGCTAGGACCCTGTTGCTAGCTAGTGATATTCCAAGGAATATGTGGGAGAAGCTGTCATCACAGCTTGCTACATCATAAATCGTGCCATGTTAAGACCTATTCCGAGAAAAACACCCTATGAATTACGCAGAGGAAGAAAGCTAAATATTTCCCATTTTAGAGCTTTTGGTTGCAAATGCTATGTGCATAACAATGAAAAGTCTAACCTGGAAAAGTTTGATGCTAGGAGTGATGAGGCTGTCTTTACTGGCTATGCTCCTCACAGCATAGCTTACAGGCTCCTCAACAAGGGAATACAGAAAGTTAAGGAAAGTGTACATGTTGTGTTTGATGAATCTAATGCAGGTCTTGAGTCATTACTGTAGGATAAAGAAGACTTCCCAATTGGCTTTACACCAGAAAGGAAAGAAGAAGTTGAAGAAGAAGAAGAAGAAGTCTCACAAGAAACAGGTAATGCTGGGGAGACGGAAACAGGGTCCATACCTCCAAGGGTCCACACATCGGACTCAGGGGGAACAAATACTCCTGATATGGGAACAACACCCATAGAGGAAGGAGCTGATCAATCTCAAAGTCCTAGAGAAGACCCTATTCCCTCTCCACAAAGAGATGATCCAGAAAGTTCTGGCTTCCAGCCACGTTCTTGGAAACATCAGAGCTCTCATCCCATGAATCAAATCATTAGTGATATAAATAAAGGGATTCAAACGAGAGCCTCTGTGCAAAATTTTATGGCTTTTTCTACCTTCTTATCCTATGTTGAACAACATAAAATTCATGAAGCTTTACGGGATGCTGATTGGATAACTGCAATGCAAGAGGAGCTCAACCAGTTTGAAAGGAACAAGGTTTGGCACCTTGTTCCTAGACCTGATAATAGGACCATCATTGGAACTAAATGGGTATTCAGGAACAAACTGGATGAGACAGGTACTGTGGTTAGAAACAAGGCTAGATTGGTTGTTCAAGGTTACAACCAGCAAGAGGGGATTGACTATGATGAGACATTTGCCCGTGTTGCTAGAATTGAGGCAATACGCATGCTGATAGCGTTTGCAGCTCACATGGACTTCAAATTGCAACAGATGGATGTCAAAAGTGCCTTTCTGAATGGGTACTTGAAAGAGGAAGTCTACGTGAAGCTATCCCCTGGGTTTGAGAACAATGATTCCCCTGACCATGTCTATAAACTTGAAAAAGTACTGTATGGCTTGAAACAAGCTCCTAGAGCTTGGTATGAACGTCTGTCAAAGTTCTTAATGGACAATGGTTATCAAAGGGACAAGTTGACACAACCCTGTTCCTACGAGCAAAGGGGGAAAGCTTGAGTTTTACAGATATATGTTGATGATATAATTTTTGGTGCAACTGATCAAGCTTTGTGCAGGGCATTTTCTAAGTTGATGATGAGTGAATTCGAAATGAGTATGATGGGTGAGCTTAATTTCTTTTTAGGCTTACAAATCAAACAAACTTCTGAAGGAACAATGATTCATCAACAAAAGTATGTTAGAGAGCTGATCAAGAAGTATGGCATGAGAGATGCCAAGGTCTATGACACACCTGTTACCACCAATGTCAAGCTTGACTTGGATGAAGCAGGTAAGAGTGTTGATCAAACAGTGTATAGAGGTATGATTGGTTCATTACTGTACCTAACTGCTAGTAGACTTGATATCATGTATAGTGTTGGCTTGTGTGCAAGGTTTCAAGCAAACCCCAAAGAGTCACATCTTACACAAGTCAAACGTATCCTGAGGTACCTCAAGGGAACTGAGGACTTATGTCTTTGGTACCCTAGAGGTGCTGCAATTGATTTAATTGGCTATGCTGACGCTGATTATGCAGGATATCTTGTAGACAGGAAAAGCACATCAGGCATGGCAACCTTCCTAAGGCCTTGCTTGATCTCTTGGGCCTCTAAAAAGCAAAATTCTGTGGCCATGTCTACTGCTGAAGCTGGGTATGTGGCAGAAGCTTCATGTTGTGCACAATTGTTGTGGGTAAGACAACAATTAAAGGATTTTAGAATTGATGCAGGTTGTATGCCAATCTTGTGTGACAACACAAGTGCTATAAATATTTCCGAAAATCCAGTGCAGCACTCAAGAACAAAGCACATTAACATTAGACATCACTTCTTAAGAGACAATGCAGAGAAAGGATTCATTAAATTGAATTTTTGCAAGACAGAGGATCAACTGGCAGATCTCTTTACTAAACCATTGAGCAGAGAAAGGTATGAGAAACTTAGACTAGAAATAGGCATGATCAAGATTACTTAGTTGTATGTGCACCCTGTTCCCTCGATGATTGGCTAGATTGTGTCTACATGTTTTTTATGTGTGTATATATGTGATTTGGGTGTCCTTTTAAAGCTTTTGTATGTCTATACCAGCTCGCATGCAGTAAAATGCATAACTGTATGACCTGAACTAAATGACTCACTTTGGTCTATTGATATGTCCCTTATTGTCCTTAAAACTGTTGTTGTGTGAATTGTAAAGACCAATGCATGGACCCTGTTCCCTCAGTCACTCTGCCTCAAGCAATGATATTCCCAATAGGCAGATTCAGATGCATTTAATTGTGGCTGTTCTCCCAATTATTAAAGGCGGTTTGATTTATTTTCCTATAAATAGGGGCTAGTCGTTGTTCTTCATCATCACAAATCAAATTAGCCTCCTAAATTCTCTCTCTCTCTAAATACTTCCCGTTTCATCTCTCTCTCTCACAAATTATTCCCGTTATTTCTTCTTCTCTCAGATTTCTCTCTCTTCTTTTCAAGAATTTTTGGATTTCCTCCCATTAATTCAAGAATCAATCCCTAAAATTCTCGTCTCCTCTCATCTTCTCAAAACCCTACTTTCAGGCTTTAAATAACAATGACAGGAACTAGATCAGCTGCATCTAAGAAATCCACAGCTGAGAAATCGCCTTCCTCAACCCCCTCATCTCATCTACCCCCGTCAAAACTCCAAAGATGCCGGTCAGAATGTCGGCACGCATGAACAAGGGTCCTGCTGAGATCTCATCACCATCACCACCCACATCTCCTAAACCCCCCACCACTGACAATCAAGGGAAGGAGGATTTTGCTGTTACAGGCCCTTCTGGTTTCGCAACCAAGAAGAAAACTAAGAAGAGTACTCCCAAAGAAGTGAGTGCTTCTGAATTTGCTGCTGAAATTGATGCCCTTCTCGATGAAGGAGCTGGAATTGGGGGCAAATATGTTTCAGGTAAGGGTGAAAAGGGGAAGAAGAAGAAAGAGGGAGTTGGGAAATCAAAAGGAGAGTCTGAGGGAGAGAAAAAGGAGAGTGAGGGAGGAGAGAAGGCTGAAACAGAGAGCGCATCCACTCAGGGGGAATAGGGGCTAGCTGAGAACCCACCTGTTCCCACAGCCGATTCTAAGAAATCAAAGAAGACCACTGTTGGGTCTTCAAAGAAACAGGGTCCATCCACCCAGGACCCTGCATCAGTAATCGTTACTCCCTACCCTCAAACCAAGGAGAGGAAATCTGTGGCTGCACGTGTCTTGGACACTCCGTCTAAGACGCCTCAGCCAGAGCCTGCTGACCCTCTGTCTAGGCTAGAAAAGAAGAAGAAGACTCTGGTCTCCCCTCCCTCAACCTCCACTGTTGCCTCCAAGGGCAAGAAGAAGAAATAGGACCTTGGCGCTATTCATGCCAGGACAACTCAGATCCTCTCCAGAAAATGTATCACTGGCAAGGTATGGTGTCTTGACTGGATGAAAGATAATGGGATTGGGGAATTTGTTACAAATGTCTTAGCACAGGGCAAGGGCACCTACTTAACCACTCGGACCTCATTTAATCACTCTGAATTTAAGCAATTTTATCTTAATTGCTCTGTGAAGAATAGGGTGGTTAGAAGTGAGGTTTCTGGGGTCCCCATAAAATTTAACGCTTCTGATTTGGGGAAAATTCTGGGGATTCCTTTGTGAAGGATTTGCTGAATGAGTCAGGGGTGGTATATGGCCTGAGCATGATGGTTTGGATCCAATTGCAATTGTGAGAAAGTACACCGGGGACATGGAGAGGGACGATGTTTCTAGGATCAAGGCTGTGGACCTTGTTCCTATGCACAAGTTTCACTTTGCACTTGTGTTTAGGACCCTTGTCCCTCGAGAGGAAGCCAGGAAATACTGCCCAACCTATGACATAAGTCTCATGGACTTGGTTGAGAGGAGAGAAAAGGTGAATCTCCCTGCTATAATGATTCACCACATTGGGTATGTCCTTAGTACCAAGACCATTACCCACTCACTACCTTATGGGTATGCACTTACCCTGATCTTCCAGCACTTTGGAGTGCCCCTCTCTGCTGGGAAGCTGCCTACCACAGTGAATGAGATGGGCAAACAGTATCTGAAACAAACTGGCTTCAAGTTTGATGAGGACCAGCAGGAGAACTGGGAAGAGGAGAAGGTTGATTCTGAGGGGGAACAAGGCCCAGAGGCTGTTTCTATGGAAGGGGCCAGCATTGTTTACTACGCTTCAATTGGTAGAGCTGCATTGTTTACTACGCTTCAATTGGTAGAGGCCAAGCTCAAGTCTATTACCTCCAAGCAAGCTGACCTGGCTCAGAGGGTTGCTGATCTGACTGATGCAGTAACCAAGGCTGATCAGGCTCATCAAAGCAAGCTTGATGAGCTTATGAAGATGCTGAGAAAAGGGTTTGAGGTTGAGAATGAAGAGCCTCCTATTGAGAACACTCACCCTTCCAACCCTGTTCCTCCCCCTGTTGTTTAAGCCTGTTTTTTGTCTTCCTTTTATTTTTCCTTCTTTTCTCTCTAGGTGTTTTTTTCTGTAACAATGCCTTCTTTTTGTGATTGTGCTTAATATATAAAATTTGGTCTTTTTGGTTTATATCATTTGACTATTTTCTAGATGGCCTATATCAATAGATCTCTAGGTTTGAGCTACTAGTTCTTGCATTTGTTTGCATACACTTAAACCCTGGAGGTGATGGTTGTGACATACTTGATATAATTTGGCTTAACTTATCAATATTTTCATGTTTTACTGATGTCCATGACACTTTTTGATGATGCCAAAAGGGGGAAGAGTGGTGTGCTTATGATTAAGTTTGATGTGATCATGTTTAGGTTTAGTATAGTTTAATTCTCATACCTTGTTAACCTATTCACTACGGATGGGTAGCACAAAAAAAAATTTCTGCTCTAATGGTTTCTGGATTGAAATGTGTTTTCTCTGCCTACTCTGATTCTCTAAAGTCTTGAAAGGTGCAAAATTGTTTGCACAAATTTCTCTCTGCAAAAGTCTCAATGTGATGGATGATAATGTTAAGATGAAGTTCTTGATGGTGAAGCTGTGAACCCTGTTCCTACTTACCCGTGGTTCTCCTAGTTGGTTCACAGCAATGGTAAGTCAAGGTAAGCCATAAGTTAAGTTCTGTTTTGATCGTACAATTGGTATCTAGCTCAGATAAGCACACTAGTTTGTCATCATCAAAAAGGGGAAATTTGTTGGGTTCCTGATTTTGATGATAACAAACAAAGTGTCCTTATCTATGTGTGAACTAACTATGATGGCAGGTTGACTCAAGGATGCAAGAAGGTATAATGCTCAAAGCATGATTGCTCATAAAGATGCTTGGATCCTAACAAGACATGAAGACAATGTAATGTAGTTAAGTGCATTTGTCATTAGTCTTTATGTACTATGCTTGATTAGTTAGCAAGAGTCTAAATTGATCATGACAAGGGAACAAGGTTGTAGGACTGAGTGCATGTGTCCATGAGTACAGGGGAGCATTCTTGTGAATCATGTTCTCTATGACCAGCACTACAGCGTGAAGGAATTAAAGGGGAACAACTTGTTGGACCCTGTTCCTTCTAAGCTGTGTATCTGGACGAGGTTGCATAAATTCATATTTATTATTTCTACGAATATTTTGTGTATTATCTTTTTAGATATTTACACAAATATTCTTCTGAAGAAATATATTTTATTTTGGAAAAATGAATATTGCAAAATCATTTTTTTAACAGAAAAGTATTTTATTTTGAAATGATATTATCTTGGAAAAAGTATTTTACTTAATGGCCAAGTATATATTGTTAAGCAAGTGAATTATCTTCTGGAATATTTCTAATTATCTTTTAGAGACTATATTCTGATAAATCACTTGCTAGCTGGCCGAGATTTTCTGTTAATGAATTTGGGCGGATTTTATCTCATAGGTTGAGTTAAGGAAAGGTCTTTGATCTTTACTTAAACTCTATCCTATCTTTTGGTAAATCTTATCATTAATATTGTGAAGAGATTTAACCTAACTGACTGAGCTCGTTTTGGGCCTACCTATATAAGGCGCCTGATATGCTCAGTTGTAGGGTTAAGCTTTGCGTGCATCATCGAACTCAGAATCAGTTGTGCAAAGCGTTTACTCGTCCAAACCAGATACGTCCAGTACTCACAAAGAACAACCTTGAACCCTGTTCCCTGTCCTGGTCAGTTTGAGTCTTTGCTTAGATTGGTCATTGTATATTAGGTTTTTGTGGTCTTATATTGCTTAGTGTTGAAGCGTGTAATAGGACAAACAATCTGGTTATTTGTAAAGTCTCTAACTCAGTAACGAGTGTAGAGGATCTCTCAGATCATTGTGTGATTTTGAGAGATAGACAACGCATCAGTAACGGTGTGTGGTGGTGTTAGGGTACTGTGTTGTATCCTGGTTTTGGCTCTAGTAATAAGATAAGTAGTGTGACAAAATCCCAAGTAACTGGGTCGTGGTTTTTAGTCCTATTGAGCCTAGGAGGTTTTTCACGTGAAAAAAGCCTTGTGTTATTTACATTCTGTTCTTAATATTCTGTCATAGTCTGCTGTATAGGAACAGTGTCCATAACGTTGTTCTCTACCTTGTTCTCAAGTTGCAAAACGCGAGAAATTGGAGTCACTCTATTCACACACCCCCTCCCCCCAAGAGTAACTTAGGCACTCTTCATACAAAATAAGAACAGAGTTCAATAGAGCATTTCATTGGGAAACTATAAAAGCCTATATAGCCATATTACCATGCTAGACAAACACAAGTTACATCCCATCCACTAAGTATGCAAACCGCAAAAAGAGATACACACTATGCTCATACTTAGCCAAGCTGTAATTTCTAATTAGCTTAATACTACGTTTCCTAATCTCTGACTACCGGAGGATTTTCAATCCATATCCCTTCTGCATCATCTCGAACGTAGGTGTCCTCTATATCGCCTTCCACAACATTAACAGGTGGTAATCTCGAAGAGAATGAAGGGATCTCATCAATTTCATCATTGTCTACATCCTCATCATCATGCATACAATGTGCTCTTTTCCCTTGCAGAACGATCGACCATCTCTTATTAGCCGGATCACTGACGTAGAACACTTGCTTTGCTTGAGAGGCCATTATGAAGGGCTCTCCCTTGTAACCTTCCCTACTAAGGTCCACCAATTGGAATCCTAACTCATCCTTTTTGGCACCACCGTTATTATTAACCCATTTACATTTGAATACTGCCACCGTGAATTTTACGTAATCAATCTCCCATATCTTTTCAATTACACCATAGTACGGCATATCAGCAGAAAGAGGGTTCTTGTCTTTAGAACTAGAAACATGCATTGCATTGGCGACCAATGTAACACCACTATTTTGCATCGTGCTTCTGTCATCTTGGTCCTTAGTGTAAAAACAATACCCACTAATGTCATACCCACGATAAGATAAGGCATCCACATTAGGTCCAGAGGCTAATCATCTAATGGTCTCAGATACGGTCGATCGATCGAGTCAAGTTGGATAAAGTTGGATTGTATAGATTTATGCTGATGTAGGATTACAAGTTTGTTTGGGTCAGGTTAGTTTAGACTTCGGTTAAAATCAGATTTAAGTAGTTCAATTTCTAGTTCGTATCAGGTGAGTTTAATCCATTTTTGAGAACATAGAGTCAAAAATATTTATAAGTAAAGTTCAATTGTATGTGCAATTTTGAATAATAATGATTACATGTATATGCTTAGTTAAATTTTCAATCATTTTGGATATAAATTAAGTTATTCTAAGTTGGACTCATACGGATTGGAGCTTTCGGTTTAAGTTCATTTTGCTTTCAAATCTCTCCGGGTGGATAGGGTCAGATCTGTGATAATGATATAATTTATACATTTTCGAGTGTCGAGCGGGTGGGTATTGGATGGTTTGGGACGGTTACTCGTGCGTGCCAGATTGAGTGTGGTTTTGCAAGCCTTGGCCACCACAGTGAAACTAGGATATAAATTTGACTATCAGTGCCCCCGTCACAATATAATTGTGTCCGGGCCCTAAACACAATATAATTGTGTCCGGGCCCTAAACCCAATATAAGTCACCAATAATTGTATGGTGTTTGTGGTTCGGCATTCTCATCACGTAAATAAGGTCGAGGTTTCTAATCTTGTAAATGGAGACTACTTAGTGGGAGTACTTTATACCTTCGGGGATCGATCCGGTGCGAACCGAATTAGTTTTGGCACAAAGGGCTTAGGTGAGCCTGGTATTAATAGTAAAACCTTATAAGTCACAAGTTACCCCATGACAAAATGTCGACATTAACAGAATTCTGATCTTGTCCGCAGTCAAAAACAAACAGTCCCTCGAGCTTGGGAATCACAAGCCTTAGCCTCTTGTTTTGAAAGCAATAGGATCTTTTCCAGAAGGATGATGCTGACATTATAAAGAACATGAGTAAATGTTGCAATCTTTTGTTCACAACTGGCTTTCCAAGAAGGTGAAAACTACATAATACTGATCAGAGATAGCTTACAAAGGTTCTTTCCTGATGTAATTGTGAGTTGTGACAGTTCCTTAGATCTGATCAGTGTGTGTTGATGTTTTCTAACTGTTTTAATACTAATATTTGTACTAAATGATGAACAGAACTATATTCTGGAGAAATGCCAAGGGATATCCTGTAACTCTACAAGAAAGCAGTCAAAATTGGTACACCCTTTTCAATCTAAAGGGAGGAGACTTGATACCTATCATTGGTTAGCAAAGAACAAAATCGACATTGATTAGATGCTCGATTGGATACTTAATGAGATTACCTTTCTTTGGCATTATGCCATGCAGGTTCTTTTGCATCTTAGAGTTAAACAAGTTAAGTTTTTTGTTATACTTCATGTCCACAGATCGATCAAACTACAAACATTCAATATGGTCATTCTTTCGTTGGTTGCTCTTGGTTTCGAATGACATAAGCCTCATCTTCCTTCTAGATGGTATGGTAAGAAATGGGTAATCTGCATCCTGAGGCTCAGAAATGCAGGAATACCATCCTCTGAGCCTCAGAATGCAGGTCACCTGTTTTTGGCCAACAATGCATCACTTACTTTCATTGACCAATTTATTAGTTCTTAGGATATTGAAGTCTTAAAGGCCATCAAAAGAACCTGTGGTAACTGTGACAGTTAATACAGTTCTAATGTTCTCTGCCCAAGCACACAAACAGGATTTGCCAGCTAAATTATCCTCCAGCAGTAATAATGATGCATTACCAGGTCAAAATTGATAAATCAGATGTGGTTAATTAGCTGACATATGGCTTCCTCAAGAAAGGTGATGATTCCGAAGTACCTCGAAATCTAACAACATCCTAAGCTCATAGTATATATGCTTACTTGTGATGATGTTGCTTTAAGAATCTGGAATGACAAACACTCTACAGAGCTTCATTGCTTCCCAAAGTTCACGTTGCAGCGCAGTAGCATATATAAGAATATTATGCAGTCACATAGTGTATTTGATCATAAAGTTCATTTAGAAATACCATAACCTAATACAATGATCAAACAGTAGCAGAACTTATGAACTTATAATCTATGTGTTAGAAAATAACATCTGGATCTGTTTCTAGGACCTGAAACTAAATGAACAGAAAAACAAGTTATACAAGATGAAATAATATTTTCTTGATCAATTTGTTAGCAGTTGGAAAAACTTAAACCTGAAGACTTAATATATCTTTTTTGATCTAACAATATCGAAAAGATTCAATGTCTGTGGACTGTGGCATAAATTATCTCAGCATCTTTACTCTGGTACACTAATCACTTAGAATATGCTTAGTTTTTGAGAAGTACTTCCTTTTACCACATTCAAAATAAATGGTGATCAATGAATTAACAGGCATGGCTGTTTCTGTCATGGTGTAATCTAAGCTTGGTAAAGGGTATCAGTTTCATTAAAGGGTCATCTATAACACAGACTTTTATATTTGCTAAATTAGCCAATCTTGAAAAAGGGTAGAGGAATGATGCAATGGTGTATCTGATAAAGGGGTTAGTTCATACTGCACAATATCCATTCTCTATACATTACACAGCTTACTGAGTGTATAATTAACTGTACTTACAACTTATAATAATTACTGAGAAACAGAATGAATCTGATTTTCTTAGCTATTAAATGACTATCCATGGCCATTATAACAAAAGAAGCAAGCGTTGCGATTCACATAGAAGTTGAAAATAGAATAAAGAATGAGAGCCGCAACACGATTTTCACCTCTCTAGGTGCAAAGTTCCAGTGAATTCAGACGACAGATAGGCTTTGCAAGAAGATGGGCAATGGACAGAGTGCATTTTGTTGCTTATTCCTTAAAATACATTTGGGAGGCGCGGAAACTAGTGTGTGATGCTACCTTGTTACTAACTGATACTACTGCAAATCAAATAGTAAGGCCAAAGAATATTCTGGTGTTATGAAAGACAGGTGCATATCTACACTTCACTATCCCTTGAAAGGAATTTCCTGATAGTCCTGTTATTGGTTCAGGCAGAACAAAATCGACATTGCCAATGCAGAATAGAGCACCTTTTATCTTGGCATTATACCGCTACATGTGAGCATCTTTGCAACTTGCGAGTTAATATAAATTGCCACCTCTTCCAATAACCAATGGCAACAAAAACCGTCTTTAGCACCCAACATCGATCTTATTGTTTTCCTCTTCCTGCCTCTCCTTCCTCTACTACTACTATTTCTCGGATCGAAAATGGTATTGGTTAGTAATGGATAATCTGCATCCTGAGGCTCTGGTCTATGTGAAATTACCATATCAGAGCCTCAAGATGCAGATGATCTATTGCTTATCAACAGGCACAGTGATCTGGGGCACAGATATGTCATCACAACCTTTGGCTAGTTGATGATCGATCAAGATATATCGTGTGCATGTGTATGTCTATTAGACTATGACAACTTCAAGGATTGCCAATTTTATCTCAGGAGTGGCTGAGGAAGAGGAATATAACTTAGTTCGATTTGAAGTGGTATTGGTCAGAGATCGATAATCTGCACCCTGAGGCTCTGGTGTATATGAATATAACATATCAGAGCCTCAAGATGCAGATGATCTATTGCTTGCCAACAGGCCAGCACAGTGATCATAGGCACAGATATATCATTACAACCTTTGGCTTACTTGACTATCAAGAAAGATATCATGTGCATGTGTATGTGTGTGTACTGTTTCTGTTTCCAGATTACCAACTTAATTCGTACTACTTTGGCTATGTAACAAGTGGCTAAGGGGAATGAAGGCAACTTCGTAGTTCGATTTGAACGGGAATATAGTTTCCTTCACAATTCTGTTTCATGTAGAAATGTGTAAATACATGTACTTCCTTTTGCATCTAGAGGGAGACCTCTGTACATTGATTTAGAGCTCGATTAGATGTGGTAGTACCTTTATTTGGCATGATGCCATGCAGGTTCTTTTGCATCTTATAGTTAATTGAGTATAAATTTTCTACTGTTATTTTGTTAAATAATTGATCTCCCACAGACCACACGACAAGCATTTAGAACAGTCATGGTTTCGTTCTTTGATCTAGGTTTTCTTCTAGTGATGTGAAAGTACCAAACTCTGAGCCTGAGAATGAGTGAGACTGGTATTTGGCCAACAGTGCATCCTTTTATCTTTCATCGACCGATATGACATAACATATTATAACTTACTACGGTATTAGTCTCAGATGCAGGTAGTATTCAGTAGCTTTTTGTAACTAGGAATTGGGATCTCAAAGTTTGTTGTTGTTTTAGTGTTCTCTATCAAGAATTAGCAGGTGTAATAAAAGAATTTTACAATCTAAATTATGGCTTATATTATGGCTTGCTTAAGGGTGATCACTCATTGGGACCTTGAATTCTCACAACATGCTAATCTCATACTATATGCTTTGACAATCTAAATTGACCGAAACACTCTATAGAACTTCATGTATTCCGAAGATCATGTTGCATTTGCATCTAATATTGTGCATCAGACTTTAGCTGACACATGACCGATACTCCCAATATTTTAATATTTCAGTTATTCAGGCCAGGTGCTTATTTTGAGACTCCCAATGTTGATTAGTTGCAGAATTCATACACAGTTTTGTATGCGTATCAGTTGGAGCTGTGGGATATAACTTGGCTTGCATGTTTCTATCAACTATTGCAGGCTCTCGTTCACCCCAAATGACCGGAAACTCACTGATGCAACAGTGTGACATCCTTCCTGAGCAAAGGACTAAAGCTTCATATGGATTTGAATTAGTAAATCACTGGAATTTGCTCACATGAATGGCATCCCCCTATCTTTTCATCCAACTGTCTTCCATCATTGGCTTCGAAACATTGGTTTATGGAAACGAAGATAAAGCAGATAATGCCATGATGACCTCTAGTCTGTGTCCTATCTAAAATATTCTCTTAAGATGTATATATATTGTAATCTCTTTAATGCAGTTTGATATTGATTTTTCCCGGTAACAACATATGAAAATTATATTTGTTTGACAATGCCTTTTTAGTGATAAATTTTATGCTGGAAAACAATCATCAATGTTGCAATTGTCTTCTTTTTGAACAAGAATATATACTAGTAGAATCAATACTACTAGTTTAGGAACCATGGTTCAATTTTTTTTTAGTATTCACTAGTTTGCTTAAACTAGTACTATTGATTCTAAACTAGTAGAATTGATTCTACTAGTAGAATTTTAGTATTCACTTGGTTGCCTATCCCTGCACTATAAAATTGGAGATACTCATTCATGTCTGGATGTTTACAGATAACATAACTGATGAGACGGAGCATCATCTATGATTAGATTATCAACTTTAATGAAATAGTACCGAAATATTTTATGAACTTAGAATCTGCTCGTTCAGAACAGATCATTTAGATCTTGTTTTAAGGACCTGAATCCGCAGAAAAACAAGTTACACACAAGACGAACTATTATTCATTTGAACAATCCCTTAGCAGTGCCTAAAATCTTTACATGGGAACTTTAAAGGTTATTCTTAGTAGATCTTTGTGAATCTAGAGTCTCCAAAAGATTACATGTCTGTGGCTGAAATTTCAGCGGCATCTTTACTTTGATACATAATCAGACTAATTAATCACTTACTTCATGCTTACTCTTTGAGAGGAGCTACATTGTTCAACATAACATTCTTATGCATTTGCAATGAAGATCTCAATTTTACCAAAATGGTGAGCTATATAATGGATTTACAGTTCAAGAATCAAGATAACTTAATTTCCTGTCATATCGATCAAAATGTGACAGGCATGGCTATTTCTGCTGTCATTCATAACTCTGAGCTTGCTAATAACAGCATCATTTCGTCAAAGTACCAGCTTCGAAAAAGTAAACACCTCTATTTTTGTATGAATGAACCAATCATTAACAAGGATTGAGGAATGATGTTATGCTTTAGCTTTTAAAAAAGGATTTGTTGAGGACTATTTCCTGCCATCATAATGTATAACGTCACACGTGCCCATGAGTCAGTCCTTAAAAGAGATTCGTGCTTCTGCCAGACATGTTACCTAGATATGAGTTCCTACTCTTGGTTGATTTACATGGAAGACTTGCAACTGCAGCATGATGTGCTACCTTGGAACTTATTGTCCCTAAGCGGCTATGCCTTGTCGTCTATGATTCAGTTCAAGATAAACAGTTAACCATCTACTCTTTACTTACTCCTTCTCGACTCTCGAGAACATCTTGGAAAAGTTACTTAACTGGTATATATGGTGTTCCTACACAAGCTTTCAGTGGGAAGCTGAAGTTACTATTGGGCTTGTAAGAAAATCAAAGGCTGTACACCAAGGGTGTGTATAGTGGGATTAATTCCTGCTAGCTGCATGCCACAGTTTAATTTGTCATATATGGTTTATCAGATTTCAGTGTGTTCACACATCCCAGCTGCAGATTGTCATTTCCATTATCAGAGTTATGCATATCAGATGCTTGAAATTTACTAAATGGCAAATTGTTAAATTATCAAAAAAAAAAAAAATTCAGAATTGTTAAATTGCTATCCATAAATGTTTTGTTATTCTTCCTAAGTGCTTCAATACTTGGAAGTTGGGACAATTGTAACTGGATGGTGAGTAAAAACCGCCTGTATTGTACTCTATGCGTATTTGGTTAATAAAATCCCTTCTTATTGACGAAGAAAAAAAAATGGATGACGTCCATTCTTAATAATGGTTAATGTACTCTATGCCTTAGCCTCTTTTTGTGAAAGCAATAGGATCTTTTACAGAAGGATGATGATGACATTACAAAGAACATGTTTAAATGTTGCAGTCTATTGTTCACAACTGACCTTTCATGAAGGTGAAACTACATAATATTGAGAAAGATCATACAAAGGTTCTTTCTTGATGTAATTGTGATCAGTGTGTGTTCATGTTATCTTCCTTCTCACAAACTGTTTTAATACTACTTAACATCTATAGTACATGATGAACAAAACTGTATTCAGAAGAAATGCCAAAGAATATCCTGTGACTACAAGAAAGCAGTCAAAGTTGGTACATCCCTTTCCTGTATTCCATCTAAAGGGAAACCTTGATACCCTATCATTGGTTAGCAATGAACAAAATCGACATAGATTAGATGCTCGATTAGATACTTAATGAGAGTACCTTTATTTGATATTATGCCATGTGGGTTCTTTTGCATCTTAGAGTTAAACCAGTATAACTTCTCTATTATCATACTTCATCTCCAGAGATCACACCAGATACAAACATTCAAAATGGTCATTTTTTCCTTGGCTGGTCTTGGTTTTCGAGGGACATAAGCTTCTTGTTCCTCCAAGATGGTATGGTAAGAAACAGGTAATCTGCATCCTGAGCCCCAGACTTGCAGGAAAATAATCCTCTGAGCCTCAGAATGCAGGTGACCTATTTTTGGCCGACAATGCATCCTTTAATCTTTCATCAACCAATATGGCTTGATATGTTATTAGTTCTCATGGTATAAAATTCTTAAAGGCAAGTAGTTCGTAGTTTGTCAGACCGTCATACGAACCTTTGGTAACTGAGACATCAATCTTGTCATTGTACTAATGTTCTCTACCCCAAGTACACAAACAGGAATTGCCAGCTAATGAGCTAAATTATCCTGCAGCACTAATAATGCTGCATTACCATGTCAAAATTGACAAATCTGATGATCTGAAGTACCTCACATACTAAGCTCATAGTACATATGCTTACTTGTGATGATGATGTTACTTTGAGAATCCGAATGACAAAAACACTCTACGGAGCTTCATTGTTTCCCAAATTTCACCGTACAGTGCAATAGCATATATAAGAATATTATGCTGTCACAATGTCACATACTGTTAGTTTTGTTATTATTTGCCATCTTTACTTGTCTCTCAAATATTGAATTTTTTTTTCCTTGCAAAATCTAATGAGCAGAATCTGACATAGCACTTGCAGCTGCGAGCCTTGACTTGACTGTACTTTTCTATTTTTTTAGTTTAACCACAGGCTCACCTTAACCCTTTGGGCCAAGGCTAATCCTATTCGCACCGGGTCGGCCACGAAGGGTAAAGTGTTCCGAGCAAGTAGTTTCTCTATTCACCAGAATCAAACCCTCGTCTTGCTTAAGGGATGAGAGTGCCTTGACTTGGCTGTATTTTTCTGTCACTTTTATTGTCGAAGGCTTAAATTTACGCCAAATTATCATGAACTGGTTGATACAAGGATGTATCATCATTCCCGAACAGAAGGCTGATTTAAAGAACCAATGAAATTTCCTGTTTACACATGAATCACGTCACCCTATCTTTTCGTCCAACTGTCTTCCATCATTGTCCTCAAAGCACTAATTTATAAAATAGAACATAAAAGGTTCTATGAAGATTTACAAATTTTGTAATCTCTTCAATGCAGTATGATATTCATTTTCCAGTAATAACTTGTCAAATTTTTTTTTCTTCTGAAAAACACACACAGAATTGCAATGATCTAATGCTTTAATTCTTAAAAGGGTTAGTGTTAGAGCTATAGCGTATAAGCAAATCAAGATTCTCATTAGTTACAGTTCTAACAAATAATGTGATTCTATCTTCCAGCAAAGGATATTAAGGTAATGAGCCAGAAATTTTGACTTTATACTCCAAATTATCTTTAAAAAATCCTGATTAAGTGGAGGATATTAAGGCACAATCCATCCTGCAGGAGGCTATAATTTTTGATTTTCTAACACAGGTTTGCTAATCAACTTGATTTTCTTTAACTTTTTGCTCCATCCCCTGGAGTCCTTGTATACATGAAACACATTTTTTGATCACTTCATCTGGAAGATAAAAATTTATTGCTCACCAATCAGAGAAACATACAGTACTGTTAAAGTGGCTAAGGAGTAAGGACTACAGTCCCACATCGAAAGAATTGAGGGAGAAGCATCAACATATAAGTCAAGTAGGCTACTCCTGTTATTGCCAATTGATTTTACGATGGACCTCACTTGATTTATATGTTGATGTTTCTCCCATCCCTCAATTCTTCCGAGCATTCTTTTGTTTATATGCACAGATGAGCCTCCATGACAGAGAAAACTCCAGGATCCTTTGAAGGGCAGATGAGAAAATAATATGAAGTAAATGACTAAATTGCTTAAAATACATTTGTCAGGCATAAAGACATACTAGCATGTATAATATCAGGCGCGGAAACTAGTGTGTGATGCTACCTTATACTCATAGTAACTGATACTAATATAAATCAAATAGTATGGCCAAAGAATATCTACACTTTGCTATCCCTGGAAAGGAATTTCCAGACAGCCTTGTTATTGGTTCAGGCAGAACAAAAAATCGACATTGGTAATGCCAGAATAGAGCACCTTTTATCTTGGCATTATACCATGCTATGTAGCACCTTCGCATCTCGCGAGCTAATATAAATTGTGACCTCTTCCAATAACCAATAAGCAACAAAAACCGTCTCTAGCTCCCAACATCTATCTTATTGTGTTTTCCTCTTCCTGCCTCTTTTTGGATAGAAAATGATATTGGTTAGTAATGGATAATCTGCATCCTGAGGCTCTGGTCTATGTGAATATACCATATCAGAGCCTCAAGATGCAGATGATCTATTGCTTATCAATAGGCATAGTGATCTGAGGCACAGATATGAGATATGTCATCACAATAACCTTTGGCTACTTGATCATCAAGCAAGATATATCCTGTGCATGTGTATGTCTATTAGACTATTACACTTCAAGGATTGCCAATTTTATCGTGCTACTTTTTCCAAGTGGCGCGCTACCTAACTAACACCACTTACCTGCATTGGCTTTAGGAACTCTTTTTCAAAGGTAAACATTTCATCTCAGGAGTAGCTAACTGGGAGCGGAGTGTAACTTAGTTCGATTTGAAGTGGTATTGGTTAGAAATCGATAATCTGCATCCTGAGGCTCTGATTTATACGAATATACTGTGTCAGAGCCTCAAGATGCAGATGATCTATTGCTTGCCAACAGGGATAGTGATCATAGGCACAAATATGTCATCACAACCTTTTGCTACTTGAGTATCAAGCAAGATCTCATCTGGAAGTGTATGTCTATTAGATTATTACTATTTCAAGATTTTTTGTGTTTATTTGATCGTACTACTATGGGTATATAACTAGAACCATTGGCTTGAGTTTCATTGATTATTTTTTCTTATCACTGATCATACTTCAGGAGCTTGTTTTAAGGTAAAAACATCATCTCACGCATGACTAAGGGGAAGGAAGGTAACTGCTTAGTTTGGTTTGAAGTGAAACGGGAACATAGTGTCCTCAACAACTCCGATCTCCAATAAGCAATGAACATACTAAGCTTAGTCAAATAGAAATGTGTAAGGACGTGTACTTTTGCGTCTAAAGGGAGACATTGATACCCTATATGATACTGGTTAGGAAATAACAAAACCTACATTGTTTTAAAGCTCGACACCTTTATTTGGCGATATGCCATGCAGGTTCTTTTGCATTCATAGTTAATTGAGTAAAAAATTTGTACTGTTATATGTTCTCCCACAGTCCACTCCATAAAGTTTAAAATGTTCATGGTTTCGTTCTTCGCTCTAGAAATTCCTTCTACTGATGGACACAAGCTTCTTTATCCTCCTAGATGATACGGTAAGAAATTTGTAACCTGAATCCTGAGGCTCAGATATATGTAGAAGTACCAAACTCTGAGTCTCACAATGCATGAGACCGGTCTTTGGCCAACAATAATGCATCCTTTTATCTTTCATCGACAAAAATGGATGCGTGACATTATTACTTTCTCTGGTATTAGTCTTAAATGCAATTAGTTAGTAACTTATTTGTAACTGCAATCTCAAATGCTGTTATTGTTCTAATGTTGTCCGTCAAGTACACAAACAGGAATCATCAGCTAGATTATCCTTCAGCAGTTTTCCATTTACCGGTGCATTAACAGGTCATAATATATAAATTGTCTTGCTCAAGGCCTCAAGGGTGATCACTCATAGGTACCTTGAAATCTAGTATTAGGCTAAGCTGATACTATATGCTTACGGCTTACCTGTGATGCTGGTTCTTTAAAATCTGAATTGACAGAAACACTCTACAGAACTTCATGTTTTCCGAAGATCATGTTGCATTTGCATAAAATATGATGCATCAGACTTAAGCTGACACATAACCAATACTCCGAATGTGTCAATTTTTCAGTCATACAGAACAGGTGCTTAGTTTTTTTTTTTCCTAGGGGAGGAGTAGGACAGGTGCTTAGTTTGAGCCTCCCGATGTTAAAAGTTTGTCGATGCAAAATTTATGCTCTGATTGACCCCAAATGCATACTGATTGATGCAACAATGTGACATCCTTTCAGAACAATGGACTAAAGCTTCATATGGATTTGAATTAGTAATAAATCACTGGAATTTGCTCACATGAATGACATCCCCCTATCTTTTCATCATCCAACAGTGTTCCATCATTGGCGTCGAAGCATAGATCTATGGAAAAGAAGTTAAAGCAGATGAAGCCATGATGAGCTCTAGTCTGTGTCCTATCTCAAAGATTCTATTAAGATGTACAGATGCTGTAATGTCTTCAATGCAGTTTGATATTGATTTTCCATTAATAACATATGGAGTATTATACTTGCTTGAGCCTTGAGAATAGGACATGCTTTATTTCCCTTTTTAATTAATTCCCTTATGTTGTCTTTAAATTCTGCGCTTGGTTGTAGTAGAAAGGTATCCTGATATTTTAACCAAAAACCTCTCTCTATCCTTTAACTCTCTTTGTAAACTCAATGGCCATGCTTCTGCCATTGTTATCTTTAATGAAAGCTCAACAATTCTTCTAAAGTCACGGTTGTTCTGCTTCATTATATTGAATTTCTCGAGTTCTTAGCAGCTACTGATCTTCTCCGATCCTTTTATTATCCATATCAATTTTCCAGTAATAACATATGGAGTATTATATTTGCTTGAGAATACCTTTAGTGATAAATTTTATGCTAAAAAACACTCATTGGCTTTGCCGTTGTCTGCTTTCTTTTTGAACAAGAATACTAACAGAATTTCAGTATTCACTTGGTTGCCTATCCCTGCAATATAAAATTGGAGATACTCATGTATGTTAGTCTTTTACGGATAACATAACTCAGGAAATGGAGTACAATCTATGATTATATTATTAACTTAAACAGGTTCTTAAGGAACAACATCTTTGAAAGGTGTTCTGTATCCAGAGTTTAATATGTTGATTAACAAATAAAAAATTTGATTGTATTTGATAGCATCAGGTTCTCTTAGAAAAATTCCATAATCATAAAACTAATGAAACAGTAACTGAACTTTTTATTAACTTAGAATAGATCATTTAGATCTTGTGTTGAGGACATGAATCAACAGAAAAACAAGTTAATTACACGCAAGACGAGCTAATATTCTTTTGATTAATCCCTTTGCAGTGTCGAAAATCTTTTACATAGGGACTTTAAATTTTCACTGTAATCTTACTACTACTTTGTTAATCTAGGGTCTCAAACAGCTTTAATATCTGTACCCGAATTTTGTGTGGCATCTTTACTTTGATACAGTAATCACTAATTTCATGCATAATCTTCGATAAGTTCTACCTTTTACTAATTTTCGTGCATGTGCAATGAAGATCTCAATTGCGCCAAAATAGTGAGCTATATAAAATGGATTGGAAGTCCAAGAATTCTGTTAGCTTCATTTCATATCTAGGCATGGATGTTTTCTGTCGTTAGGTAATCTAAGCTTGCTAATAAGAGCATCAGTTTCATCGAAGGATCAGCTATGAAAAAGAATACTCTATTTGTTACCTAGATACTAGTTGCACTCTGGGTTGCTTTACATGGAAGACTTGCAACTGCAGCAATACGACATGCTACCATGGGGCTTAATGTCCCTATGCCTCCTATCGTCTGTGATTCAGGATAATATGAAACAATTAACCATCTATTCTTTACTTACGCCTTCTCGGAAACATCTGGGAGATGTTACTTAACTGGTATGGTGTTCCTAGACAAGCTTTGAATCAGGACGCTGAAGTTACTTGGTCTTGTAACAAACTCAAAGGCTGTAGACCAAGGGTGCATATACAGGGATTGTGCTAGGTACATGTCACAGTTTGTCATATTTGGTTGGCTCGAAATGAGATCAGATTTCAGCAGGTTCACACGTCCTAGAAGCAGATTGTCATTTCCAATATCAGATATCTTCATTTCGGAGGCTTGAAATTAAACAAAATATTGTCCTCAGTTAATCCTGAATATTCAGTTTGCCATAGTTTCTGACATGTGATCCTTGAATCCTGCAAGAGGCTGTAGTTTTTAATTTTACAAACTCAGATTCTCCTTCTTTTGTTCCGTCTCGTTGGATACATGAAGACATCAACCACAGTATTTTAGGTCACTTCTTCTGGAAGATAATACACTTTGTTGCTCACCAATGACAGGAACACACAGTCTAGGCGAAAGAATCAAAAGCCTTGCCCTTACAGTCTAAGCTTAAGAATCAAAAGCCTTGCACTTATTCATAAAGAAATAGAATAACACACTACTTACAGAGACTATATAACCCTACACATCATGCAAGTGTTGCAATCTTTTCTTGCACAACTGATCTTCCATGAAGCTGAAAACTCCAGAATCCTTTGATGAGAAGTTGAGAAATAAAAGACCAGATTCCTTACAATTCATTGACCGGGAATAAAGACAGGCTATTAAGTATAATATCGCGTGGCAAAACTAGTTTGTGAATTGTGATGCTACCTTATACTAACTGATACTAATGGAAATTAAATAGTGCCAACAAAATGCCAAAGAATATTCTGGTCTCTAGAAAGAGAGGTCATGTATACAATATCTACAATCTGCTATCCCTTGAAAGCAACTTCCTGATAATCCTTATTGGTTCAGGTAGAACAAAATCGACATTGATAATGCAGAATAGAGCACCTTTTATATCTTGGCATTATACCGCGAGATGTGAGCACCTTTGCATCTTGCAAGGTAATATAAATTGCCACCCGTTCAGCAATCGATAAGCAACAAAAACCATCTCTAGCTCCCAACATGTATCGTATTGTTTTCCTCCTCCTCCTCCTCCTTCTACTATCGGAAATGGAATTGGTTAGAAATGGATAATCTGCATCCTGAGGCTCTGGTTTATATGATTATACCATATCAGAGCCTCAAGATGCAGATGATCTATTGCTTGCCAACAGCAGGCATAGTGATCAATTCATAGGCACAGGTATGTCATCATAACCTTTGCCTACTTGATCATCAACCAAGATATATCCTGTGTGCATGTGTATGTCTATTACACCATTTAGAATTCAAGATTGCCAATTTTGATCATAAGAAGTTGGCAAAGTGGATACATAACTAGAACCAGTTACCTTTACTGATCATGAACCTTTTATCATGAAAAGCATTTTATATCAGGAGTGGCTAAGCTTGTTAAATGAACTCAACTGGAAGCCTGGAAGTGTCTAACATGGATATGTGTCCAGGTGTCTGACTCGGCAATAACTGTTTGAAAATTTTGCATGTTTTTACTTTTTATTCTAAATGAAATGTCGAGTCCATACCGGCTCATGTCGAAGTGTCAAGTGTCTGATACGGGTACTTGAGGTGAAATGAAAAGTCCGTGTAACATAGTAGCAAAGGCCTAAGGGGGAGGAAGCTAAGGTAACTGCATAGTATCGTCAACATCTCTGATTTCTACTAGGCAATGAACAGACTATGCTTACTTATATAGAAATGTGTATCAAAGATCTTTCAACTCTGAATGCACCTAAAGAAACGCAAGGATTGCTAATTTAATTTGTTGGTAGAAATTGAAATATTGACACATTTTTAGACTTGCTATGTTCCATATTACAGCGTGCATTACATTGGTTATTGTAGTAAAGCATCTAAATGCCTGTTCCTGTGACCTTCCATGATTGAAAACAAAGTAGTGTCATGATTTCGACACTGCAAAAACTGGATAGAGATTAAATAGGCCATGCTTTTAAATTGATTGTTGAACAAAGTTAATCAAAGTAGTGGGCTGTAGGGTTCCTAAAAAGATGCCCTTTTATAAGTTTAAAAGAAAAAGTTGTCACCTTTTATATTGACTTGGTCTCAAATCAGTTCACTGTATAGTGAGTGAATCATTTTACTTAATTGATTGAAAACTGTACTACAATGGCACTAATCATAAGCCACAGCTGCATATTTAGTTTCCCTACACAAAAAAAAATTATCAACAGCAATTCCTTATGATTAAGACCCAAATGATTCCCAAGAAAGTGTAGGATTTGGGTTCATGATAATGATGTTGTTCCTTCTTTTTACATGAAACAGTCATGAGTTTGAACTAAAAAAAAGAGTTCTGGATACCCAAGTAAAGTTGGTTCATGTCAGTTTCATATACTGCCAATCATCATAAATGATACTGTTCTATGTAGCTAGAAACTTGAATGTGTCCAAAAGATAAAACTATCTTAGCTTATAATAGATGTTGTGTACCAGTGTCCTTCTTTTTACCTGATACACTCTGCTAGCTGTAAAGATACCAGTTTCATAGCAGGGTAATCAAGTTATGGTGTGTTCAAATCTCAGAAAAAATTATGAGTGCTGAAGAAAACTGTTTTATCTGCCACTAGAGCAGAAGTTTGAAGAGTGCAGGCATGGCAGGGGTCATTGGTAAATATTTTCAGGTGCTTGCATTATTTTCCACAGAGGACTAAGTTTGCATACTTGCATTGAATGATAAAGCAGCCTACTCAGGGAATTCTTATTACTATTTTAATTACTTCTTCCAACAACCACCAGAAATAAGAAAACGAAGTTGTCTTAGGTACACAACTTCATTTCACCTCAAGTATATCTCGGACACTAGACACTTGGACATGAATATAGACTCGACACATCATTTTAGGCTACAAACATGCAAAAATTTCAAAAGATTTCAGAATCCGAAACATGAAGATGTATCCATGTTAGACACTTCTAACCAAGTTCATGTAATATAGGTACATAATAACAACATGACGACACTTTTAGTACAGTATATCCTCAGATCAGTAACTTTAGGCCTAAATGGGAACGGGAATCAGTACCTTGACTTAATCCTATACTCGCGATTGTGATAACGCTTGCGATATTGTGAAAGTGTACATTTACAACAACAACAACAAAAACATTGTGAAATGGAATGTGGCTGTTTTTTACTGTATGATTTAACAGTCAAGATAACCTCAAAAACTACTTCCAGTAGTGGCTGCTACTATTTGATTCCATGCCACATAAACAATCAATCTAACAGTAAAAATGTGTAACAAAATGGTCAAAGATTCAAGACTAGTAACTAAAAAGAGGTCAAAAAGTTGGATACAAGAACTGACCAAAGTCAAATGCCTTAAAAGCCATCCCACAACAACAAAAAACCAAAAGTAGAATCTTTTTTTTAAGCTCCCCATTAAAAGCATTTGCAGATCATCAAAATAGCTGCTCAGAACATGAAATGATTTATACACATTACAGTACATACCATTGCCATCATCATTTCCTCTCTTCACTCTTTACACATTTAAACAAAAAACAAAAAAATATACAACCAGTAACTTTAATTTCTATATTTTCTTGGACCCAAAAAGAATAGAGTAAAATTTACTCCTAATACAAACTACTCAAAAATCAAAATTACACTAAAAAGAATAAAAACTGTAACTTTGCAAAATCCCATAAAGTTAATTTCACCCACCAAAGCCAAGAAAACGCAGAGTTTTCATGATCTTTTTTCCATTTCACTTTCTCGATGATCACCCAACAATTTCCAACAGAAAACCCAATGTTTTCTGATCCCCAAAAAACCCATATATTATATCAAAAAAGAAAAAAACCCCAAAAAAATTAAAATTAATCATCTTGATCTAAGCAAGAAAACACTGAGTTCTTGACCAGGACATTCATCAGGGCTAATCAAATGAAAAGATTCAGAATCAGCACCACCAACAACCCATTCATAATTAGCTCTCATATACATGACATCACTTTCACCGTTTTCTGACGTCACAACAGGGATGACGCCAGCACCAACGGTCGTATTCTCCATTCTCTTGAGCATAATTTTAGTTTCTTCACTGGGCTTTCTTCGGGCCGCAGACCCAACCCGACGACCATTACAGTACATACTCCAAACGGGTATATTATGAAGCGGACAAGACCCAAGCCCATCGGACCAGGTATTTGATTCGAGAGCGATTCGGACCAACCCGGTACGCATTTCTTTGACGAGGTTGTGAGTGGAGAGAGAAAGTTGGATAAGGAGTAAGGGTTTGGTGGTGGAAAGACGGTCGAGTTGAACACAGAAGAAGACGTGAGAACGACGTTGGCCGAAGAAAGTGCAGATTACCATTGATTTCGAAGGGCGGGGCGGGGCGATGGAGAGAGAGAGAGAAGGACGGGTGTAGGAGGCGATGGTGACGGTGGAGGTTGATGATGGCGGCGGCGAGTCGAGGTCGGAACGGAGAGATGTAGAGAGTCGTTTCTTGGTTGGGATTGGAGTTTGGGTGGGGGTTGTTGATTGGAAGGTGAAACAGGGGAGGAGGAGACGACGGAGAGAGATTGGTTTGGTCATTTTTTGAGAGGAGAGAGAAAATTTGAGGGAAGGAGGGAATTTTTGAGGAGAGATAATTTTGAGTGTTTGAGGGTTTGAGGGTTTGGGGAAATGGGGAATTGGAGAAAAGAGGGGGTTTATATAGAGTTTTACAAGGCGGGAAAAATAGGAGTTTATAGCTGGCTTAATACTAGAGTACTAGGCTAGCCGTTATGAGTTTTCTGTTGGGTTGTTGAAACTTGAAGCGGTTGGACTTTTTAATTTGAAAATAGTGGATGTTCCACCTTCCATAAACAAAATGTACCACGGAATATTTGCAAAAGAAAATCTCAAAAAAAAAGGAAAAACTGCAAAATCATTAGTAGTGGTAACTTGGATTATTCATTATTGTATGGGATAAGTAGGCATTTAATTAGGGCAATATGTATTAATAAAAGAAATTTAATATCATGAGCGGTAAAGAACAAAGGTATTGTTTTTACACTAAAACTTGTACAAGAATGTCTCCCGGTGAGACAAGTGATTTGTGAAAAACAAAAGTGACTTCTGGACTTCCGTGACTTCTAGGCAAGATGTGACTCTTAGTGTGCGTTTTTTTCCACTTGTTTTCACTGATTCTCATTGATTGGGTAACGTTTTGCAACTAATTTTCACTGATTGGGTAAGGTCATGTTAGTGATTTTCACTGATTCGGTAAAGTCCTTCCACTGATTCTCACCGATTCAATAAGGTCTTGTCACTGATTCTTTGAGTAGATATGGGGATGCTGCTACTGATTTCTATTGATTGAGTAAGGTCCAGTCACTGATTCTCACTGATTCAAAAAGGTCTAACCATTAATTAAGTAAGATCTTGACATCTTATTTCCACTTATTGAATAAGATCCAATACGTGAAAAAAAACACACCCTTATTCTTTATAAAAGTTACACTATCCAACTATTGGATGGTGTTATACAAGACTTATCGTCTTCTTTATATCTCATGAGCAATATTCTACTTATATCAACTAAAAGACATAAAGAAAACTTCTAATATTATGTCATGTTTTACCAAATCACCTTTAAATCATTTTTTTTTTAAATAACAATCATCACCTTTAAAAGTAATTTGGGTTGTCAATATTCAATAATAACCACCTCGCACCATTTCAAAGGACATGGCTTTGTAATTGTGCCTTCAATGAACGTCACGTGACTGCAAAAGTCTGGCCCATTGACAAAGTTGGGTAAATGGGCTATGAGGTTATAGGGTTGAGTTGTTTATTTAGGACCAATAAGAACGAAAATAAGCCGTTGGGCTGAGATAGTCAGAGTGATAGAGTTATACTGTAAATTCATCGACCGGAGAACCAAATTAAGGATCCTGGGTTTTCCTATAAAAATTTGTCTGGACTAAGTTATGGTAGACCAATATTTCATCTGAATTCATCCCTCTTAATAGTGGAGTCACCCCATACTTTACTTGGAGCCATCCGTCTAATAGTGGAGGCACCATCTACTTTACCTGAAGTCATCCCTCTAATAGTGGAGTCACCCCTTACTTCACTTAGAGTCAGCTTTCAAATTTACTTAATCAACGGTGGACTAAGCCCACATAAGACATGCTGAGATTTCTCTATATAACGATTTTTTTTAATTTTTGGTGAGAGAGGGATCACTCCTCACCATATAAGTTTCTATAAGTTATGCCTTTATATATGACTCGTGCATATTAAGAAATGCAATTATTATGAAATTTATAATAATTCTGTTACAAAACGTTGACTTTTACAATAAGTCACCCTAATTTGATAAATTTTAGGACATGGAAAAATATAATACTTCGTCCCTATCTTGGAGATAAAATACAAAATTGACATTACATTTTGTGGTCATATGGAGTGGTATCTGGTATACGATTAGAGAATGATTAGAAAAACAATAAGACCACCACGGTGAGGAATTGCAGATCGATGACTTTTATAAAGAATAAAGGTGACTTATTATTTACAATTTAAGTGTTATCTTTAAATTTTATTAAAGATATCACGTCTTATTGTAGAATGTTTTTGTATAAGTTTTTGTGTAGAAAAAAAGCAAATAAGAGTCTGATTAATTCCAATTCTATAAGGAATTCCTAGATGTTGTTCTAAAAAAATAACTATTAAAGGTGTGTTTTTTGCCACTTATTGGATCTTATTCAATCAGTGGGAAATAGTGGTAGGGTCTTACCCAATCAGTGAGAATTAGTGATAGGACCTTACTGAATCAGTGAGAATCAGTGGTAGGGCCTTACCCAATCAGTGAAACTCAATGGTACGGTAGAACACACATTCCTACTCACAGAATCAGTGGCAGGAACTTATCGAATCAGTGAGAATCAGTGGTCTAGGACCACTGAATCAGTGGAAGGACTTTAATGAATCAGCGGAAATCAGTGACTAGACCTTATCGAATCAGTGAAAATCAATAACAAAACCTTACCCAGTCAATGAGAATAAATGAAAATAATTGGAAAAAAAAGACACACCCTGAAAATATAAACCAAGGATGAATTGTCTTTAATTTTAACTTGTTAGCTCTATGCTTTGTTAGATTCGTTATTAGTTGACTTATGTCACTGTTTTGTCTTCATTTCTAGTTACTAAGGCTTCGTTTGATTCAACTGAATTTCACGTAACTGAACTAAAGTGAACTGAACTTATTGGCCCTGAACTGAACTGATATTATTATTATTATTGTTATTGTTATTATTATTATTATTATTATTATTATTATTATTATTATTATTATTATTATTATTATTATTATTATTATTATTATTATTATTATTATTATTATTATTATTATTATTATTAATATTATTATTATTGTTTTTATTGTTATTATTATTATTACTACTACTACTACTACTACTTGACTTTTATTATTATATTTTTATTATTATTTAATTTACTATTTTCAAAGCTCTATCAACAAACCAAAGAATAACAAAGTGAATTGAAAGTAATTCTACTACTTTACTAGAGTGAACCAATCAAGAAGGATAACTAGGTTCATTATAATAATAACAACAACAACAACTGAAAATGAACTGAACTGAACTTATTGGCCCTAAACTGAACTGAACTGAACTTATTGGACCTGAACTGAACTGAACTGAACATAATTTAAGTGAAATTAAGTTGAATCAAACAAAGCCTTAGTATTGAGATTAGAAATAGCGTGTCTTGATGCTCCTAGGAGCATTGAGCTAGGTACTCTTAGAGAATAAATCACCAGACCTAAAGCCTGGAAAACTTAGGCTTGATTTTCTTCATAATTTTTAACTAAACTTTTTTGCAGAAACTGAATTGAAATTTACTGAATTGATCATGAACCGAATTTCTCTGAATTGAATTTATTTTTACTGAATCCACAATTATAAAAAGTAAAATTATACTTTGAAATACCGAACTGAACTAGATTTTTCTAAACTGAACTTATTTTTACTGAACTGAACTTATTTTTACTTATTGATGCTTGTGGGAGCATTGAGCTAGGTACTCCTAGAGAATGAATCACCAGGCCTAGAGCCAGGAAAACTTCGATTGTGAGCTGATCCACAGGTAGGGCCCAAATCTAATCGACTAGATTTCGTTTACCCGACAGGTAGTATACCCAACCTGCCGGGGCCCAGATAATTGTGACATTGGCTGGAGTAAGTGATAACAAAGAAAAACTTAAAATAAATTTTAACTCATTTTCATTTCTGATAAAAAAAAAAATCATTTTCATTTGAATTTGAAAGGAAAAAGGACAAAATTTTCAACTATCTAGTGGGGTCAGGGCACATTTTGGAGGGAAAGTAATTAATGGTTTAGGTAATTGGTCTAGGTTATTTCACTCCTGCAAGGTTAAGAATTCCGGCGACTTGGGTCAACGACTTCTGGCAACTTGGGTCAACGACTTCCGGCGACTTTGACGATGAAATTTCTGGCGGTAAATTTTTTTCTACCCCATTTTCTGTCAAATTATTCAAAATTCCTTCGACACTACCTCCTTGCTTGGGCCATCGATTAACCCCCATCTCCAGTGACCAAATTTTTTTCCCCCTTATTTTATTGTATACCTCAAATTTTCATTTGGTTTAAGTTTAATCGAATAGTTGAGTTGGGTCCAGCAAAAAAATAGTCAATCGCGTTTTTTCGAAAATAAACAGTCGTGGGTCTATCCTAAATCGCAAAGATGAAGTATTTTCCGGCGATAATTAGATTCGTTAGGAAGAAGTTTCAACCAAGATACGTAATTGGTTATGTACATTTGTTACTACAAAATGTTCTTTTTATATTTAGTTGTTACTACACAGTTCCAAAGTGCATCAAGCCATCAACCGTTGATAACCGATAATGAAGATGATTGTTACTACGTAAACCACTACGGATATTACGTAATCTAACTAAAAATTATATTCCAGTCTCCAAATGCTAACAAATATCCATTTTGTTAAATTATCCCCAAATTTAGAGAGAAGTGGAGAAGTTCAACAAATTTGTAGTGGGAAAACGTCAAGATGTTCAAGGCGCAGAATGATATTGCTCCATCCGTTCCAAAATCTAATACCTACTTCTCCTTGGCACGGAGTTTAATTGGAGTTGACTATGGAACGAAAACCTCTTATTTGCCTTTACTTTAACATGAAAGAGGAAGTCGGAAAGTAATGATGACAATAAAAGGTTCGGGTAGATGAGTCTTTTAACACGCACCCAAAACATTACTAAAAAGGTAATTGGGTATGAGATTTTGGAACAGATGTAAAAGGAAAGTGGGTGGCAGATTTTGGAACGAATGGAGTATGCTACAAATTTAAGGTAAGTATCGACATACAATAATTTAATTGGGTGAAATTTTGAAGGAATTGAGATTGATTAATTGGCATCAAAACGACTGTGTGTTTTTTTTTTTTTTGTCTACCATTTCCATTGGAGCCAAAAGCTTCACTACTTTTTGGCTTTGGAATATAATGGACTAAAGCAAAATGGCTCATAAAACTGTCAGCACTTCTTATTATTGTGAAGTTGCTGATGGTCGTCACACTTCGGATCTCGGGTCAAACGGAAACAGCCTCTCTGTGAGACTCTCACAGGGGTAAGGCTGCGTACATTGACCCCCTCTTACCTTGCCTAGGCGGGAGCCTCTTTGGAGGCATTGGGGTAATATTGTTGTAATGTTGTTGTTGAAAACGATTGTGTGTTTTTATTGCGTTTATATATAGGCATGCATGTTAAATGATAAAATTGTGTTTAGTTTTAGTTGAATATGTATTATGAGTTTTCGAAGCCTATTAACTCACATGGTAGATGCATTTGTGCTATTGCACAAAAAAGTGGGTCCGAATTTCACATAGGCTAATTTTATTAATAGTATTTTAATTTTGTTACTGTTAAAGAAAAAGAACAAAAAAGTAAAAGAAACAAAAGAAAATAGACGTTATTGCTTCCAAACAACTTGTTATAAGAACTGGTTAAGTTGGCGCCCATAACCTCTGTTTAGATAAATCAACAACTACATGCCTTATGCATACTAAGGGAAGACTTTCGGTTACGAGTAATCGTAAATTATATATACATATCAATAACTCTTATGTCAAGTTTCTATGACACTCTTATATCACTCTAATCATGCTTAATTGTATTTATTTCTTTTTGCAAGTTATAATACTTCTAGTTATTGATCAACAATGCTCAATACAATTAGTTATAAAATTGCATTTGCATATATGTCATTTATTTTTAAACCGTATAAAACTATCTAAATTGGTCAAATTACATTTCAAAGTAGTATGTGTTACAACATAATAATTCACATCAATAAGTTGGTGATTCGATTTTTAAATCTATAATAAAACAATATTTGTAAATCAAAAGATAATAGGATAAAAATATTTCAAATTCAAAACTCACTCGTTGTACTTGTATCCCTGAAAATTTTCTACTTACTTTTTTTATATTAATTCAAACTTTAAAACATAGAAAAATTAATAACAAATGAAATTGACATAAAGCTTAATTCCACCTATTATTGTTACTAGAATATGACCACTTATCTCATAGGGTATAGGGTATAGGGTATATGATTTAAGGTATTGAAATAATCCAAATGGAACATCGATATGAGATGAATTGTTTAGTTAAGTTCACGATTATTGTCTGAAATTGTGAAATTTTGAAGTATTTGAGATCGATTAATTGACATCAAAATGATTGTGTTGCATAATGTTTATATGCATGCATGTTGACCGATGAAATTGTGTTTAGTTTTAGTTGAATATGTATTATGAGTTTTCGAAACCTATTAGCTCATAAGGTAGAGCATTTGTGCTATTGCATAAAACATAAAGACACTGTCATTAAAGGTGTATGTTACAGGTCTGGGTGGTGGATTCTTGAGGTTAGAGGGTTTGGGATATTTAATAATGACAAAATTAATGAATAAATAATTTAATTAAGTGAATTTATTTCATATTACTATTTCATGAGTTTTCATTATCAAATGTATTTCATAGTTTTAGTCAAAATTAACTCAATCATTAAAAATGATGATTAACGTTTTACGTGACCAATGACATTGATTTTGAGTCGGGATGATCGGAGTCATTCTAGAAATTGATTTCGATGAGTTATATTACTATTACATAAATTTTCTGCCCAAATGTATTTCATAGTTTTAGTCAAAATCAACTCGATCATTGACAATGTTAGCATTTTATGTGACCAATGAGCTTGATTTTGAACCGGGATGATCTGAATCATTCTAGAAATTGATTTCGATCAACATATTACTATTACATAAGATTCCTTAGCTAATGTATTTTTATAGTTTTAGTCAAAATCAACCTTGATCATTGAAATAATGATTAGTATCTATGTGACCAATGAGTTTGATTTTGAGCCGGGATGATTTTAGTCATTTTAGAATTTGATTTCAATCTTTTATATTAATATTACATAAATTTACTTACCAAATGTATTTCATAGTTTTAATTAAAATCAATTCGATCATTGGCAATGATGATTGGCCTTTTACGTGACCAATGACATTGATTTTTAGCCGGGATGATTTTAATCATCCCAAAAACTTATTTCAATCAATTAAATTACTATTACATAAGTTTCCTTAGCAAATGTATTTCATTGTTTTAGTCAAAATAACCTCGATCATTGACAATGATGATTAGCATTATTATGTGAACAATGAGCTTGATTTTGAGCCGGGATGATCTAAATCATTCAAGAAATTTATTTCGATCAATTATATTACTATTACATAAGTTTTCTTAGCAAAAGTATTCCATAGTTTTAGTCAAAATCATCTGGATCATTGAGAATGATGATTAACAATTTATGTGACCAATGACGTTGATTTTGATTTGGAATTTTCTGAATTATTATAGAAATTGATTTCGATCAATTACATTACTATTACATAACTTTTCTTAGCAAATGTATTTCTTTATTTTAGTCAAAATCAACTCGATCATTAACAATGGATGACCAATGACATTGGTTTTTGATCCTAGATGATCTGAATCATTCAAGAAATTGATTTTGATCAATTAGTTTACTATAACATAAGTTTCCTTAGGAAATGCTCTATTGTAAAATACACATTAGCTTACCTTATTGGGTTATGGAAGAATATTCATCAGTTTATTCCATTAGAATACACCCCCCTTAAATAAAATATAGAGAGAGAGAGGTTTTGCCTTCTCCCTAGAATTTTAGCCCCAAATTAAGGTGAGAGAAATTCCAGAGGAATTAAAAAGAAAGAAAAGAGGAAACGTTAGCCACCAAGTAGCCCATCTATCTTTCACATCACTTCTTTCTTATTACCTCAAATTTGCACCTTCTCTGTTCTAACCCCACTGGAATTAGCCATCCACGCCTGTTTTCAGTTTGCTTTTCAATTTCATGATGTTAAGGCACTAATTAGCCAACTCTTTTTGAGTGATGATTAATTAGCACCATTTTGGGGCGGAATAGTATCTCTTGCTTCTGAATCTTAGGCAGGTTGTTAGGTTTGATGACTTTGATCTAATTTCACTTCATCTCAAGCTATTCTTATTGGAACCTCTCTTTAGTTTGATTTTGGAAAATCTTATTGGTGCCCCTCCACTATTAACTTGTCCAGTTGGTGCCCAAATGTTTTTATAAATCCAGTTGGTACCCCTTTCCTTCTAATTTTTTTCTATCTGTTTCCGATTCTCATCTCACATTAACTTCTCAGTTAACTACTCACAAGTCACAAGCTCCATGTCCATGGCCTCTCAATTATCTCTCATCTCTCTAAAACCCATATCCAATTATCCCCCCTCTTCCTTTACTTCTTTTCTCTCTCTGTTTTGTACCCCAACCCTTAGCCCCAATTTCTGATCCGAGCGTCCATTAGAAAGGTAGAATTCATCAAAATCAATCACCATATTCCACAATCGAATGAGCATTGATAATAACCCCTTGCCAATGGGTCAATTTCAGTGCAATTAGTACATTATTCAAAGGGACCATCGATAAGCTACCAACTAGCACTACTACAATTTTAGCAAGCAAATTTTAAGTATATATCATACAAATTCATCAATTTTCACCCAATTTCATCAAACCCTTAGTCTAAACATTAATAGATCAGGAGAGAGATTACCAGAGCAGGATTGATACAGTAGTAGGATTTGTAAGAAATTCTTATTTGTTGATTAAGAAATTGATACAGTAGCAGGATTTGTAAAGAGTTTTAAGTTATCTTGCAATAATTGCTTTCTTGAATCCATGCCTGTGATTTCTTCATGGTATTGGTTTTGCTGTGGGTACAAGAAGTTCAAGGGCCTTTCATATATGCATTATGGAGGGAGGTCTAACGTCCAAAGCAAGTTTCTGGTTTCTATTGCAGGATTTTGGGTGGAAATTGAATGTGAATTTTAGAGAGAAGAGAGAGAAACTTGAGTCCATGGCCATGAACATGGATCTTGTGAGTGGGCAAACATGTACAATAGTTAACTGAAAACTTAACATGAAATGCAAAATGATAAACAAGCAGGAGAAGTTAAAAAAGAAAGGGGCGCTAACTGGATTTTATAAAAATCATTGGGCACCAATTGGACAAATCAAGAGTAGTGAGGCACTAATAGAATTTGCCCTTTGTTTTTTGATAAATTAATGAGCTACGTTTTTTGATGGGAAGCCAAAGCAATCACCCTTTTTGGTAGTGCCTCTCCAAATTGCCAACATGGTAAGATAGATTGTTTATTTTTTCCAGAAACAATTATCATACAAATCCTTGTTGGACAGCAATTGTTTGAAGTTTTTCAATTAAAATGATAACTACTTCATCCTAGGTTGAGCAAGCCTTAAAGATGGATTTTCTTTTTAATTTATGTCGTCTTTCTTTTTAGCCTAAAGAAGACATTTATGAAGATAATTTCTATTAAGCTAACACTCAGGTGGTTAAGCACTGGAGATTTAAGCCGGTTAAGTGAAAGACGGATGTTTGTTTTAAGACGGTGAAGCTTGATTTCGTGGTGGTACATCACCTTCATCCCCATCTCCGAGTCGTTGGTAGATGATTTTGGTGTTTTGGTTTGTTTAAGTCTGGGTTCTTATGTGTTATTGCCATGATTTTGATGGTTTTAGAATTGGAGCTTTTGATCTGATCTGATCTGAAAGTCCTAAATTTTTTTTTTTTTTAAACGCCAAATCAGATGTTATTTACTGTTTCTTTGCAACCATTAGCGCCATAGTGTTTCTGACGATGGTGAAGTTGGTGGTGGTTCTGGTGGTTGAGAACGGAAGTTCTTACTATCGGATCTCGCTGTGACTGGTTCCTAAGCAGGGCTTGAAGACGTAGCAATAGAGGACGTCTATCATTAACTTTTATTTATTTTGTCTTTTGCTTATTGTAATGGTGTTTTATTTTGTTACTTTCCTGTATTGAGTCTTTGTACTCATGATCATTCATGACCGGCTTCCTTGCTATTTCAAAAAAGAAAAAAAAGGGTTATTGGACAAAAGTTGGAATGACTACCTATTATTGTTACTAGAATATGACCAATGTCTCAAATTTACTTTATTTTTTGGGACGCCTTTTACAATACCATCCATGGTTCTACTTATATATATTATATGTAATTAAAAAAGACGGTTTGTGAGCTCCGGAGGCGCACGATAAAAAGCTTCTGCTTATCCTGCTCCTTTTTTCCGCCATGGAAGGCAAAAAGCGAGGTCGTACCAAGAAAACTGTCCCACAGGCTGAGAAAGTGGCTTCTAAGGATTCGATTGATGGTACTGGGGTATCAAATAACCCAAGGGTTCAAGAGAAAGAGAAGACCCAGATGAGTTCACCAAAACCAAAATCGCCATTGACGCTAATGGAGTTTCTTCCTGAAAACTTTCGTGATTCAGTTGCGAGTATTTTTGGATCATCTTCAGAGATGCAGGCGGGTATTCCTGTTTTCCCTTCTTCTTCTTGTGATGAATTGTAGAAATTAGGGTTTGTTGATAATATGTGTTGTAATTTTGATAAGGGTAAGAACTTGGAGAGCACAGTTAATGAAAATTGGAATGATATGGGGAATATAGAGCCTAATTCTGGGTGTAATCCTGTCATAACTGAACCTGCCATTAGTGGGGGTGTTGCTAATAAAGAACAGAGGGGACATAGCCAGTGGGCTAAGTCCAAGAAATGGGCTAATGAGAATAAAAATGCTAAGGAGATTTCCTTGGAGTATATGCCTGATGTTAATGACAGTGACACTGTCCAAATCAATCTTGAAGATATAGAGGGTGAAATAGCTTATTGGAAAAATGCTCTTGTTTGGTTTGTCATGGGGGGTAATCCGAAAGTAGCTAATGTTCAATCTTATATTGATAAGAATTGGGCTCATGTGGCTAAACCTAGAGTGCACTTTCATAATAAGGGGTGGTGCTACATCCTGTTTCAGTCTCCTAAAGATAGAGATTTGATCTTGAAAGGGGGTCCATGGTCCATAAGTAAGAGGACCTTCCTATTGAGACCTTGGTCTGTGGATTTTAGTTTGGATAAGGTGGAAATGAGTAGAGTGCCACTGTGGGTTCGTTTTCCAGGGCTTGATGTTCAGTTGTGGTCTGCAAAGGGTCTAAGCAAGTTAGCAAGTAAACTAGGCTTTCCCTTATTTGCAGATAAATTTACCTCTAAAAAGGATCAAATATCCTATGCTAGGGTGCTTGTGGACATTGATGTCAGCAAAGACCTACCAGATTTTGTATCAGTGGCCTCCCCTTTTCTGGGAAAATTCAAGCAACTTGTATACTATGAATGGGTTCCATTCTTTTGTGCAACTTGCAGACAGCTTGGGCATACATCTCATCAGTACAGGAAAAATAAAGCCAAGACTAGGGCTAAACCTGTTCCTGAATCATCACAGGAGGGTAACAAAGGGGTGGGAAATACAGTTGAGAGGGTGGATATTGCCACTGCAGGGGTCACTGAGGAGCAGAATATACATGTCCCTGTACAGTTACATGATCCTGAGCCTTCTGCTGTGGATGAAACTCAGAGCCAAGAAGCTTTTCAGCTAGTAGTGGGAAGAAACAGTTTGCAGGAAGTGCCTTGAGGGCTGGAGTGTTAAGAATGAAAAATCATTTTGAGGTGTTGCAACATAAAGCTCTTTCTGCTTTTGAGAAAAGAAGTGAAGAATCTGTTACTGAAGCCATGAATGGCTCAGTGAGCATGGCTAGTGAGACTAGTGGTGGTACCCCTCCTGGGGCCCAATGATAGTGACTTCGTGGAATGTGAGGGGTCTAAATGATCCCCTCAAACAGTAAGAGGTGCGTTCTTTCCTCTTAGCTAATAAAATTGATCTTGTTGGTTTGCTTGAAACTAAGATCAAAGCTGTTAAGGCAGGTAGGGTTATGAAGAAACATTTTCCTAAATGGAAGACTTATTTTAATTACAGTGATCACTATAATGGTCGTGTGTGGTTTCTTTGGAATCCAATGAAGCTAGAAGTGAGCACACTTGGAACTTCTAGCCAGGCTATTCACTGTAGGGTGAAATCCTTTATCAGTTCCTTTTCCTGTGTGGTGTCTTTCATCTATGCTGCTAATAATGGGGTGATTAGGCAGCAGTTGTGGAGTGAACTGGGCTCATTGCCCCCCCCCCCCCCCAATGAGCCTTGGTTAGTAATGGGGGACTTCAATGTTGTCCTGAAGGCAAAAGAAACATTGAGCTTAGTAGGTATAGTTGATACTGAGGTGGCTGAGTTTGCTAACTGTGTTGCTACTTGTGGTGTAAAACCCCGTATTTTCTACTAAGGTAAATAGATAAATAAAAATAATTAAAACTCGAGCCAAAAATTTTGGCAGAGTTTCCTTTGTAAATAGGCATCCCAAGTTATCGACTTTCCAAAACCTGCTTAAACAGAATATTTAAAACAAAATCCAATCAACCCAGCGGAAGACTCTAATAACTCGGGGCGCTACCGCCACACTCACTCATAAGAATGAGTGCAAGGCTCTTCAATTTAAACTAATAATAACAATAATCTCAATATTAGTCTAGGTGATCTATTTAATTACAACTTAATTAACTCAAAAAAGAACAAACTAATGTTCCCTTGCATACGCTAATCTGAAACGTTCATCACTGACATCTGTATATAATATAACTCACATCTACTACGTAAAGATCATTCTAAATTCAAATCAAGTCTAAACGTATAAACATGCTTCACACTTTAATCTAGTTTATTTGCGTCTATAAATACCAGCTTTTGCACTAAAGATAATACCATTAATCATACTCAAAAGCATAAGTAAATTACGAATCTTCACTTTAGATAACTCTAGTTATCTTGATAGCTTTTATTATTAGTCTTGCATTACTGAACTGGGCATATGGGAGCTAGGTTCTTAGGGCCGCCGCATCTTGGGGGCGTTTAAACCCTTGACCGCATCTTGGGGGTCAAGCCACATCTTGGTGGCCAAATGTGTTATCTGTAATTTGTAACTAGCCACATATTGGGGGCTCTTCCCATATAGGGGCTGGAACTGCTGATCATTGCCACATCTTGGGGGCACGGTTCAAAACTTAGGGACGTCTCTCGTAAACTCATTATAACACATTCGGAGTACCCACAGGTTCCACACTGCCTAAAGCCTTCTTTCACTTTACTTGATTAGTAACTTGAGTAGCTTAGCTCATAACTTCTCATATAAACACACATCATTCTCTCTAACTAGTAGGCATATCACAACAATCATACTTTACTTTCATTTATCTCACTTGTACTGGTACATAGAGTTATTCATATAGTTCTCTTTTCTTTACTTTAGCTGTAACTCGGGTAGTTCTCTTTACTACCCGTCTCTTCATAAGCTAGCTTATAACTCAATTTCTATTCCTCTTTGGCTTGGCTTATACACACTTTAGGAATCAACTTAATCATGTACTTATGTTCTAGTTGAACAGCATAAACATCCAAAATACTCTTTAATTGCTTATTTACTCACTAGTAATCTAACTAGTCTATCTTTTTATACACACAAGATTTACTTTTGCTTCCTGTTCTAAAACATAGCTAGCTGAAATCTATAATCAAAAAGTCACATATCACAACACTTATAAATCCTCTCACAAAAGATACCATCATTACTTGTAAATGCTAGCTAAAATTCAAATGGCTAAATACCAGCCCATAGATTCTCAATTTCACATTTAAACCAATTAAATCATATATACACATAATTAGGCTCAAATCGAATGTAAAATGAACCTGACGTAGTAGATGTAGTTACCTCAAAGCGATTAGGGTCCTAGTTAGCGATTCCCACGTCCTACTACTTCCAATTCTAACCAATCCACATAGACAAAACGGTGGTGCGTTACTGGTGAAGGGGCTTTACAGTGACTGATTCGGTTGGGGATTCGTGTCTCGGTGCTGAACCGAGTGGCAGGCAGTGGTTCTTGGCCGTTGCTGGGCTATGAGCAGCTCAGGGTGCTACTATTGCTACAATTTCTGCTTTTGGGTGACTAACAGAACAGAGACAGACAGAGAGAGAGAGAAAATGGGAGAGAGTGGTGGTGGTGGCAACGATGATGGTGGTGATGCGTGTGGGTAGTCGGTGGCGTGAAACATGAGTGCTGGTGTCTCTTGTAATTCTCTTTGCTACAAACAAAGGAAGTGAAATGAAAAAGAATTGGGAAAGATACAATAAACACATGGGAAGGTCGATTAAGGAGGTTTCCTCCAAATTGGGTTTTGTCTTTTTACATCCTACGTGAGCATTGCCTTAATTCCATGTACAGTTGAAATTTGCCTCACTATTTTCTTCTGATTCTTCCTAATTGTTGGCAAGGTACTATAATCTAAACCTAAGCATAATCAACAATTAATAACAACATTTAACATTATACACACATTAATAGTAATAATGTAATATTGTTGAGACTAATAACAATTATTTTATTTATTTAATGTTTTTTTTAGAAGATGTTATAGAAATAGCGGGTATTACATGTGGCTTACAAGATCTCTAGGCTTTTGGTGCTTATTTGACCTGGACAAATAAACAGCAGGACAGTGAGAGGGTGTGGAGTAAGTTGGACAGAGCCATGGTGAATGGACAATGGGTGATGCAGGGGACTGTTACTGCTGCTACTTTCCTTCCTGCTGGTATATGTATATCTAACCATTCCCCTGCCATGGTCACTATTGAGGAACAAGCTACTCAAGGTCATCGTGCCTTTAAGTTCTTGAATTGTTGGATTCAGGATCCTGAGTTTATGCAGATAGTGCAGGAGTGCTAGAGCACTAATGTAGATGGGTGCATTATGTACAGGATTATGCAGAAATTGAAGTTGGTAAAAAAGAGACTTCAAAGTTTGCATAGAGCTTCTTATAGAAATACTACTAAAAGAGTGCAACAGGCGCAAGCTGCTTTGTTTGAGGTACAGAAGAGGATTATGGTTGATCCTTTGAATTCTCAATTGCTTGAGAAGGAGAGGGATGCCATTGACTTTTATATGAAAATGAAGAAAGCTGAACTGAGTGTATTTTTTCAGAAAGCCAAGGTTGATTATATTAAGAAATCTGATGAGAATGTGAGGTATTTTCATGCCAAAGTCATGGAAAAGAAGGTTATGCAGGGGATTGGCAGCATTAAAGATGCCAATGGGGTGTTGCACACTGAGCCTGAGGGTGTTTGCAATGCTTTTCTTTACTATTACCAAAGATTACTTGGTACTGAAGCTGCTACTCGGCCAGTTAACCAGGAACACTTTGCTAAAGGTAACCTCCTCTCTATTGCTCACTGTCAATTGCTTGGTGCTGCTATTACTAGAGAAGAAATTCATGATGCCCTTTTTTCAATACCTGATGATAAAAGCCCTGGGATGGATGGATTTACATCTGTTTTTTTCAAGAATACATGGAAAGTTGTTAAAGATGATTTTTGTACTTCTATTTTGGATGTGTTCAAGTAGAAGAAGCTTTTGAAACAGGTCAACTCTACTTTGATCACTTTGATCCCTAAAGTAGCTAGTCTTGAGTCTGTCTCTGAAGTCAGACCTATTTCCTGATGTTCAGTCATTTATAAAACCTTGACCAAGGTTATTACACAGAGAATGCAGATTTACCTAACATCATAGGATCTGAGCAAAATGCCTTTATTAAGGGGTGTAGTATCCATGCATGACAACATCTGTATGGCTCATGAACTAGTAAAACATTATGGTAGGAATAGGATATCACCTAGAACTATGATTAAGGTTGATGTCAAAAAAGCCTATGTTTCCCTTAGTTGGAAGTTCCTGAAGCAAGTTTTGTTGGGGTTTGGATTTCCAGCTGATTTTGTGGAGCTGATCACTTTGTGTGTCTCTTCTGCTACCTATTCCTTGAATATAATGGTTGCCCCAAGGGTTTTTTTCAAGGCAAGAGAGGGTTAAGACAGGGAGATCCGATATCTCCCTATCTTTTGTTCTGTGTATGGAATATCTTTCTAGGTCTTTGAAAGATATTGTTGATGAGCCTGAGTACCATTCACATCCTAGGTGTGCAAGATTGAGTTTGACTCACCTAGCTTTTGCAGATGATTTATTAATTTTTGCAAGAGGGGATGTCAGCTCTATTGAGACAATTATTGGGAGATTTCAGGAATTTTCACATATGTCTGGTCTGCATGTAAATAAAAATAAAACTGCAGTCTATTTTGGAGGTATAAGGCAGGAGATTCAAAGTCAGATTTTACAGAAAACTGGCTTTAGTGTAGGAGTGATGCCATTTAGATATTTGGGTGTTCGATTATCAACTTCAAGGTTGACCAAACACCTTTGCAGACCTTTACTGGAAAAGATTGCCATGAAAACTCAACATTGGGCAAATCAATTCTTGACCTATGCAGGGAGAGTGCAGTTGCTTAATGCTGTTATTTTTGGTATTCAAGCTTATTGGGGGGCTATTTTTGTATTCTCTAAGGAAGTCATTAAGGAAATGGAGAATTTATGCAGTAATTGGGGCTGCAGAGATGAAAAGAGGAAATGTATGATGGTTAGTTGGCAAAAAATTTGCAGACCAAGGCATGAGGGGGGTCTGAACATAAAGGAAATTCTCAGTTGGAACAAAGCATGTATGCTGAAGAGATTATGGTTCATTGTTGCAAACAAGGACACTGTTTGGGTCAACTAGACCAAGGCTTACAATCTGAGAAATGAAGACATATGGCTTGTGCAGGGAAGCCTCAAAACACCTGGCTTTGGAGGTCTTTATTGCAAGTGAGAGATGATTTTATGTGCAGATGTGGTGATAACAGAAGAGCTAAACATACTATGAGAGAGTGGGTTACTAATGAGAAATTCAAGATTGGTAAAGCTTATGATTTCTTGTGAAATGCAAGGGACAAAGTGCACTGGCATAAAGTGGTGGGTGAAGCACTAACTGTTCCTAAGCACAGGATGATCACATGGTTTGCAGCACAGAACATGTTGCCCACTGTTGAAATTCTCCTGAAGAAAGGTTTGCAATTCCCTGATAGGTGTGTCCTTTGCACGCAGGGACATGACACACAAGCTCATTTGTTTTTTCAATGCCCTGTAGCTGCTGCAGTGTGGTCTGAAGTGCTGCATTGGTTGGGAGTTACAAGACGACACTGGAGTCTGAAGAGGGAGTTGAAATGGATGAAGAAGTATTGTAGGAGGAATCCCCTCAACATAGAATGATTAAAGCTGCTTTTGCAGGGCAGTTTATGAAATATGGTGTGAACGTAATAGAAGGATGTTTGGGAATCAGGTGAAGACTGCTCAACAACTAGTTCATCTGGTTCAAAGTCAAGTGTATATTCGTGCATATGCTGTATATCCTGAACATAGTGCATAGTGTTACCCAGTAGTTATAGTGCATATATAGCTAGATAAAGGGAGAATTTACTTGTAATTAATTTACAGTGGAAGATTGTATGAGGGGGTGTGAACTTAGGTTGCCTAGTTGGCAAGCCTATCTATATGTTTGTTGCTAGGGGTGTCACATTGGTACCCTTTGGAAAATGAAAATATATGCTAACCTTTTTCCAAAAAAAAAAAAAAAGAATCTAATGTTAATATTTTGTTTTTAACTCACCTTATAAGGTATAGTTGTTACTATAATATGATTAACTCTCTTAAAATTATCTGAATATGATACAGTTGTTCCTATGATATAAACTCATATATTATTAATTAAATAGTGCTTCAACTTCATATCACCTTTTAGGGTGTATAGGGTATAGGGTTTAGTATCTAGGGCGTTGAAACGATCTAAATGGAACACCGATATGAGAGGCTTTTTTAAATTCAATAGTTATTGTCTGATAATACTATACCTTATATGTATCATGTATGTGTATAATATTTGATACAACTCTAGTTACGATTTGACCCATCTTGATATGTGATATGATGTATATTCAAACCACTTATAGGTTATACTCACACTTGATAGTCAATATGAGTCATTACTTATTATACTTTTTATTTGCTGATTATTTGGTTTTATATAGCATATTTATATTATCTTTATTTCGTTCTTCAAAAAGGTAATATTAATGTATATACGTACGATTGTCTTACTGTCCACCATTTTCATTAGGGTCAAAAGTTTTACTACTTTTTGGCTTCATAATTTAATGGACAAAAGCAAAAATGACTGGTGAAACTGTCAACAATTCTTATTTATTGTGATGTGTCGATGGTCGTCGCACTTCGAATCTTGGCTGCGTAGAACCGACTCCATCTCTTACCATGCCTAGACGGGAACTTATTTGGAGGCAATGGGGGTAATGTTAACGTTGATATTGTTGATGTACGTACATATGATTGTCTTATATATGAAATGTCATTGCAAAAAAATATTGCACCTTTTTCACAATATCAAGTTTTATCGGAGGTATTCTTTTATAGTTTATAACCTAATATATTTATATCTTATTTGAAGATAGATATCCATATATTTTGTAAAAATAGAAATAAGGAAAATTGTATCGAAAATTATGAAACATAGTGAAAGTGTTAAACCATTTTATCATAACTTCATATTGTAGTTCCAAAAATTTTGGGATTTTCTGCTAACAATCAGTATTATTATGTATTTATGTTATTTCGCATTAGTAATTCATACAAAATGCTGCAATGTTTTTGGGAATCTCTGGGAACAACCAGGATTGTCAGCCAACTTTAACATTTATGATTTGTCATGCGTCAATTCCTCCACGGTTATGTCCTCAACATTATGTATACTACCAGATTCCACGCTATAATTGACTCCTTATATGATCCGTAAAGAGAGAAAAATAGTGATTAGCAACTCATTTCCAAAACATTTGCTAATATCAATTATCTCTCTGTTGAAACATTAACTCTACAAGTGCAAGTGCAATTTAAAACATCCATGGACTGTTGTTAACTTGTTACTACAATATAAAAGATTCATGGACTGTTGTTACTAAGTATTTAAAAAAAAAAAATCTTTAATATTTATTTACTACTGTTCATCTTCTTCCCCGCAAGTCGCAATAATGTCGTGAAATTCTGGTTAACGCTACAGAACATATGAAATTACTTGAGATGCTAAAAATGAAATTAAAAAATTACTCTAATTTGATTTTCCTCCTCAAACAAATTATCAATATAGTTCCGCATCTTGAACTTGAAGCCTCGGCTAATAATGTCACCAACGTAATCGAGTTTCCACTCTCATTGGCTCATGAGTTTCTCGCCAGGGGTAGGTGACTTGCCGCTAGTGCCAAAACCCATTAATTTTCGCCGGTAATTGCTCGTTCATATCAAAAGGGGAAATCGTAGAACCTAAATTTCGCCTGAAAATTATTGTTTTCACTGGAAAATTAGTTATCGTCGGAAAGCACTAATAAAACCTCACTAAATTTAAATTACAGCCCCTAAATCTAATGAAGTTGAAAATGTCTTAATTACATAAAATTTACTTTTGGGGATTTTTAGGAGGGAAGAGCTCTCTTGTTTCCCTCCCCCCCCCCTTTTGTCAAATATATTCCCTCCCATTCTCAATTTCATATGCCACATGTCAAATTTTTAGTGGTTAAAAAATTGGATATACTCCCTCCGTCCCGTCTTTACGTTCACAGTGTCAATTGACACGGGTTTTAATGAGAGTAAAATTTAGCCTTGACTTTTCAAGTAAGCCCTTCTCTAATATGGCCTTCTCATTATCTCTCCTCCCTTAAACAACTGATTCTCTATCGTCCTCCTTTAACTCACCCACACACCATGAACATTGAACACCCACCCACCATTAACAACGAATGCAATCACCTCTCTCTCTCTCTTCATCTCAGCAACCAGCACCACCATAACCACCACCCTCTTTCTCTGTCCTCGGAAAATCAGATCCACTACCACCCCTGCTCTCTTTCTCTCTCCTCATACCTACCCAAGAACCAACAACCATCACCCTCTTTCTCTCTCTTCATCTCACCAACCACCACCACTACCACCATAACCACCAGTCTACCACCTGTTGGAAATATAGGTATTAATCAATAATAAAGTAATATATAAATGAAGGAGTAGATGACTTATCAAATGATCGTTGCGCCGTGGTATAAGGGTCACTGCTTTGAAAGCGATTTTTGGCACGACTTTGGTGCAAATCGTTTCCGCCGGTCGCTCCCCAAGGTTAAGACAACAACCCCAAACAAGTGCACTCATGGATGGAGGTTTGGAACTTACACAAATACAATTGTCCGGAAACTAATCACACATGGAAATATGAGGAGAAGTGTCTTGCTTTACATTCTCTCTATCTCATCCTTTAGTTGGAGATGAACACCCTATATATAAGTGAAAAATGTAACCGCCCACCACCCATTAAAGTAGCTTTAATGGGTTTACTAGTGGCACATTATGGGGTATGAATTACCCACAAATAATCAGGATCGGTTACATATTCCCCCATTAACTTTGGTGCCATTATTCCAACACCACCCTCTTTCTCTCTCCAACAAAAATCAGATCCACTACCAACCCCCCTTCTCTCTCCTCGTATCTATCCACGAACCACAACCACCACCACCACCATCTTTCTCTCTCCTCAGAAACCCGATCTATCTACCCACGAACCAACCACCACACCACCACCACCGAATATTCAAGCCCAAGAAAGAGGGAAATAGTTGACTCCCACTAGTGGAGAAGAATGGCGGCGGATGACAGAGATTTGAGGAGAGAGAAAATGAGATTGGTGGTGGTTGTATAGGAAAGATCCGAGGAGAGAGAAAATGAGACTATGTGATTTGGTGGTAATGGGTGGTTGTCTGAGAAGGGGGGTGGTGGTGGTAGTGGTGGCGGTGGTTATGGAGGTAGTGGTTATGGAGGTGGTAGAGATGACTAAGGAGAGAGACATGGGGAAGGGGGTGTATTCATTTGGAATATTGAAGAAAATCAAGATGATGAGATTTAATAAAGGTTGAATTTATTTATGTTAAATGGACTTAATTTGTTTAATTAGGAAACTAATATGATTTTAAGTGAGGGGTAAATGGTAATTTAATAGCAAAAAATTACTAAAAAAGGAACTGTGAACGTAAGAGAGGGACAGACCAAAATGGACACTGTGAACGTAAGAGTGGGACGGAGGGAGTACTATCTTGTGGGTATACCAATCAGGGTCCAAATCTAGCTAATAACTTTGGGAGCAGGTAGATAGGTTTATTTACCTAGGTGTAGCCAAGATTTTATGTATTGCAAAATTGAAACGCTCGGACGACTCATTTATTATCTAAACATATTGACAAATAAAAAGTTACTAGAAAAATATTTTGTTTTTGCAGCATATAGAAACAAAATCACGTGTAACACACGGGTCTAAACTAGTATTTTAAATTTATACTGATTCAGCTACTCACCAGTCACCACGTACCAACAAACAAAATTCATAAACGACATCGCTATTACATTTTTTCAGATTAAAGCATACAGTTTTAACTTAAGCAAGATACAAAGGTAAATATTCGAATTAAAAGAAAAAAACAAGAACAAATTGATAGATAGTTTACCGAGAAAATACAGAGAGTTCCACACTAGCATGTGGAATAAGCTCATCAAAGTTGGTCTTGGATATGCATTGTATCATCTTCGTATTCTACAAGTACTTGCGCAACTGATTCCATTGATGGTCTCTTATTTCTATCTTCCTCTACGCATGAAAGTCCTACCTCAATCATTACAGCAACTTGTTTCATGCTAAAATGTCCTTCCAATCTTGAATCAACCAAGTCTTCAACCCATGAGTCTTCTCCATTATTCCACAATTTCCTCTTTGCCAACCTAGTATACCTTACAAGTTCTGATGTTCCATCTTCAACGGGACTTTCATCTACAACCTGATTTGACAATCGAATTCCCTTTACAAGCTCTAGGATGACAACTCCATAGCTATAGACATCGACCTTTGCAGTAATAGGAAGGTTCATTGCCCACTCGGGAGCCATATAACCTTTTGTGCCACGAATTTGTGTCAATTCTAATGTTCCGTGACTACCTCTTTGACATAACTTTGCTAGACCAAAATCTGAAATTTTGGGTTCGAAATCCTTGTTGAGGAGTATATTTTCCGGCTTTACATCACAGTGGATAACCCATTCTAGACACTCATGGTGAAGGTAAGCCAATCCTTTAGCTGTGCCTATCGCGATTTTGAACCTCTCTTTCCATCCAAGATGAGTATTCGACGAGAACAAGTGTTTGTCCAAAGATCCCTTCTCAATAAACTCATACACCAAGAGTCTATGTTTCCCTTCTGAACAAAAACCCCACATCCTTGCTAGATTCATATGGTTGATCCTACCTATTGTACTCACTTCGGCCCAAAATTCTTCATCCCCTTGAAATACATTTCCTAATTTTTTCACAGCCACCATCCTCTGGTCTGCCAAAAAGCCTTTGTAGACAGCTCCAAAGCCGCCTATTCCTAGGACATCTTTAAATTTGCTAGTTGCCGTCTTGAGCTCATTATAGCTGAAGCACCTAAACTGACTCGAAATGGCCCGATACCCAGCTTCCATAGTTGATGACATATCATGTTTCCTGAAAAGGATCAACCATCCAGCAACTAATACAATGACCTCAACTACAAAGATGACTGAAGCAAAGGAGTACATATAAACCCACTTCGACCTTTGCTTATTTGGGGTACTATAATACGTACTTTGCAACAAGCTTATTTTATCTTTTCCATCACCACAATTAAGATGAGACAATCTAAGCATTCTTGATGCTGGAGTTTGCAGATTTTTCGGAACTCTTAGATATATGTTACCTTTGAAATCGTTAGATCGAAATCCATTGAAAAGGGATTCTTTTATAAAGCACATTCCTTCCCCGGTGATTCTATAGCTAAATGCTTGACAATTGGGATCCTCCAAGCAGAGTTTCTTACAATTCTCAAAAGAAACTTGAGATTGAGTTTCGATGGGGTTGAAATCAAAACCAAAGTAATCAACATGGGGCATCTTTATAAATCGATTCGTGTCATTGTGACTTCTATGGAACTTAGGCTTGCAACCTTTGCTCCAATCGGCTGGATCAGTAGGCTCGTAGTAAGGAGGGCAAGAGCAACTCACCTCCGGTGTATAATCACAAATCCCATTCCTACCACAAAGACCATGGACATCACATTGTTGCGCAATAGCTTGCCATGTTATAACCCACAACCTAGATGACTCATTGAGGCTATAGAGCCTCAAATTTCCATCATAGTCCATTGTTAACCGCCTTTTGATTCGAAAACCCCGCCCCATATCAGAAGCATTGAATAGTAGCCGATCAGTAGAAACAAAAGCACCCATTTCATCAAACATTGCAGTTCTACTACTATTGTAAACTGACCTCCCAAACTGATACATATTATAGTTGTTACCTTTTGCAGGCCAAAAGAGACTCTCAATTTCAGGACCATTATAGATTATTTTTAACACATTATCACTATCAAAGAAGAAAGCATAATACCCTGAATCAAACATGTGACCATTAATCCTCGATACGAGTCTCATATTCTTTGTAAAGAGCTGACTAGGAAGTAATGTATCAGTAGGAAAATCAAAGCTTTGCCAAAGAGATTTACCGTTCATGTCTTTTAGCACAAGATTACCCGAGTTGAGCAACTCAGCTCGATCCACATTCGTTGAGTTTTTGTTGGTTTGCCAAGCTATTGAGCCATCAAAATCAGTCAAGACAAAGCCCCCATATTCACTTAGAGTGATCCTTGAACGATGTCCATTAACAGGCATGTCTCGATTAGCCATCCAAACGACGGTTTTTTCCTTAGAGTTAGTATACCATATCGCGAACCAATAAGCATTAGCTTTGTTCCCAACACTATAGAAACCACAAGTGAAGGTTTTATCAGAGGAAGTGAGGAAGGCTGAAACAGAAGTGTCTTCAACAGACAAGGAATGACCTCGTTCGAGATAATTCCTCGACGTCGTTGATGAAGTTGTTAATGGTATTAGAGAAGAGACATGTAGGAGAAGGAAGATGATGATGAAAATAGCTTGGAATTTCATGGTGGTAGTTTGGGTCAAATGGTTTAAGTTGATATGGTCCAATTGTATGTACATTGTCTTCTTTATATAAGGAAATATAATCAAAGGTCCATTTGCCCCGTCAATGAGGTCAAAATTGAAAATATCAGTTTCGTGGACTATGGGAATTGGGACATTGACCTACCATGATCGTGGAATATCACACAAGAATTATTGGGCAAAGTTAAATCACGCAATTTCGTACTAGTTTTTTTTTTATATAAGGAAATATAATCAAAGGTCCATTTGCCCCGTCAATGAGGTCATAATTGAAAATATCAGTTTCGTGGACTATGGGAATTGGGACATTGACCTACCATGATCGTGGAATATCACACAAGAATTATTGGGCAAAGTTAAATCATGCAATTTCGTACTAGTTTTTTTTTTTTTTTTTTTTTTTTTTTTTTTTTGAGTAGAAATCTAGAACTTGTATTTTACTTAAGTGTAAAATACTTTAGTGTAAAAGTACGTGAATTGTCATCTTCAAAAATAATCCATCTCTTATTTCTCTCTATTATATTTCTAATCAGGTACGAGGGTCACATTTAAGTGAAACAAGAGTCACTAAATTTTTAATAAGGGACTCCTACATTTTTATATAATGATCTCCAGTAAGTCTTGTGTGAGACCAACTCATAGAAAATTGGGGTCACTTTTTAAAATTGTATGGGTCACTTATAGTGAGTAGTGTCCCTTATTTCATTGAAAAGTCATTCCCATTTTACCGAAAGTTATAAAAAGACCATCTTATAGAATTTTTTGTGATCTTATTTTATTGTAGGTTGGTCTTACTCAAGTCGCGACCCTTATTATACAATGAATTAATCATCTTCTCACCAAAAGTTAGAGAAAAATCAGTCACCAAAAAAAAAAAGTTAGAGAAAAACTATCTCATACAAGTTCTTATGATTTTCAAATATGTCATTTTCAAAAATAATCCATTATCACAAAGCCAGGTTACTATAACTAGGGGTGAGCGCAACCGGGTACCCACCGGGTTTTGCACTACCCGAAACTGGAATTGAATCCACCGGTTCCTAATTTGTAGGAATTGGATTTGGAATTGGTTGCACCGGTTCCTAAATCTTAGGAATTAGAATTGGATCCACCAGGTACACACCGGTTCCTGGGTACCCAAGTCCGCATTAAATCCAAAATTTTCTTATTTTTAAAATCAAATAAATGTATATTTTAATAATAAAAACACCAATAAAAATATTACACTAATAAATATTAGTTTTCAAAAATACCGCAAACATAAAATCAAATACTACAATCAAAATACTTAACATTGTAAATCAAAATTGAATTTAAATAACGTATACAATTACAATCATTTTAAAAACATTAAAATTACAAATGGACAATTTTAAATTACTAACCTTACTAGAAAATCACCATTCTTTATTTCTAACAAAGGAAAAAAGTCATTTAATTTTTTTACACTGGGTACCCAATCGGTTCCAGTTCCTAAAAATTAGGAATCGGAATTGGAATTGGAATTGGTTGGTACCGGTTTCTAATCTTGGAAATTGGAATTGGAATTGGTTAGACCGATTCCGATTTTGGAACCACCGGTTCCTAACCAATTCCAATTCCGATACTGGGTACCCGGAATTTCTGCTCACCCCTAAGGCCCTAACTATAACCCGGCCCTCCCACGACACCCGATCCTTACTCCATAAGGCTGGGTTGTTTTTCTTTCCTTTCTTAGTTCATTTATGAATCGATTCATGCATTTTGAGGAGATTATACTGTGAAAAATCGGATTTAACTAATCTATCCTTTTTCCCCAGCAAGTAAAAATAATCTCAACTTTCAATAGCACTAACTTACAGTAACAAGGGGTCAACAGATACTAATGTAAAACAAATTGGAAAGTTGAGATTATTATGGTCAAAATGTTTGATCCTTTAAATCCAACCTTATACTGTTATTGGATTCTCATTCCATTGATGATCTTTTAATCGATGCACACCAACTGTTTGACGAAAATACCAGTTTTGTTTGTTAGTGTGTATAATCGGCTTGATTGTGTACAAATGATTATTACAGCCAAGACAATCCTATGGTGAGTTATGGATTATGAGAGAGAGAGAGAGAGAAAATGAGTTTTCTTTAATGGGGTTTTTTCTTTTTGGTTTTTTTCTTTTTTGTTTTTGAACCCTGCTTTCTGTAAATAATGCTGATTAGTGTTTCTGTTGTTAAATTGTTTGTTTGTAATGTGCTATTTTGGGCATTTTGGACAGGTGGGAATATGTGTATCTCTGCTATAATCTTCACATGATGCTGAAGTTTAAGGTTTAACCTTGTTCCTGGCAAAGGAGGGCATGGAGCTACTGTTAGTGGTGACTGGTGAGTCATTCATTGCTCTGTATAACCTTGTATCTCTTGAGCATTTTGCATGTGAATAGAACTTGATATCATGTTTAGTGGCTTGTAATTTGACAAGTATGATTAGCCAAATCTGAACAATATCAATCTGAAGTATGTCTAGAATTACAAAACTTTGTGTTTCTGGATTGAATTTGGGTTTCTGGATTCTTGGTTTCTTTAGTAAAATGTTTGTATAGTTTTAATTGCTTTTAGAGTTTATTATATTTACTCATAATGTGAATGTCCATATGCATTTTTGGGCCTAGTTAAGTAATTATTTAGAATTAAACTAACGTTTTCCGGAAACATAAAAAATGACCTCATGTTTGAAAAGGCGCAAATAAGGACCTCTCTCATATTTGTAGCAAGTTGAAAATGTCAGAGGTTATTTTTTTGAAAAATAAACCATAAAAAAAATACATGTTTAGACAATCCACCCCATTTTATTGTGACTTTGAATCATTCATCCAAGGAAAAAAGAACTCAAGTTATTTATTGAACTAGATACAATTGAAATTAGCCAAACTCTGTTTATTTTAATGCAGGCCTTCAAAAAGAAAACTTATGACAGTATACCAAAATTCAAATGTCTCACGAATCAAGTCACCCTATTTGATAGAAATTACATCGTCCTAAGTATCCTACTTCCATCGGTCAATGGAAATCTGTACAATTGAGACACGAAGATTAAAGAAAAAACATTTGGGCACAATTGTTCCAAGCACGCTTTTAAAAAAGCATATGAGAAAGTGTGATTGAGGGAACATGAGCACATGAGGTGAGAATTAAAGAGTGGCAAAATAGAAAATGAACCTCAAAAGCAATCCCATTTAAAGAAGTCTAGATTTCCATGGAACGAAGGAATTTAAGAAATTTATAAAAGCAATGCAAATTAGAGCTTGTCTTAGACGTGCATTGTATCATCTTGACATTCTGCAAGAACTTGGGAAACGGATTCCATTGATGGCCTCTTATTTCTATCTTCATCTACACATTAGAGTCCTACCTCAATCATTGCAGCAGCTTGGTTCTTGCTGAAATTCCCTTCCAATCTTGGATCTATCAAGTCCTCAACCCATGAATCTTCTCCATCCTGGATTTTCTGTTTTGCCAACATCAGAAATTTTACAAGTTCTGATGTTCGGTCTTCGCAGAGATGTTCAGTTGCCACCCAATTCGACAATCGAATTCCCTTCACAAGCTCTAGGATTACAACTCCGTAGCTGTAAACATCCACCTTTGTAGTAATCGGAACATTCATTGCCCACTCGGGAGCCATATACCCTTTTGTACCTCTAATTCTTGTCAATTCTGATGATCCTTGACCACCTCTTTGACATAACTTTGCGAGGCCAAAATCTGAAATTTTTGGTTCAAAATCTTCATCAAGGAGTATATTTTCGGGCTTTACATCACAGTGGATAACCCATTCTAAACATTCATGGTGAAGGTAAGCCAAGCCTTTAGCTGTGCCTATCGCAAATTTAAGCCTCTCTTTCCAACCAAGAAGAGTGTTGTTTGAGAACAAGTGTTTGTCTAAAGATCCATTCTTAACATACTCATAGACCAAGAGCTTGTGTCTTCCTTCTTAACAGAAACCCCACATCCTAGCTAGATTCATATGGTGATTTGCACTACGTCAATACAAAGTGACTCTTAGAATAAATACTAGATCCAATTTGGACCATTTTGGACTTTGGAATTACTCGATTTGGACTTCTAATGTATTTTTAACGAATTAAACAAAACCGAGCAATAATCTGCCAAAAAAGAAATGTTTCTGTCAACATTGTCATCATGAACGAAGTGCTGGACTTTTGTTTAATTTCGTTAATTATCTTACCGTCCACGATAATTCTCGATAATTTGTGTTCATAATCACAAACCAACTTAGTTTAATGTGTGTAAATATTGGACACTAAATCCTTGTAACTAATTCCATTTAAATCAAAAACCGCAAGTCCAAATTTTCATTCCAGAAGCTTGTAATTTGACGATAATATTCTACTCATGAACTATATCAACTCGATATTTTGAAGTTCTGTCCAGACTTGCACAAAAACGGTTTTCCTTCCTCATTCGAGGATTTTTGTTAAATTACCAAATAAAATGATAAAAATATAAAATTCTCCAGTCTATCTCTATAATGAGTATAGTTTATTTTAAAATTAATTTCGTGAATAAAAAAAAGCATTTGGACTATTCCCTTGTCCAAATTCGTGGAAGTGCGCTGTAAATAATCATTTTTTAGATTAATTCATTGAAAATAATGATTTCAACATCGGTTTTCTGATCTTTCGAAGACGAGACCCAATCCCGAGCCCTGGAGCAACGATGGATATCAACGAGTGATCTTTTCTTTTTGTAGGACTTGTACATATTTGCGTATGCATATTTCCACTAAATAATTCAACTCACCATAATAAAAAAATGTTGTTTGACTTAACCATGAGTGTTTGCATACTTATACAATTATTGTTGATAAGGACCGGTATATTCACTTATATAAAAAATCGGCCCAAAATACAATTCGAGGTTTGAATCACTTATTCACTTATACGCGCTCATGGGTATTTCACCTACCACTATTCAAAATCACCTTCACTCATCAATCCCCAGTGGATATTTTCCCAGTGGCGTGTATCCTTATTGGACTATCCCACGGTCGAAAACCGCTTTTCTCAGGTGGAATACCCATGATCGAATATAAACGAATAACAGATCGCCCCCTCTTATTTGTCTTTGGGCCATCTCGGGGAATTCTCTCTAAGACTCTTTCGAACCACTATTCACCAAACCCATAGCCAAACTCTACTTAAATCATCCATTTATCCAACCTCAGTGAACGTTATTCCCCAGTAAAGAACGGATATTTTCGAGAAGTCTAATACTTATACTCAAAGCTAAGAATTGGGTTGATCCTCCTATATCACCAGATGTTGTTGGGTTGAACGCCTCGAAGGAGTAGGCAAATCATCCCATTTTGAACCATTTCTTGCTCTATGTTAGGGGAGTAGGAGGTTACTCGGATCAATTCGACTCTAGTAGTGAGTCATCTTATAAGTTCCTCGATTATATCCCTCTAAACGAGAAAGAACGAACACACCCGCCTTAGTGGCACCCAAGAGTCTAATGACGGAATTCCTCGTTCAAGAACTACGATTAGGGCTTTGATCCATGAGTAGAGTCAAGTCCTACGACTATTGGTACGTAGCGCAGTGTAAGCGTATCCAAGCCCGTTGTATATATGTGAATATATCGGTTTTTAGGCATTTGCCTCGATTTGCGTGCAAGCATGTTGTGTGACAATGTGAACTTATGTGTTTTCATTTGTAGGCATAATGTAACCAAATTCGAAGCTTTCAAAGGGATTTGACGTATTAGTAAAGAGCCCGTACTCAGTACGGAGGAGGAGACAGGTCCGAGTAATGTCCGCACCTTCTAACCTAGTCCCCGATCCCAAATCTTTGCATTCGCAGACCAGTCAGAAAAACTTTCGTGCCTTATCGCAATGGAGTCAACTTTGGGTTTCTTAAATGATTTTATTTTAAATCTGTTATAAAACCCTTTTCCTTTTGGAACCCGTCCTTGTTTGGGTCATAACAAGGTGGCGACTTCGAACCTTTATTTATATTTCATTTTAACAAGGTGGAGACCTTGAACCTTACGATGATTCATTGACAATTGACCACCTCAATCGGTCGATTTCCGTGGGATACGCCCCTTGGCGCATAACGCAACGATTCCCGGGTCTAATCTTTAAAACCCGAGAATCAGGCACCACAAGTTATTTTCAAATACTTCAAGATATTGTTGGCCGCAATCCAATGCGCCTCACCTGGGTTGGTCTGAAATCTACTCGTCATACTCAAAGCATACGAGATGTCTAGACGAGTACAAGTCATGGCGTACATGATAGATCCTATGGTTTATGCATACGGAACTCTACTCATGCGTTCTTGCTCAGCATGTGTCTTAGGACCCTACGTCTTGCGAAGAACTGTGCCACGACTCATAGGTAGTAAACCTCTCTTGGCATCTTGCATATTAAATCAAGATACAATCTGATTAATATTCATACTCTTGCTAAGTCCAATTAGCCTTTTGGATCTATCCCGACAAATTTTGACGCCCAAAATGTACTCTGCCTGTCCAAGGTCTTCCATCTGGAAACACTTCCCAAACCAAGCTTGATAATAACCCTTTGTTTCCTTTGGATAACCCACAAAGAAAACTTTGTCTGATTTGGGTGCAAGCTATCCCCGAGCAACCTCTTTACATAAGCTTCACACCCCCAAACCTTGAGAAAAGACAACTGGGAACCATTCCCGTCCACAGTTCATGTGGTGTCTTTTCAACGGCTTTTGACGGAGTCTTGTTCAGTGTGAAAGCTGACCGTCTCGAGAGCATATCCCTAGAAAGAAATAGGATGATTGGCATGACCCATCATTGATCTAACCATATCCAATAAGGTTCGATTCCTCCGTTCAGACACACTGTTCTACTGCGGTGTTCCGGGCGGAGTTAGTTGTGAAACTATTCCACAACCCTTTAGATGTTCATTGAACTCTAGGCTCGTATATTCGCCTCCTCGATCCGATCTAAGAGCTTTTATCTTCTTGCCCAACTGATTTTCTACTTCATTTTGAAACTCTTTGAATTTATCAAAAGATTTAGATTTATGTTTCATTAAATATAGCCATATCTACTCAAATCATCAGTATATGTAATGAAGTAATTAAACCCACCTCTTGAATCCGAACTCATTGGTCCTCACACATCCGAATGTATGATACCCAATAGCTCACTGCCTCACTCTCCCTTTCCCAGAAAGGGTGACTTTGTCATTTTGCCAAGTAAACATGACTCGCAAGTATCAAATGACTCCAAGTCAAAAGAGTTCAGAATCCCTTATCTAAGAACTTTCTGAATAAGTTTGATATTTATATGGCCTAATCGACAATGCCATAGATATGTGGGGTTAGAATCATTAGTTCTAGCCTTTATTTTTGTTATTGATGGTGAGTATATGTTTGTCAAAAGTTAGCAAATAAAGCCCATTATGCTAACGGGCGCTAAAATAAAATACATCATCTTTTGAAACCGTATACGAACCATTCTTAATACGCATATCAAAACCTTCCATATCCAATACAGAAGGAGAAATGATGTTTTTGTTTACACTAGGAATATAATAACAATTATTAAGTTCTAGTTCAAGGCCCGAGGGCAATGACAAAATATAAGTTCCTACAGTCACAACAGCCACCCTGGCCCCATTTGCGACTCGTAGGTTCACCTCATCTCTAGCTACCTTCCGAGTTTGTTTTAGTCCCTTCACATTTGAACAAATGTGAGTACCACAACCGGTATCCAATATCTAATCACAAGTAGTTGTAGCTAGATTGATTTCAATAACGAAAACATTTGCAGTCATGGAACCATTCCATACTTCAGGTCTTCCTTTAGCTTTGGGCAGTTTCTCTTACAATGGCCCTTTTTGTTGGCAATGGAAGCACTAATTATCCGCAGCTAAGGGCGACTTCTTGGCGGCCAATCCTTGCTTAGGCTTAGGCTTAGGCTTGGTAGCACCACCCTTTCCTTTCAACAGTTTGCCCTTTGAAGTGACCCCTTTCTTTCCCCTCCAGACATTAAGCATTTGCTTTTCGGGAAGTCTTAGAATAGGCGTCTCCGAGACGCATTCCTTCTTATCATGCCTGAGAACCATTCTCAGGTTGCGATGACTATTCAGGTAATTGTTTGGTCCAACCAAACGTTCCTAGGCGCTAAAGCATGGGTGTTTTGTACCCATTGAGTTGTTCAGTATCGACTTCAAGTTAAAACTTGACTTATTTTCATTGGCCATTGCTACTAAATAGGAATAATATGGAAAATTTTAGTACATTTATCAATAAATAACGTAATCAATTTTCAAAATAGAAAAGTTATTTGATATTTTATTCATCCTCTAAGGTGCCCCTATGAATAAAATAATTCCAAGATCCTCATTTTACTCTAATGTGACCAAGCTTTGGCTTGTCAACCACACTAGTCAAAATAGGTAAGCAATCCTTGCTAATTATGTCCAACATTACTCTCGGTTGATGGGCATATCTAATATGGCTATCCCTTTGCCCCGATATGTAAGGACTACTTACTCATATCCTTGAGGGAACCAAATGGTCTTGTAAATCTCTTCTTAGGCTTACCCGCATTAACTCAAGATTAAAATAATGTCACGCTTTGGCGATGCCCATTATGAATGATCGAAAGTGTAATGGGTGAACCTTATTTGGGAGGGCATAAACTCAGTATTTCTTTGGGACGAGATCTAATAAATTGTTTTAATATATGTGAACTAATAGTTATATTAAAATAATAAAATAAATCAGACATGCAATAATTAAAGCAATAAATCTAATTTAAGCAATAATTAAAGCAATAAATAAATGATCCTAGTATGGCCCTAAATTAAAATAAAGATCTAATCTTCAAATCTCCCACTTGAATCGCGATCTCCTCCAAGGCTCCGCTCTTCAAGCTTTACCTTTTGTAACTGTACTTAGAAATTTAAACTTAAAGCTAATACAATAAAGTAAATTACATAAATACGACGGTTTTACATCCCATATTTAGGTTACAAAGTTACAAACGGTGCGCAGACCGTATTTTGGGTCATACTAGATTATACATTCATTCACCCATAAGATGGGTGACCCATAAACATAAAATATATTTTAAGCAATAAATCTAATTTAAGCAATAATTAAAGCAATAAATAAATGCTCCTAGTATGGCCCTAAATTAAGATAAAGATCTAATCTTCAAATCTCCCACTTGAATCGCGATCTCCTCCAAGGCTCCGCTCTTCAAGCTTTACCTTTTGTAACTGTACTTAGAAATTTAAACTTAAAGCTAATACAATAAAGTAAATTACATAAATACGACGGTTTTACATCCCGTATTTAGGTTACAAAGTTACAAACGGTGCGCAGACCGTATTTTGGGTCATACTAGATCATACATTCATTCACCCATAAGATGGGTGACCCATAAACATAAAATATATCCAAAAGTCATATAATAAACAAGTAGATCAATAATCTAATCATTGAAATAATTTAAATTATATGCTATTGGGTAAAATATATTGCATATTATCATAAAAATAATCTATTTAAGCCAAAGTTCCAAACTTTAGACTATACCATGCTAGTAATAAATAAAAACATCTCCGAACATAAAAGCACTTAAAGATCTTATAATAGTACTTAATAACGGTAATCAAGAATTGCAGTTAAATTAATACAGACCACTTCAACTAGAAGTTACTGAATCAAAAAGTTTTAATCCGACAAAACTCACTTGAGATCTAATGCACGACTTTAACATGTTCAAATTACATATCATCATGCTTTAAGTCAATTACGAAGTGCCCAGCACTTGAACCACCACGGTAGTACAGAGACGCTTATAAAATTAAATAATCATTAACGCAACATAATCACATCAATCACAAGCTATTCAGCTAATGTCCAGAACATGACATGCTTTTACCCCAGTCATGAACTCATGATATTTGATATACAACCGCACAAATAATAACTAAAATCCAATTTGTGATGATAGGCCCCACGTAATGATTACTTGATATTCATCTCTAAATTGTCACGAAGGTAAAGTGTTAAAAGTCCAACTTATAATACAACTAATCAATGTAAGTCAATATTCAGCAAAAAAAAAATCAATGTAAGACAATAAGACCCACAGTCAAAAAGGAGAGATCCACATAAAACGCATATCTATGGCAACTACTGCATCTACTGCACATTCGCCCAAACACTCTTGATGCTAAAAATTAAAGCACCTGTCACACGCAAGTGGCAACACGAGATCGAAGTAGGGAATTATTCATGATTCACTCTCGCAAATTAAACTCACAAACAAATTGAAAAAATTGCGAGAATAAAAGTCATCAATCGCCATAAAATAATTTAACGATCAAAACTACAAATAAAAGTCTGATCTAATCAACAATATTCGTGTAATAAGAAATAATATACTGCAATCTAATTAATCCATTAATTAGGCTCTGATATCACTATTGGATCTAGGTCTAAGTAGCCTCGCAGGAACCTCAGGAGCAGCAGGCAAAGGCTCCTCCTCAACCTCGACAGCAGGTGCCACGGCCTCCTCGGCGAAGTAGTCCCTCTCGAACGCTAACGGTCGATCTAAATCGACGCCAGCCTCCTCTTTGGTCATCTGGTCGTCCACCTGAAGTAATGGATCGTACCCTCCAGAGTTCTCCACGTATACATCATAGGGGTCTCTAAACATATCTAGGTACTCTCGGTCCCATGCGTACGCCTTTGTCATTAAGGACTCCAGTGTCTCCAGATAGGGGTATTCTCTATCATTTCGCATCTCCCAGTACATTCGCCACTCTTTATGAAACTGGAACCACTTGACCGTCGTATAAGCGAAGCTATTGATGAAGTGGAAAGCCTTCATCTTTTTCGAGCGTGTTGTATTGCTCGAGCGAATACGTACGATGTCAAAATACTCCTCTAGGTGGCCTCCCTCATATCGGAGCTGCCTCGGTTCCATAGGGGTCACGGGTCGTTCAAGCTTCGCCATCTGCAAGTGAGAAACAACACGTTAGTACTTCACTCGAGTACTTCAAATAATACCAAAACAAGTAAAAGAAGCAATTAAACTCATTTCGGCTTGCAAAGCTTTTATTCACATAACTTAAGTCTATTTAAGTTTTCAACTATGAGTACATCTTAATGATATACTTTTCTATCAAAACGTAACTTAGGGACATTAACATACGCTTTGATACCAACTTGTAACACCCCGAGTTTCCGTCTAATTTAAAACAATTTAAAATCATGAGTCGCGGCGGAAAAACCATAGAAAGTCGAAGCGAATGTTAGAAAGAAAACAAATGTTAGAAAGAAAACAAACCATTCCGTCTAATTTAATGTTCAAATTAAATACAATGTTAGAAAGAAAACAAATGTTATATATCCCCAAACATATATACTAGTTAATTAAATAATAACTATCCTTTCCAACTAGACTTAAAACAAATGATCCAAATGAAAATAGAACATAATAAATTATTAATTCTCATGCAAGAGAATTAATCTCATTACAAATATAAAATCCTAATAGTAAAAGAAGTTTCAAACTAAACAATAAAATAAATTGTTCTTAGAAGATATACTATCTTCTTAAGTTGCCTTCTCTCAAGCTCTACTCCTCGAGTTACAGTCCTGACAATCTACTATCCCCTTATAGAAAAATTCCATATAGGTTCATCATAGGCCCACCATTGAAGAGAAATGGACAACAAACACAAGTAAAAAGAAAAACAACCAATCAGCTACGCTAAGTAATTCATAACCACAGAATCCATTTCAATCTCCAAATTAAGCCCATATGCTTAATCCAATGAAAATAGTAATCATACTTTAAGAAAAATAAAGACAACATGCTTTAAACTTAAAGACACAATAATCACCAAATAATAAATCTCATTATTTATTATTATCCATTACCCAAGTTCATTTAAAGAGAAGAGAATCGCATGAATTGCCAAACCAAGCGCAGTCGATTCAATAGGGTCTTAGTCTCGTGCACAATGGCAAAAGAGGGATCAACCGTCCCGGAGTATAGATGACTCCCGAAGTACTTCTAGATGTTCCTAAGTATGCATACCCTCTGTCAACCCTTAGGTTTACAAGAAGAACAGTTTCATCCACAAAACTTCACTTGCCCAATTGCTCTTTGTATGGATACAAGCTTAAACTAAATACGTTGGGGCTATAACCAATGAACTCACTCAATGTACCAATCGACATTCCCATTCGCTCCCTTTGGTGTATCCATTACAAAAGAAATCTTAGCTCTCAATTCATTTAATATGGTGATCACATAACAAGTAATGCACATAATATTGGCACTCAAGTAACACCTTATGGTTACAAATCTCCTATGATAACTTTTACATGAATTGCGTCTAGACCTCAAGTCAAAACCACCTAGTTCAATAGTCAATATTCATATCAACTTATTGAAGTAGCATGCTTCTAACATGTTCACATGGTTACTAACATGATACCAAAAATAGCAATTTCAAGCTATATTCCGATTGAACAATTATTAACATAATTTTCGTTCAATAACCAATTATAAAACATGCACCTCCTCACATGAATATTAACAAGTAGACAAGACTATACAAAGTGAATTTCCAACATGATACATGCAATCAGTAACTTAGAATTCTATACTAATTATCACAAGGAAATAAACATTAATTATTCCTTTTCAAAATACTCACAAGTTCAAATATGAATTCACGTTCTCAATCCGATACTAGACAAATGAATACAAATCCCAATAGATATGAATTATGACAAAGAGATTACATAATTCATCTAGACATGAATTACCTTTGGCAATAAGACAATCACGACAACAAACACGTAAGCTCCTTAGGTTCAAGCGCGGTCAACGAGCCCTAACAAGTCCACAATATATCAATAGTCAATACATTGACTTATAAACCACTTTATTAAACTTTAAAGATGATTTAGTACCCTTAATTAAATTAATTAAGTTGCTGGAATTTTAGTTACTCATGCATGCTCAAGGTTTCCAAAAATAATTTACATAAACCAAATTAGGAAACTTTCCAAAACCCTAAAAACATATCAACAAGTCAAAACAAGTCAACACAAAACACTACCAACATCAACCACCACCGCATCACCGCTGAGCACCGCCAACCACCGCCTTGCCGTGTTGCACCACCCCAGATTGGGCCCTGCCGTGTTGCACCAACCACCGCCAACCACCCCAGATTGGGCCCTGCCGTGTTGCACCACCCGAAATCTCTTTTTTTTTTTGTTAATCCAATTTAACAAACCCAAATATAATTAAATACACAATTAATAAATTTACAGGTTTAAAATAAATTACAAGATCTAGCCCTTTTACATTCAAACTTTGATTCAATTTCAATAAAACAACAAACAAAACCCTAATCATGATCCTATCATGCAAAAACAATAGAATCTAGCAAACCCTAGGCAAAACTAAGTTAGGGTTTACTCATACAAAACTAGGGTTCAAAAACTCATACTTGAATCAATCTAAAAGCTTTTAATAATAAAAGAAAACAGATTTAAAACAATTACTTGAAAATCAAGGATTAAAACTGAGCAAAGATTAATTGTGAGAGAGTGATGAACTTCTCTTCTTTTGCTCCTGGTGTCGTGCGTGAGTTTGAGAGAGTGAGAGATGAGTGGATTTCGTTTTTTGTTTTTTGTTTTGTCTAGGTTAAGTTGATGGGTGAGGAAGTTGAGTCCAATTAGGAAACAAAATCCCTAATTCTACTCCTTCCTTTTCTCCGTCAACTTCCAAACTAATAACCATTCAAATCCTCTCAAAATCCACCTTTTTAGGAAATAATTTTTCACAAAATAAAAACTGATTTTGCTCCATATTTTTGGCTCTTGACCGAAAATAATGGCCCTAATTTGTCCTTAATTATTTTCGGCCAATCCGAAAATAATCAAGCCCAATTTCTTTCTTTTATTTTGGCCCAATTAATTTAATTGGATCCAAAACAACCCATACATTAATTAAGCATTTTAAATCATGTGCCCAATTAAAATTTTAAATCCAAAATTGCATTTTATTTTTAAGTAATTATTATTCTAAAATGAATAATAATACGGGGTATTACAGTTTCTGACGATGGTGAAGTTGGTGGTGGTTCTGGCGGTTGAGAACGGAAGTTCTTACTATCGGTCTCACTGTGACTGGTTCCTAAGCAGGGTTTGAAGACGTAGCAATGGAGAACGTCTATCATTAACTTTTATTTATTTTGTCTTTTGCATATTGTAATGGTGTTTTATTTTGTTACGTTCCTGTATTGAGTCTTTGTACTCATGGGCATTCATGACCGACTTCTTTGCTATTTCAATAAAAAAAAAAGGGTTATTGGACAAAAGTTGGAATGACTACCTATTATTTTTACTAGAATATGACCAATGTCTCAAATTTACTTGAATTTTTGAGACGCCGTTTACAATACCATCCATGGTTCTTCTTATGTATTATAATTAGAATCTGATGTTAATATTTTCTTTTTAACTCACCTTATAAGGTATAGTTGTTACTATAATATGACTAACTCTCTTAAAATTATATGAATATGATACAGTTGTTCCTATGATATGAACTCATATATTATTAATTAAATAGTGCTTCAAATTCATATCACCTTGTAGGTATATAGGGTATAGGGTTTAGTATCTAGGATGTTGAAACAGTCTAAATGGAACACCGATATGAGAGGGTTTTTTAAAATTCAATAGTTATTGTCTGATAGTACTACACCTTATATGTATCATGTATGCGTACAATAATTGATACAACTCTAGTTACGATTTGACCCATCTTAATATGTGATATGATGTACATTCAAACCACATATACATTATACTCACACTTGATAGTCAATGTGAGTCATTACTTATTAGACTTTTAATTTGATGATTATTTGGTTTTATATAACATAATTATATTATCTTTATTTTATTCTTCAAAAAGGTAATATTAATGTAAATACGTACGATTGTCTTACTGTCCACCATTTTCACTAGGGTCAAAACTTTCACTACTTTTTGGCTTCATAATTTAATGGACAAAAGCAAAATGACTCGTGAAACTGTCAACAATTCTTATTTATTGTGATGTGTTGATGGTCGTCGCACTTCGGATCTTGGTTGCGTAGAACCGATCCCATCTCTTACCATGCCTAGGCGGGAACTTATTTGTAGGCAATGGGGGTAATGTTAACGTCGATATTGTTGATGTATGTACATATGATTGTCTTACATTTGAAATGTCACTACAAAAAAATATTGCAACTTTTTCACAATATCAAATTTTATCAGAGGTATTCTTTTATAGTTTATAACCTAATGTTTTTATGTCTTATTTGAAGATGGATATCCATGTATTTTTTAAAAATAGAAATAAGAAAAATGGTATCTAAAATTATGAAACATAGTGAAAGTGTTAAACCATTTTATCATAACTTGATACTGTAGTTCCAAAACTTTTGTGATTTTCTACTAACAATCAGTATTATTATGTATTTATGTTATTTCATATCAGTAATTCATACAAAATGCTGCAATATTTTTAGGAATCTCTGGGAACAACCAGGATTGCCAGCCAACTTTTAACATTTATGATTTGTCATGCGTCAATTTCTCCACGGTTATGTCCTCAGCATTATGTATACTACCCGATTCCACGCTATAATTGACTCCTTATATGATCTGGAAAGAGAAAAAAATAGTGGTTAGCAATTCATTTCCATATCATTTGCTCATATCAATTATCTCTCTATTGAAAACATTAACTCTACAAGTTGAATTTCACTCTACAATATAAAACATCCATGGACTGTTGTTAACTTGTTACTACAATATGAAACATTCATGGACTGTTGTTACTACGTATTTAAACGTTTTTTTTAATATTTATTTACTACTGTTCATCTTCTTCCTCACAAGTCGCAACAATGTCGTGAAATTCTGGTTAACGCTACAGAAATTATGAAATTTCTTGAGATGCTAAAAATGAAAATATAAACTTACTCTAATTAGATTTTCCTCCTCAAACAAATTATCAATATAGTCTCGCATCTTGAACTTGAAGCCTCAGCTAACAATGTCACCAACGTAATCGAGTTTTCACTCTCATTGGCTCAAGAGTTTCTCGCCAGGGGTAGGTGACTTGCCGCTAAGGCCAAAACCCATTAATTTTCGTCGGCAATTGCTCGTTCATATCAAAAGGGGAAAATCGTAGAACCTACATTTCGCCGGAAAATTATTATTTTCACCGGAAAATTAGTTATCGCCGGAAATCACTAATAAAACCTCACTAATTTTAAATTGCAGTCCCTAAATTGTTAATGAAGTTGAAAATGTCTTAATTACATAAAAATTTACTTTTGGGGATTTTTAGGAGGGAAGAGCTCTCTTACTTTCCCCCATTTTGTCAAATATATTCCCTCCCGTTCTCAATTTCATTTGCCGCATGTCAAATTTATAGCGGTAAAAAAATTGGGTATACCAATTAGGGTCCAAATCTAATAGTTTCGGGAGCAGATAGATTAATATATTTACCTAGGTGTAGCCAAGATTTTATGTATTGGAAAACCACGTTCGGACGGCTTATTTATCTGAACATGTTGAGAAATAAAAAGTTATTAGAACAATATTTTGTTTTTGCAGCATATAGAAACAAGATCACATATATCGCTGACACACGGGTCTAAAATAGTATTTTAATTTATAGTAATTCAGCTACTCACTACGTACAAACAAACAAAATACATAAACATTCTTATAACATGTTTTTAGATTAAAACATACAGTTATAACTTAAGCAACATACAAAGGTAAATATTCGAATTAAGATGATGAGGTGGTAGAGATGACTAAGGAGAGAGACATGGGGAAGGGGGTGTATTCATTTGGAATATTGAAGAAAATCAAGATGATGAGATTTAATAAAGGTTAAATTTATTTATGTTAAATGGACTTAATTTGCTTAATTAGGGAACTGATATGATCTTAAGTGAAGGGTAAATGGTAAATTAAAAGCAAAAAAATTACTAGAAAAGGAACTGCGAACGTAAGAGAGGGACGGACCAAATTGGACACTGTGAACGTAAGAGTGGGACGGAGGGAGTACTATCTTGTGGGTATACCAATCAGGGTCCAAATTTAGCTAATAACTTTGGGAGCAGGTAGATAGGTTTATTTACCTAGGTGTAGCCAAGATTTTATGTATTGGAAAATGAAATTGAAACGCTCGGACGACTCGTTTATTATCTGAACATTTTGACAAATAAAAAGTTACTAGAAAAATATTTTGTTTTTGCAGCGTATAGAAACAAAATCACGTGTAACACACGGGTCTAAACTAGTATTTTAATTTATATTGATTCAGCTACTCACCAGTCACCACGTACCAACAAACAAAATTCATAAACGACATCGCTATTACATTTTTTCAGATTAAAGCATACAGTTTTAACTTAAGCAACATACAAAGGTAAATATTCGAATTAAAAGGAAAAAAACAAGAACAAATTGATAGATAGTTTACCGAGAAAATACAGAGTTCCACACTATCATGTGGAATAAGCTCATCAAAGTTGGTCTTGGATATGCATTGTATCATCTTCGTATTCTACAAGCACTTGCGCAACTGATTCCATTGATGGTCTCTTATTTCTATCTTCCTCTACGCATGAAAGTCCTACCTCAATCATTACAGCAACTTGTTTTATGCTAAAATATCCTTCCAATCTTGAATCAACCAAGTCTTTAACCCATGAGTCTTCTCCATTATTCCATAATTTCCTCTTTGCCAACCTAGTATACCTTACAAGTTCTGATGCTCCATCTTCACTGAGACGTTCATCTACAACCCGATTTGACAATCGAATTCCCTTTACGAGCTCTAGGATGACAACACCGTAGCTATAGACATCGACCTTTGCAGTAATAGGAAGGTTCATTGCCCACTCGGGAGCCATATAACCTTTTGTGCCACGAATTTGTGTCAATTCTAATGTTCCGTGACTTCCTCTTTGACATAACTTTGCTAGACCAAAATCTGAAATTTTGGGTTCGAAATCCTTGTTGAGGAGTATATTGTCCGGCTTTACATCACAGTGGATAACCCATTCTAGACACTCATGGTGAAGGTAAGCCAATCCTTTAGCTGTGCCTATCGCGATTTTGAACCTCTCTTTCCATCCAAGATGGGTGTTTGACGAGAACAAATGTTTGTCCAAAGATCCCTTCTCAATAAACTCATACACCAAGAGTCTATGTTTCCCTTCTGAACAAAAACCCCACATCCTTGCTAGATTCATATGGTTGATCGTACCTATTGTACTCACTTCGGCCCAAAATTCTTCATCCCCTTGAAATACATTTCCTAATTTTTTCACAGCCACCATCCTCTGGTCCGCCAAAAAGCCTTTGTAGACAGCTCCAAAGCCGCCTATTCCTAGGACATCTTTAAATTTGCTAGTTGCCGTCTTGAGCTCATTATAGCTGAAGCACCTAAACTGACTCGAAATGGCCCGATACCCAGCTTCCATAGTTGATGACATATCATGTTTCCCGAAAAGGATCAACCATCCAGCAACTAATACAATGACCTCAACTACAAAGATGACTGAAGCAAAGGAGTACATATAAACCCACTTCGACCTCAAGCTTATTTTATCTTTTCCATCACCACAATTAAGATGAGACAATCTAAACATTCTTGATGCTGGAGTTTGCAGATTTTTCGGAACTCTTAGATATATGTTACCTTTGAAATCGTTAGACCGAAATCCATTGAAAAGGGATTCTTTTATAAAGCACATTCCTTCCCCGGTGATTCTATAGCTAAATGCTTGACAATTGGGATCCTCCAAGCAGAGTTTCTTACAATTCTCAAAAGAAACTTTAGATTGAGTTTCGATGGGGTTGAAATCAAAACCAAAGTAATCAACATGGGGCATCTTTATAAATCGATTCGTGTCATTGTGACTTCTATGGAACTTAGGCTTGCAACCTTTGCTCCAATCGGCTGGATCAGTAGGCTCGTAGTAAGGAGGGCAAGAGCAACTCACCTCCGGTGTATAATCACAAATCCCATTCCTACCACAAAGACCATGGACATCACATTGTTGCGCAATAGCTTGCCATGTTATAACCCACAACCTAGATGACTCATTGAGGCTATAGAGCCTCAAATTTCCATCATAGTCCATTGTTAACCGCCTTTTGATTCGAAAACCCCGCCCCATATCAGAAGCATTGAATAGTAGCCGATCAGTAGAAACAAAAGCACCCATTTCATCAAACATTGCAGTTCTGCTACTATTGTAAACTGACCTCCCAAACTGATACATATTATAGTTGTTACCTTTTGCAGGCCAATAGAGACTCACAATGTCAGGACCATTATAGATTATTTTTAACACATTATCACTATCAAAGAAGAAAGTATAATACCCTGAATCAAACATGTGACCATTAATCCTCGATACGAGTCTCATATTCTTAATAAAGAGCTGACTAGGAAGTAATGTATCAGTAGGAAAATCAAAGCTTTGCCAAAGAGATTTACCGTTCATGTCTTTTAGCACAAGGTTACCCGAGTTGAGCAACTCAGCTCGATCCACATTCGTTGAGTTTTTGTTGGTTTGCCAAGCTATTGAGCCATCAAAATTAGTCAAGACAAAGCCCCCATATTCACGTAGAGTGATCCTTGAACGATGTCCATTAACAGGCATGTCTCGATTAGCCATCCAAACAACGGTTTTTTCCTTAGAGTTAGTATACCATATCGCGAACCAATAAGCATTAGCTTTGTTCCCAACATTATAGAAACCACAAGTGAAGGTTTTATCAGAGGAAGTGAGGAAGGCTGAAACAGAAGTGTCTTCAACAGACAAGGAATGACCTCGTTCGAGATAATTCCTCGGCGTCGTTGATGAAGTTGTTAATGGTATTAGAGAAGAGACATGTAGGAGAAGGAAGATGATGATGAAAATAGCTTGGAATTTCATGGTGGTAGTTTGGGTCAAAAGGTTTAAGTTGCATGGTCCAATTGTATGTACATTGTCTTCTTTATATAAGGAAATATAATCAAAGGTCCATTTGCCCCGTCAATGAGGTCATAATTGAAAATATCAGTTCCGTGGACTATGGGAATTGGGACATTGACCTACCATGATCGTGGAATATCACACAAGAATTATTGGACAGTCAATTGTTGGCCGTGGAACATTCTCAGCCACGCACCATCTCGTCTCTACTACGATATTATCTTCATTTTCGGGACACAAATATGTGACCATAGCCGATCTTCATCTGACTATATATTGCTGTGTTTATTTGCACATATTGAATCTTATCGAATCAGTAAAAATCAGTGACAAGACCTTATTTAATCAGTAAGAATTAGTGGTAGTACCTTACCAAAATAATGAAAATCTGTGGCGGGTTCTTACTAATTAGTGAAAATGACAAATCCCTTCTCACATAATAAGTGGCAGGACATGACCAAATCAGTGAGAATTGAGGGTGCCTTTGTTAAAGCTGAACTTTTCAGAACACTGAATTTAACATCACTAAAATGAAAATCTGAAATACTACTGAACTGAATTGGACACAACTAAACTGAATTAAATACAACTTGATATGTGAGATAAAAAGTATTTTTCTGAATCTCAGCACCGCTGAACTGAACTGAACGCCATTTAACTGAATTTGAAATCACTGAACTGAACTGAATAGACACGCACCCTCAGTGGCAGTACGTACCTTACCCAATCAATGAGAATCAGTGGCAGGACCCTACCCAATTAGTGAGAATCAATGGAAATAAGTGGAAAAGAACGCATTAAATCCAAAGTTTTCTTATTTTTAAAATCAAATAAATGTAAATTTTAATAATAAAAACACCAATAAAAATATTACACTAATAAATATTAGTTTTCAAAAATACCGCAAACAAAAATCAAATACTACAATCAAAATACTTAACATTGTAAATCAAAATTTAATTTAAATAACGTATACAATAAAATTATTTTAAAAATATTAAAATTACAAATCGACAATTTTAAATTACTAACCTTACTAGAAAATCATCATTCTTTATTTCAAACAAAGAAAAAAAGTCATTAAATTTTTTTACACTGGGTACCCAACCGGTTCCAGTTCCCAAAAGTTAGGAATTGGAATTGGAATTGGTTGGTACCGGTCAAAATGTTTGATCCTTTAAATCCAACCTTATACTGTTATTGGACTCTCATTCCATTGATGATCTTTTAATCGATGCACACCAACTGTTTGATGAAATACCAGTTTTGTTTGTTAGTGTGTATAATCTGCTTGATTGTGTACAAACGATTATTACAGCCAAGACAATCCTATGGTGAATTATGGATTATGAGAGAGAGAGAGAGAGAGAAAATGAGTTGTTTTCTTTAATGGGGTTTTTTCTTTTTGGTTTTTTTCTTTTTTGTTTTTGAACCCTGTTTTCTGTAAATAATGCTAGTTAGTGTTTCTGTTGTTAAATTGTTTGTTTGTGATGTGCTATTTTGGGCATTTTGGACAGGTTTAACCTTGTTCCTGGCAAAGGAGGGCATGGAGCTACTGTTAGTGGTGACTGGTGAGTCATTCATTGCTCTGTATAACCTTGTATCTCTTGAGCATTTTGCATGTGAATAGAACTTGATATCATGTTTAGTGGCTTGTAATTTAACAAGTATGATTAGCCAAATCTGAACAATATCAATCTGAAGTATGTCTAGAATTACAAAACTTTGTGTTTCTGGATTGAATTTGTGTTTCTGGATTCTTGGTTTCTTTAGTAAAATGTTTGTATAGTTTTAATTGTTTTTAGAGTTTATTATATTTACTCATAATGTGAATGTCCATATGCATTTTTGGGCCTAGTTAAGTAATTATTTAGAATTAAACTAATGTTTTTCGGAAACATAAAAAATGACCTCATGTTTGAAAAGGCCCAAATAAGGACCTCTCTCATATTTTACCAAGTTAAAAAGGCCAGAAGTTATTTTTTTGAAAAATAAACCATAAAAAAAATACATCTTTAGACAATCCACCCCATTTTATTGTAACTTTGAATCATTCATGTTCATTCATCCAAGGAAAAAAGAACTCAAGTTATTTATTGAACTAGATACAATTGAAATTAGCCAAACTCTGTTTATTTTAATGCAGGCCTTCAAAAAGAAAACTTATGACAGTATACCAAAATTCAAATGTCTCACGAATCAAGTCACCCTATTTGATAGAAATTACATCGTCCTAAGTATCCTACTCTCTCCGGTCAATGGAAATCTGTACACTTGAGACACGAAGATTAAAGAAAAAATATTTGGGCACAATTGTTCCAAGCACGCCTTTAAAAGAGCACATGAGAAAGTGTGATTAAGGGAACATGAGCACATAAGGTGAGAATTAAAGAGGGGCAAAATAGAAAATGAACCTCAAAAGCAATCCCATTTAAAGAAGTCTACATTTCCATGGAACGAAGGAAATGAAGAAATTTATAAAAGCAATGCAAATGAGAGCTTGTCTTAGACGTGCATTGTATAATCTTGACATTCTGCAAGAACTTGGGAAACGGATTCCATTGATGGCCTCTTATTTCTATCTTCATCTACACATGAGAGTCCTACCTCAATCATTGCAGCAGCTTGGTTCATATGGTGATTTGCACTACGTCAATACAAAGTGACTCTTAGAATAAATACTAGACTCAATTTGGACCATTTTGGACTTTGGAATTACTCGATTTGGACTTCTAATGTATTTTTAACGAATTAAACAAAACCGAGCAATAATCTGCCAAGAAAGAAATGTTTCTGTCAACATTGTCATCATGAACGAAGTGCTGGACTTTTGTTTAATTTCGTTAATTATCTTAACGTCCACGATAATTCTGGATAATTTGTGTACATAATCACAAACCAACTTAGTTTAATGTGTGTAAATATTGGACACTAAATCCTTGTAACTAATTCCAGTTAAATCAAAAACCGCAAGTCCAAATTTTCATTCCAGAAGCTTGTAATTTGACGATAATATTCTAGTCATGAACTGTATCAACTCGATATTTTTACAGGTTAGGCTTTGGAATCACTCCATTTGCTTACTCTATGACTTAATTATGATTTTTTGAAGTTCTGTCCAGACTTGCACAAAAACGATTCTCCTTCCTCATTCGAGGATTTTTGTTAAATTACCAAATAAAATGATAAAAATATTAAATTCTCCAGTCTATCTCTATAATGAGTATAGTTTATTTTAAAATTAATTTCGTGAATAAAAAAAAGCTTTTGGACTATTCCCTTGTCCAAATTCGTGAAAGTGCGCTGTAAATAATCAATTTTTAGATTAATTCATTGAAAATAATTATTTCAACATTGGTTTTCTGATCTTTCGAAGAGGAGACCCAATCCCGAGCCCTGGAGCAACGATGGATATCAAGACCGAGTGATATTTTCTTTTTGTAGGACTTGTACATATTTGTATCATTTTGATTTATATATTTGCCAATGATGTAATTCGTCTCCCCAAGGCCATTATAATTCGTTGTTTGACTTAACCATGAGTGTTTGCATACTTATACAATTATTGTTGATAAAGACCGGTATATTCACTTATGTACAAAACCGGCCCAAAATACAATTCGAGGTTTGAATCCCACGGTCGAAAACCGCTTTCCCAGGTGGAATACCCATGATCGAATATAAACGAATAACTGATCGCCCCCTCTTACTTGTCTTTGGGCCATCTCGGGAAATTCTATCTAAGACTCTTTCGAACCACTATTCACCAAACCCATAACCAAACTCTACTTAAATCATCCATTTATCCAACCCCAGTGAACGTTATTCCCCAGTAAAGAACGGATATTTTCGAGAAGTCTAATACTTATACTCAAAGCTAAGAATTGGGTTGATCCCCGTATATCACCAGATGTTGTTCGGTTGAACGCCTCGAAGGAGTAGGCAAATCATCCCATTTTGAACCATTTCTTGCTCCATGTTAGGGGACTAGGAGGTTACTCGGATCAATTCGACTCTAGTAGTGAGTCATCTTATAAGTTCCTCGATTATATCCCTCTAAACGAGAAAGAACGAACACACCCGCCTTAGTGGCACCCAAGAGTCTAATGACGGAAGTCCTCGTTCAAGAACTACGATTAGGCTTTGATCCATGAGTAGAGTCAAGTCCTACGACGTTTGGTACGTAGCGCAGTGTAAGCGTATCCAAGCCCGTTGTATATATGTGAATATATCGGTTTTTAGGCATTTGCCTCGATTTGCGTGCAAGCATGTTGTGTGACAATGTGAACTTATGTGTTTTCATTTGTAGGCATAATGTAACCAAATTCGAAGCTTTCAAAGGGATTTAACGTATTAGTAAAGACCCCGTACTCAGTACGGAGGAGGAGACGGGTCCGAGTAATGTCCGCACCTTCTAACCTAGACCCCGATCCCAAATCTTTGCATTCGCAGACCAGTCAGAAAAACTTTCGTGCCTTATCGCAATGGAGTCAACTTTGGGTTTCTTAAATGATTTTCTTTTAAATCTGTTATAAAACCCTTTTCCTTTTGGAACCCGTCCTTGTTTGGGTCATAACAAGGTGGCGACTTCGAACCTTTATTTATATTTCATTTTAACAAGGTGGCGACCTCGAACCTTACGATAATTCATTGACAATTGACCACCTCAATCGGTCGATTTCCGTGGGATGCGCCCCTTGGCGCATAACGCAACGATTTCCGGGTCTAATCTTAAAAACTCGAGAATCAGGCACCACAAGTTATTTTCAAATACTTCAAGATATTGTTGGCCGCAATCCAATGCGCCTCACCTGGGTTGTTCTGAAATCTACTCGTCATACTCAAAGCATACGAGATGTCTAGACGAGTACAAGTCATGGCGTACATGATAGATCCTGTGGTTTATGCATACGGAACTCTACTCATGCATTCTTGCTCAGCATGTGTCTTAGGACCCTACGTCTTGCGAAGAACTGTGCCACGACTCATAGGTAGTAAACCTCTCTTGGCATCTTGCATATTAAATCAAGATACAATCTAATTAATATTCATACTCTTGCTAAGTCCAATTCGCCTTTTGGATCTATCCCGACAAATTTTGACGCCCAAGATGTACTCTGCCTGTCCAAGGTCTTCCATCTGGAAACACTTCCCAAGCCAAGCCTTTACGGACTCCAGCATTGGAATGTCGTTTCCAATGATCAGTATGTCATCAACATACAAGACCAAGAAGACAATATTTCTCTCACTGAACTTCTTGTTTACACAAGGTTCTTCTAAGTTTCTGATAAAATCAAACCTAGTTATGGCTTCATCAAAACGCAGATTCCAGCTTCGGGATGCTTGCTTCAACCAATAAATGGATCTTCTCAGCTTGCAAACCTTTCCAGCGTTTTTAGGATCGACAAAACCCTCAGTCTGTGTCATAAACACATCCTCTTCGAGAACCCCGTTCAAGAAAGCGGTTTTTGACATCCATTTGCCAGATCTCATAGTCATAATTAGCTGCAATTGGTAGGAGTATCCTAATGGATTTAAGCATGGCAACTGGCGAAAAAATTTCATCAAAGTCAATTACCTGAATTTGCCTGTAACCTTTTGCTACCAGTCTACCTTTGTAAACAAGAAAGTTTCCATCATTGTCCGTCTTGATTTGGGTGCAAGCTATCCCCGAGCAACCTCTTTACATAAGCTTCACACCCCCAAACCTTGAGAAAATACAACTGGGAGCCATTCCCGTCCACAGTTCATGTGGTGTCTTTTCAACGGCTTTTGACGGAGTCTTGTTCAGTGTGAAAATTGGCCGTCTCGAGAGCATATCCCTAGAAAGAAATAGGATGATTGACATGACCCATCATTGATCTAACCATATCCAATAAGGTTCGATTCCTCCGTTCAGACACACCGTTCTACTGCGGTGTTGCGGGCGGAGTTAGTTGTGAAACTATTCCACAACCGTTTAGATATTCATTGAACTCTAGGCTCATATATTCGCCTCCTCGATCCGATCTAAGAGATTTTATCTTCTTTCCCAACTTATTTTCCACTTTATTCTGAAACTCTTTGAATTTATCAAAAGATTTAGATTTATCTTTCATTAAATATAGCCATATCTACTCAAATCATCAGTAAATGTAATGAAGTAATTAAACCCACCTCCTGCAATCGAACTCATTGATCCGCACACATCCGAATGTATGATACCCAATAGCTCACTGCCTCGCTCTCCCTTTCCCAGAAAGGGTGACTTTGTCATTTTTCCAAGTAAACATGACTCGCAAGTATCAAATGACTCGAACTCAAAAGAGTTCAGAATCCCTTCTCTAAGAAGTTTCTGAATGCGTTTCATATTTATATGGCCTAATCGACAATGCCATAGATATGTGGGGTTAGAATCATTAGTTCTAGCCTTTATTTTTGTTATTTGATGGTGAGTATATGTTTGTCAAAATTTAGCAAATAAAGCCCATTATGCTAACGGGCGCTAAAATAAAATACATCATCTTTTGAAACCGTATACGAACCATTCTTAATACGCATATCAAAACCTTCCATATTCAATACAGAAGGAGAAATGATGTTTTTGTTTACACTAGGAATATAATAACAATTATTACGTTCTAGTTCAAGGCTCGAGGGCAACGACAAAACATAAGTTCCTACAGGCACAACAGCCACCCTGGCCCCATTTGCGACTTGTAGGTTCACCTCATCTCTAGCTACCTTCCAAGTTTGTTTTAGTCCCTTCACATTTGAACAAATGTGAGTACCACAACCGGTATCCAATATGCAATCACAAGTAGTTGTAGCTAGATTGATTTCAATAACGAAAAAATTTGCAGTCATGGAACCATTCCATACTTCAGGTCTTCCTTTAGCTTTGGGCAGTTTCTCTTCCAATGGCCCTTTTTGTTGGCAATGGAAGCACTAATTATCCGCAGCTAAGGGCGACTTCTTGGCGGCCAATCGTTGCTTAGGCTTAGGCTTGGTAGCACCACCCTTTCCTTTCAACAGTTTGCCCTTTGAAGTGACCCTTTTCTTTCCCCTCCAGACATTAAGCATTTGCTTTTCGGGAAGTCTTAGAATAGGCGTCTCCGAGACGCATTCCTTCTTATCATGCCTGAGAACCATTCTCAAGTTGCGATGACTATTCAGGTAATTGTTTGGTCGAACCAAACGTTCCTAGGCGCTAAAGCATGGGTGTTTTTTACCCATTGAGTTGTTCAGTATCGACTTCAAGTTAAAAGTTGACTTGTTTTCATTGGCCATTGCTACTAAACAGAAATAATATGCAAAAATTTGGTACATTTATCAATAAATAACGTAATCAATTTTCAAAATAGAAAAGTTATTTGATATTTTATTCATCCTCTAAGGTGCCCCTATGAATAAAATAATTTCAAGATCCTCATTTTACCCTAATGTGACCAAGCTTTGGCTTGTCAACCACACTAGTCAAAATAGGTAAGCAATCATTGCTAATTATGTCCAACATAACTCTCGGCTGATGGGCATATCTAATATGGCTATTATCCCTTTGACCCGATATGTAAGGACTCCTTACTCATATCCTTGAGGGAACCAAATGGTCTTGTAAATCTCTTCTTAGACTTAGCCGCATTAAGTCAAGATTAAAATAATGTCACGTTTTGGCGATGCCCATTATGAATGATCGAAAGTGTAATGGGTGAACCTTATTTGGGAGGGCATAAACTCAGTATTTCTTTGGAACGAGATCTAATAATATGTTTTAATATATGTGAACTAATAGTTATATTAAAACAATAAAATAAATCAGACATGCAATAATTAAAGCAATAAATCTAATTTAAGCAATAATTAAAGTAATAAATAAATGATCCTAGTATGGCCCTAAATTTAAATAAAGATCTAATCGATCTCCTCCAAGGCTCCGCTCTTCAAGCTTTACCTTTTGTAACTGTACTTAGAAATTTAAACTTAAAGCTAATACAATAAAGTAAATTACATAAATACGACGGTTTTACATCCCGTATTTAGGTTACAAAGTTACAAACGGTGTGCAGACTGTATTTTGGGTCATACTACATCATACATTCATTCACCCATAAGATGGGTGACCCATAAACATAAAATATATCCAAAAGTCATATAATAAACAAGTAGATCAATAATCTAATCATTGAAATAATTTAAATTATATGCTAATGGGTAAAATATATTGCATATTATCATAAAAATAATCTATTTAAGCCAATGTTCCAAACATTAGACTATACCATGCTAGTAATAAATAAAAGCATCTCTGAACATAAAAGCACTAAAAGATCTCATAATAGTACTTAATAACGGTAATCAAGAATTGCAGTTAAATTAATACACACCACTTCAACTAGAAGTTACTGAATCAAAAAGTTTTAATCTGACAAAACTCACTTGAGATCTAATGCACGACTTTGACATGTTCAAATTACATATCATCATTCTTTAAGACGCTTATAAAATTAAATAATCATTAACGCAACATAATCACAAGCTATTCAGCTAATGTCCAGAACATGACATGCTTTTACCACACTCATGATATTTGATTTACAACCGCACAAATAAAACTAAAATTCAATTTTGTGATGATAGGCCCCACGTAATGATTACTTGATATTCATCTCTAAATTGTCACGAAGGTAAAGTGTTAAAAGTCCAACTTATAATACAACTAATCAATGTAAGACAATATTCAGCAAAAAAAAAATCGATGTAAGACAATAAGACCCACAGTCAAAAAGGAGAGATCCACATAAAACGCATATCTTTGGCAACTACTGCATCTAATGCACATTCGCCCAAACACTCTTGATGCTAAAAATTAAAGCACCTGTCACACGCAAGTGGCAACACGAGATCGAAGTAGGGAATTATTCATGATTCACTCTCGCAAATTAAACTCACAAACAAATTGAAAAAATTGCGAGAATAAAAGTCATCAATCGCCATAAAATAATTTAACGATCAAAACTACAAATAAAAGTCAGATCTAATCAATAATATTCGTGTAATAAGAAATAATATACTGCAATCTAATTAACCCATTAATTAGGTTCTGATACCACTGTTGGATCTAGGTCTAGGTAGCCTCGCAGGAACCTCAGGAGCAGCAGGCAAAGGCTCCTCCTCAACCTCGACAGCAGGTGCCTCGGCCTCCTCGGCAAAGTAGTCCCTCTCGAACGCTAACGCTCGATCTATATCGACGCCAACCTCCTCTTTGGTCATCTGGTCGTCCACCTGAAGTAATGGATCGTACCCTCCAGAGTTCTCCACGTATACATCATAGGGGTCTCTAAATATATCTGGGTACTCTCGGTCCCATGCGTACGCCTTTGTCATCAAGGACTCCAGTGTCTCCAAATAGGGGTATTCTCTATTATTTCGCATCTCCCAGTACATTCACCACTCTTTATAAAACTGGAACCACTTGACCGTCGTATAAGCAAAGCTATTGATGAAGTGGAAGGCCTTCATCTTTTCGAGCATGTTGTGGATTGGACACCATAGCGCTCGTTGTATTGCTCGAGCGAATACGTACGATGTCAAAATACTCCTCTACGCGGCCTCCCTCATATCGGAGCTGCCTCGGTTCCATAGGGGTCACGGGTCGTTCAAACTTCACCATCTGCAAGCGAGAAACAACACGTTAGTACTTCACTCGAGTACTTCAAATAATACCAAAAGAAGTAAAAGAAGCAATTAAACTCATTTCGGCTTGCAAAGCTTTTATTCACATAACTTAAGTCTATTTAAGTTTTCAACTTTGAGTACATCTTAATGTTATACTTTCCATCAAAACGTAACTTAGGGACATTAGCATACGCTTTGATACCAACTTGTAACAACCCGAATTTCCGTCTAATTTAAAACAATTTAAAATCATGAGTCGCAGCGGAAAAACCATAGAAAGTCGAAGCGTCACTGCCGTATTTAATGTTCAAATTAAATACAATGTTAGAAAGAAAAAAAATGTTATATATCCCCAAACATATATACTAGTTAATTAAATAATAACTATCATTTCCAACTAGACTTAAAACAAATGATCCAAATGAAAATAGAAAATAATAAACTATTAATTCTCATGCAAGAGAATTAATCTCATTACAAATATAAAATCCCAATAGTAAAAGAAGTTTCAAACTAAACAATAAAATAAATTGTTCTTAGAAGATATACTATCTTCTTAAGTTGCCTTCTCTCAAGCTCTACTGCTCGAGTTACAGTCCTGTCAATCTACTCCCCCCTTATAGAAAAATTCCATATAGGTTCATCATAGGCCCACCATTGAAGAGAAATGGACAACAAACACAAGTAAAAAGAAAAACAACCAATCAGCTACGCTAAGTAATTCATAACCACATAATCCATTTCAATCTCCAAATTAAGTCCATATGCTTAATCCAATGAAAATAGTAATCATACTTTAAGAAAAATAAAGACAACATGCTTTAAACTTAAAGATACAATAATCACCAAATAATAAATCTCATTATTTATTATTATCCATTACCCAAGTTCATTTAGAGAGAAGAGAATCGCATGAATTGCCAAACCAACCGCAGTCGATTCAATAGGTCTTAGTCCCGTGCACAATGGCAAAAGAGGGATCAACCGTCCCGGAGTATAGATGACTCCCGAAGTACTTCTAGATGTTCCTAAGAATGCATACCCTCTCTCAACCCTTAGGTTTACAAGAAGAACAGTTTCATCCACAAAACATCACTTGCCCAATTGCTCTTGTATGGATAAAAGCTTTAACTAAATACGTTGGGGCTATAACCAATGAACCCACTCAATGTACCAATTGACATTCCCATTCGCTCCCTTTGGTGGATCCATTACAAAAGAAATCTTAGCTCTCAATTCATTTAATATGGTGATCACATAACAAGTAATATACATAATATTGGCACTCAAGTAACACCTTATGGTTACAAATCTCCTATGACTACTTTTACATGAATTGCGTCTAGGCCTCAATTCAAAACCACCTAGTTCAATAGTCAATATTCATATCAACTTATTGGAGTTCCATGCTTCTAACATGATTCACATGGTTACTAACATGATACATGCATTCAGTAGCTTAGAATTCTATACTAATTATCACAAGGAAATAAACATTAATTATCCCTTTTCAAAATACTCACAAGTTCAAATATGAATTCACGTTCTCAATCCAATACTAGACAAATGAATACAAATCCCAATAGATATGAATTATGACAAAGAGATTACGTAATTCATCTAGACATGAATTACCTTTGGCAATAAGACAATCACGACAACAAACACGTAAGCTCCTTAGGTTCAAGCGCGGTCAACGGGCCCTAACAAGTCCACAATATATCAATAGTCAATAACTTGACTTATAAACCACTTTATTAAACTTTAAAGATGATTTAGTACCCTTAATTAAATTAATTAAGTTGCTGGAATTTTAGTTACTCATGCATACTCAAGGTTTCCAAAAACAATTTACATAAACCAAATTAGGAAACTTTCCAAAACCCTAAAAACATATCAACAAGTCAACACAAAACACCACCAACATCAACCACCACCGCACCACCGCCAACCACCGCCCTGCCGTGTTGTACCACCCTAGATTGGGCCCTGCCGTGTTGCACCAACCACCGCCAACCACCCCAGATTGGGCCCTGCCGTGTTGCACTACCCGAAATGTCTTTTTTTTTTTTGTTAATCCAATTTAACAAACCCTAATATAATTAAATCCACAATTAATAAATTTACAGGTTTAAAATAAATTACAAGATCTAGCCCTTTTACATTCAAACTTTGATTCAATTTCAATAAAACAACAAACAAAGCCCTAATCATGATCCTATCATGCAAAAACAATAGAACCTAGCAAACCCTAGGCAAAAGTAAGTTAGGGTTTACTCATACAAAATTAGGGTTCAAAAACTCATACTTGAATCAATATAAAAGCTTTTAATAATAAAAGAAAACAGATTTAAAACACTTACTTGAAAATCAAGGATTAAAACTGAGCAAAGATTAATTGTGAGAGAGTGATGAACTTCTCTTCTTTTGCTCCTGGTGTCGTGCGTGAGTTTGAGAGAGTGAGAGATGAGTGGATTTTGTTTTTTGTTTTTTGTTTTGTCTAGGTTAAGTTGATGAGTGAGGAAGTTGAGTCCAATTAGGAAACCAAATCCCTAATTCTACTCCTTCGTTTTCTCCTTCAACTTCTAAACTAATAACCAGTCAAATCCTCTCAAAATCCACCTTTTTAGGAAATAATTTTTCACAAAATAAAAACTGATTTTGCTCCATATTTTCGGCTCTTGGCCGAAAATAATGGCCCTAATTAGTCCTTAATTATTTTCGGCCAATCCGGAAATAATCAAGTCCAATTTCTTTCTTTTATTTTGTCCCAATTAATTTAATTGGATCCAAAACAACCCATACATTAATTAAGCATTTTAAATCATGAGCCCAATTAATATTTTAAATCCAAAATTGCATTTTATTTTTAAGTAATTATTATTCTAAAATGAATAATAATACTGGGTATTATAGTTTCTGACGATGGTGAAGTTGGTGGTGATTCTGGCCGTTGAGAACGGAAGTTCTTACTATCGGTCTCACTGTGACTGGTTCCTAAGCAGGGTTTGAAGACGTAGCAATGGAGAACGTCTATCATTAACTTTTATTTATTTTGTCTTTTGCTTATTGTAATGGTGTTTTATTTTGTTACGTTCCTGTATTGAGTCTTTGTACTCATGGGCATTCATGACCGACTTCTTTGCTATTTCAATAAAAAAAAAAAAAAAAGGTTATTGGACAAAAGTTGGAATGACTACCTATTATTTTTACTAGAATATGACCAATGCCTCAAATTTACTTGAATTTTTGAGACGCCGTTTACAATACCATCCATGGTTCTTCTTATATATTATAATTAGAATCTGATGTAAATATTTTCTTTTTAACTCACCTTATAAGGTATAGTTGTTACTATAATATGACTAACTCTCTTAAAATTATATGAATATGATACAGTTGTTCCTATGATATGAACTCATATATTATTAATTAAATAGTGCTTCAAATTCATATCACCTTGTAGGTATATAGGGTATAGGGTTTAGTATCTAGGACGTTGAAACAATCTAAATGGAACACCGATATGAGAGGGTTTTTTAAAATTCAATAGTTATTATCTGATAGTACTACACCTTATATGTATCATGTATGCGTACAATAATTGATACAACTCTAGTTACGATTTGACCCATCTTAATATGTGATATGATGTACATTCAAACCACATATACTTTATACTCACACTTGATAGTCAATGTGAGTCATTACTTATTAGACTTTTAATTTGATGATTATTTGGTTTTATATAACATAATTATATTATCTTTATTTTATTCTTCAAAAAGGTAATATTAATGTAAATACGTACGATTGTCTTACTGTCCACCATTTTCACTAGGGTCAAAACTTTCACTACTTTTTGGCTTCATAATTTAATGGACAAAAGCAAAATGACTTGTGAAACTGTTAACAAATCTTATTTATTGTGATGTGTCGATGTTCGTCGCACTTCGGATCTTGGTTGCGTAGAACCAATCCCATCTCTTACCATGCCTAGGCGGGAACTTATTTGTAGGCAATGGGGGTAATGTTAACGTCGATATTGTTGATGTATGTACATATGATTGTCTTACATTTGAAATGTCACTGCAAAAAAATATTGCAACTTTTTCACAATATCAAATTTTATCAGAGGTATTCTTTTATAGTTTATAACCTAATGTTTTTATGTCTTATTTGAAGATGGATATCCATGTATATACCGTAAAAATATAAATAAGAAAAATTGTATCTAAAATTATGAAACATAGTGAAAGTGTTAAACCATTTTATCATAACTTCATACTGTAGTTCCAAAACTTTTGTGATTTTCTACTAACAATCAGTATTATTATGTATTTATGTTATTTCGTATTAGTAATTCATACAAAATGCTGCACTATTTTTGGGAATCTCTGGGAACAACCAGGATTGCCAGCCAACTTTTAACATTTATGATTTGTCATGCGTCAATTTCTCCACGGTTATGTCCTCAGCATTATGTATACTACCCGATTCCACGCTATAGCTGACTCCTTATATGATCTGGAAAGAGAAAAAAAATAGTGGTTAGCAATTCATTTCCATATCATTTGCTCATATCAATTATCTCTTTGTTGAAAACATTAACTCTATAAGTGCAATTTCACTCTACAATATAAAACATCCATGGACTGTTGTTAACTTGTTACTACAATATGAAACATTCATGGACTGTTGTTACTACGTATTTAAACTTTTCTTTTAATATTTTTTTACTACTGTTCATCTTCTTCCTCGCAAGTCGCAACAATGTCGTGAAATTCTGGTTAACGCTACAGAACTTATGAAATTTCTTGAGATGCTAAAAATGAATTTAAAAACTTACTCTAATTAGATTTTCCTCCTCAAACAAATTATCAATATAGTCCCGCATCTTGAACTTGAAGCCTCAGCTAACAATGTCACCAACGTAATTGAGTTTTCACTCTCATTGGCTCATGAGTTTCTCGCCAGGGGTAGGTGACTTGCCGCTAAGGCCAAAACCCATTAATTTTCGTCGGCAATTGTTCGTTCATATCAAAAGGGGAAAATCGTAGAACCTAAATTTCGCCGGAAAATTAGTTACCGCCAGAAATCACTAATAAAACCTCACTAATTTTAAATTGTAGTCCCTAAATTGTTAATGAAGTTGAAAATGTCTTAATTACATAAAAATTTACCTTTGGGGATTTTTAGGAGGGAAGAGCTCTCTTACTTTCCCCCATTTTGTCAAATATATTCCCTCTCATTCTCAATTTCATCTGCCACATGTCAAATTTTTAGTGGTAAAAAAATTGGGTATACCAATTAGGGTCCAAATCTAATAGTTTCGGGAGCAGATAGATTAATATATTTACCTAGGTGTAGCCAACATTTTATTTATTGGAAAACCACGTTCGGACGACTTATTTATCTGAACATGTTGAGAAATAAAAAGTTATTAGAACAATATTTTGTTTTTGCAACATATAGAAACAAGATCACATGTATCGCTGACGCACGGGTCTAAAATAGTATTTTAATTTATAGTAATTCAGCTACTCACTACGTACAAACAAACAAAATACATAAACGATATCCCTATAACATGTTTTTAGATTAAAGCATACAGTTTTAACTTAAGCAACATACAAAGGTAAATATTCGAATTAAGATGATGAGGTGGTAGAGATGACTAAGGAGAGAGACATGGGGAATAGGGTGTATTCATTTGGAATATTGAAGAAAATCAAGATGATGAGATTTAATAAAGGTTGAATTTATTTATGTTAAATGGACTTAATTTGTTTAATTAGGGAACTGATATGATTTTAAGTGAGGGGTAAATGGTAAATTAATAGAAAAAATATTACTAAAAAAGGAACTCTGAACGTAAGAGAGGGACGGTCCTAAATGGACACTGTGAATGTAAGAGTGGGACGGAGGGAGTACTATCTTGTGGGTATACCAATCAGGGTCCAAATCTAGCTAATAACTTTGGGAGCAGGTAGATAGGTTTATTTACCTAGGTGTAGCCAAGATTTTATGTATTGGAAAATGAAATTGAAACGCTCGGACGACTCATTTATTATCTGAACATTTTGACAAATAAAAAGTTACTAGAAAAATATTTTGTTTTTGCAGTGTATAGAAACAAAATCACGTGTAACACACGGGTCTAAACTAGTATTTTAATTTATATTGATTCAGCTACTCACCAGTCACCATGTACCAACAAACAAAATTCATAAACGACATCGCTATTACATTTTTTGAGATTAAAGCATACAGTTTTAACTTAAGCAACATACAAAGGTAAATATTCGAATTAAAAGAAAAAAACAAGAACAAATTGATAGATAGTTTACCGAGAAAATACAGAGAGTTCCACACTAGCATGTGGAATAAGCTCATCAAAGTTGGTCTTGGATATGCATTGTATCATCTTCATATTCTACAAGCACTTGCGCAACTGATTCCATTGATGGTCTCTTATTTCTATCTTCCTCTACGCATGAAAGTCCTACCTCAATCATTACAGCAACTTGTTTTATGCTAAAATTTCCTTCCAATCTTGAATCAACCAAGTCTTTAACCCATGAGTCTTCTCCATCATTCCATAATTTCTTCTTTGCCAACCTAGTATACCTTACAAGTTCTGATGCTCCATCTTCACCGAGACGTTCATCTACAACCCGATTTGACAATCGAATTCCCTTTACGAGCTCTAGGATGACAACTCCGTAGCTATAGACATCGACCTTTGCAGTAGTAGGAAGGTTCATTGCCCACTCGGGTGTTTGACGAGAACAAATGTTTGTCCAAAGATCCCTTCTCAATAAACTCATACACCAAGAGTCTGTATTTCCCTTCTGAACAAAAACCCCACATCCTTGCTAGATTCATATGGTTGATCCTACCTATTGTACTCACTTCGGCCCAAAATTCTTCATCCCCTTGAAATACATTTCCTAATTTTTTCACAGCCACCATCCTCTGGTCCGCCAAAAAGCCTTTGTAGACAGCTCCAAAGCCGCCTATTCCTAGGACATCTTTAAATTTGCTAGTTGCCGTCTTGAGCTCATTATAGCTGAAGCGCCTAAACTGACTCGAAATGGCCCGATACCCAGCTTCCATAGTTGATGACATATCATGTTTCCTGAAAAGGATCAACCATCCAGCAACTAATACAATGACCTCAACTACAAAGATGACTGAAGCAAAGGAGTACATATAAATCCACTACGACCTTTGCTTATTAGGGGTACTATAATACATACTATCTTTTCCATCACCACAATTAAGATGAGACAATCTAAGCATTCTTGATGCTGGAGTTTGCAGATTTCTCGGAACTCTTAGATATATGTTACCTTGGAAATCGTTAGATCGAAATCCATTGAAAAGGGATTCTTTTATAAAGCACCTTCCTTCCCTGGTGATTCTATAGCTAAATGCTTGACAATTGGGATCCTCCAAGCAGAGTTTCTTACAATACTCAAAAGTAACACCAGATTGAGTTTCGATGGGGTTGAAATCAAAACCAAAGTAATCAACATGGGGCATCTTTATAAATCGATTCGTGTCATTGTGACTTCTATGGAACTTAGGCTTGCAACCTTTGCTCCAATCGGCTGGATCAGTAGGCTCGTAGTAAGGAGGGCAAGAGCAACTACCTCCGGTGTATAATCACAAATCCCATTCCTACCACAAAGACCATGAACATCACATTGTTGCACAATAGCTTGCCATGTTATAACCCACAACTTAGATGACTCATTGAGGCTATAGAGCCTCAAATTTCCATCATAGTCCATTGTTAACCGCCTTTTGATACGAAAACCCCGCCCCATATCAGAAGCATTGAATAGTAGCCGATCAGTAGAAACAAAAGCACCCATTTCATCGAACATTGCAATTCTACTACTATTGTAAACTGACCTCCCAAACTGATACATATTATAGTTGTTACCTTTTGCAGGCCAATAGAGAGACTCAATTTCAGGACCATTATAGATTATTTTTAACACATTATCACTATCAAAGAAGAAAGTATAATACCCTGAACCAAACATGTGACCATTAATCCTCGATACGAGTCTCATATTCTTAGTAAAGAGCTGACTAGGAAGTAATGTATCAGTAGGAAAATCAAAGCTTTGCCAAAGAGATTTACCGTTCATCTCTTTTAGCACAAGGTTACCCGAGTTGAGCAACTCAGCTCGATCCACATTCGTTGAGTTTTTGTTGGTTTGCCAAGCTATTGAGCCATCAAAATCAGTCAAGACAAAGCCCCCATATTCACTAAGAGTGATCCTTGAACGATGTCCATTAACAGGCATGTCTCGATTAGCATCCAAACGGCGGTTTTTCCTTAGAGTTAGTATACCATATCGTGAACCAATAAGCATTATCTTTGTTCCCAACACTAAAGAAACCACAAGTGAAGGTTTTATCAGAGGAAGTGAGGAAGGCTGTGTTGGGATAATGTCTCAATTATGTGTGAGCTACCGCAATTAATTAATGAGAAGAAAAAAAGAAGGAGTGGAAGTGGCATTGAAGAATTCACGTGACTTCAAGATGGTGCTAATGAAACACCATTAAACTTCACTGATGGAAAATAAATGAAGTAGTTTGAAACTATTTTGTTAATTGATCTTGAGAAGATGTAACCTTCAAGCACTAAATGGAGGAGGCTATAGAGTTACGTAGAGAAGCTCAAGAGTTTCTCTTCTACACATATAAATAGAGGTGCTAGCTTTGTGTCATAATATCCCGTATCTAATATCCCTTATTCCACAATGTAGACACATGTAGTGTGTAAGGAGAGTGGGTGACTATTCCTTGTAGTCCTTGAGTGGAAAGAGTCCTCGGGCTTGTAGGGTAGTTCCAAACACTGGGTGTGAGATATGTCGGATCGAGTGGGATCCTAATTAGGGGGAGACGAGATCCACCTAATTAGATGTGTGTGTGTTGTAATCATTCCTTGTAACTCTTGAGAGAGGGTCTCGGGTTTGTAGGATGGTTTACACTATGGTGAGGGTTTGCAGGTTTGTCCATCCAAAATTTGTATGTAGGAGGGTTTGCAAGTTTACCGTGCAAAACTTGTACTTATGTTGAGTTAGTGGATGTTACCCTATGAGAGGGTCGTGGATGTAGGCCTGAGGGACCGGACCACGTTAAAAATATTGTGTGTCTATTTTATCTGTTATATTGTGTTTTATTGCTCTACATATACGTTGCGCAAATTTCCCCAACAGGCTGAAACAGAAGTGTCTTTAACAGACAAGGAATGACTTTGTTAGAGATAATTCCTCGACGTCGTTGATGAAGTTGTTAATGGTATTAGAGAAAAGATATGTAGGAGAAGGAAGATGATGATGAAAATAGCTTGGAATTTCATGGCGGTAGTTTGGGTCAAATGGTTTAAGTTGCATGGTCCAATTATATGTACATCGTAACTCTCTTAGTTATAAATACCTCAAGACACTCTTTATTGATCAATATGGGACAACCCACTTCAACAAAATATAATGAAAGGTCCATTTACCCTGTCAATAAGGTTATAATTAAAAATTTCAGTAAGTTTCGCGGACTATTGGGCATCAAACTAGTATTATCGTGGAAATCACACAAGAATCATTGGGCAAAGTTAAATCACGCAATTTCCTAGTAGTTTTTTTTTTTTTTTTTTGATGTTCTAGAAATCTAGAATGAACTAGTATTTTATTTTTATAATCTTAAACGCAAAATAAGTAAAACTGTAAAAGTACGTGAAAAATGGCATCGTCAAAAATAATCCATAATCTATTCGTTCTCTTATTTTTCTCTAATTAAGTATGAAGGTCACGTTTAAGTGACTCTTACATTTTTAAATAGTGATCCCATTTTATTTTAAGTTGGTCATACCCAAGTCGTGACCCTTGTTATACAATAAAGTAATCATCGTCTCTCCAGATACAACATTTTATGAATTTAGAATATGTCACTTTCAAAAGTAATCCATTATCACACGGCTAGGTTACTATTACCCGACCCTCAACCCATGGCACCCGATCCTTACTCCAGAGCATGTCATTGTCAAAAATAATCCATAATCAAAACTATCCACAATCATTTTCTTTGTTAGGGTATGTTTGGCAAAACTAATTGTAACTGTACCTATTGAATGAAAAGTTAGGAAATAAATTAGTGCTAAAAATTGTTACAAAATGCTAATAAAGTAGTTATAGTTGTAGCTATAACTGCATGTGAGCAGTGATAGCTTTCACAAAATTAGTTATAGCTGTCGCACCAAAAAAAAAGTTATAGTTGTAGCTTCAAACTAAACATCTAATGGCAAACTATTTGGAAGCAAACAGTAAAAATACTAGATGCAAACTTCAAACTATAACTTTTATTGAAGAGCCAGCTATTTGTGCCAAACAATCAAACATAACCTTAGTTTTTTTTTTTTTTTTTTTTTTGATATGAGGAACCCTCAGCCACTACTCTTCGAGTGTGCACCGGATAAACCCCAAGTGCAAGCCAACAAGATAAATCTTGTAGACAAGCTCAGCAAAGAGGCGTAGTGAGAATTGAACTCATAACCTTTGTCATGAAATATCAATCCCACGACCAACTTCACTACGGGCAAAACATAACCTTAGTTGTTTACTTATTACTTGTCTAATTATTACTCTGCAGTTCATCTATGAATCCACTCATGCATTTTTGAGGAGACTATACTGTGGAAAATTGGATTTGACTAATCCATCCTTTTTGCCCGGCAAGTAAAAATAATCTCAACTTTCAATAGCACTAACTTACAGTAAGAACGGGTCAACAGATACTAGTGTAAAACAAAGGACAAATTGGTGAAAACCCTCAAGAAGTTTGGAGTTTTTGCTAAGAACACCCAAACATTTTCAACTTTGTCAAGTACCCCCAAACAAAATGAAAAAGCCAAGTTTGCGCCACCTTAAAAAAAAGTTGCCCCATTTTGCCCTCACGTGCTTTGCGCGTAATTATTAATTGGAGTCAGCAATTAATGATCACGTGCAAAACACGTGAGGGCAAAATGGGGCAATTTTTTTTTAAAATGGCTGGTTGGGGGGACTTAACAGGCTTTTTCATTTTATTTGGGGATACTTGCCAAAGTTGAAAATGTTTGGATGTTCTTAGCAAAAACTCCAAACTTCTTGGAGGTTTTCACCAATTTGCCCTAAAACAAATTGGAAAGTTGAGACTATTATGGTCAACTTCAGCATCAATTCAAACAAATTGGAAAGTTGAGACTATTATGGTCAGCTTCAGCATCAATTTAAACAAATTGGAAAGCTGAAATTATTTAAGTCCAATTTTCCTTATACTGTTATTGGATTCTCACTCCATTGATGATCTTTAAATTGATGCACACCAACTGTTTGACGTAAATACTAGTTTTGTTTGTTTTTGTGTACTCCCTCGGTCTCAAAAAAAACTTGAATCTTTGTTTTTTAAAAAGTTAAACTTATCAAACTTTGACCATTAATTTATGAAAATATATAAAGATTCACATTATGAAAATACTTTTATTAGATTCATTTTTAAAAGTACTTTCAAAAAATCTTATTGTTATAATTTTTATTTTCATATATTTGTAGGTATTTACGATCAAAGTAGTGTTTTGGACATCGTGAAAAAGCAAAGGTTTAGATTATTTTTTTGGGAAGGAGGGAGTATAATATAATCTGCTTAATTGTGTTTGTGTACAAATGATTAAAACATGCTTACAAATGGCCGATGGGAGGCTTCTGGGTCAAACAATTTGGCTTATTATTGTAGCTTTTGGTATTACAGGCAAGACAAATCCTATGTTGAGTTATGGATAATGAGAGAGAGAGAAAATGAACTGTTTTCTTACATGGGGTTTTTTCTTTTTGGTTTTTTTCTTTTTTGTTTTTGAACCCTGTTTTCTTTAATGTTGATTAGTGTTTCTGTTGTGAAATTGATTTTTTGTGATGTGCTATTTTGGGCATTTTGGACAGGTGGGCGTATGTTTATCTCTGCTATAATGGAGGCCTGGAGGGCATGGAACTACTGTTAGAAGGTGACTGGTGAGTCTTTGATTGCTCTGTATAACCTTGTATCTCTTGCAGCATTTTGTATGTGTATAGAACATTTTTTTTTTGAGTGCAGTATGTGTATAGAACTTGATATCATGTTTAGTGGCTTGTAATTTGACAAGTATGATTAGCCAAATCTGTAAAATATCAATCTGAAGTATGTCTAGAATTTAAAAACTGTGTTTCTGGATTCTTGTTTTCTTTAGTAAAATGTTTGTATAGTTTGATTGCTTTTGGAGTTAATTATATTTACTCATAATGTGAATGTCCATATGCATTTTTCGGCCTAATTAAGTAATTATTTAGAATTAAACTAACGTTTTCTAGAAACACAAAAAATGACCTCATGTTTGATTAGGCGCAAATAAGAACCTCGCACCTATTTGTAGCAGGTTGAAAAGGTCGGAAATTAATTTTTTGAATAACATAGCTAAAACAAACTCAAAAGAAAAACGTACATGTTTAGATGATCTACCCCCATTTTCTTGTAATTTTGAATCATTCATGTTCGTTCATCAAAGAAAAAAAAAGTTGGGTTATTTGTTGAACTAATTAGAATGTAAATTAGCCAATCTCAGTTTATTTTAATGCACGCCGTTAAAAAGAATACTTATGACAATTTACCGAAACTCAAATTTCTCACGAATCAAGCCACCCTATTTGACAGAAATTACTCCGTTCTAGGTTAAGATAGTCTCATACAAGAAATTTATAGAGGCATATTAGAGCATGTCTTAGACGTGCATAGTATCATCTTCACAATCTGCAAGAACTTGGGAAACTGCTTCCATTGTTGGTCTCTTTATTTCTATCTTCATCTACACATGAGAGTCCTACCTCAATCACTGCAGCAGTTTGGCTCTTGCTGAAATTCCCTTCCAATCTTGGATACATCAAGTCCTCAACCCATGAGTCTTCTCCGTCCTGGATTTTCTTATTTGCCAACATCAGAAATCTTACTAGTTCTGATGTTCGGTCTTCGCAGAGATGTTCAGTTGCCACCCAATTCGACAATCGAATTCCCTTCACAACCTATAGGATTACAAGTCCATAGCTGTAGTAATCGGGATATTCAGTGCCCACTCCGGAGCCATATACCCTTTTGTACCTCTAACATTTGTCAATTCTGATGATCCTTGACCACCTCTTTGACATAACTTTGCGAGGCCAAAATCTGAAATTTTCGGTTCAAAATCTTCATCTACGAGTATATTTTCGGGCTTTACATCAAAGTGGATAACCCATTCTAGACATTCATGGCACTACTACAATTCCAGGCATTTAGACACACTTTCAAAACCGTGGAAAAAAAAATAAAAGGCAGCGGAGTCTACCACGCTTTTAGCCGTGGTTGTAAAAAAATAAATTTAAACACGTTTTGGACCGTGACAAATAAGAGCGGGAGCAAAATTTTATTTGGAGAAATGTGGGCCTTTCCACGCTACTAAGCGTGGCAAAAACATTTTACAATTCAGAAATTTTTATTTGGGGCCCGCGGTTTTAGTTTAGTATAGCGCTCAGTTGAAAAAAAAAATAATAAACTAAACAAAACTAAAACCTAGGCCCAAACCCAAAACCACGTTTCATCTTCCTCTCTCCTTCAGTTGTTCTTTTTCTCCACCTCTCACTTCACTTCAAATCTTCAATGGCCTCTCAATTACCAGCGTAGAGACAAAATTGTGATCTCCTTCATGTCCTTAAGGTATGTTTTGTTCAACTTTTCTGATCCAAACGGTTATTTGGGCTTTGATTGTGATTTTATTATTATTTGTTTCAGAATTAGGGTTTAATTCTTCAATCTAATTACATAGATACATATTATCTTTACCTATTTTCGTTCTTTAAACCCTAATATTGCGTTTTATGTTTGATTCGTGGTAAAATTCTTACAGTGGAAAAAGTTTGGTTGCAAGATTGATTTACGTGGTTCTTGTCATCTCTCTGAGCGTTCTGAATCTTGAATCGAAATGCTTTACTAAGCAAACCGCCCGTAAATCCACTGGTGGAAAAGGCTCCTAAGGAAGCAACTTGCAACAAAGGTGTGTTTCAATTCAAATCTAGGGTTTTAATTTTTGACTTTTGATTGAATTCGATTGGGTCTAAAATTAGGGTTTTTAATTACAATCATTGTTTGATTCAATTTCTGGAACCTTTTAATTTTTTTTTCTGTAAAGGTTGCTCGTAAATCTTCCCTACCACTGGAGGAGTCAAGAAACCCTACCATTACCGTCCAATTTGCAGCCAAGGAGGTGGGATTTCGTTTATGACAGCATTTATAAATTTGTCTCCTCCTCTCTGAATTTCTCTTTCCTTTATGTAGAAAATGAAGTTTATCAAGAAGACTAGCTAGGATTTGATGAGCGAGGATGCTTGGCAGTTGGTACTGAAGTATTTCCCTCGTGTTTATTTTTCTATCTATTTATTTCAAAACCCTGTTTTCTTTAGTTAATTTGGGAGTTTCTTAGATTCTACCTATAATTTTCCTTCCTTAAAATGTTACTGAATTTCATTGCAAGTTCTATTTTGGGCATTTCTGTGTATGCAATACAGGTTTAGAATTATGGATATGAAATCAAGGGTGTCTCTGTTATCCAGTTGAAGTTGGGTCTAATTACTGTTTTGGTTGTCACTTTGGCTATTACTAAACCAAATGGATATATATGAGTGCAGGTTAATATTGGATTGTTATACTTGTTCTGCTTTTTGTGCAATTCAACTTTTTTATTTTTGTGTCTCAGTGCTAAGAGTGTAAATAATTGTTGTAGGACACTGCTAAAAACATGGTTACAGAACGTATGGAAAAATCCACGAGAAGATTGCTAGCAGAAGTGGAGAACAAGGTTTTTGATGAGTTGATGTATAGCAATGAAAAGCCTAATCCGCGCTTGGTGGGTTATGGTTTTGGAGTGTCTTGGCGTCAAGTTTATGGACTTAAAGCTCAGCTAAAGAAATTTCACGGCGCAATGGATGATCTGTCTACGATCGAAGAGTTCAATGAAATGAAAAAGAGAAATGTGGAGCTTGAGAACACTTGCGCACATCTGAATTCCAAACTGAATTGTATCACCTCTGCTCTGTCTAGGTATGGTATAGAACTTGGTGACCCAACCGAGATTCCTTCCATGGAAAGTGGTCAACAAAGAAACCATGCGGCTCATATAAATGTTAGTGCACTTAAACTTTTCTTTGTTTTATGTCTTCATTAATTCTTTCTATTGTTATCTCTTTTTGTTGAATTAGCTAGTAGTGTAAAGAGTTTATTGAAATCTGTCGTGCGTTTGTTATCACTTTGGTGGATATATATCTTCGTTGTCTTTTGTAAGCTTATTGCTCCCTATTTCTGTGGGCTTTTTTTTTTGAGTCTACGACTCTTGTCCTGTGCTCAAAGTTGCCCAAATTTGGCCTGTGGGTTTGGTTTGGTTTGGTTTCAGTTGTGTTATGTGGATTTGGTTTGGTTTAGTTGTGCCCTGTGAGCTTATTGATTCCTATTTTTCTTTTTTTTTTTTGGTTCTAAGACTCTTGTCCTGTGCTCAAAGTTGTCTAAATTTGCAAATTGGGATTGTTGGTTTTGTTTGGAATCAGTTGTGTTCTGTGAGTTTGGCTTGGTTTTGTTGTGTTCTGTGAGCCTATTGTCTCTTTTTTTTCTTTTTGGGTCTACGACTCTTGTCTTGTGCTTAAAGTTGTCGAAATTTGCAAATTCGGCATGTCAGTTTGGTTTGGTTTCAGTTGTGTTCTGTGGGTTTGGTTTGGTTTCGTTGTGTTCTAGTGAGCTTATTGCTCCCTGTTTTTTTGGGGGGGTCTACGACTCTAGTTCTGTGCTCAAAGTTATCAAATTTTGCACTTGGCCTGTGGGTTTGCTTTGGTTAGTTTCAGTTCTCATGATAATCTCTTTGCTAAGCTTATGAAGTTGTGGATGCTTGGGAGAAATGAAGAGTGTATTGTGTGCATATTTTTGTTTTATCTGCAAAGTAGAATCAGGCTTTTGTGTAGAATCAGGCTTTGGTGTTGATTCAAACAAATGTTTGCATTCTGTTTTTGTTATTTTTGTATTATAAATATCTTACCATTATTTTTTACATGGGACTCATAGGCCTCTCGAAACATTTCAAGTCGTGGAAATGGAAGTCAAGATGACAGTTCTAGCCGAAGGTCAAGAAGCTCTACTCGAGTTCATGAAGATTGAAGCTGAAGATCAATTGCTCAACATTGAAGCCTAAGAAGATTAATTGCTCTGTCTTCAGCTTGTTGTCTTAGTTTACGTTTCTTTAGTTGTTTTCTAATGAATACTGTCATGACTTAAGGTTTTTTTAGTACTTGTTTTCCAAACGCTGACAAGATGACGTTTCTTTATTGACATAATAGAGATTTTTATATGCATTTATGGTGTCTTGATCAAACAACCATATATATACACATTACGGACTTACGGTAGCTACGTGTACTACCGTAATGTTAAATTATTTTTTCCGTTTTATTTTTGAATATAATTTGTCACAACTCCTCCCAAAAAAAAGTCACGGTGAAAAGCGTGGCAAAGTCTTCCCGGGAAATTATTTTACCGCTCAAAACCATTAAAATATATTTCCCGCTTAAAATTGCAGGAAAGATTTCTGCACATATTATTACGCTGGTAAGCGTGGCAAACTTAAATGTATCCGCGGAAAAAACCGTGGAAACAAGTGTGGTAAAAAAACGTGGTAAAAATTCCACCCAACTTTTTACCACGCTTTTTCCAACCGTGGCAAAATGTTTTTGCCACGCTTAGTAGCGTGGAAAGACCCGCATTTCACCGTGAAGAACAGTCATTCTTATTGTAGTGTGGTGAAGGTAAACCAAGCCTTTAGCTGTGCCTATCGCAAAACTGAAAACCAGTTAAAAAAACACGTCCTAAGCCCCTTAGTAGAGATGCAAGCATGCAAGATATCTTCGGCCATTTAACCATTTCCAAAACTTACTTCTCAATTTTTATCTTTTAATCTAACACTTAGTTCTCAGTGTTAACAAAAACATCTTGATCTCATCTCATCTTTTAGCCGCACCCACATGGTTGTATTGTTTGTTTTTTATGTAACCTATTATCTTCCATGTCAGATACATACTACCCGGTTGCTACGGTTACACGGGGAAAGTCGTCGTCTAGGGGTAAGTAATGTTGGAAAGAATGCCAAGCTTTAAGATATTTGCAAGTGGGTTTCTCTTTGTGAGTAAAAGGTTTTGTCCCACATTGGTAGTTTTACAAAAGGTTTATTGGTTTATATACTCCAATGTTTTAGTATGGTTTAGTTGAGTTGGAAAGGAGACTCTCCCACGCGCGCGCCGCCGCCGCTGCCGTCCGTTCGGTTCGTGAGGTGAGGTGAGGTGAGACGTGCGAGGTGAGTCAACGACTTGTTTTTGAATATAATTTGTCACAACTGAGCAGTATTGTTTTTTAGAGTTCCATCTCTTCCATTCCGAGTGCACGGAATAGAGGAGCGTTGTGCTAACCTTGGGGGGCGATGCCTTGTTCTGACTGCACTAGTCCGGGCGAAATCGCTTCTAAGGCAGTGGCCTTCGTACCACGATGCAACAATTTTATTATACAGTAAATCATTCGGCCCACATTCATTCTTATTTTCTTTGTGTAATTTTGGCTTTACAGTAGTATTTTTCTAACAAGCAAGAGATCAGGGTACTGAACTGGATCGGATTTGGGAGGTCTGGACCTGAAACAGACCCTACAAATACCAATTCCATGTCTCAAATTCAGATTTTTTCGTAACACAATGGGTAAGTATTTGATGGGACACATTTTGAGTATTCATAACTGATCCCAAAACTAAAATTCTTATTAGAATTGGTCCGAACTGCTAATTTAGCTTTGCTATCGCATATGGCACAAAAGAGCTTGTATGGTGGTTACTGTTAGAAAATAGTAGTGCAATACAAAATACGGGTGTTAGAAAATAGTAGTGCAATACAAAATACGGGTAGTAGTACTTCTATCAATCACATTGTAAACAATACAATGAACAACAATTAAGATAAACTTAAGAGTTAAAGAGTTCAGAGAATGAGTTTGAAGTAGCCTGAGTTGAAGCACGCAATGCGCTATCCTTAGAAAGAAAACGCCCCACTGCACTGGTAATTTGTATTTTAATACGCTCCTCTCCCAAGATACGTCAACCTGTCGAATCATTCGATTGCAGCGAAAGACCTCCGAACCAATGAACACCAGATGCTCTTATAAATTATTTAAAATGAAATATAATAGTCTGTGTTTAGTTTATGGCCGAGAGTAATAGCCGTAAGCAACTAGCAGTAAGCAAATACTAACTGTAGTTTTTAGATAGTAAAATATTTAGTGTGCCAAAGCTCTGTATCTCTCAGCAATAACAGTGAAAGTAATTTATAGAAGCTCAAAACACATGAAATACTTAGCCAGTTGATTAATTTTGTCTCCCTGCGTAATAGGACAAAGGCTTAGAAATAGGTGGAAAGTGGGTACATGAATACTTCACCAAACCGTAAGTTTGTTTCTCTTTAAACCACTTAATATAAATGTGAGATAGTGGAGCAATAAACTAGGAGATATATTAGGAATTTGAGAAAGTCAATAACGACATATTAGTGAAAATATATTTAGTAATAAATATTTTCCAACAGTTACCGGTATTAATGTAGCCACCACAATTTTGCACGACAACCGTTGATCACCATCTTGGTCAAACCATATTATTTATTGTACTTTGATTGCAATTATAATGATTAAAATAGTTAGATAGTGGTTCTAACCAATTATTTAATCGGTCATAAATATTCTACCAATAGCCAACTTGTGATGACCGATAGTATAACTGGTTATAACCAAACTAACATCACAAAATTAATCTAAATTGGGTAGTATCAAATCGAAATTAGTCTTACCCAATTTAGTCAAACCCATTAACGGTTGAGATTAAATCAACGGCTGTTGTGCATAGTTATGGGGACTACAATTTAGTGGTAACCACTATACAAATGGTGTATGGCACAATAGTGCTTTTAATACTGTATTTTTCGGATTTGGATGCAAGGGTGACACAATTGTAAACTCATAATATTTAGACAGTACGTATAAGCATTCACTTACGAGACAGGTTTTGAAACATTTTTTCTAAGAAAGGGCATCAGTGGGTATATGTCTTGGAATTAGACCTGCCAATTCCAACTTTGTGTATCAATTAAGAGTAACTGGTCTAACCAATTTTAATTTTAGGTTCAGATTTCTAGGAATTGGTCTAACCAATTAAAATACCAAATTTCTGAGGACAATTTCAACTTTCGTATGTGTTTAAAGAGCAAGTCTGTATCCAACAAGCACTTAGATAAGTTGGTGAGAGACTCTTCTAGCTTAAGCAGAGATCTCGGATTCGAGACCCTGTGAGTGCAGCAGTGTTAAATACTTGTTGGGAGAGCTTTGCCGCCCCTGTGGTCCCACCCGGCTCGGTCCGAATTCAACCGGACGATCCGAGACCAAAAAAAAAAAAAAAAAAAAAAAAAAAAAAAAAAAAAAAAGAGCAAGTCTGTAACTAGGGGTCAAAAGATGGGATTAAAAAAAAACACGAAATTTTAAATTATTATGGGCAAAATGTTTGGATTATCTATGTACAATTTTCCTTAATTTTAATTCAAGCTGTCACTGGATTCTCTCTCCATTGAAAGCTGTTGAGCTCGGCCGACTTCTTGCCTCTAATGGGATGATGTTATAATTAAATTTATGGGGGTAATCTTAAATTGATGCCTATATGCACACCAACTGTTTGACGAAAAGACGAGTTTTGTTTGTTTCGCAGTTGAAGCACCTAAAGGAGAATTTGTTGTCTGTATAATCTGCTTAATTGTGTACAAAGTGATTAAGAAAATGCTTCCAGGTATAGGCTTATAGGTCAAACAATTTGGCCTGTGATGGTCGTTTTTGGTATTGTTACAGGCAAGACAACTCCTAATGGTGAGTTATGGATAATGACAGGATAGAGAAAATGAACTGTTGTTAAATTGTTTGTTTGTTATGTGCTAATTTGGGCATTTTGGACAGGTGGGCATGCATATGAGTGATATGACTATCTCTGCTATGATGCTGAAGTTCCTGACAAAGGAGGGCATGGAACTACTGATAGTGGTGACTGGTGACTGGTGACTGGTGAGTCTTTTATTGCTCCTACTCTTGCATATCATAGGCAGCTTTTGACAAGTTTGATTAGCCATATCTGAAAAATATCGATCTCTGTGATGCATACCTTCAGAAAGAATACTTTATGACAATATTCTAAAACTCAAATGCTCATCAATCAACCTCGCTCGACAGGTAGATGGGTACCAGAGGGGTGCAGGACAAGTTTATTGAAGGCTTGGAGTGACGATGAATGTGTCCTTATCTCACTTTATATATGCAAATATGACATAATAATCCCTCTACTAAATATCAATAAAATGATAAAACATCACATATAAATGTACATCTCTATACCGTAATATGTTAAACGTAAGTTATATGGTTTCTAATTTAACCAACATAATATGTACGGCTCGTGCACATAAACAATTAAAACCTGTATGAATTTTAACCAACACACACACTTTTAATTTGAAAGAAGCTGCTTCGTCCTAAGTTAATATAGTCTCATGCAAGAAGCTATAAAAGCAAATTAGAGCTAATTGTCTTAGAACTGCATTGTATCATTTTCACATTCTGCAAGAACTTGGGAAACTGATTCCATTGTTGGCCTCTTATTTCTATCTTCATCTACACATGAGAGTCCTACCTCAATCATTGCAGCAGCTTGGTTCTTGCTGAAATTCCCTTCCAATCTTGGATCTATCAAGTCCTCAACCCATGAGTCTTCTCCATCCTGGATTTTCTGTTTTGCCAACATCAGAAATCTTACTAGTTCCGATGTTCGGTCTTCGCAGAGATGTTCATTTGCCACCCAATTCGACAATCGAATTCCCTTCACAAGCTCTAAGATTACAACTCCGTAGCTGTAGACATCGACCTTTGTAGTAATCGGAATATTCATTGCCCACTCCGGAGCCATATACCCTTTTGTACCTCTAACATTTGTCAATTCTGATGATCCTTGACCACCTCTTTGACATAACTTTGCGAGGCCAAAATCTGAAATTTTCGGTTCAAAATCTTCATCTACGAGTATATTTTCGGGCTTTACATCACAGTGGATAACCCATTCTAGACATTCATGGTGAAGGTAAGCCAATCCTTTAGCTGTGCCTATCGCAACTTTAAACCTCTCTTTCCATCCAAGAAGAGTGTTGTTTGAGAACAAGTGTTTGTCTAAAGATCCATTCTTAACATACTCATAAACCAAGAGCTTGTGTCTTCCTTCTGAACAGAAACCCCACATCCTAGCTAGATTCATATGATTGATCCTGCCAATTGTGCTCACTTCTGCCCAAAATTCTTCCTCTCCTCGAAACACATCTCCTAACTTCTTCACGGCCACCACCCTCTCATCTGTCAAAATGCCCTTGTAGACAGCTCCAAAGCCTCCAATTCCCAAAACATCCTTGAATTTTCTAGTTGCTGTCTTGAGCTCAGTATAGCTAAAGCCCCTAAACTGACTTGAAATGGCCCGATACCCATCTTCCATCGAAGCTGACATATCATGTTTACTATAAAGAACCAACCAGCCTGCAACTAATATCATGGCCTCAATTGCACCAATGGCAGAAGCAAAGGAGTACACCCATATGGACCTTTGATTGTTGATGTCATATGTACGCTGCAACTGCTTTATATTTTCATCCCCACCACCACAATCAAGATGAGACGCATTAGGCATTGTGAATGCTGAAGTTTGCAGACTTCTTGGTACTCTTAGATATATGCTACCTACAAAATCATTACTTAAGTATCCATTGAAAAGGGACCCTTTTACGTAGCACGTCCCGTTCCCAGTTTTCCTGTAGCTGAATGCTAAGACAACTGGAATCGTTCAAGCAAAACTGTTTACAGTCTTGAAAAGAAACACTGTTTTGTGGATAGTGGAGATCAAAACCGAAGTAATCAACATGGGGCATCTCAATGAATTGAGAATCACTACTGAGACTCGTATTGAACTGAGGCTTGCAACCTTTGCCCCGATCAGTTGAATCAATGGGCTCATAGTGTGGAGGGCATGAGCAACTTGGCTTCGGTGTGTAAACACAAATACCATTCTTACCACAACGACCATGAACATCACATGGCTTTGCAATAGATTGCCATGTTATATTCCACAACCCAGACGGCTCATCCAAGCTATGAAGCCTCAGTATCCCATCATAATCCATAGTTAATCGTCTTTTCATCCCGAAATAACCCACATTAGACGCATTAAATCGTAACTGATCAGTAGAAACAAAGGTGCCATTATCACTAAGCATTGCAATTCTACTACTATCATAAGTATTCCTACCATAACTAAACATGTTATATGAATTCCCATCTCCCGGCCAATAAATGCTCGAAATATCCGGACCATCATACACATTCATCAACACATTATTAATATCAAAGAAGAAACTAAAATACCCAGCATCAAACATATGGGGACCTATCTTGGATACCAATCTCATACCCTTAGTAAAGTTCTGAAAAGGAAGTAATGTATCAGTAGGAAAATCAAAGCTTTGCCAAAGAATATTACCATTGGGTTCTTTCAGTACAAAGTTACCAGAATTGAGCAGCTCAGCTCGTTCGACAATATTTATGGTTTTGTTTGTCTGCCAAGTTATTGAACCATCTAAATCAGTCAGTACAAGGGCGCCATCTTTCCTTAGAGTGAGACTCGAGCTGCGCCCATTGACAGGCATGTTTCGATTAGCCATCCACACGACTGTTTTTTCCTTAGAATTGGTGTACCATATCGCGAACCAGTAAGCATTGGCTTTGGTTCCAACTCTGTAGAACCCACAAGTGAATGTTTTGTCAGGGGAAGTCAGCAGGTCTGAGGTAATATCAACAGACAAAGAATGGCCTCTCTTGAGATAATTTTTTGATGAAGCTACAGTATTTGCTAATGCTGTTAGATCAGAACAGATATAAAGTAAGAGGGAGATGATAATGGCTTGGATTGTTTTCATGGTGTTGCTTGGTTTAGTATGAATAATTTGCAGGTCCATTTCTTGTACATATTTTATAAGAAAAACGCTAGTTGTTGAGCTCTGACTTTTGTCAATGTATGGCACATTTTTCTTTTATTGGGAGGAGGTGGCTAAGTAATTGCAGGACCATAAAAAAAAGCATTCCCATTAATGGAATGGTCAATGACGTGTTTTTCTTCTAAGTTTGTATGGAATTGTGTCACTGGTCAGTGTAGAACGATAAAATCTAATGTTCCGTAGAAAGATTACTGAGAATATATGGCTAGAATCGTTTCCACTGACTTTTTGGCTTGTGACACTTTACCTACTGGCTGCTTTCGGTTGTACTTATATATGTATATGTATATTTATTTTATTTTATTTTTAGAAATAGGCAAGGAAGTTAGGCGGACCTGAGTCTCATTATTGGAAGAATGAGATCGGAAGAGTGAGATGATCCATGATTGTATCTCTCTGCTCAACCCTTTTTAGAAGGTGGGAGTGGAGTGTTTGAATGATGATAGGATAAATATGCGTCTAAGGTATATATGTTAGATAGCTACGATTAGATAGCCTATCTTATTATTAATAAAGAATAATACACTAATTATCAAAAAACACAAGAAAAAAGAATGAGATGACCCAACGGCTCACAACACAAATACCACACGGTAACACGGGTAATGAGACTTGAACTTGCAACCTCAAAGTTGAATCAGAGGTGTGGGCAATCAACCAAGTGAGCTCTCAACCACCGTACAGATGTAGGTGCACTTGGGGGGCTGGGACCGAACCCTGGGGTCTATGTGCCAATAATATAAAAAAATGTTACAGATATGATATCGGAAAAATATTATGAGAATATATTTTTCCCATCTATTTAGGAAACATCATATATATGATATTATATGTTTAGGATATTATACTAGTGATCTAATGTATTTAGGAAACTAGTATATTTAGCATATATTAATTATACTTGGAGAATAAGTTATTGTACTCTATAAATATGGGATTTTCCCAGTTCAATAATAAGAATCAATATTATGAGCCAATTATATTTTAACATGGTATCAAAGCTTGTTCGATCCTGAGAACCTAAACACAAAAGCTTTAGCTATGCCCGTGACGGACTGTTGTCCGTCCGCCACCGGACAACCCAAACATCCCAAGACCAACCTACTTGATTGATTTAAATTTCCCCCCCCCCTTGATATGATGGCCTTCCACGACACTATTGATGGATCTAAAGTGATCCAATATGACTAATTAATGGTTATGATGAATGAAGACTCGCACGAAGTGGGCTTCAAAAGATGGCGGAGCTACTGCCCGTTTTTGCAGCAGTAGATAAAAAAAAAGGGTGTTCATGTGATATACAAGATCACCTTGATGATAATGAAATTGATCGATGACCATGGATGGCGCCGATTTGAAGTATTGAGGTAGCGACAAGAAGTTGACTTCTCCCTACTTGATGATATGTGAAGATTCGACGGACAGATCGAAAATTCACCAATTAGTTACTTGTTAAGACTCGGCGTGCAGATCGAGTACTCACCAACCAAGGACTTGTGAAGACTCGACGTGCAGATCGAGCACTCACCGAAGATGAGGACACTACGTAGTGTATTGTTCCAATCGTAGCGTTCGTGATGCCCTGCCGCTACGATTGCGGGAGGGTGTTAGAGATATAATATCGGGAAAATATTATGAGAATATATTTTCCCCATCTATTTAGGAAACATCATATATATGATATTATATGTTTAGGATATTATACTAGTGATCTAATGTATTTAGGAAACTAGTATATTTAGGATATATTAATTGTACTTGGAGAATAAGTTATTGTACTCTATAAATATAGGGTCTCCCCAGTTCAATAACAAGAAGCAATATTATAAGCCTTTTATATTTTATCAAAAAATGAACTAGATTGTTTATCTTTTATTGTGTTTTTGATTAAGTACTACATGTTGTAGATCTTCATGAGGAATTCCGAAAGTTGCCCCGTGTTGACTGTCTTCAATGGCAGCTCGTGTCATTTGTTGCGACATGTCAAGGTCTCGTGTCCGGATAATAAGCAAGGAAAAGATCAACACCTTCGAATATACGTGCGGGGCAGCCATAAAAGTATAAATGTGCAATATTATAATTCCTATGTAAGTTTATTTAAATTGATGTACTATAAACGTCTAGAACTAGTATTTAGAATCTTAAACCCATATACATCAACATATATTGGCCCCTTCTTAAACCCAAATGTACTATTTTTACCCCGAAAAACTCATTATCACATTCTAGTCATAATTTTTTTTTTTTTTGGGATTTTCTAATTATTAGTGTCGTTGTGTTATAAACTTTTCCAGCTGGTGCCCTTGTAATACTGATTAATTGAATAGATTGACATTTGCCGTTACATTATTATGTATTTCCGTCTATATTCTTGATGAAACACAACTAATGGAGAGTAAAACGACTTGTTTGAGTCAATGTAGTCATCATTTGATGACCACCCAAAGACGGGCTCTACTAATTTCCTGTAGCGCCACCATCGTTGACGGTGGTGGAGGTTTTCCTACAGTGATTTTCGGTGTCAAGAGTCGAGGCGCAAATAGAAGAGAAAAAAATAGAGGGGAACTTTTGACTGAAAGAAAAAGGAATATTTTAGACATTCAAATTATCGGGTCAAACAACAAAGTCAAACAAGCTAAAAAAGAGAGTCTTTCAATTCTAACGGCAACATTCATAAAATGCACATAATTAACATTCCAATAAACACAAGGACACCAACTTAATTCAAAAAACAACATGGGCACAAACGGAAAATCCCAAGATTTTTCCATGAATAATAACACACATTTCTAGAATTTTTTGCATTTATGCCAAAAACAGTGTCCTCTACTCCTCTTCACATTGTACAAGAAGTTGGGATTTTCATCTGTTAAATGTATTGTATCATCTTCACATTCTAGAAACTTTTGCATTTATGCCAAAATCAGTCCGTTTGTTTTATGCATTCTATCATCTTCACATTGTACTAGAACTTCGGCACCCGATTCCAACCTCGAGGTGTAGCTGCTCTACCAAGTGAGTTCCAAACTTTTGCTCCTTACATGACCTCTACTGCATAGACGAAGGTGCACCTGGGACCGAGCTCGAGGATCTATGAGCTAACAATAAAAAAAATGAAACAGAAATGTATTTTTTATTTTTATTTTTTTTATTTTTACTTTTTATGATTAAGTACATGCTACTTACCAAACGTTCATCATACTAAACTCACATTCGTCACAGCAATTGGAGTTTCATTGTGGTAGTTTGTTGGTTTGCATGTCCATTTGTACATCCTTATGAGGAAATCGGAAAGTTGCCCCATCTTGACTGTTTTCAGTGGCAGGTCATCTTATTCGTCTTATTTCTATTCTTCTAACACCACATAAAGATATCATTCTTGAACGTGCAAAGTTATAAGCCTAATTCCTATTAGTTAAACCCAAAGTACTATATTTACACGCTAAAACTTGTAACTGCAAATATCATCATAATCAGATTCTAGTCATAATAGATTTTTACATGAAAAATAACCACACAATTCTAGAAAAGTTTGCATGTAATTACGCCAAAAACAGTCTATCTGGTATATGCATTGTTGTATCATCTTCACATTGTACAAGAACTTGTGCAACTGATTCCATAGTTGGCCTCTTACTTCTATCTTCCTCCACGCAGGAGAGACCTACCTCAATCATAACAGCAGCTTCGTTCGCGCTGAATTTTCCTTCCAATCTTGGATCCACCAAGTCCTCTACCCATGAAGCTTCTCCATTTTCAATTTTCCATTTTGCTAATCTCATAAACCTCACAAGCTCTGATTCCCTGTCTTCACCGGCTAGATAGTCATCATCTACCACCCAATTCGACAATCGAATTCCCTTTACAAGCTCTAGGATGACAACTCCGTAGCTGTAGACATCGACCTTTGTAGTAATCGGAATATTCATTGCCCACTCCGGAGCCATATACCCTTTTGTACCTCTAACATTTGTCAATTCTGATGATCCTTGACCACCTCTTTGACATAACTTTGCCAAGCCAAAATCAGAAATTTTGGGTTCGAAATCTTCATCAAGTAGTATATTTTCAGGCTTTACATCACAGTGGATAACCCACTCTAAGCACTCATGGTGAAGGTAAGCCAAGCCTTTAGCTGTGCCTACTGCGACTTTGAACCTCTCTTTCCATCCAAGTAAGGTGTTGCGTGAGAACAAGTGTTTGTCCAAAGATCCGTTCTTAACATACTCATAAACCAAGAGCCTGTGTTTACCTTCTGAACAGAATCCCCACATCCTTGCTAAATTCATATGGTTGATCCTGCCAATTGTGCTCACTTCGGCCCAAAACTCTTCCTCCTCTTGGGACACATTTCCTAATTTCTTGACAGCAACCACCCTCTCGTCTGCCAAAACTCCTTTGTAAACAGCTCCAGAGCCTCCAACCCCTACAACTTCTTTAAATTTGCTAGTTGCTGTCTTAAGCTCGCTATGGTTGAATCGCCTAAACTGACTTGAAATTGCTCGATACCCATCTTCCATTGAAGTTGACATACCATGTCTCCTGAAAAGGAAAAACCAACCTGCAACTAATATGGTGACTTCAATCGCGCCAATTACGGAAGCAAAGGAATACAAATAAACCCATTTGAACCTTTGATTAGCAGGGTAATATGTGCCCTGCAAGGGAAATATTTTATCTCCTCCACTGCCACAATTAAGATGAGACACATTAAGCACTGTAGGTACCGATGTTTGAACACTTATTGGAACTCTCAAATATATGCTACCTGGGAATTCATCAGACATGTATCCATTGAAAAGGGCACCTTTTGTGAAGCACACCCCTTGCCCTGACAATCTGTAGCTAAAAGCTTGACAACGGAAATCCCCCAAGCATTGTTGTCTGCAACCTTCTAAAGAAACATCACTTGAGGAGAAGTTGAGATCGAAACCATAGTAATCAACATGGGGCATCATAACAAATTGCGAGTCGTTGTGAGTTCTCTTGAATTTAGGCTTGCACCCTTGGCTCCAATCAGAATTAGTCGGCTCGTAGTAAGGAGGGCAGGAGCAACTCGGCTCTGGTGCATAAACACAAACCCCATTCCTACCACAAAAACCATGCACATCACATTGTCTTGCAATTGCTTGCCATGTAACAACCCACAACCCAGATGACTTATCCAAGCTGTAAAGCCTCAAATTCCCATCATAACACATGGTTAACCGTCTTTTGATCCCCATACCCCCATCTGAAGCACTAAAATGCAGGTTATCAGTGGAAACAAGGTTACCCTTATCATCAAAACTTGCAATTCTACTACTATTGTAACTTGTTCTACCACTCTGAAACACATTATACGCATTAGTATCAGGCCAATAAATGCTTGAAATTTCGGGACCATCATAGATCATTTTCAAAACATTATCGCTATCAAAGAAGAAACTATAATAGCCAGAACCAAACATATGGAGACCAATCCTAGATACTAGTCTCTTACTCTTAGTAAGCAGTTGACCAGGAAGTAACGTATCAGTAGGAAAATCAAAGCTTTGCCAAAGAATTTTACCATTTATATCTTTAAGCACAAGGTTACCAGAGTTAAGCAGCTCAGCTCGATCGACATTTGTTGAGGTTTTGTTTGTCTGCCAAGCTGTAGAACCATCAAAATCAGTCAAGACAAAGGCTCCATCTTTCCTGAGAGTGAGCCTCGAGCCACGACCATTGACAGGCATGTCTCGATTAGCCATCCAAACTACAGTTCTTTCATTTGAATTACTGAACCATATCGAGAACCAGTAAGCATTGGCTTTCGTCTTAAGACTATAGAACCCACATGTAAAGGTTTTGTCAAGGGAAGTTAGCAAGGCTGAAGCAGAGGTGTCTTCAACAGACAATGAATGGCCTGTTTGGAGATAATTTCTTGGTGAAACTGAAGCTGCTGATTGTACTAAAGAAGGTAGAAAAAGGAAAGAGATGATGATCAACATTGTTTGCTCCATCATTGTGGTTGTTTGTTCAGAATGTTTTGCGGGTCCATTTGGTCTTTTTTTATAAGGAATTTTTGGAGTTGCCCTGTGTTGACTTTTCTCAAAGGTGTTATTTGCTGCGGCGGGTAAGAGCAGACTTTGACATGAAAATTATAAAGTAGGAGTAGTGCCTATTAATACAATTGCACTAATAAGACAAGAATTATTCGCGGGTCCACTTGGATAATTTTTTGTAAATTTTTTGCATAATTCTAATGGTAAACCGTTGGGTTGACAAATGATGACTAAATGGGGACTACTACCTCACTATTAATTTCAGAAGTAACAATAATGCCAAATGGTATTCAAGAAGCAATGTTGTGTGGCTATAGATGAATTCAACTAGATGATGATAACTTGGTTGTCTGGATTGGTTATTCTAGGAAGGTAAAAACAGGTTCATGTTTATTTGATATAAAAAAAAACTCGTATGAGGCGGCTCCAAGGTGATGCCTTCTCTAACATGCATGACGTCATGCTTATATCATGTCTGGCCATAGAGAAATCCTCACCTTAAGGCCGGCTGCCTCATAGAAGATCTTTTGTTTAATACTATATATTATGTAGTGATGTAACTTTCGCGAGACAAGTTCTCATTTAAATTTGCTTAATGAAAAAACAAAAATTAGGCACTTGTAATAGAAAACAAAATTCAACGCCCATTTGAGTCACAAAATAAGAAGTGTTGGCTCCAAAATTTGTCTATACTGTCTGGTCTAAATTTCTTTTTAAATGTGAGTGTTGGTTTAACGCCAAAAGGTAATCATAGTTGTCAGACTTTTGGGTCGTTATTGAGTGTGAGCAACGTCATAACGGTAAATAAAAGTAACAAACAAAAGTCATAATGCATCATGAAGAAAAAACGCAGAAGCAGTCAAATAACAACACTCTTCAAAATAGATGTACTCTTAGTCTCTGATTTGCCACGGATGAATTAGTCGTTTCGTTTTGACTTGAAGGTTTGTGTCATTATTTTTGCCTTTGGAAAACGGCAGCCTGGGAATTTACAATAAAAACCAGTGATTTAAAAGCATATTTAGTCTAATTTGTGAGTAACTTCTATTTTTTCCCCTATTTTTCCTCACGAATTACAACCTCCACCTCTTCTTCACCCCATTTCCAACTTCTAATAAGCTTAAAACACTCCCTAGAACCCTCTCGGGTCTCAGGAGCCCAAAGTAAAAGCATCAAATTGGGAGCTTCTAATTTTGGGCATCATAAAGGGTGGTTTGAGCTTCTTAAAAGCTGAAAATGAGGGGAAGAGTTGGAGCCTTGGAGGTGTGGTCTGTGAGGAAAAAGAGGGGGTAAGTAAAAACTACTCACAAGTTAGGCCAAACACCACCGGGCCGGTATCAGCAAAAAACACAAACACAATCGAATCTTGGCTTTCTAGCCATTTTCATTGATTGCTATGAATCAAGTCACAAGAAAAAGGATGAACATATAAACAGAAAATTTGTACAGATTTTGATTTTGTTTTTCAATGAATCAAAGTACAACTAGAATACAAACAACAATGAATCCCCCAAATACACGCCTACTTCAGTAAACAGCCAACAGTCACCCAAAAGAATTAGCTGTACAAAACAAACAAATACTGTACACCGTGAAACAGGGTAGACCATCGGAAGTCATGTCAGAAGCAGAGCCTCATTTAGGGCGGGCATTGCTGATTCTCAGCCTCGGGCTTAAGAAGAGCCATCCTCTGAGATTTTGAAATTCCTTCCCTATCATTCAAAATGTTAATGTAATTCCGAAGCCTAAACCTATCTGAGTTAGTGAGGGCGAATGGAGGTTTCAGTATTAAAGATGATGCTTCCACTAGAAGGAAGATTAACAAGCGCACAGCTTTTGAATACGAGGATGCTGCACTTTGCATATCCCCCATGAGCTCGTCAACCTGCCAGCATAATGAAGCTTGTTATCTTGTGGGCATTTAGAATACAAATGGCAATATGAAGTGAGCTACAAGGAAGAATAATTATTACTACCACTTTTTCAACTACTCTTGCTAAAAAACTCAAAGGCGGCATTGCCTAACTCAGTAATTGAAACCACCAGTTGCATAATAACTACAACAATAGCAAAACAACTTAAATGTAATGATGGTTCCAGAGACCCATGTTCAAGTTTCCTTGGCCAGTGCATGTATTGGTTTGAACTTTGAAACGGTAGATTTATCCTTGCCCTCGCTAATCTTGAGCCAGAAATGGAAAGACGAGTTGGTTTCAAAGGTGATGTGTGTGGTTTTTTCAATTCTATGCACTTCGCAACTTTTCAAATGTTTATAATTGCAACTAACCTCTTTACAATAATCGTATATACTGTTGAGATTCTTTCTATTGCAGTTAAATGGATATAAAGAGTGGGAAAAAAATGCAAACAACCTCATTTTGGAGGATACACCTAGACCTGAGATCCAGCTAGGTGGACCTCCTATCTCTCTCCTCCCTTCCCCTCCCTCTCTCTCTTTCTCTCTCTCCTCTCTCCCTCTGCTTCCCTCTCTCTCTCTCATCCAGTTATGCCTTGGGTTCACCTAGCTAGGGGGACCCAAGGGACAAGGCAATAATTTTCCGGAGGGACTATTTCCGGTTTCTGTTTTCATTTTTTTGGCGTATGACCAGATTTTATATATGTATAAGATACACTATATTCAATTAGCTTAGTGATTGTAAGGCTTGTAGAAAGTTATATATTCTCGACCGTCAAAAGCTTGGCATCTTGATTCATTCCCTTGGCCACGAGAGTGTTTTTGGCAATTTCCCCTAGCACCAAATTTAAATAGGACTGGGAGGTTCTTTCTCACAGATCTCTCACACTTAGCGAGCAGCTATGTGGGTGAGGACAAAATGGTCAGTTTTCAGAAAGATAGGTGGGAGGAGACCTTTCAACTTCTCAAGCACTTATAGCACCCATCTTCCCTCTATATAGTTCCTTTTGACCCCCTACAATTGGCGGAACTCTGGTATATTTTAGGAAGTTAGGTGTGGCAAGAGACTTTTTTTTTTTTGATAATTATAAAATTTTATTGATCAAAAAAGGATTAGCTACAGAAGTTCAGCGTAGCTACAAGGACACCTTATTCACAGCAATTGCCCATAAAAGCATCATTCACAACCACACCCCTTACCTTCTAGGAACGATTGAGGTGGGAGTGCAATCATGTGCAGTGGGAAGAGACTTATTTTAGTATAACCAACTTATTTTCATACAAATAAAATTAATTTATTGTAATTATCTTGATTTTATTTGATTATTGAACCCAGTTGACTTGATCAAGTTTCTGGTTCTTCCATAACCACCTTACATCCAACTTACATGATCTTTTCCTGATGGAATCTCGTTTCATATCTACAGAAAAAGGATAGAGAGGGATAAGTTGAGCGCAGAGGAAGACTTACTGCACCGTGTCTGCCCAGTGCAAGAGCAGACTGATAAATTGTTTCCATTGCATCAGGCATTTCTGCACCTCCTGCAATCAGAAAAAGAAAACCAATAACAAGAGGAACGAGCTATAAGCTCAAATTTTCAGCAAAACAAAAAAACTAAAAAACAGAAGAAAAAAAAAACGTTATACACGAGCTCGGATAATCTCGGGGAGGAGAAATAAAAGGGTCAACACGAGGTATGGAAAACAGTATCAGGTTCCACAACCTCAAATTTCCAAAATTACAGCCTATCATATGCCGGCATACAGAAACACTTTGGCACTCAATGTTAAGCTCTCCCTTACCCTTCTTAATTGAACTACCCTATATAAATGAGAATGTACTGGCTAAAGCGCTAGCAGCATGAAAAATTAAAGAGCACACTGAAACAAAAATTACAAACGAGCATAAAGATGTCTCGCAATATACCCCTTGCTTATTTAAACAGATACTGAGTTTCTTCAAGTCCCTTCGGGGACATTTGATGAAATCTGGGATGATACAGAGAAGATTAGCATGACGCCATGACTGTGCAAGGATGACACGCACAAATCAGGAAAAAGCTACTGAGTTTCTTACTGTGATAGTATGAGATTAGAAAACAATTGTTGCTCATCATCAAAATGTCCCAAATCCCTGTACTACAAATCCTGTGTTTCTTCGTGTATAACAGTCCAGACCCTTGGATTGTCCTGCCTTTCCCCACCCAACTCCTTGCGTTTCCTCAAATTCTGTTGACCTGAGTTGTGGCTGGTCATTAACCACAGGATAGTTGCCAGCAGCCGCCAAAAGGTTGTGTGAACAGTGTCGATAAGGGTTAAGCAGGGAATGCGGTAGGGATCAAACTGAGGGAGAGGAGAAAAGGGAGAGGTTGCATCGGCTGGCTGGCATCTGACATTCCAAATGAGTGAGAAATGTAACATATACCTCGCATCATGAAATTCCTTCCATCTTTACATTTGTAAGTCAACCTCTTATACAAGGGCCAAGAGCTGAGAAGCATATCTTCCTAAGGGACCTCCTACCTTTAAGGGCATGCTTGGATTGGGGTAATGCTTAAGGGGGTAATGGAACAAATTAAAGGGTAAAATAGGAAGGTGGAGGTGGTGATGGGGTAATGATTAAGGGGGTTATGGAGGAAATGAAGGGAGAAAGGGGGGTAATGCATTACTCTAGAGGGAGGGTGGGTAACTTTTACCCCCCAAATTGGGGGAATGATTACCTCCTCTTCACAAAATCTAACACCCACCATCTCCCACACCCTCCATTTTAGCCTATAATTCTAACTATTACCCCCTTAATCATTACCATCATTCCAAGCATGCCCTAAGGAGTACAACAGAATGTGGTTGGGATCAAACTGGGGAAAGGAGAAATGGGAGGAACCGCAACCCACAAGGCTTGAATGGCATCTGACATTCAAATTAGTGAAAAGAGACAACGTATACCTTGAATCATGAAGTTCCCACAAGGCTTGAATGGCAACTAACATTCAAATTAGTTTTAGGGTGGCTTGAGTCATGAAGTTCCTTCAATCTATACATTTGACGGTTAACCTCTTATACAATAGTAAAGAGCCGTTTCACCCTAAGCAACCTCCCTCCTTGAAAGGGTGTCACCCTTTATTGACAAACTTATAAGAGACAGAAACAGAACCTACTTGCACTAGGTGTAAAACTTTCAATAGAACTTCTACAGTTCCAGCCTGAGATAATGCATACTATCACATAGATCACATGTCAAAGCTCAGATAAATAAAAATAGATGGAGAATCAAAGCAGAGGCACAAGATTCAAATTTTGGGGGCTTCAAGACAATGAGAGTATAGTGGCTACGAAGATTCAGATTTGATGGAGAAAAAGGGAAACGGGAAGAAGGAAGATACGAGGACTAAGGGATTAGAAAAAAGGAGAAAAACTGAAGTAGGGAGCAGAACAAAGGAGCAGGAGCAGAGAATATTAGGAAAGATGCTGTTTTGTTAACTCTCAATTCTCAATCATCAGCTAATCTATAGCAATAACAAGGTTAAATTTTGACAGCCTTAACCACCTCATCAAGCACAAACTCTATTAAAGACAGGAAGCTAACAATAATCTCTAATGCATGGAAACTCTTATGAGGTCATGTTTCCTATTTCAGAGACTTTGGAAACTCGATGAAACATGGGGAAACACCTTTGTTAAAACAACTTCCCCACTAACTGACCTCTGAAATCCTAAATTTACCATTATTTCCTATAAATACTGCCCAAATAAACTTTTAAAGAATAATTTTTTATTATTATTAGTTGGTCAACGTAAGCTGATTTTTTTTTGTGTTGCATAGAACCACCTTTTATCTTCTTTTTCTTGTGTAAGACCACCAATTTGACAAGAAATAACCTATTTACCCTTGCACAAGCCACCCAAAAAAGTTGTTCCACAAAGCTTTTATACACAAAAAGAGCTCCTCAAATTTCCCCCTCCCGTACCTCCTTCCCCCAAATTACTTCCTTACATTCTGCCAATTCTAGCCCCACCCAATACCATCACTAACCCATCTATGTCTCTCTGCCCAGCTGTTCTTCTAACTTGTCCTTGTCTTCCAATATTTGGGCAATTGTGGGGTTTGTATTTTACTTTTTAAATTGTATGGAAATCTTTCAATTTGTCTAATTAGAATATGGCCTGATGGATTGCACATAAGGAGAAGAAATAAAATCTCAGAAGCAAAAATTGCAATGTTTAATGCTATTTAAGTAAAAGGCTCAATGCTCTCCTGTCTCATCCCCTTTGTGTGTATTTTGGACCAAGGCCTTTGCTTCTCTGACTCCAAGCTTTTCATGTGAAGTTATTTGAACTCAAAGACCCACACCCAAGACATATTTGCATAAGAGCTAGCAATAAGGCATCAGGGCCCCCTAAAACAGTGTTTCATTTGGTGCTAGACCTTCTGGTAGGAGTTTGATATGCTGTTAATTTGACTACTGTTCTTCCCCCTAAAAACCTGTGATTCTCACTGTCAAAACCAAATTAAGGGACCAACTTTCGTTTACGTTCTTTATTTTCTATTTTTGAGGCAAATTGGTGACAAATTTACATTTTACTAAGTGATGGTCAGATGTAGGTAAATGGGATACGAAATGGAAAGGGGAAAGGGGAAGGGAGGAACAAGAAAGGAGGTGGATATGGTGGTGGGACGGGAAGTGGCTATGATGGTTTGAAACTTGAGAGGGAGGAGAGAGAAAATTGGGGAAGGAAGAAGAAGCCAAGGGAGAATAAAGTTTTATTGCAAAGAAAACTAAATAAAAATACAGAAAAATCGATTTAAAACTATGAAACTAATAATGCAAGGGAAAAACAGTCATGCCAAGTTAAAACAATGATCTTTTACAAGAAAAATGAGATATAAGGTTCTAATACAAAAAAAACTAACAATAATAAAAATAAAAATAAGGAAAATCGGCCGTCAATAATCCGAAGTTTGGGCGGTCCGCCTCAAATACTCCCAAATTTGCTTTCCTCCCACGATAATCCCATATTTGCACCCATCCGCCCATAATGCTCTAAATGACAACGCCGTTAAAACTTGTCAACGTCCGTTACAACAGTGGACAGATTGCACATTTAAGGTGAAAAAAAATATTTAACAGCTGGAAACCCATTTTTTAACCCCAATTAAATCCTTTCTTTTTTATTTCTTTTTTTTCCTTTTTCCCCCTTCATCTTCAACCTCTCTCTCTCTTCCTCTAATCTGATACTACCTCCTTCATCCACACCCAATTTCCTTTCTATTTTCCTTCATCTTCCACCTCTCTATCTTTCTCTAATCTGGCCACCTCCTTCATCCCCAACTCCATGACATCCTAAGTCTGCAATTCCATTTTTAACCCCAATTTTTTTTTCTTCATCTTCAAACCCTCTCTCTCTCCCTCTACTCTGGGACCTCCATCCCAGTTCCATGGCACCCTAAAATGCATTTCTTTGAAGTTGGTGGAGAGAGATGAATTCGAAGGAAATTAAATACTGTACATTCTGAGAGATAAAATAAGATGAATTTGAAGAACAAGGTGACCTGGTTTGGTTTAGAGAGTAGGGAGGTTTTAAGGGTTTCGAAGTGGGTTTTAGTGAGATAAAAAGGGGATGATGGTAGGTGTGCAGAACCAAAATTGGGTATTTGGAAGGATAGCAGATTCAAGAATTCACCTATTAATCAAATTCATGAAGGATGATCAAACAATTCACCTATTAGTCAAATTCGTGGAAGGATAGCATATTCAAGAACTGGGTAATCTCCTTCATGAGATCCAAAAAAAGAAAAATGAAATCACCTTTACAACTTGATTCAGTAGATATTCTTACTCATCTGAAACAGGTTTTAATCTCCGAATTAGGGGAAACATATGAGACATTATGGAAAGAAAATGGAAGAAAAGGGAAGAATGGGGGTTTTGAAAGGCGATGGATTTTGGTTTATGGGTTAGGATTTGAGTTTCATACAGTAGCTTTGGGGGTAATTAATCATTGCCTTTAATTTTTAACGCCAACAAAGAGAAATGGTAAACGGTGTTAATGGAGTTATAACTCCGTCGTCATTTAAACTGTTATGGCGGATGGGTCAATACTTGAGATTATTTTGGGCGGAAAGAAAACTTGGGAGTATTGACGGCGGACGGGCCAAACTTTGGATTATTTATAGCCAATTTTCCTAAAAATAATTATGTTAGGTGGTTCTTTCCAAAGTCCCAATATATTAGGTGTCTTCCCGCAAATTTTCTACTGATTTTTGTCTCTCCACTTAGCGTTTCCCCGATTGGCGTTTTACGTCTCTACATTTCCGTTTCCTCATTTCCGTTTCCGTGCAACATAGACAACAATTGGACACCTCGAAAAATAAGGAATAAGACTCTAATAGACTAGCAAGAAACTTAATCTTCCTCTAAAATAAGTCTTGTAATTCTAAATTAATTTAGGCATCTAGATCTTTGACTATGAAAAAGGTCTCTAAAGTAGGTCATCATACATCATGAAGCTATGATTCTGGATGAAACTGGAAATTTGCAACAGAAATGACTCGAATAGTATACCTCATCAACTGGACCTCTGGAACAATGACAAAGTATATCTTTATTAAAGTAATGAAGTGTGTAAACAAAGAAAGTGAATCCTCATTCCTTCCTTGTCTCAAATCAGCACCCTTTATAACAATTTCTACAATTGGATTTCACAGTGACAATGCATTTTAAGACGGTTGACATCTGCACATACTGTATATATCTACACCAGTGGTAATGAAACTACCATTGGCATGTCAAGGAAGCCTAGCACAACAACACATTATCATCACAGATGACATTTAACCAAATGCATCCTTCAAAGTTAATGCAAACTCCTCTCCGAACTCCACATTCCTTCCAGAGCTTTGTAGTTAAGTAGCTACATACTACTCCCTCCGTTTCTGAAAAATGGTAACATTTACTTTTGCACGGTCTCCAATACACTACTTTGACCACAAATATTTGTGTTTATATGAATACATGAACATATAAAAAATAGATTTTCCGAAAGTACTAATTAAAACGAATCCAACGATAGTATTTTTACATTGTAAATCCTTATATTTTTTCCGAAATCAATGGTCAAAGTTTGTAAAGTTTGACCTCCAAAAAGTAAATGTTATCATTTTTCGGAAACGGAGGGAGTATTAAAGAACAAGACTTATAAACTAATGGTATGATGGAAGCAGGTTCCTTAATTAAAAGTATTTAGATTGATTAATACCTGGCTCCACAAACTTAGATAATTCTTCAGCATGTGCTACTTCACTGAAAAATTCCCCCTTGATCTCAGTGGAGACATCCTCGAGCACTTGAGAGCTGACAACGTCAAGACACTCATTGAAATCTGGACTAGTGTTCATCTTGCCAGTGCTACCCTTGAACCTCGTAATGTCATGAGAGGGGCTTCCCTCCATGGACACAGCTTGTGTATGACAAATGTCCAGTGCTTGTTTCCAAACAGATAGAACTACAAGCTGAATGGAAAATGCTTCGAGATGCCTACCAGCTTCAATCTATAAAATACACAAGCATGCATCAATTTCTATTGTCAATACTTAAACATGCATCCTGCAAGATCAACATCTTTTGTTAAGCCTTGTAGATTACCATTTCATTTGCCAATTCCTTGATGCTAGCTGCATACTGCTGCAATGACTTAACCCTGGTCATGGAGTCAGTTGAAGGCTGCTCCAACGCATCTGCTGTATCCAAGGAACCTTGTGAAGTACCAGAAGGGGCTGAGCTTTGGCTTTCTAAGCTTTCCATGCAACATGTATTTCTAATAGATGGACCAACAATTGGCACTGGGGCACTAAATCTTGAGTTGACACTTACAGAAGGCGGAAGGGGGAAATCGGATTTGCATGGAGATACACTTGGTTTTGACATGCTAGCAGAGGAAGATGAAACATCCAAAGAGTGTCCAGACACAAGAACATAATCTTGATCACTGAACTCCAAGGAGTCCAGAGCTGTAAAAATCATAAAAAGACATTGAAGAGCTAATTTTGACCAAAGAGGCAATACACAGGGAAATAGAATAATGACAATTACATAACTATAACCATGAGTACCTCTTGAATGATAGCTCACCAGTCTTTGCTCAGTGCAAATAGAAAGTCTTTCGGCATTCGTGTCCACAGGTCTACTGCTATCTATCCTAAAACCACTTGTTTGTAGCTTATTCGCCAAACTGCCATGTCTGGAAGAATGCTCAACAGGTTTCATTGTGTTAGATGGTGCTTCCCTTTTGGATTCAAGAGAGAATCCATAAGTAGACTTCACGGAGGTTCTCCTCACATAAGATGGACTTCCATCAGGGCCACTAGAATCGTCGTCCAAAAGAAAGGGCAAACAATCATCTGGAGAACTTTCCTCCTTGTTCTTCAAGAGACTACTATCCGACAAAGGACGATCATCCGGTCTTCTCAACAACGTCCCCCTCCTACAGGCAATAGAAAATGTAGTAGAATGAAGAACTGTTGTAAAGGGGAGGTGACCAGAGACAAGTTGGGACAGGAAGAATACAATATCCCTTTTTCTATACCTAGATGTTCTATCCAGCTGCTTCTGACAAAGAAATGGGTGGTTAAAGAACTCGTCAAATGTGAGACGCTCAACTGCAGATACAGTAACAAAACAAGGGATCAGTAGTTGTGTTTCCGTTCTAAAAATTAGTTGTGTTTCCCTTCTAAAATTTCATGATCAGTAGTTGTGTTTCCGTTCTAAAAATTCAGATACTACGCATACAACAACAACAACAAGCTAGTCACCTAGTAGAGAAGATGTTTCCGATAGATCCACAAAATTTTAAAACATTTGAAAATAGTTTTAAGATTTTATAAAGTCTGCAAGAGAGCATGCAATGTAAAAAAGAGGAGGATGAAAGGCATAAAATAGACACTAACTTAAACAGTCAAATGCCGCAAATAAATATAGTAAAACGTAAGAGCACAACCGCAAGTAGAACAAAAATGGTCACTAAGTCGACTAAACAAGGATAAGGACACCTTCACATAGGGAACAAAACTTGCAAGCACTAACTCCTACGGAAACCAAACTACCATCTATCTAGGATCCTCTACAACAATCCTACTACGCCAAATTTTCCTATCCAGGGCCATGTCCTCGTTAAGTTCACAACGCGCCATATCATGCCTGATTACCTCTCGCCAACTCTTCTTCGGGCGTCCGCGTCTCCTCTTGAGTCCCTAAGTACAATCTTTTCGCACCTCCTCACTAATGCATCTGGATGTCTCCTCCTAACACGCGCAAACCATTTGAGCCTCACCTCCCGCATGGCCGCATCTTGTTTTCAATGTCGGTCACTCCCACCTTGACTCTAACCAGTTCATTCCTGATCTTATCTCTTCTTGTAAGGTTGCACATCCAGCGAACATCCTCATTTCGGCGACCTGCTCCTTTTGCACATGCACTTGCTTAAATATAGCATGTCCTGCCTAATGGCGGTACAATAGAACTTTTCTTTCAATGCGGAATTTCACAGTCACATAAAACTCCTGATGCACTCCTCCATTTGAGCCACCCTGCTCTCATACGGTGGGTCACGTCGTCGTCGATCTCGCCATTGTTTTGGATAATAAGATCCCATATATTTAAAACAATCCTTTTGTGGCATAATGTTTACCTCAAATCGGAGTCAACCCTATCTCTCGTGAACTTGCTTCAACTCTAACTTACTCCTCCAAAGTTCTAATTTGTCATTAACTCCTTCCCTTGTCTCGTATATCAAAACAATTTCGTCAAGTTATTAATTACGAGTACTAAGTTGGTGTTTGGCCCAACTTCTGAGTAGCCTCAACTTTTCCTCCTATATCCCTCACAAACCACCCCCCTCCACCGCCTCCTCACCCACATTTACAGCATCTAGGAAGCCTAAAACTCCCTAGGAGATCCAAAAGTAGAAGATTCAAAAGTAAAGCCTTCTAGGGGGTGTCTTAAGCTTCATACAAGCTGAAAATGGGGGTGAGGATGCGGCCGAGGGAGTGATTTGTGAGGGGAAATAGGGAGAGAAGTAGAAGCTCCAAAGAAGCTAGGCCAAACATGCTCTAAGTAATTATTGTACTGCATAAGCCCTAGATTGATATGGATCTGGCTAGTATCAGCCATATCTTCACAAGGATCTTATAAATGACTCATTAGTGCTGGAGAATAGGCTTACAAAAGCAATATCATGTTTTTACCAATAAAAAAACTGCTACACTGTCATACTGATGGCTGAATGCAGGACTATGCTATCAAATTTGTTCGCATCAAATAAACTTACTTAAATACTCTTCTTCATTTCCAGTTTTGAGTTCAATTGAGTTAAACACTTCTTCAATTGGTTAGTCGCAGATAATTTGACTTCAGAAAGCCATCATTCACTACCTAGTTCGGATTACCTGGATTACGCCGCAGCAATTTCTGACACAAATCTACACATTCTGAACTCAAATCAACTATATCTTGAGGAAAACACAATTCTGTGGCCTTGATAATGTTCTGAAGCAGCTGCACAGTACAAGAGAAAGACAGATTTATAGCTAGAAAAGAACCATGAACTCTTCAAATCTTATCAAATAAAACATTACAAAGCCAATAAAATTGCAAAGACAACCAAATTTACATAAGTCATGCAGATAACACCTGAATTTGGTTGTTCCCGTTGAAAGGAGTCTTCCCAGTCACACATTGATACAAAATTGCACCAACACTCCAGAGATCTGCCTGCATAGTGAGTTCAGGATCAGTTATTACAGAAAATGTGAAATGGTGGAGATAAGCATTTAAGCAAGCAATCACCTTAGCGTCATATTTCTGAAGTTGCATTATTTCAGGAGCCATGTAAAGTGGAGAGCCACATAAAGTCTCTGCCAGGCCCCTAGGTTGAAGGGATCTGCAGGAAAGCAGAATCAGTCATGCTTGAACATAAATAATGAAAACCACACTTATACATTCATACTAGCCAATGCCAAAGAAACAAATCAAGAAAATGAAGTCCACAATAGGTGACGTTGCTGACAACATAGTCATCCAGCTTTTGAATGAACGAACACCAATTTCACACAGTGTAAGCATATGCATCTGGGTGTAATTCAAATGTATATTTTTTTTTGAAGTTGTCCAAATTCGTGTTTTAGAGCTTGGACTCAGGCCAACAGATTGTTATAACTATTATAGATATTAGTCAAAATAATTGTATTGCAATATAGATCAAATTTAACAAACAAACAACCATTATCACCATATAAGTCATCCTGCTCATTCAACATAATCTTCATTGAATTGAAAGAGGTGCATATTTCCGACATAAATATACGAATACACAAATAATGCATGTCTTCATGTACGTAAAAATAATATATCTCAAGCTAATCAAAATAAAAGCTAACTTTATCCAAAAACTTTTGCTTTAAAATGGTACAAGTACTCCCAAGACTGGAAGAGTGATTCCGAAACTCCATTGGAGAAAAGTTCAAGGGTGGGACATGAATTTGATGTGCGTGACGCGTGATAAAAAAGCCAGACAACAGAATGCAGCTTCATAAAGGCCTTCGGAGCAATAGGATTACAGTCGTGATGCCCATGCACAAAACAGTACAATACTTAATACGACAAAGATATTTGAAGGATTTACCCATCTTTAGAACAATGATCAAAATCAAAACCTAACACAAGAAAGGAATCAATGTAAGGGAACTTCTATAACAGCTACTACTTTACCTAGCGAATCCAAAATCTGCAATCTTCAAGACTGAATTATTGTCATTTGTGGTGAGAAGGAGGTTCTGTTACACAATGACAGTACAGAAAAATTGCATTAAAAACTCCATGCATAGTGAAAGTCTTGCAACACGTGTAGTAAATTACCCTAGAACTCTTAGATGTAAGAGAGGAGAGAGAACTCTTAGATGGGAGAGAGGAGGATACGCACTACAAGAACTTTTTGCTTGACCACACTCAAGTTTAGTATATTTCACTGGGTACTTACCACATGCTCAAGCTTTAAAATTTGAATACACCACATAAAGATAATAAAGAAGTTAAAACCAAAAGCATAGATATAACTCTACCAGGTGGCAATGGCACTGAAAGAAGGGAAATAAAACCCGAGAAATGTTCAAAGGCTACAGTCTCCACCAGAAGCTGCTAAAACTGGCATTTACGTTTCTACTATCCCCAACGGCTAACCTCTATCCAATTAGTAATTACCCTCTGCTCCATCATTCTATTTCAATGTCCAAATAGCTTCTCATGAAACAAATTTACTCCTTCAGTAGAATGAATCATACAGTTCTCCTAAGATTAATCCAGTGCAATTACTAATCTATTTTGCGTATTGAGGCTTTCTTACATATGCGTTTTCGGGACTTTGGCGGTGGGAAGGACAGAAAGTTGCTGTTGGGTGAAATGCTTATATGCAATTTTGTGGTGCATCTGGTTAGAGAGGAATGCACGAGTGTGTAAGGGAATTTCAGCTACTCCTGAGATGCTTTGGGAGAGTATCACTTATTTAGCTTCTTTATGGGCTAGGGTTGCGGGGGCTTTTAGGGATGACAGTATAACTGATATTCAGAGGAATTGGGGGAATCTGTACATGATTCATGTAGAGGATACCTTATCCTCTACATTGCTGCACATTTCAATTATTATCAATATATTTTTCTTTATCTAAAAATAAAAAACACACCTATTTTGCGGGAAGATAAAAAGCTTCCTGTTTCTATTTTAGTGAGCACCATGGTTTGTGTGATATATAAATTTCAGTGTTGACAGTGTAGAGTATATTTTCTTCAGCTGGATATCTTTTCTTATTTCCTTCGCTCATCTGATGACACCTAGGTTTATATCTAGAACAATTGTGGGAAGGAAAGTAAAAGCCAGATGTGTACGCTGGTGTTCCAACTGCCTTAATATATCAGCCAACAACCATGAAGAAATGGCCCTTGAGGTTTAGGTCTGGTTCAACAAAGCTCATTCCAACTAACTATATGCCTAGTAAGGGAACTCCGTGGGGAACCACCTTTTATAATTCATGTTTTGCTAGAAACCCCCTTTTACATTCTTTTAGATAGTTATACAGAACCACCTTTTATAGTATTTTCTTTAAAGAACCACTACTTTAACCTAAAATGACTGATTTGCACTTGTATAATTAAAACAGAATGAGAGGACGGCCTCAAAGCTCCGTTACACCCCGTTACCCATGGTGATGTTGTTAATGTTATAAAATAAGTCATTAGCCCTTTTTTCATGTTTAAATGGGATGTCAATTAGACCAGACCTCTTTCTTCTCCCCCATTTCTAATGCTTTGAAATTCTTTAGCTCCACTCCCCGTAATTCATCTCTTTCTTCTTTCCCCAAATTCCTCCCTCTCTTCAAAAGTACTAGGACTTGCTCCCAATCTCCTCAGTCAGCAGGGTCTTCCTCAACCAGTCCCTTCGTTAGATGCAACCACGACTCTGGCCCTGGATCCTATCTGTGAGTAAGCAAGGGCCAACCAAGGGAATAACGTGTTTTAGGTGTCCAAAATTACAGGTATGCATAAATTTCCCAACTTTTTGACTAAAATTTTGAATTCAAAAGGCTCTCTTTTTTATCTTTTCATTTTTTTCTTTTTTTTGCAAAGCTAAGGTTTTTGGGATGAATTGGTTAGAATTGATTGCAAAATTGTTACAGTGTGACCTCTTCATATGGGTTTCATCTTTAGTAGACCAATGTGAACAAAGTGAAGCTCACAAATTTTTTCTTCCTAAAGAACAAAATAAGTTCGAAACTAACGGTGTGTAACAGAGCTTCGACACCGTCCTCATTCAGTGCTCTTCGAGCACCAGGTTAAAACTTGGGATTATTGTGCAGAAAAGTCAAACTTGGAAGTACTTTGGGCAGACAAGCAAACTTAAGATTATTGGAAGCCAATTTTCCCTTAAAAACATTTTTTTTAACTGAATTTTTACATTTTATAATAATACTTCTCTTTTCCATAATTTCCTCTTTGTCCTCTTTTTTCAGGCCTTCACCAAACCCCCACACTATGTCGACTTGCTCCATGGACCCATCAACAAGGTCAATTATGTTATGGTGGTGGGGTAGTTGGATAGTGATTATGGTGGTGGAGAGGAGAGAAAGAAAGGTCAATGTAAGAAGAATGAATTTATGGTGATGGAGGGGGAGAGAGAGAAAGGTCAGGTAAGAAGAATGAATTTATGGATGACCATTTCAGATGGTCGAGGGGGCGGTGGTTATTGTGGTGGAAAGGTGGCGTTGGAGGTTACGGTAGTGGAGTGGTGGAGGGGGAAGGGGGGAGGAAAAGGTGGAGGGAAGAGGAAGAAAGGGGAAGGTGAAACTATTTTTAGACAAAATTACATTGCGAAATGGAAAAATAATTAAATTGTCTCTTTTTTTTTAGATAACATGGGTGTCTAAGCTTTGCTTGACTAATCCCATGGGCCCTGAAGTAACGACCAGTAAAACCTCCAGTGGCCCAGAGAGACAAAATTAAAAATAATTAAATTGTCAAAACAAACAGACAAGGGAAAATTGGTCAATTCAACCATTTTGGTGTTCCATGAAAAATATGATAAAGGTGGTTTTGTGCCAAAAAAGAAAATTTATAAGGTGTTTTTTCCAAAAATAAAAAACAACGGTATTGGCTCCCCATATATTTCCAGCCTAATATGATGGCATTCATAAACCTGATTTTTAATGCAAAATCAACAGGCAGCGCCAGTTATGCCTAAAAATCAAAAAAAACTTAAGAAAAAATTAAAAGAAGGGTGACACACGAATGTCAATGCCAGAAATCTTTTAACAGACAGCTACTACAATATTTCATCAATATACTTCATCTCACTGACACAAGCAAAATATATCAATTCCAATGAAAGACAACAAATGAATTGGAAAAAGTCTACAATGACTGCCAACCAGTGATTTAAAAATCGGGCTAGCTACTATAATAATGAATCGTAGTCATTGATTATATATTCTCGACCATATTTTTTATCCTATCTCAATAAGTAAATTACAAAATATTAAATCTGATTAAGTATTTTCAAGAAACATAAAATAGAAATATATAAATAAAAATAAAATAGATAACTTAAACTAGAAACCTTGTTTCACTCAAAAATAAAAAATAAACTAGAAACCTTGTTTGTTTTACAGAGAGAGTAGCAGTCGATGCTCGACGGAATAAGTTGATAAATGCGGGTTTGAAGTCTGAGCTTGCCAATTTCCTGTTTGATTGGCGCCAGGAGATGTGGGGCTGGGGTTCAGGCGAGCAGTGAGACAGATACAGGTGAGCCCCAGCTACTTAGCAAACAAGAAAAGAAACAACTTGGCTTATTTTCCATGGCTGCCGTGGTCCATGACAGAGGCTTCCAAAGGCACCATCACTTCCCTCATGCTCTGGTTAAATTATTTTTCAATCTTTGTCCTTGATGTTTGCTAGTATAAAGGGCCCTTCAAAATTTATCCAGCATAAGAACAGAACAGCACACTTCACGATGTTGTTGATGATGATGAGGCAGACAGAAGTTAGTAGCAATGGGGATCTCCCTTCCAAAGCATCTCAGTAAGTGTTTCTAAGGATTATTATACTGTCCTGTAACCAGTAGCTGTCGGCGAATTTTCCGGTGGCTTTCCCCAGCTCTTTTTATCCAAACTTTTCTTCTCCAAATATTTTTTTAGATAAGAGAAAATTTTTATTAATCAAATAGTGAAAGAATACAAAATGGAGGATAAGGTATCCTCAAAGAACAAAAATAAAAATTAAGTATCTACAAATCACGCCAATGGCGTTGAATGACCGTGAGTGGCACCCCCTTGAAGGCACCAGCCGCCTTCGCCCAAAGGGAGGCCAAATGAACTATATGTTCCCAAACCAAATCCATACTCTTTCCCGAGTCAGAGAAAATCCTCGAGGTCCTCTCTAACCAAGTGCACCAAAGAATAGCTAAACAGGCGCACCGCCACAAAATCCTACCCTCCTTCCCCCTCCGCATAGCAGAAAATCGCATCTGTAGGAATTTCCCCACAGTAGCAGGGCACACAAAAGGCTCCCCACACAACAGCCTATCCCACAAGGCCCTCGCAAAACTACACATCACAAACAAATGCAAACAACTCTCTCCGTCTTGCCGACACATCACACACATGCTGGGAAGAAGACACATATGTGGCCTCCGACGTTGCACCATATCACTAGTGTTCACCTTACCAAGCACCAAAGACCACACAAAAGCACAAACCTTCAGAGGAACCTTGGACTTTCAAATATAAGAGGAAAGGGGAAAATGTGGAAACTGTGACGGAAGGCTAAGATGATGGAGGAAGGACTTGGAAGAGAAAACCCCAGAGGAGTCCCCAATCCAAGTCCGAGAATCGTCCCTAGGGACGAGAAGCCTAGTGTGGAGGACACCCAGGAGGGAAACGAGTTCCTCCATTTCTATATCGCGGGGTGGTCGTCGAAGACCGAGTAAAAATCAGCCACCGGCGCCCCATGAAGAGTGACAAACGAAAAACCAGCGGATATGTAGAAGAGAAAGGAGTTTCACCATTCCACACATCTTCCCAGAACCTAACCCGTTGACCATTACCCACATTATACCTGACCAGGGGAAAGAATAAAGACAATACCTGGGAAACGAACTTCCAAGGGCAAGCATGGGAGACAGTGGAGCTGGCTTGCGCACCCATTACGCTAAGGTCGTACTTGCTTTGATAACTCGGTGCCATAGGGAGTCAGATTCTAGGGGAAAATGCCATAACCACTTACCCACTAGCGAAATGTTTTTGGACACCAACCTACCAAAACCCAAGCCCCCCCGAGTTTTCGGCCAACAAACATGGTCCCAACTGACCAAATGATCTCTCTTACCCTCACCAGCCCCGACCAAAGAAAGTCCCTCATCATCCTCTCAATCGTACTAGCTACACTAACAGGGATCTTAGAAAGGGAAAGGTAGTAAAGAGGGATGCTAGCTAGGCAGGAATGTAAAATAGTGATCCTCCCCCCCAAAGAGAAATACACCCCTTTCCAACCATCTAGACGCTTTGCCACTCTAGACACCACCGGCTCCCAAAAGGAAACCGATCTGGGATTACCTCCGAGGGGCACCCCCAAATAAGTAAGTGGCCACTGTTGAACCTGACAACCCACTAGACCAGCCAGGGAGTTCAGAACATCCTCCCCCACGTTAACCCGCGCCAAACTACACTTAGACAGATTAATTCTCATCCCCGACACAACCTCAAAAACTTGTAAGAGCGTAAGTACCCTCTTATAACCCTCGGCTTCAACCGAAAGGAAGAGGATCGTATCATCGGCAAACTGCAGGTGGGAAACACAAACCCTTTCCCGACCCACCCGAAATCCCTCAACAAGCCCCCGCTCCACACCCCTATCCAACATTCGGCCAAGAACATCAACGACAAGGGTGAATAGAAAAGGGGAAAGGGGATCCCCCTGGCGCAAACCACATGACGAAGTAAACCAGTCACGCAACGCCCCATTAACAAGGACAGAAAAACTAGCGTTGGACAAACAACCCCAAATATTATCTTCTTGATTAATTTTAAAAAGACTTTCAGTTAAGTTTTGGTGTCTTACAATACAATTTCAAATCAGATTATCCAGTAAATTAATTGACGGTCGAGATTACCATTTTATAATCAGCGATATGCATTGCTTAATATGGTATTTTGCCCTAAATTAGTGTGGTTGGCGATCATTATAGTGTCATTGGAATTGAATTGTGTACTTTATTTCTTTGATCTAGTTACCTATTGCCAACTCCGAACACCTCAAAAGGCTCACTCAATTTGAAGACATGAGAATCTAGCTGCAATTGCTTGATTTTCAAACTTCAGATAACATAGTTCGTCCACATGATGCCAAATTGCCAATATGGTTCCAAGTTTGCTCATAAACATACTAATTTTGAGGGACACTTTCACATAGAAACACAGGGTAGTGGCCTAGAGAGACAAGATTTCATTTGAAGAGGTGCATCAACAAGAGACAAACAGTTCCCAGCATGGTGCTTGAAGAAACCAAACCATAAAATCTGAAAGACAGGAGAACACAACAGCAACAGAGACATACTGAAACTCAAATAAGCATTAATGACCCTAGTAAGTCAACACGTTCCATATGCAATGTCCCCATATTTACATCTTGAGCTGGCACCAATCTCTCAGACTGAAAAAACTTTTATTTCCTGATGCATACAAATTACAATCCAAAATCTACATAGTTGAACTCATGAACACAAACCTGGGTACCAGCCCTCAGATGAAAAGCTAGCAATTAGCAAGATTGAGTCTTATGAAAAATCATAATACTTAAAACAAAGGATATCAAACAAGCCAGAATTGCCACATACCTGTGGCTTCAAGTCTCGATGTATAAGATTATTCTCACGCAGAATCTTCAAACCAGCCGCTGCAAGAAATCCATTTTCAAATAAAACCATCTTGAATAAAAATGAAGAACATCTCAAGCGCAATACATACCAAGCTGTAGCATAAAATGTTTCGCAGTAGCCTCAGGCATTCTTCCATGGCGCTGTATATACATGAAAAGGTCGCCTCCACGGCAGTATTCTAATACAAGATGTACCTTTCCAGGAACCTAGGCATATTTCACGATAACAAACCACATTCAAATACCATAACTGTACTGAAATTAAGCCGGCATGTATTTCACAGTCAACAGGTATAGTTGAGAAACAGAGGAAAACCAAGGACATCATAAAAGCACAGAAGCAAACAGACAACTTCCAGGATTTTAATAATAATAATATCACAAAAAGAAGAACATCATGACATTGATAGTCTCAATAGGCTTCCTAATTAGCTTCTCCTCCAGCCAACATATACATTTCCCTTGCCTTTTCTAGAATTTTCAGCTAGTTATAAGTTAAAACCCTGTTGTTTGTCTTTTTGAAGTAACACCAAATTATTATTATCAGCAAAAAATTTCACCGCTTGTTCTATCTGAAATATGTCTCTCTATTGTTAAATAATGCTGAAATCTTCCCATTCTAGTAATGTAGAGAAGGTAATACACGCAATCTAATCTACTAACAAAGACAATAGTAACTTTCTCAATGGACCAGAAAATAACACACACTAACAACTTGTTTGATATGTGGGAACAGAAGGCAGAAACTGTACGGGGATGGAAGGCTGATCTGGTATTCCCAAATCCACGGGTTCCAATCCGTTGCAAATACTAACCATACGTGTACTTAACCGACTAAAGCTTAATGAAATCCAATTCCTGGACCTAACAAACTGAGGCATGTCAAAAGCCACAGTCCAATACTCCAATTAAGCAGAGTCAAAGTACATCTTCTAAGAACATTTGCACGATTAGAATTGGTCGAAACTAGCGTAAAATTAAAAGTAGCTCAGTTAAAATAATAGCAATGAGTCTGTTTAATCAGTAGGTCATTCTCATGCAGAACCAACCAACTACAACACCAGCAGAGCAATCCACTGAAATAATTTCAGCAAGTTAAAATTTCGCATTGGCAATTTCAACCCAAACCATATTTCTATGTAAATAATCACTCATTTCACCAACCAGCCACAATTTCAAATGTCCCCTTTACTTTGAATTTCCAAAACAATTATAGCCTCAAGCTAAACAAACCTTTCTACATTAGTTCAGACACAAGTCAGCCAACACAACCTAAAAATCACTACACTCAAATCACTTAGACTAAAAACTTCAAATTTAGCTCCATCTCATAAATACACACCATATTCAACAAACACAAAAAATTCAACCACATAATAAATAGCAAAAAAAACATGCTAAGATTTTATTATACTAACCTCAATGATGTCGTGTAAGTGAATAATATTAGGATGATTAATCTGCTTGAGTATAAAAATCTCAGACATAAGAGACTCTTGCAATTTTTTACTCAATCGACTAATTGAAATCTCTTTAATCGCAACTTCAGTGCCATGAATTCTATGACGAGCATGCCATACAACTGAAAATGAACCTGATCCAATTTGTTTACCCACTAAATAATCCCCAATTGATCTCACTCCACTTTTGGCCGGCGATTGCGCCATCGGAAATTTTCGCCGGAAACCCTAGAAATTCCCCAAATATTTGATTTCACAATTGGTTATGAATATATGATAATATGAAGCTTGTTGAGAAATAAGGAGAGAGAGAAAAATTTAAAAGTGAAATGCAGAAGGTTTTTATTTTTATTATTGTGTCATTGATGATTTTTTTTTTTCATGGTGATGGTTGTTGTTTGGTTGCTTTGTTTCTGAGAAATCATTACGTGCTTAGCAGCCAGAACCACGTCATCGTTTATCCATGTTTTTTTGCTTGGGTTGTGATTCTTGTGAAAGAATTAGAATAGAATATTTTATCTTGTTGAAATTATGGGGAAAATTTTGAATTATAAAGAGGGAGGTTTTTCTTTTGACTACTCTATTTCTAAAGGAGGGGAGAGGGTTGAAAAAAAGAATCTTTTTTGGTTTTCTTAAAATTGGGTTAATTTGTTACTTTGGACCGGATTTTGTACTATTTTTATGATGATGTCCAAGACTTTACACATGTGTAGAACAACATCGAAATAAATAATACTCTAGTTGAAGAGGATTGTCATCGTATGTTTACATTAACGATTATTGTGTTATACACCATATGTTTAAAGTTGAATCTCTACATCACTGAGTGCACTGGGGAAAATATTGAAAGGCAAACAAAAGTTTGAGAAAACAATTCATAATTGAGAAAACTCATTAATGCAGAAAAAAAAAAAACATAAATGCACTTTATTCTTGAAAGGAAAATTAGATTGAAAAGAGAAGTCACCAACAACAACAATAATAATAATAATAATAATAATAATAATAATAATAATAATAATAATAATAATAATAATAATAATAATAATAATAAATGCAGTTACTATTCGTTATAGAGAACACATAATGTAACAAAATTTTTATTCTTGAATTGAAATATTAGTTAAAACAACATTAATAAACCAAAAAAACCATTTTAATTAAATAAATCTTAGTAAAACAACATTAAAATAAAGCAACATTGAACAAAAACAATAATAAAAATAGCAAAACATAAAAGGATTCTAAATATTATGTAATTCTGCATATGATTTCATTTTAAACACCTACTCAACAAGTGTTAGATCTTGCTTATCCATCAATTTTGGAAGCATCTGCCGCTTCAAGTTATGTTGCTGAATCTGCATGGATTGCTCTCGCGCTTGCAGTTCATGTTCCCTTTTTCTTTCCTCTTTCTTCTTTCTAAGCTCTCTTTGCTCGAGTTCTTCTGCATGGTCCTTTAACCTAAGTTGAGTTAATAATGTTTGAATCCTGAACTAAGAGTTGATACTAGTGATGGACTTAGAAAATATAAAATATGGGTGCAACATATTTATATAATTTTTTTAAAAATTCGGGTATGTCTTTCTAAAAAATAAAAAGGGGTATGTAAGTTTTCTTTAAAGAAAATCGGATATATATCATTTTTTAAATTTAAATTTTAAAAGTTATAGTAACCAATTTAAGTCAAACTTTATATAAACTCACGCACTAAAAGAAAAAAAAATGTAACCAAATGATCCACCATCTTCACATCACACGCCACCACTCAAATAAACAATCACAAATCCTAACTCCTCCACAAGTCAACATTTTTACAATCTACAAAGCCACAATTTCTCGAATATTAATTCTAATATTACACTATAGTATCTATCAAAACACATCTTCCATCTCATTCTCACCAGAATCTGTCTCTACTTTCTTCTAAATGAGCCATCCACCTCCATTTTTCTTACATGATGAACAAGGAAAAATTTCAAGGGGGATAATAGCAACAAGCACAATGAACCAACACAAAATAGGTCCTTTTTTAGGCAAAGTTGTTATACCACCAGTACCACCATGAAAAATTGCTGATGGAAAATCAGAAAATGGAAGAGCTTGAAGAGAGAAAAGATAAGGGTTTCAATTTAAGTATTTAACTATTTGATTACCAAAAAAAAACTATTTAACTATTTAGGTGTCTTTTAATTGGAGAGAGAGACTGAGAAAAGGTAAGAAAGGGAGAGAAGGGGTTTAGAATTGTAACACCCCATATTTTCTAAATTATAAATAAACAAAAATGAATAAACTCACGCCGAAAATCGGGTAGAGTTTCCTTTGTAAATAGGCATCCCAAGTTATCGACTTTACAAAAACCTGCTTATACAGACTATATAACAAAATATCCAAAACAACAGCGGAAGACTTCTAGCTAAATCCGGAGCATCATTGCCACACTCACTCATAGAATGAGTGCAAGGCAACCATTACAAAATCCCAACTAAATAAATCTATAACAATCTTATATTACAACAACCGACAATGAAATACAAATATAATGAACGTCTTGATAGCTTTGAGTCCAACTGTCCAACTAGCACAAAAGATCCTCACGAACAATTAACCTGCAAATATTCCAATCTACTCCCCCATACGAACGAATTTCGTATGGATTCATCATAGGCCCACCATTGAAGAAAAATGGACAACAAACACAAGTAGCACAGAAAGCAACCAATCAGCAAAGCAGAGTAACCAAGCATTCTATCGAATAATTAATAAAAACACTCAAATCTCAACTCAGGTCAACTATGACCTTAAAGTCACATAAACCTCAAAAGTAGTCTCAATTGTATTCTAGGATACTCTCCTAGCTATAACTCAATTCCCAAGAATATGTGTCAATCGCTCTCGGTCACTAGCTCCTAGTCTCAACAATGTGGGAAGTGAACTGGCGGTAAAACCCGTAGATGCAAAACCATTCTCATAACTCGCCCATAGGCCCCATAACACATAACATAGCCCGCAGGCACTCAAAAGTCCACTCTCGGACCAATTCTCATAACCATGTAACCATTTTCATCAAATAATGCTCATCACCTAAGAGTCAAAGTCTTAGGCTACTTGCCCACGTGTCTAGAACTAAGGAAACTAACAACGTCTGAGCCTCGATACCAAGATCAAATCTTTATCAACACATTCATAGTCAATACTCATAATCTCATCATTCTCATCTTAAATACCCATCTCGGGTCAATCATGCTATAGTTCATAATATGGCACGGGTTCCCAAATCATTGTAGCGTTCTCAGTCTAGCTCAACTATAGTCTAGTAAATATCTAGCTTAAACCTTATGGCCTATTGCACTCTAGTAACAGACATCTCACAATCTGCTATTCAACAAGTATTTCCTTTTATGCTAGATCACACCATATAAATATCAAATGCCATCAACATTCAAATCAAACCATCATGCTCATATAGCCATATAACAATAAAAAAAAAACTAGAATCACACTTTAATAGTAAATATACACAATCAGCCAATCAATATATAAGAATTCAGCACATAGCATTCACATAATATTCATATCAAGCACTCAATTCACACATAAAAAGGAAAATAACATCCATCTCCAACCGAATAGAAAGGGTTACCTTTATAGAAGACCCAAATCAATTTGCATCATAAACCTTCAATCAATCATAAACCGAAACAAAATAAACATAATCAATTAAAGAAACACAAATCAGAAATTCAATTGAGCAAAGCCAATCTAGGGTTTAGGGTTTACTGAAATTGAACCCACGAAATAGCGAATTGGGCATGGCTCACCTGCTTGGGTGGCGAGTTGGTCGAGCACCACTGTCAACTAGTCCGCATGCCCGCAAAACAGATTCAGCAACACCAGCATAGAGAGACGCGCAGGAGAGAGAAAGATGCCAGAACAGAGGAGAGAGAAAAAGGCCAGCAGAATTCGACCTTCAGCAAGAGTTTAGGGTCTGTTCTCCCCAACTTATTTTTGTTTATTTCAGCAAACGTCAACAAACTTCAGCACACTTAAACAAACTTCAACAAACTTCAGCAAACTTAAATAAAGTTAAACAAAGTTAAACAAACCAATATATAAACTAGTTATAAAAAGCACTTGAATCAACAAGTTTCAAAAAAAATAAACAAAGTTCAACGAAGTTCAACAAAGTTAAATAAAGTTAAACAAAGTTCAACGAAGTTCAACAAAGTTCAATAAAAATAAATTTTCAGTAATAAATATAAACGTTTTTCAGTTGGGGAGAACAGACTCTTAGTCGCACCAGTAGTAAAGTTTTGAGAGGAAAAATAAAGAAACGGAAAAGATGGTGATGGTGTCGTGGTTAAACCATAAGGAGAATCGTGGTGGTGAGTTATGCGTACAAAGAAAGAATGAGCTTTGGAAAATAAACTGATGAAGTGTTTAAAAGAATAAGAGAGGCGGTGGAAAGAGAATTAAAGTCGGTTTAGACTTCCTAACTAGTACGCCTTTATTTTCTAAAAGCCAAATTAAACATACACAATTACCAAAACTAAATAAATATCACTTTATAATAATAAATAATTATTTTAGGAAAATACTTCAAATATACAGGGTATTACATTCTACCCCCCTTAAAAAGATTTTCGTCCCGAAAATCACTCGCAACTAAAGAACTAAGCATAAACAAGCAACGATCAAGACCTGTGGGTTATGGCCCACTAGTACAATCGATAACAAACAGAGCACGCAACAATTAAACATATAAGCACATATAGCACATCGGGCACATACGCATATAGAACATTACATAAGTTGGCACGAAGCAATGGACACTAGACAATAAGACCGACGCAAGCATATGAAGATGCTCACGTCATCCAAAACCAAACCCGCTCTGATACCAATTTGTAACACCCCGATTTTTCTACTAAAATAAATAAAAATAATTAAAACTCGAGCCAAAATTTCGGCAGAGTTCCTTTTGTAAATAGGCATCCCAGGTTATCGACTTTACAAAACCTGCTTAAACAGAATATTAAAACAAAATCCAACCAACTCAGCGGAAGACTCTAATAAAATCCTGGTGCTACCGCCACACTCACTCAATCGAATGAGTGTAAGGCTCTTCAACTGACTTCTAGTAGTAATTATGTGAATTACTATAATGGTCTATTTATTACATTTAATCAGTAAACTAGAAACATAAGTTAAATCTAAAAGCAAGCTCTTCTTGCCAAGACTCTATTCGGCTACTATCCGGAGCGTCCTCACCACAAAACAACCTGCATACAAATAATCTGTCACCAGGGAAATACACGATTCCCATCATGGGTGAGAGCCCGAAAACGGGTCAGTGTGAACTGAGTAACTCAAATCAATCACGTAAAGACCATCTTAAATTCATTTCAAGATACACACGTATATGCATAACTCACATAAGACACTCACATGTATCATATTTAAACTGTAAACCATTATACTAATAGTATATAAAACATAAAGAACTATACGTTCCAGTCTATCTGCTTTGTCTTTTATTATGGCATTCACAATAAAGGAAGCACCAACAAGAATAACCCAGGTAACATAAATAACTGTCTTTTTGATCTTTCTCGTGTCTTATACTCTTATTAGCTCAATTGTTCTTCTTTGACTTTAACTTGGTTGCTTCTCACTTTTAACTTGGCACAAGGGAGGTTAGAATCCTGAGGCTGGCACATCTGGGGGCATTTAAAACCTCCGACCACATCTGAGGGTCGCTTAGCCACATCTGGGGGCTCTTTATAACTTTTTACCACATCTGGAGGTCACTTAGCCACATCTGGGGGCTCTTTATAACTTTTGACCACATTTGGGGTCACTTAGCCACATTTGGGGGCTCTTGGAACTGTTGACCACATCTGAGGGTCAATAGCCACATCTGGGTCCCAGTTCAAAACTCATATGGGACGTCTCCCGTAACTTATCTGCTGTTACCCAAAAGTTCCTAAACTACCAGGTGTCATCTTCCACTTTAAATGATTAGTAGCTTTTATTAACTTTTTCTTTCCTTTATCTCTTATGACGTATTCGCATTACGTCATACATGCTCATAACATTCATAGCTAGTGGAATAGGAACTCATCCCCATTCACCTTCTTTCTTCTTGATTTACTTTTTGAGTGTTGGTCTATAAAAGGGTGAATACTTTACACCTTGTTATAAGGGTATATGCTTTAGTTTTATTGTCTATTGAAATTTTATGAGTTTTTTTTGGTTATCACATCTTATAATGTTTACTAGAGTGCTATATGTTATAATATTGTTGATCACATGCCAGAAATATGAATGTTGGATGGTGATTTGCTAAGTGTGTAACCTGTACGCATTGGCCGTAAGAGATTATGCTCGAGTGTTCATGTATATTGAACTTTCTGTATATGTACTTACTGAATTACTAAGTCAATGTCTGCTGTGAGTATAAAATTTTCCTCAGATTAATGCATGCTTCAGTTGAGTTGATTTTATGTGACAAGTATAAGGCTAATGCATGACTATTTGTTTTGTGTATACAAAAAAAAAATAAAAAAAATGGAGTACATAGAGGTAGTTATCTATATGTAGATGCATACATGGTAATGTTTAGTGTATTGTTGGAACCTGCTGCTTGGATATGTGTAGAGTACCAAAAAAAAAAAATAGTGAAGTGAAAGGAAGTCCTTGTTTTCTTACATTGATATGAGTTAATTCCATATGTTTACATCATGAGAGGAGCATGTGATTGATTGATCTTTTAAGTAATATGTACATGTTGGTCCATAATTTCATGTAGAGTATCAATTACCAAAGCATGAATGCTGAGCTATGTCAGTGAAGAGTTAGATATGGATTTCTTTTGATAAGTCTATGAGTTATTGAAGCTGAATTGCAGATTATGTGCATTGTATTTTACTTGAGTGAACATTTTCTTGTATGCCTCTTGTGTTATAGGTGTTTATGCATGAGTTTTTTTGTTAATTGAAAATTTTCAATATGAGCATGTCTAATGACTCAGTATTACAGAATTAAGTTTAATGTTTGATGTCTGATGATGTGCCTAAATGGTCAATCATGTTTCATTACAAGTCAATACTTCTCATGTCTAGCCATCGCTTGTTAATGATAAACAGAAGTAATAGTAGAAAAAAAAATATAATATTTGATGATCAGAGTACGCAGCGGAAGTTTACTACCTTGTTCTGCTGCCTTCTTGTTTTCTTTATCTATTGACATGGTTGAGTCTTATGTGTAGTGTGAAACCCCATATGTTCTAAGAAATTTATTTTCGCAAGTTTCGAGGACAAAACTTTTTGTAAGGAGGGTAAAATATAATACCCGCTACTTTTAATAATATCCCATATGTTCTAAGAAACTTATTTCCGCAAGTTTTGAGGACGAAACTTTTTGTAAGGAGGGTAGAATGTAATACCCGCTAACTTTAATAATATTTTCGTATATAAAAATAAAAATAAAAATAAATGATAAGATTTATATAATGGGCTAATACGAGAATTTAGCTAGTTTAGATAATAAGCTAAATTAGATCACTAAGAATTTAAGTTAGAAATCCTACTAGTAGACTAGTAGTACTTATCCAATAATATAGCAGTTCAATTTGGAAACGGTAAGAGTAATCTCTTCCTGTATCTTTACCACGCACCACCATCACCACACATCACCATCACCATGATCCTCCTTTCACGCCATCACCACCACCATCTTCGCTAGTTTCTCTCTCTTCACCAAACTTTACTGCTGTTGTGAGTATTTCGCTGTCAATGGTCGAATTTCTCTCTCCTCTGGTTCAATTGTGCGACCTTCATCACCTCTGTTTATGCGGGCGCTGCTGTTTCTGTTGTGCGCCATGGATTCCGGCGACTACCAAGCCCCAAAACGCCGTCTAGTCACCACCCAAGTCGATGCCTAGTTCGTTCTTTTAGTTGGTTTGTGTCCAGAAACCCTAAACCCTTAATTAAATTGGGTATTTAGTTACTTGAATTCTGAATTGAGTTTTAATTCATCTATTTTGTTTATATGCATATATGATGGATGTTAGAGGATTGAATTGGAGGATTTATTGTGCGTAATTGCTTTTGGTGGTTCAATTAGAGGTAACTTATATCTATTTTGTACGGTCCCTTTTAGATTCATTTTGAGCATATTATGTGTTTGAGTGATATATAATTAATATATGGCTTATTAAAATGATACTCTAGTAGCTGGTATGTTTTAACTTGAATTGCTTTTAATTTGTTAGTGAGTAGTTGAGTACTAATTCTAATTAAGCATGTGATGGATGGTTTATGTTACTTGAAAGTACTAGTTTAGTAGCCGTGCGATGCACAGTTATTACTAAGGGTCTGTTTGATTCACCTTAATTTTACTTAAATTCAATTCAGTTCAGTCCAGCCCAGTTCAGTTCAGTTCACGCGTAACTTTATTACTCATATAACTTTTTATTCCGAAATAATTTCATGATGAAAATTATGTCATCAGAAAGATCTCAAAGCATACTTTCAAATGAGTCCAATATTGACTATGGTTGGATGAATTTAAAATGGTTAACGGTCAAGTTCAAAAAATCAATTAAGTTCAGTTCAGTTAAGTTCAGTTCAGTTAAGTTTAATTCAGATCAGTTTTATCCAGGTGAATCAAACGGAGCCTAAGACTATGAACTTAAGTAAAATTTTCTATTTCTAGAAATGTCAAAATAAATTAAAATAATAATAAAAAAATAATTAGAATAATATCTTCTTTTTAAATTCTAAATTTGTAAAAGAAAAATGAATCTATAATTTTTTTTCGGCTCACATTAGGGTATCCACTGTCGACTACAATGACTATGTCCCCGCGTTCAGTTGTAGAAAAATGAATCTATATATTTGACAAAACTCTCTGGTAATAGATTGAGATTATTATTTTTTTCTTTTCTTTTTATTGCTAAAGTTATGGATTATTTGTGAGGCTCTCATTCAGTTATCACTTGTACGGTATAATTAGTGATATTGGTGATCAAAAAAAGAATAGTATTATTTAACATGGGCTTGTTCTATTTTGTCATGATTTAATAATTCTAATAATAACTATGTTTCAAAATATGACTTGACTTTGAGAAATCTGTTGCCTTCCAAATTACTTGAACTTCTTAGCCCCAAATCCATGACAACAACTTTTGAAAGAATGTGCTTCAATGTCTCGTTAAGGACAATCGCCTTGTCAAAGAAAATGCTCGAGTGTCTCTATTCTATTTCGAACATTAGGAAATGTCGCACCTCGTGAACGACTATGTAGAGTTCTGTTTTCAGCGGGTACATCCCAAAGTAGTTATTCATATCATTCAAGGACTTGTGCTGAATTACAGCAACATGACAGTATTTTGCCATTAAGCTCTTATTGATATGCTTGTCAATAAGTACCACAAGTTCCATCTGTAGCTTAGCTAAAAAAAATTATTTAATTTCACCTAATTAAAACATAAATTTAGTTACCAAATTAAACACTTAAATTTTTTTCTTTTTTGAAAGTAAAAAGAAACCTGTTGGAAATGTTTAATGAAACTTGCAACCTAACATAGGTGCAACAATATTGAACATTATTAGCTATCTCAAAGCACTTCTCACTAAAATAGGTGCAACAATATTGAACATCTAACGAACAACACATGGACAATTTTTATATAATCAAATTCCTTCAATTTCTTGCAATCAGTAACAACTGATAGCCAAAGCAAATTCAGAACTATCATTAGCCCATTTATTCCTTGATCTGCAATCTTTAAGCAATTAGAAGCTACTTCAACTTTTCCCAGTTCTTGTTGACTTGCCAATCCTAATGCTCCACAAAGTCCTTTAAATTTGCAACGGATTCAAGATTAATTAAAAAAAAAAAATTCACTCCCAAAAAACAAAAATAGAAAATAAAAATTACAAATTATGTCACTATTTCTTTTAACGGGAAAAATTTCTCCGAGAATCTAACACGTGAACAAAGATGATGTCAACCGATTTGGAAGATCTTTTATCCCTCAACATATGTACCCCAAAAAGTCGCATTCTCCGCTTCTCGCTCCTTGCAATAGTCACACCACATCCAATGCTCTAGAAAAACACCTTGTCTTTTGAACCTGAAATCTGTAATGGCTGAAAACTAAAAGGGGGGAAAATGAAACAATTGAGTCCGCATTTCCTTAACAATTAGATGCAAGTTCATGGGATTTTTTTTTGGATAGTAGGAGTCCTGCATTTCACTATTTCAGCACTATAAATTTGAATTTCAGCAAAGTATAAATCTGTGTATATATTTCAAGAAGGAATCACGAAAAAAAGATAAGGCAGAAGACAACCAAAACAATATGAATTGTAGCCACAAATCAACTCAATTAACATATCAATATATATCATTGTTCTTTCGGATAGATATTAAAGAGCATAGCAAGGACAAAACTAATTGAAATGGAAATAAAAAAGATGATAGCCAGTTTGCCATCATCGGAGAGAATTGAAAGGAGAAGACATACCACTATTGACACCAAAATCAGAGTTCACTGATGTCAACCTTGTTCATATATAACACTGGAATCTAAATACATACCTCGAAATTATTCTGCATCACAACCAAACATAAGAATTAACTTTTTCTGTTTCTGACCCAAAAAGTAGTCTTAGAATAGCTTCAAAAAAAATCTGAAAAATGCAAAACTTGATCTCCATTATATAACTTCCAAACTCTATATGGAAAATATGAATGCCGTTTAATATTCAGTACAATGATGATCATTATTCATTCATCATTATATATTAGAACAATAAGGGAAAAGTCATCACACACATACCAAAGTCGATCTCATGTCTTTCAAAACCAATCCAGAGACAGTAAAAAATGATCAGACACAATACATTAAGTCCTGAAAAGGGCAATATTAAATAAAATCCTAACAATAAACACTGTTATAGAGGATAGAGGTAAAATGATCTGATGACAATCATAAAGAAACCCACAAACTTGCATTTAAATATTGCCAAGGAAACAGAAAGTGAATGACAAATTAAAAAATTGCAATACCTGAAATCCTTTGAATAACTCCTTAAGTGAGTGTACATAAAGTATAAATGTCAACAGAATTACAGAAGTGAGAAAATCATTCTTTAAGAGGAGAGAGAGAACGTTAGAGGACGTTCGTTGATTTAGCGCTGAAACAAATAAATTTAAAGATCAGTTTATAGTTTGCACGAGGCGTGAAATCTGTAAATGACTAAAATGCAAAAAGAGATGAAGTAGGAAAAGAATTACCAAATGATACAGCCACCCATAATGTGAATTAGACGTTAGTTTTGATTTGTAGTAGAGTAATTAGTGGGTTGCAGACTTGTAGATTGAAGATACAGAAATTATAGGAGTGATATATGGGAGGTTTGGAACTAACGTTTGAATGACCCTTAAATTTCGAAAAACTGATTAAAACGAAAACAGAATTCAAGAAAAAGAAAAAAAAAACAACGAAAACAGAATTCACTCCTGAAAAAACGGAAATAGAAAAAAAAACATTCTATGAGAATAAAACCGTGTACAAAGATGATGTAAGCGGTTGTTTTAAAAAAAAACCTTAATTATTAATACTAAAAACAGCAACTATTTTCGATGTCATTTACCAGAAGAAGAATTGTGTGCATTAGTAGCCACATTACCATGAGCATTTAAGGCACAAATATCAAAACTTAATAAAACCCTTAAAAAATACTCATACACAATTATGCAACTGAAGTTGTGTAGTTAGAATATATATTCATACACAATTAACCAAAAGTTACTAATAGAGTTCCCATTTGCAATCCTGCCGGTATGTATGAGTTGCTTACATTGCTTACACCAAGCCATTCCTCAATAAGTTGATGCATTGTTTTACCATAAAAAACATCTGTAGAAGTCCATAATATCACAGGTGAAGATGAAGAATATAAATGCAAAAATAGTGAGAAAGAAGGTGTTACCAAGCCATTGATTTTGAGCAATGAAGAATTGGGGAGTCCTTAACTGTGAAACAGCCTCTAGCTCAACCATAATAGATGAGTTCAGATCTGCAATTTACAACATTCACAAATTCGTAAATGATACTGATTACCACTTCTAAAAACCATTACCAAAGAACACGATTTTAGTTGAAATCTACAAAACCTGTATACAGACAGAGGGGAAATTAAGTCAGTTGGAAAGATTCATCGAGAAGTAAAAGCTACAGATGTTATGAAAAGAAAAAAAAATGACAGCAATAATGTGAATTTTATTGATTAAGATAGCTGGAATCTTGTAAAATTGAAAACAATTGAAACCTCAATTAATGCTTTGTAGAGTGGATAAATGCTCGTAGCAGTGAAGCCAGTCCCGTCTCTACATTTTTATAGTTGTTCATCTGATTCCGTTCCATGGTTCCGGCGGATTGTGGTTGCAGAGAAAAAGAGTCTTCAGTGAAAATGGTAAGATTGAATGTGAGAAAGGCTTCCCTTGAACAACGCAGTTTTGACTGCTAATATAACTAAAAAATCTGAGTAGTTTTGGAGAGAGTGAAAATAGGAGTAACTAAGGGGTGGAACTCAGTGAAATACGGGATTTAGAAAATTTGGGTTGGATTTAATCACTTTGGTGTTTTTTACCTTCCTTGAAATGCTCATTGTAGTTAGGTGCAAACGTGAATAGCTATTCTGAATTTAATTTAATTTAATATAATTTTTGACTAAAGCTGATGTCACAAATGTTTTAGGCGGGAAAATTTTTCATGAGAGTTTGCCATGTGTATAAAGATGATGTCAGCCGGTTGTTGTTTTAGTATATTAATAAAATTAAATAATAGATAATAGATATATGCATTGGTGTGGGTTGGATTCATTAAGAATCATCTGGCCCGTCATGATCTCTTATGTAGTTTCCTTGGTCTGATGTGGTGGGTTGTTTGATATATTAAATTAAATTAAATTAAAGATCTAGTTTATGTGACCTTAAATTGATGATAATGTGTGAGCCGACATGTTGTACAGGTCTTAATTAAAAGTATGGACAGAATGTTTGTTAGTCGATTTGAGGGCTTATTTACATGAGCAAAAGGAGAAAGTGAGCTGTTGTGGTTCTTGTTTGATGTAGGAAAGGGTAGTTAGCATCTGAAGTATATATGAAGTAAAATGTAAACAAAGAGTTGTTACTTAGCTATTTCTGCTGAGATTGACATGTTAGTAAATATGTATGCTATATGTGACGTATTTGAATAAATGAATGATGAATGATGATTAACTATTTATTTTCCCAAGCTATATACTATCAATGGAGTCGTATGAAAATGAGAGTGATTGCTAATGTGTTTTATGCGCTGGTAGGATGGTTATGAAGCAGAATGTCTAGCTACTGTTTTGCTTGTGCATTAATGTATCGTATCTGCAAACTTGGATAATGATGCATTAGACCATTTGTTTACATGTTGAGCCATCTTTGGAAGTTGTGATATACAAGTGAGTAAAGATGTAAATCAAGAAGAAAGAAGGTGAATGAGGATGAGTTCCTATTCCACTAGCTATGAATATTATGAGCATGTATGACGTAATGTGAATACGTCATAAGAGATAAAGGAAAGAAAAAGTTAATAAAAGCTACTAATTATTTAAAGTGGAAGATGGCACCTGGTAGTTTAGGAACTTTTGGGTAACAACAGATAAGTTACGGGAGACGTCCCATATGAGTTTTGAACTGGGATCCCAGATGTGTCCTAGCCCCCAGATGTGGCTATTGACCCTCAGATGTGGTCAACAGTTCCAAGAGCCCCCAGATATGGCTAAGTGATCCCCAGATGTGGTCAAGTGACCCCCAGATGTGGTCAAAAGTTATAAACAGCCCCCAGATGTGGCTAAGCGACCCCCAGATGTGGTCGGAGGTTTTAAGTGCCCCCAGATGTGGCAGCCCTAGGATTCTAACCTCCCTTGTGCCAAGTCAAAAGTGAGAAGCTACCAAGTTAAAGTCAAAGAAGAACAATTGAGCTAATAAAAGTATAAGACACGAGAAAGATCAAAAAGACAGTTATTTATGTTACCTGGGTTATTCTTGTTGGTGCTTCCTTTATTGTGAATGCCATAATAAAAGACAAAGCAGATAGACTGGAACGTATAGTTCTTTATGTTTTATATACTATTAGTATAATGGTTTACAGTTTAAGTATGATACATGTGAGTGTCTTATGTGAGTTATGCATATACGTGTGCATCTTGAAATGAATTTAAGATGGTCTTTACGTGATTGATTTGAGTTACCCAGTTCACACTGACCCGTTTTCGGGCTGTCATCCACGATGTGAATCGTGTATTTTCCTGGTGACAGATTATTTATATGCAGGTTGTTTTGAGGTGAGGACGCTCCGGATAGTAGCCGAATAGAGTCTTGGCAAGAAGAGCTTGCTTTTAGATTTAACTTATGTTTCTAGTTTACTGATTAAATGTAATAAATAGACCATTATAGTAATTCACATAATTACTACTAGAAGTCAGTTGAAGAGCCTTACACTCATTCGATTGAGTGAGTGTGGCGGTAGCACCCGGATTTTATTAGAGTATTCGCTGTGTTGGTTGGATTTTGTTTAATATTCTGTTTAAGCAGGTTTTGTAAAGTCGATAACCTGAGATGCCTATTTACAAAAGGAACTTTGCCGAAATTTTGGCTTGAGTTTTAATTATGTTTATTTATTTTAGTAGAAAAATCGGGGTGTTACAAGAATAGTAAAAACTAAAAACGGACTAGTGGTCAGCTTTACGTGGGATGGCAGGTACTTTTAGGCCTACTCTGCTATTTTCCATCATACCCTTTACTTTTAGATTGGATGCATTGGATGCAAAGTAAAATTGATAAAAAAAGTATAGGTGCAAAGGGTATTGACATTACATAATTTTTTAGCATTTTCAATACTCTTTTTTTTTGAAAGAAGCATTTTCAATACTTAGGCCAACAATCTTTTTTAGACTATGGGGCCAGTTGACCCTATATCCATACACGTGGGTCCGTCCCTTGTTGATGCTACTTTTGATAACGTTTTTTATCCTTATCAATAATGGAGTTGCCAACTAACAACTATTACTTAGAATAATCTTTCATCATTTTCCAAGCAAGTATAAATCCGAAGTTCCGAACTCATATTCATTGTCGATGTTATAAAACTCTTAGTCGCTTTTATGATATCATCCTCATTCTTACCACTTTTTTATCTTCTCGAAGCCTCTTTGTAACTGCCAACGAACTTCATTACCGTAGTTATCATTCTTCTCCAACGCCCTCTTATCATTTCAATACTTTGATGCGCAAGTTCACGTGGCTTCTCTTTTCTAACTTCCTCATAATGACCCCATATACTTGCATAAAAAACACTATATTTATTTACAGTTGTTTATGATAGCATCGATGCTCACTATGAAAACGCGGAATTGAGGATTGAATCTTCAACCTTACTCAACTTCGTCTTTAGAAGGGGTGTTACATCTTCGCTTTTTTTAGGGGAATTTCATCCCCCTCTTCAATTCCGTCTACTTCATTCGTTCCTACTGGCATCTTATATTGGGATTGATGGAAAAGATGAGCCTAGGCTTACATTTGGATATGTTGGGAAAACATATTGTGATTGTGTTTGGAATTGTGAAAATTGAGGTGTCGGATTTTGAATTGGGGTCTGAAAAATGGGAAATGATGGAATCGCACTTGGTCAATTCCATGCATTCAGAGATACTCTTGGAAACTAAGATCGAAAATAAAATCTTCATTGAACTCGGGATTTTGTTGGGTGGGATAAATATTTTGTTGGTTCCTATTATTTCTACCAAAGGGACAATGATTAGGATGGTATAAAAAAAGGAGGAAATTTTAGAACAATTATGAATATTTAGAGGAATAAAAGCAATTAGGAGAGATAGGGGTGATTTTAGATTTGTGCCAAACTATATTATATTTGATCTCATTTTATAGAGGATAGGAATTTATAACCGCATGTTTTTTTTTTTTTTAATTTCATATTTTTTTAAATTAATGGTCGTTGTACAATTGCAACAAAATATTTTAAATTGACCAGCTTAGGCATGACAGTAGCGCATCAGGACTGGCACCTAACGCACCTGTCAGCCTGAGGCGGCCCCCCTTTTCTTTGGACTCTCAAACACTGCAAAACACAACGTTTAAGGGACGGAATCCCTTAAACACTGTGTTTGCAGTGTTTGATAGTAAAACAAATTAAAAAGTCGCATTCCTCTTTCCATGTGTTGGCCTCTGCGCCTGACTCCACCCATGAACGGGATTTGCCCCATTCGTTCAAACCCAATTCCACGACCCCTTTGCCCCAAGTTCATAATTCTCTCTTCTCGTGAACATGGCAAGTTGATGGATAGTGCCCGACATTCAAGTTCAGCACTCTCTCTCATCCTCTATGAACTTGGACAAGTTCATAACTTCATGAATAATAATGCTTTAAATGTATTCGACTATTTCTCTCTTCTTTCTATTGAAATTCACTCCCTCTCATTTCGTAACTGTATTTCTAAAATGTTTTTATGTATTTTTTGATGAATAAAAATGTTAGCATGTTAGCTTACAAAACTCTCAAGTTTCGGAGCCTGCTTTCTACCGACGAACTGTTCCTTTGCTTTTTTTTTGCTTACAATTAAGTTATATTGCATAAGCCATAAACCATCAATTGTGCTCTAACTTACACTTTGTTTTTTCTTTATTTAATTTTGTTTATTCTAACTTTAGTCCCTAACATTACACCCTGCATGGTAAGTGTTCATAGTTAGGAACCTATTAAAAAAGTCATAAAAGGGAAAGGGGTAAGGAGCTTGGAGTCCTGAGCGCCCATCATAAACAATGTACCCATTCTATCTACAAGCAAAAAATACAAACTAATAACTACAACTAGAATACTAGATACATAATAACAAACATCTGTATAAGCATCGTCGTCGATGCACAGGACGCAAGTGGGTGCACACCGCACACACTTGAAGCCTTTTGTACATGCAAAGATTCTTGTATTAGACAATTGTTTGAGTTTCTGGCTGATGAAAACACCAGCAAATTCTTCAAAAGTGATACAAAAACTTCAGACAATAAAACACATTTGATAATGCAACACGCAGGTCCATGGACTACAGTGTTTAACTGTTTATACAATAATGCTTGTCGCCAAAAAATGATGTTATAAGATGATTTACAATCCTGCCCAAGTCTCAAGATATGTTCCCACCTCCCTTCCGAACAAAGTAACACATCATTATTTGGAGCAGCAGTTGGATCTCATCTTCTAAGAACCAAACCTAGCTTCACCCTTGGCGCTGCGGTCCCTAACAAGATATGAATGAGTTAGTCAAACACAAACTCGGTACTTTAGACAACCAACAAAACACGTAAAGAAGTTATACAACAATAAAGGAAAATCAGAATACTTCTTTCCAAGGTGGAGTTTTCTAATATCAAAAGAGATTACACTGTCCAACAACCAACATACTTCAAGTCTCACAATCAATCCAAGCTAGGTTTACTGGAGGGCAGGGGAAGAACAAAAGGCATTCTAAAGGAGCAATAATACTCCTGCAATACTTCAAGACTACAGTTCAAAGTTTGGAAATCTCGTACCCACATCCGTCATAAAAGACTTAACTTCTTTGCACTATCCTCCAGGCCTACACAGCATGCAACACAACTGAAACACGTTTCCCCTCTTATGCCATCAAAGTCCAAAAGTATGCAGCGAGACAAAGAAGCGAAGTAATTTCTTTGGCGATGACATTTCCGAAACATTATCAGGCACATGAAACATCATACATGGCTCAACAAACTTTTATGTACAGCCTAGGAACGTCGTATGCTACCTAGGTTGTTTGCAGATCACTAGGGTGCGCGGCGTATCGTGTTTCGTAACACGGTACACGAACTCGGGAACGAAATTCCCAAGGTGGACGGGGGTCAGAGTATTAAGTGCTTGTTTGGTTAACCATGGGAAGCAAGTTCCCATGGGATGTACTAATTCATGGGAAACGAAAAATCATGAGCAGTGTCCATACTTATTTGGTTGAATTCCTATCTTTTTTTGTCAATCAAACATGGGATGTTACACTTCCTAAATTTGTTGTGTGTCAACCAAACAAGCAGAAAGTGGCACTAGTTAGGATTCAAATGTGAAAATATGGGGTATCAATACGTAAACATACCCTACATAAAATCACTCACATATCCCACACTAAGCTCCTCTCTGCCACTTGCTATCCCTCCCCTCCCCCACTGGTAGAAGAGGATTAAGAGACAGAACATCATTTATTGAGAATGATTACGGCTGCCAAGTTATACGGTTACTTAGATAATTCAATTGGTGAAGCATTGAACTTTCATTTGGAATCACCTCGTCACACTGGACCCCTCACATTTGATGTTCACAATTATCACAGATTTTATATAGCTTTCCATTGGTTCCCTGACACTGATCTACTCCAGGAACTTGACATGCCTGGCATGCAGTTCAAGATCAAGCCATTCAATGACGAGATCAAATCTAATTAGTGTGAGGAACAAGATCACCTTCTTTTAAAATGCTCTGAAAACAGAAGTTTCACATATCAGTGATATCACAAAAGGACTCTTAGCTTCCCCAATATCCTAGCAACATCATAAGACAACCTTGTGCACTCCTGAGACTTTTGCAAGGTAGAAAAGAAATAATTTATCTAATGGAAAACATCAACTCAAGAAAATATGCAAAATGTAACTGTATGTTGACAGTAAATGAAAAGACAAGCAAGAATCAACTCACATTATGTACAACTTGCAGAACTACAGCTCACTATAATTACGCCAAACTGCACGGAATTCCTCTCGGTATGTATTAAGGCGAGCCTTCAAGTTGGGAGTTCTAAAGCTTGCATGGAGCACAGTGGCTGAAAACAAGGTTGGAGTTAGACAAAGGTATGAAATCGCCTCAGGTCAATCATATATGAAAGCAGGGGCAATCACAAAAAAAGGGAGCACTTTACCAAGAAGTCCAATGGCAAATGCCCATAGAACAGTCAGAAGACCGCAGGAAACAAACCAAAGGAAGAAACTCACTGAAACAAGATGAGGAACAAAGATAATTGGTATCTGATAGTGACTCGCAATTAAAAGGACTACCAAGAATCAACTTACCCGTAGAGAAAAGCAACACAAACACCCAACGAGGTCGTCCACAAATGAATATTGCCCTTTTGGCTGAAGGACGCCCACGGATGACAGGCCTAGCACATTGAAACAAATTAGAAGACTTAAGAATGAAGGAGTCAACAAACTAGATGCAAGGGTTACAGACTCACGTAAGTGAAGGCCTCATTTTCGCAGCCAGATGTGGGGAAAACTGTCTCACAGTTCTTGTTGCCTTCTCACTAAATACACTTGCGAAGCTGCAAAACAGGCATAGGCAAAATTACTCATAGAGTCATAGGCATGAACACAGCAGAGAAAAGAAAATGTCACAAGAACTGAATATCATCAATGTCCTTTTGGTGAGAGAAAGTCACACAAAAGTTTTCTTCAACGGTAACCACTTTGATCAAACTTCTTTAACACTTAACAGGCAAGGTGACTGATTAAGAAACAAGAAGTGGTGAGAGAACTACAGGCCTCCCAAATATATATACATCAGATAAGAGACATTATGTTCAGATTTATATAGCTAGCTAGAGCCTAGAAGGCTCCATTGTTAGGCACATGGCGGGTGGCGACTGATAAATACTGTTCTTTCAATGAACCCAATGCACTCTCCATAAGATGTTAATCCAATAATCTCAGATACAGTACATCAAATACAAACATAAATATGGAGAATGCACCTTCAGGCTGAGTAAATGAGCATAACTGATCTCATAAGCAGTTATGCAATATAAGCAGTTACGTAATTCGATCTTGAGCAATGCTCTTAAAGCTACACCACTACCATTGATCTCAAAGTGAACACAACTGATCTCGTCAGCCGCAATTTAAGCAGTTATGTAGTTCAATCTTAAACAAATGTTCTTAAAACTCTCCCCAAGTAACCCAAACAGTCTACCCCAAATACAACGTGAAAATAGCAAGTGAAGCACATGCATCACAGTCTCACTACTTGCCCGACACACAAGACAAACATCCGTACTTTAGTTAAACGAAAACGAGAGCTATATACTATGTCACGCAGACTTTAGTTTTAACATCATTCAGTTTAATTCTAAAAGTTGACGAACAAGCAAGGTCCACCTCGCAATAGTCTAGGGGACAAATTTAGTTCAGTAGCATGTTAATGTTGACTTAAGCAAAACATATTACACAACTATATACCTGTCATTCAGGAAAGCAATGCTAAGAGCTGTTAAGGCAGCGGCAACAATTGCAAGTGGCCTCCTAAGAAAACCCAGACCTGCATTTTGTGAAGCATAAGTGTCACGAAATGGCATTCAACTAATGAATAGCAAAGATAAAATTGGGTAGACTAGTAACTCACCAAGAATGACGACTATCAAGATAAAGTAGTTAGTTCGATAGCTGCGAGTACACAAAATCAAAACATCAGTAAGTTTATTAAAATTCAAGCATTTCACAATTTCAAACAGCTAATCCAGCACATACAGGAAAAAGTGGACAGGAGAAGCAGTATACACATGTTTCACATTAGTAACTATCAAGAGCAATAGCAGTCAGAAAACACAGCAAAGGGGCCCTTCAGATGTGCCCCTTAACCCCCAATCAGTGGCGTGCAACCCCATCATATGCCCCTCTTTCATGACTATAAAGCTGAAAAGTTTCCTTAAGAAACCTTGCGGCTTGTCATAGCCATTGTCCCTTCAACCTAGTTTGTAAAATACTTTATCCAGACACCAGGATCATAAGTTGTAGTCAACTTGTATACTACCTCGGTGTACTTTTGTTAAACGGCAGTATACCTTAGCATATTTTCACTGAACCTCGATACACCTCAGTGGTATATTCCCATTTACATGTATATATTAATAAAAGGGTAATGATTAATAAATTTCAAGAGTATTATCATTGAAGTGTGAATGGGGTAACACATGGTTCAAGTACCATGAATTAGTTGCATATTACGATATGGTATTCTCCTCTATTTGTTGCAATCAAACATGTTCTTCGTAGATGCATGCCTTCATGATATCGTGCACGCACATAAATATTTGACTGCATATTCCTTGAGAAAAATCTAAAGTACGCAAATAGGTAAAAACAAGTTTTATCACTTTATGTATCCTAAATTAATTTCCCCATTAGCTTCACATTCAAGCATTATATAAGAGTATTTGTGGACACATATGCAATATGCAAGTATGATATCGTACATGTATAGAATTATCATGGCTACGATTTCCATGAAAATCAAGAGTATATTTCAAAATTATTACTTGAGGTCACAATTTAAAATTTACATTAAATGTTAAAATTAGAACAAAAAAACAGGGTTAAAAATAACAGAATCTGAGATTCAAAATCAGAACCAATCTTGTATACTAGACCCAAACTTTGTCTTTTTTTGTTTAGATAACATGGGTATCTAGGCTATGCCCGACTAATCTCATGGGCCCTGAAGTTAACAACATGGAAAACCCTCAGTTGCCTGAGGAGGTAGACCCAGACACAGTTGATACAAGTATGACCGACACTATGAGACATTTAGACCAACAATAACAAAATGAAATTAAACCCGATAATGAGTCACCCTCTGTTGAACCCAATTCTACTTACAATCCAATACACCGCCATCCTCTTCCCCTTGAAATGTAAAACACATTGAAGGAGAACTTCTTCACCATTATATAAACCAACATCATGTCCATTGATAGAAACTGCAACCATCAAGTCAGTTTGCTGTTTGAGCACTATAGACCCTATTTTACCCCCAAACAATGATATCAAGTTTTTATAACAAATACATTGACAAAATATAAGGTGTGTTCAGTATCACTAAGACTTCAAAACTTTTAGTTTTTAGATTTTACAAAAATGCATATAAGTGATTGGATATACTCTGCTTAATTTATTTTTTTTATAACAATTTTTTTTATTAATCAAATATTGAAAGAATACAAAGGATGAGGATAAGGTATCCTCATTTAACAAAAAACAAGATATCTACAAGTCACACCAATGGCGTTGAATAACCGTAAGTGAGACACCCTTGAAGACCAATAGTTTGCTGTTTGAGCACTGTTGACCCTATTTCCCAAACAATGATAAAAAATAATTGTCACATTTACTACTTATCTCAATTAATTTTGTGTTCCAGCAACTATGAATTTGAAATCATCAATTCATCAACAGTTGCTTTTCAAGAGTTTTATTTTCAGTTTTAGTTTTCTTTTTTGAGACAAAGAAAAGTATATTGATAATAATTGAAATGTACAGCAGTGTAGAGGATAAGGTATCCTATGCATAAATCAATTACAGATTCCCCCAATTCCTCTGAATATCAGTTATAGTGTAATCCCTAAAAGCCCCCGCAGCCCTAGCCCATGAAGAAACTAGATAGGTGATCCTCTCCCAAAGCATCTCAAGAGTTGCTGAAATTCCCTTAAACACTCGTGCATTCCTCTCTAACCAGATGCACCACAAAAGTGCAAAATAAGCATTTAGCCACACCTCCAACGTCCCGAAAACGCATCTGTAAGAAAGCCTCAACACTAGAGTGGTAAATCCACACCTCCCCCGGAATCAACCTATGCCAAAGCCTATGTGCCACATCCCACCAAAGAAACAGATGGGCAGAAGCTTTCCAAATGTAGTCTGCTAGAGGAAATCAAGGGAGAGGTGTCACCAAATCCGGAAAGGACTTAGTTTTAAGTTTTAAGGATCCTACAGCAGGAACTCATGGTGACACAACCAAGCCTACTTTGAGATTAAGGACTATTTCTTGAAGATGTGTAGGAGTCTTGGTTCAATGCATGCAAGATCTAAGTGCACCTTATTTGCAAGAAAAAGGCGGTGTGGCAGCTCCAGCAGGATGTTATGGAGAAACAAGCGAGGAGCAACGTGACTTTGATAAAATAAAGAGGGTAACATAGACAAATAGTAGACTTACGAAGGGTTTTTGATAGTACATAACAATTATTCAAAGGGCTGAGGTTCAGCATTTTAGTGCATAATACTGCAAACAACAATCAAAACATTCCAGAACCAAAAACTGCGGTAGTACAACACATTTAGGGATCTTCAGTAAAAACATAAAACCCTTTGAGCAGCAATAACAAGTCGTCTATCTACAAAACCCCACACCCACAGGAACACACTAGACATAAAGGTGGACTATCGAAATGCAATTGAGTAGGAAATTCCAAGTGGCATTCATAAGTGAAATTCTCCAGCACTGGTTTACAAGTTTAAACAAATTTCATGAATAAGAACTTACTACCACCCATGAACTTAAGGCATAGTTGCATATGAAACAACAACACCACCACCACAACCACAACCACAACCACAACCACCACCAACTCTTTTTTCATTGTAACTCAGAAGCCAATCACTGCTGATAAAGCCTCAGCACACACAAGAGAACACACAAGAAACCAGAAGGACATTCAGAGAAGCACCATATCCAACATACTGATTGCTTGACCTCAGTTGACCAATAAAGAAAAACAAGAAAACAGATACACATATGAAGGAAATTCTAACACACAAGCGCGCACATCAACCACCATCGATCCAAGTCCCAAATGGGCGAAAAAGTGTGTCGGCAAGATTTCAGTTCCCTCAGCCAAGCACACAGCTTCCAAAGGGAGGAGGATAAGGGAGACAAGCAGAGATGATTTTGGGATGAATGCCAGTGTCAGACAAGAAAGAAGAGGTGGGTCCATGAGAAAGAGTTATGTGTGGATGAAGCAGAGCGGAGGCAGATACCAGGGCCCAGGCCCAGGGGATGGGGTGAGGGAAAGAGAGAAACAACTCATAGTACAGTTTGCAAATAACCACAATGCCATTGAAACTATGCAAGTAAAAGTTTTTTAGATAAAGAAAAAGTATTTCAACATGACATCAAATGTACAGCAGAAGAGAGGATAAGGTATCCTCTACCTAAAACATTTACAGATTGCCCCAATTCTTTGGCTATCGATAATAGTATAATCCCAGAAAGCCCTTGCAGCCCTCGCTCAAGGAGAAGCTAATAGACATGACAGATCCTTAGTGGACTGTGGAATATTAAAATATCAGCCCAATAATATATTTCTGGCATACCTTATATAAAGTATTTCTCAGTCACATCTACTGCCATCATTTCCATAGTGGTCCTAAACTCAAATTTTTAATAAGTATTTTCACACACGTACCCACTAAGTACACTCCCACGGGAAGCACTCCCGAACAAATATCCTAGCCTCCTGCCCTGACTATCTATTCCTCTCCTCCCTAGGAGAGAAGCCAACACTTATCTGTTTCCACATAATTAAGACTACTCACCCCTTCCCCCCTCTCAAAAGATACAAATTAAAGTTGTAAAAGACATGAGAAGCTCTATCCCTAACAGATGAGCTGGATCTTTCAATAATCTTGGCATTCCTCTTATCCACAAAAACTTAAAAGTAATAGAAACCTTGGCATTCCCTTTACCTATCCAAAAAAAGCATTCACAAAGTCCTAATTATAAAAGAGCCCTTAGCACACTTCCTTTCTCCGCCTCTCCCTCACCATCAAAGCATAGAACACACCATATGAACTATCCTGTCATAGGATGTGAATTGTTCAAGACTTCAAGCATGGCTTTTCAACTTTTCTAAACCTGACAAACACTGGGCTAAAAGAAATTTTAGACAACGTCTATACAACGATTGTACATTTCAGTACTTTGAACTGGTAAGAGTAGCATAGTTTGCAGCTAGCTTGATCACTGGTATGGAAGTTGGCGGTAAGTTTGCATTTTTGACTAGATCACTAAGCAAATTTCCAATGTATATCAATCATAACGTCTAATTCTAAGCACCCCTACAAGAATGACCAATTCTAAGCAACATAAACCAACTAAAATAAGTTCAAAAAGTTGGATTTGTAGCTATAATAAATTGCAGGTAGCGACCGGGGGGGGGGGTGTAGCCTGTCAGACACTAAAAAATTACAAATATTCAAACACGAAAGCTACATAGCTAGCCTCTGTGGTGTATTTGAGGCCTAACCCCGGGCATATTTGGTCAACTGTTTTTCAAATTCAATGGTGAGAATTTCTCTAGGATTTCTTATAAATAATTCACAATTGTTAAAAAAAATCATATGATTCGCCATTTTTGCAGAATGTGATCCAGTACCTGGAAAGTGGTAGTGGTGGGCACTGCCGTAGAGCGAATAATGTAACCTCATTTGATGGGTTGGGGATTCAAGCTTAACCATGCAAACTGTTTCCTCTCTATAACAAATCAAATGCTAGCACCCAAGCGGGAAATTAAGAAGAAAGAAAAATGATACTGCCACAATACAGCAAAATTCTGATCATCCAAAAAGGAAATAAAAGCTTTGATTTTCCCATGTCAAACTAGAATAAGAGGCCAATAGTATAACCTAACAACTCTAGAATCACAAGATTTTAAGTTCATAAATTTTTTACACACCACAAGCTCCACGAAATCCTAAGTCATGTACATCTAGGAAAATGTTTGTCCACAAAACCCTTCAAATAGGTCATGCAAAACCACCTTCATCAATGTTAAATCCATACCCATCAAAATTTTCATCAATATGTTTTTTTACCCTAATGTGATACAATTACAAATAAAGGTGAGAATGTCAATATGACTAACAATCATAAATAAATATAAATAAAAAATATTTGAGAAAACCCACTAATTAACCAGCTCCCAAGATTGTTAATTCTGCATCATAAATAACTTAATTGTAATCCCGAATAATATCAACACAATCAAGACAGTGGGGACCAAAGATTTCCCTTTTGACATTCAGAGTCGCAGTCATAGAGATGTAATCAGACCAAGATTTGATCAACAATCAAAGTCACGTATAATTGGACTCAAAACCCACAAACCCAATAACTTCTTATTCATTCCTGACATATAATTCGAATACAGTGTGTTCAACACCAAATTAAAGTGAACAAGTGGAGAGAGATTTGATCAAAAATCAAAGTCACGTAAAATTGGGCTCAAAACCCACAAACCCAATAACTGATTATTCTTATCTTGCATATAATTATAATCAAAGTGTGCACAAAAACACCAAATTAAAGTGAACAAATTAAGAGAGATTTACTTACTAGTAAAGATTGCATTTGAGGCGACTATTCCATTTGGCATAAGAACGAGGAAATGTGAATCGGGAAAAGAACTCGGAGAAAGGTCGAGGTGGAGATGACCAATCCACTTCTCTCAACGCGTCAACCAGATCTTCCGCTGTTACGGTTCCCCAATCCATTTTTATTTGATTGATTTTGATCCCTGATTGAATTTGTAATAACCCTTTTTACCAAAAACAATAAATCAAGATTGATAAAACCCCAGAAAAATGGAAGAAACCTTTTCTGAAGTGACTCGAGTGAGGAGAGAGAAAATGGAAAAAAGGGGGGTTTGGTTAAAATTGGTGACCGGAAGTGCAAGAAAAAAAGAGGTGAGATGGATTGTGTTTTGGTTTTGGGTTGTTTTTTTTTTTTTTGGGTTTATGACTTGTTATTATTGTATGAGGTGGAGAACTTCAGTGGAAAAGAATAATGACGGTGGTGCACGGCACCGTGGCGTTCTGACAGGGAAAAAGGACAATTGTATTGCTGTAAGGACAATTGTTTACCCCGGGTTTCGAACCGGGTAACCTGTAGTGTGTGAGACTGTGAGACTAGCACTACTACACTAGATATGGTAAACGGGTCGGGTTGGTTTTGAGTTGGTCACTTTGGATTTGTGTTATCAACAGGTTAGATCACTATCGGATCGTGTTTGGTCGGTTGTCATGGGGTTTAAAATTTTTAAAGTGGACCTACGTCCATCCAACTTGGATGGATCCCTGTGGCGTATTTGTAATTACTCCAAAACGGGGCTTCTTATGCTATCAGCAAAAAAGTAAAAAACTGACCTATTCCTTCTTTCCCCCGCGCTTTGCCATGTTATTCTCTCTCCTCTTTTTTTTGGTGCATATTCTCTCTCCTCTTTAACGTTGCTTCTTATTTGAATTATTCTCTCTCCCTATCTTCAAATTTGATTTCGATTTTTATCATCTACGCCATCTCTCTTTAATTTCAATTTCTATTTCAGTTGCGATTTTCGATCGCGTTTTTGATCTTTCTCTGTCCCAATTTTTGGAGCTTAAGTTTTAATGGAGCTATCTGATTCAATGATTGTTGAGGATGATGTCGAAGTTTCTGATGGAGCATTGCTTGATGAAATTCGAATTGCTCAAGAATTTTTAGCATCTAAATCATCTGATGGAAAAGGTCTCCATCAAATTGATGAAGAATTGTTGATCAAATTAGGTCTTCTGTTCTGGAATTAGGTATTATTCTTTTGCTTTTGGTGTTGATCTTCTTTATATAATTTAAATTGTTTAATCTGATTGTTTTGAGGTTCATGAATTCTAGTTTGTTTGTTCATATGTAACATATGAATTGTTCATTTGTTGTATTGTTAGTTCATATGTAATATATGAATTGTTCATATTTGTTATTTCTTATTATGTTCACTAAATTTCAATTCATTGTTCATTTATTTTATATTGGTTGCTCATAATTGTGATGTTTTATATTAATTGTTCATACATGTGGTATTTGTTTAAAGTTTCTGATGGAGCAATGATTGACGAAATCCGAATTATTGCTCAATAAGGTTTAGTTCTGCTGATTCACCTTTGCAAAAACTAATCATGATTAATTCAGTTGATTCAGATAGACAATCATGTTTAGTTCAGTTGATTCAGATAGAACATCATGTAAACATGAGTTTTGCTCACTAGTGTCCTGTAAACTCTATGCAGACCGATTTCTTGCATATGCATGAGGTTACCCTGTGTCTTCATTGTGGTAAAGTGTCAAAATTCTTGATTGTAAGCAAATCTAGGTTTAAAGTCATGAGTTTTCTCCCTTGGATATAAATTCCTTTACGCTTGGGTATTTTGACGCCCGAGGATGTTCCCTTTTTATGGTGAAAGCATGAGACTGTTTGTGAATTGTGTCCTTTATTTCTTCAATGATGTTCAGGTGTTGCATGTGTTGATTAGCCGCGCCTGTTGGGATGTCATTTCATACTTTAGTATAGCTTTGCATTTGAATTCTATGACCTTTTATCTGATAACTGTTTGTTCATTTTGGGATAACTAAATGTTCATTTTGGGATAACTGATTGTTCATTTTGGGATAACTGATTGTTCACTTTGGGATAACTGATTGTTCATTTTGGGATAACTCAAATTATCAATTGACTAACAGAAAGTATCCGAGTCCATGGATCGTTCTGCCATGCTTTTGCTACAAAAGACATCCACTGACGCAGAACGTGCTCTGGGAGTTTATGGTGAAAGCATGAGACTGTTTGTGAATTGTGTCCTTTAGTTCTACAATGATGTTCAGGTGTTGCGTGTGTTGATTAGCCGCGCCTGTTGGGATGTCATTTCATACTTTAGTATAGCTTTGCATTTGAATTCTATGACCTTTTTTTCTGATAATTTTAGGATGGTTTAGTTAATTTCTTGGTGCACAATTTTACGAGTCCTTTTGGAACTTTTGGGTGAAATTTGCTGTGTCCAAATGAGGTTACTTCAGCTAAGCAAAAAAAAAAAAATGAGGTTAGTTCTATGTTGATATGCAGGGTCATACAACTTATTGTGTTTCACAAAGTTGTGGTCTATTCTGAGTCTATTGGAATCAACTTGGTTGCACTTAAGCTCAGTTAATTTTGATAGGCTATCGAATTTGCTCAGTAGTGTCCTCACTAGTAGTGGCCTGCAATCTCTATGCAGATCAGTTTCTTTGCATATGCCATATCTGTGAGGTTAATGCCTTTTTTTCAATGTCGTAGAGTCCAAAATTCTTGAATTTATGCAGATTTAGGTTTAGGTCATAATTTTTTGGTATTTCGAGGCCTAGTGTCTGTGTTCTAGCTCTTTAGTTCTAGTTCTACAAGGATGCTCAGGTGCTGCTGGTGATGTTGATGTTGCTGCACTCAGCACAGCTGCTGCAGCACACAACATAGTTGCTGCTGCACAGTGGTTGTTGCTAGTGCTACCGTTACGCTGTTGCGTTGCTGCTAGCCAATTCAAAATATGGAAGAATTATGTAATTTGTTTTAGTTTTCATTTGTCTTAGTATTCATTTGTTTTAGTTTTCATTTGTCTTGATCAATTCTAGAATTTGCCAGGCGTGAGTTTGTTAAAGAGTGCAATCTACATAGTAGGTGTTGTCTTCTCACTTCCTCTTAGGTGTAACCGGCTTGTTTTTGGTAATGAAAATTCTCTTAACTCTTTTGTTCATTATATGATAACGGAATGTTCATTTTGGGATAACTAAATGTTCATTTTGGGATAACTGATTGTTCATTTTGGGATAACTGATTGTTCACTTTGGGATAACTGGTTGTTCATTTTAGGGTAACTCAAATTATCAACTGACTAACAGAAAGTATCCGACGAGTCCATGGATCGTTCTGCCATGCTTTTGCTACAAAAGACATCCACTGACGCAGAACGTGCTCTGGGAGTTATTGCTGAGGCTTTGTTGTAAGTCCATATTCAGAGCAGTTACTGGAACATAAAGCAATGAGCAAAAAACTGGAACATAAAGCAACAACACTTTTCATGGTTTGTGGTTTCTTCTAACTTTGTCTTTCCATACTATCTAAACATTATTGCGAGGTTTATTTTCTTCTTATGAGCCTTAAACATGTATGTTTCTCATATGCAGCTACGGAGGTATGAAGAGATCATCCAGTTGTGTGAGAAGACTTTGGAAGCTGCTGAAAGGAACTCTCATTTGATGGGTTCCAATGAGCAGTCATCAAATACTGAGGCTTTAGAGCTCGTAATGAATTACTCCTTTCGAATTTGGCGATATTCCCTTATGTTTAGATCAAACTTCTATTCAGGAAAATTAGAAGAAGCTCTTGATTTTCTCGAGAAGCAAGAACAGTGGAGGTCTCTGGTGAACAAGTAATGCTTCCTCTATGGCTTTTACTTCTTGACAAATTTTTTAGGATTAACTGTCTACTGAAGCATAATTCTTGGGTGTTATTTCAGTGTTAATAGTTACTTTAGCTATGCAAATGAGGCTCTCGAGTCATTAAAAGAGTGCACTCTACATAGCAGGTGTTATCTTCTCACTTCCTCTTAGGTGTAACCGGCTTATTTTTGGTAATGAAAATCCTCTAAACTCTGTGATAACTGAATGTTCATTTTGGGATAACTGATGTTCATTTTGGGATAAGAGATGTTCATTTTGGGATAAGTGATGTTCATTTTGATAAACAATATTATATTCCTCTGTACAGTTTCATGCTGGAGACTACATTCTCCAGCTGTCATACAAGAGAAGAAGAATGACTTAAAACATATCAGAAGAGGAAAGAAACAAAGCATCCTCAGAAGTTCACATTTTCACTTGTTGCTTGGCAATGTTTTGGGCGAAGGGACAAGATACCAACCAGGATTGAATCTCCAACCTCATACACAAGCAGTGACCAGAATTGCGTACACTTGTTTTTCATGTCTGCATAGCTTAGAATCTATAATATTATCATTCAGCTAGTATTGAATATTCTGTAGGTTTCCCCTGAAGGCTTCTACCTTGATCACCTAAATTATACTCCTTGTTCATCAGCTTCTTCAATAATGGCAGCGTGCAAGCTTTAAGTTTCGGCAAAACTTTGTACATGTGACTACCCTGCAGCTTGCAATGCTCATTTTGATTTTCATATGCTCCCTGAATTCATTTTGATTTCTTATGTTCACGTATTTTATATAAATTGTTCATACATGTTATATTGTTTGTTCATCATTTTGGGATAACTGATGTTCATTTTAGGTATTCCACCGGGGAAAGCGGTTTTCAACCGTGGGATAGTCCAATAAGGATTCACGCCACTGGGAAATGTCCACTGGGGATTGATGAGTGAAGTCGGTTTTGAATAGTGGTAGGTGAAATACCCATGATCGCATATAAGTGAATAAGTGATTCAAATTTCGAATTTGATTTTGGGCCGATTTTGTACATAAGTGAATATACCGGTCTTTATCAACAATAATTTATATAAGTATGCAAACACTCATGGTTAGATCAAACAACATTTTTTATTATGGTGAGTTGAATTATTTGGTGGAAATATGCATACGCAAATATGTACACAAACGAATTTATAATGGCCTTAGGGAGACGAATTACATCATTAAAAAATTAATACATCAAAATGATACAAATATGTACAAGTCCTAAAAAATGAAATATTCCTCGGTCTTGATATCCATCGTTGCTCCAGGACTCGGGATTGGGTCCCGTCTTCGAAAGATCAGAAGACCGATGTCGAAATCATTTTTTTCAACGAATTAATCTAAAAATTGATTATTTATAGGGCACTTTCACGAATTCGGACAAGGAAATTATCCAAATGAATCTTTTTATTCATGAAATTATTTTTAAAATAAACTAGACTCACTAAAGAGATATACTAGAGAGTTTTATATTTTTATCATTTTATTTGATAATTAAACAAAAATCTTCAAATGAGGAAAGAAAAACTGTTTTTGTGCAAGTCTGGACATAACTTCGAAAAATCATAACTACGTCTTAAAATACGCAAATGGAGTGATTACAAAGCCTAAATTGTGTAATTTTATGTCCTCTTTCTACTGTAAAAATCTCAAGTTGATAAAGTTCATGAGTAGGATATTATCGTCAAATTATAAGATTCTGGAAGTTAAATTCAGACTTGCGGTTTTTGATTTAACTGGAATTAATTACAGGGATTTAGTGTCCAATATTTACACACATTAGAGTAGGTTTGTTTATGATTATGTACACAAATTATCAATAAATATGGTGGGCGTTAAGACAATTAAAGAAATTAAACAAAAGTCCAGCACTTCGTTCATGATGACAAGTTTGACAGAAACATTTGTTTCTTGGCAGATTATTACTCGATTTTGTTTAATTCGTTAAAAATACATTAGGAGTCCAAATCTAGTAATTCCAAAGTTCAAAATGGTCCAAATCAAGTCTAGTATCCAGTCCAAGAGTCACTTTGCATTGTTGTAGTGAAAATCACCATGTTATTTACAGCTTATTGAAGGTTGTCAATTCTGGACATTAGCTCATTTATTCATTTTCAGCATTTTTTTATACTCATTATAACTTCATCATTTTTATACAATGTTAAGTATATAAGTTTAGAAATGTCAAGACAAAATATGAAAAATTAGTGATATACCTAAGTGAGGTAATTAGGCCATTGTATAACAAGTTAAGAAAGTCTAAACGTCCAAAATGTCCAGCACAACTTCCTCACTAAAGAATTCACGGTAAATTCGTTAATTTTCCAAGATATGCAAATTTGGTGTCTCTAGAATCGTGAAAATTTCCTTTACAAATTATTCAGAAATATCTCAAGTCCAAATCGTTCATTTTCACAAGTTATAGCTCATTTTATCCTTAAGGGTCAGATCTGGACACTTCCACTTCGAATCATTATAACTAAACAATTAACCGTTGGATTTTAGTGAAACTTATGTCATTTTAAGGATAACAAACCAAAGTTTTGTTTAGCGTTAATTTCACTTAGATCTAACCGTTGATCGTCCGCAAACCTTAAGGGAAGTTGATACTATGAAACTGTCAAAAATTTGAAATTATTACAACAACTAACTATTGCTCCTCTAAGGCCATTTATTTCGTTTGGTATGCAAAATGAACATTTTTTAACATTTTTCATGACGAATATGATAAGGTGGTGAGTATAACAACACAAGTAAAAATACACAAAGTTAGCACTCACTCATCCTCACCGAATTTTCATTTTTATCTTGTTTAACTACCGTCTAAACCCTCAATGAAGGTTGTTCCTTTTAGTTTCTTGACCGTTTGCGAACTGGATGACCTTGTAGATCAATGCCTTGGTTTAATGTTAGAATTAGAAGTTAGGTTAGTAGACAAATGAATATTACATCTCGAGTAAAATGGGAGAGAGATTTACATAAAAAATCAAAAGAGTAAAAAGGGATGAATAAAATTACAAAAATGAAGAGATTGTTACCCTTTGTTTGAGGTTGATCTTGATTCTTCAATTGTTGAGGACGAATATTAAAAGATTTTGTTTTTTGTTTTTTGTTTTTGTGTTTGTTTTTCTTCTTGATTTTTCTTGATTTCTAAACTTTCTAACTAAGATGGCTAAAGAGTGAGTAATAGAGGTGAAAGATGAGAGAAAATGACTTAAGAAAATTTTCTAAGGAAAGACCCCTTTGTAAGTGGAAAAATGAGTGATATTTATAGGAAAAGTCAAGGTTGGGGGATTAGGGTTTGAGGGTAGAACATCAGAAAACTAATATCAAGGAAAATCAAATTTAAAGCTAAAAAAAATTAGAAATAAGTCATTAGGGGTCAAGTTTAGGGGTCATATTAGGGGACAACCTTAGGTGGATTAAAGAGGAAATAAAAAGAAAGGTGAAAAACAAAGAAACTAAAAGAGGTTTGTCTAAATTTGGCAAAAATTAGACAATAGAGATATTTTTTGATTTGGGAAGGGTAAGACAAAATTAGTAGTAAAAAACAAAACTAAGAAGAGAGTAAGAAAGCAAAAAAAATGTAGCTGAATTTGTGTTGAGGTGTACGGGTGAGAGAGTGAGGAGACAGAGAGAGAGTGAGTGGGGTGGGGGTCCCGCGTGGAGGAGAGAGAGTGAGAGAGAGAAATTGGGATTAAAAAAAAATGGAAAACAAATAAAAACAAAGGAAAACAAAGTCACGTAAGAAATGGGTATTTTTGCCTTTTTTTTTTTTTTTTTATTCCGATGGAGCCTACAAGAGGGGAGAATCAGATTTTTTTTTGTATTTCCTTTTCCCTTAATTAGTTCTTTCTCTCTCCTATGTATTGGGTTTTGGTTTTGGTATTTTAGTACACAAAACATATGGGATAATAGTGCCCATTTTTTATATAGAAGTAACTCATGTTTAACACAAATAACCCTCGTTTATGCTAAAGAAATATGCCTTTGACGCTGAAAGGATTTTGGTTTAACACCAAAAGTAACCCCTATTGAATTAAAAATGACCCCTTTTGAATTAAAAGTGATCTCTTTAGAATTAAAAGTGACCCACGTTTAAAACTAAAGTAACCCCTTTAACATTAAAAGTGACTCACGTTTAAAATGAAGGTGACCCCTTTAACACTAAAAGTGACCCACATTTAAAACTAAGAGTGATCCTTTATATTACCCAAAATACAAACATTTTTCTAAATTAACCTTTTATAAAATAAATAAATAAGGGAGTCAAAATTTCGGCGTCTACATGATCCACCCAATTAGGGGGAAAAAGTCTCGCCGCCAAATGAGCAACTGAGTTCCTCGCCCGTTTTACATGTGACTTGTGAGCAAGTAAAAAAAATTAAAAAAAGAAATAAATTACTCAAGAATACTATGTCTTCTATAATCAAATTTGAATGGACAGCGCAAGCATCGCTGCACTTGATCTTGTTGATGATTGAAAGGAAATCACTCTCTAGCCAAACATTAATAAACTGCTAATTTGTTGTAACTGTATGCCAAAAAAAAATGCAGTTGTTGCCTCTGCCATTTCAGGACCCCTGCGGACACAAAAGCTTTTTGTTTCCATAGCCTTGACATTGCCCATCTTATCTCTGATGATTGCTCCCAGTCTGATCTATCCATTATTTTAAATTGCATCATCAAAGTTAACCTTTACCATGTCTTATGGTGGAGGAATTCGATCAGCAGGGGATTTAGTTGGCTGAGTATTTATAGTTTTGAACACTTTTTCGAATACTCTTTGTAATATTGTACAAGTAGTAGGAACCCACTCGTGATCAATTCAACATTGGGTGTCTTCCCCTAAAAAATTGTGTAATTTCTAGATCTTCAAGCTTCCTATGCCATTGCCAATAACAGATCCATCTCCTCCTGATTGATTTTGTGTGACATCCACAGAGTTAACTAAAATCATTACAGTTGCATTTAACAAAAGGAAACACAAAAAGAAACTTATATAGTCCACTGTTGTAAGTCTATGTAGGAGTTGAACCTACATCCTTTGTGCCATTGTACAAATGCTCTCCTATTTGAGCTAATAGGCTAGAATATATAACATATCTATGAAAAAGTCTCTTAAAAGTTAGAATGTTTACTTCATATTTAATGAAGTTGTGCGATATTTTTAATTAAGCTGTGTTATACGTGTAATGAAGCTATGCTATGTTTTCAATGAAGTTTGCCTACATTTTTAATGAAGTTGTGCATTAGGCTATTCGTAATGAAGCTATGGATTATATTTAATGAAGTTGTACAATATGTTTAATGAAGCTCTAGATTTAAATCAATGAAGCATGAGTTTCTGCAAGACAGCAACATTACACTATGTAACTGTAAGTAGTGTATTTCATCAAAAGAAGTATGAGTTTATGCAAGACAACAACAACACATGAGTTTTTGCGAGACTGAGTAGTTTTTACCTCTCTGCATTAAATTCAATGGCGGCACTCTTTAAATCCAGATAAAATTTATTTTATCAATACTACTTTTTATTATCACATAAAGAATACTACTTAGAATCAGTAACATCACATCAATTAACATCTCACCTGCTCCACGAGTTGTTAATATTTTACAGAGCTGTCATGTATTTGTGTAGCCATCTTCGAGCTTATGCAACACTATATCATGAGGGGTGGACTTCGATTGAAAGGTCTACAGTATCATTCATTGCTACCCAAAGGCTCCACACACATTACATCATCATTTGCACAACTGCTCGTCTTAAGTAACTTCAAAAATACCTTAGCCACATCTTCACTAATTGTTTGCTCCATATACTAGACAACTTCTTCCCACATCAAGACAAAATAAAAAATGAGGAAGAAAAAAGAATCTGACTAGTCACACACTCACAGAATTTTAAATGAATACGTAGTTCATATTCAATGAATTTGCACTTCAATACCAATGAACGTGACCTTCTTTTCTCTAAATTTGTAGTTCAATTGTAAATGACTATCCATTTCAGTTTTTAGAATCAACAATTCTGTTTTAACGAATCCACAAGTCACTTTAAAGTTTAAATGAATGCACTTGTCACTTCAATGAATCTACATATTTTTTTCAATGAATTTGCACTGTAACTTCAACGAATCTACTTGTTTCCATATTCCACTCATACGCTCATCCCTCTTATTTTCTTATACACTTACATAGTTTTAAAAAAATCAAAAATTCATGTTAAAAAATGAATCTACACTTCACTTTTAATGAATTAGTATATGATTTTCAATGAATTTGAATTTTACTCTGATATATGCAGTTCAATCTAAGATGAATATGTAGTTCATGCTCAATGAATCCACAATTCAATTTTAATGAATCCATAGTTCAGTTTCGATAAATCTGTAGGTTAGTTTTGATGAATTGGCAGTTTAGTTTCAATGAATTTGCGTATTTTTTTTGTTCAAAGAATTTGCACTTTAGTTTCGGAGAATCCACTTGCTCTTCCTCCTTATTCCCTCATACCATTTCCCAAACAACAAGCATTAGATGAAACATTCACTCTCTGTCAACAGTTTTCACTTGCCTTGTAAGAAATTTAGAGCATGAAATTCAGTGGCACTTCTGAAACAATCATAACAATTATCAGATCAACAAAAGATAAACTCAATGATTGTCCTTCAAATCATCAATATTATACCAGTTGATCCCCAATAAAAAAAATATCGATGCAGTAATAACTCATAATCACCTACCAAAAGTATAATCTTAAGAAGATAAATGTGAAAACATAATCTTAAGGAGGTAAATGTGATATGTGTAAAACAAAACAAATGCATGATTCAGCAATACTTAATTAAAAATCAATTGTAAAACAACTGTGCAACAACAAATAAGACTGTATATAAAACAAAAAAGGCCAAATTCAAGCCACATCATAACCCTAGAATCCACTAAACTTGACATTCATGCTCACCTGATTGTTGAGAGATTAAAAGGGAGAGATGTTAAAAATAAATCGAAACATACATTAGAACAATTAGAATGGAAGCAGTTGATGAATTTGACGTCTTGTCGAAAGCCACTGAAATCGGTTGAAGGGTCAATTGCAAAAGAGTAGAGAGAGAGAGAGAGAGGGAAGACGAATAGCGCAAATTTTGTGAAAAAGAAAGCAAGAGTTCTGTTTTTCCTCTTTTCTTTTCCTTTTTTCTTTTGTTTGCAGTAAATTAAGAACGCGGGATTGTTTTGGGCCTTTAGATCGTTTAGATCTAAGGGCTCTTATTAGTTTGTACAGTTTGTATATTAAGGGGGGTTTGAACCTGACCCTTTCCATACTTATATATATATATATATATATATATATATATATATATATATATATATATATATATATATATATATATATATATATATATATATATATATATATATAATTATGAGTCAATATACTTGGTTTTCGGGTAGAGACGGTTCAGGTTCGATTCGATTTTGGGTAACTTCGAGTCGGATGTTATCGGCTTTGAGTCAATTTGAAGTACGGGTGTTGTCGGGTGTTGGGTTGGACCAGGTCGGGTTGGGTCGTTTTGGATAATGATAATTGATACATTTTCGGGTATCAGACAAGTCTGATATCGGGCGGATCGGATCTGTTATCTTGGGTCGGGTTGAGTTTTGCCAGCTCTAATACCAGCATTAGATAACTTAAAGGCTTGGGGGAGAGGAGATTGCTTTTCCCCCCAACCCTCACTGTATTAAGAGGCGTGTCTCCATGAAAGGTGTAGTGTATCCTGCGAAACATCAGCACTGTCCATCTTCAATAGAGGTTGAGCTGGAGATGCTGCCATGTTTTTATTAACGTCCTCTGTTCTCTCCTTCTCCTTTGTTGGAACGTACAATATTGTTAAAATGACTCTCCCAATATCTTAGGGTTGATGTATTAAATAACCCTTTCCATTCCGAAATTGATTTGTCCATGTCATTTTCTCAGGTGCAAAATTGGTGTAGTGTTATGACTTAGGACATTATTTTTTATTGGAGGAGGGATAACAACCCTGCTCCTAGTATTTTAGAGATCCTAAGGCGAATAAAAAATGAGGGCCTCTATTTCTATTAGAAAAATAATAATAATAATAGAAAAAGGAAAAATAATAGCATTGACTTATATTCACCTCACATTGCATTTACAAGATTTTTTTTTTTCAAAAAATAGTTCATATCTTAGATATCCCTCTCCTTAAGAAAATTATTACACTAGAATTTTTTTTCGATTGGAACAATGGTGAGCTGTTTTTGGGCTTTATAAGATACGGGTGGTGTGCAAGGTGTGGAGGAGCTACTTTTCTTGGTTTTGAAGTCACATTTGTCCTCTGTCTCAAATGTGGAGGGAGTAAGTTTTTTTACTAATAGGTGTCGTTTGGCGTGGATATTGGTGGAAGATGCTTTAATTTGATGTTTGTCTTCTATTATTTTTAATGTTGGAGGGCTAAGGAGTTGTAACCATAGGTGGTTTTTTTCTTCATTTTGGAGTATATATATGTACTACGTTTCGTGCTTTAGTCGAACAAAGAGCCAACTTTAACGCGTTACATAAAGTGAGAAGTTTGGTTTAATTGTGTTTGTGACTAAAAGCTTGAGAAAAACAGAGAAAACTTCAAAGGGCAACAAAAATGTCAACTTTCACTCTACATTTCACAAAGAAGAATAATAAACTGAAAATGGCCACAAAAGTTTAAAAGAATGTAAGTTTAACTAGGTATATTACACAAACAAGCATAACAAACTGAATAACGACCAAAACACTAACAAAAATGTTGAAAAATGTCAACTTTCCCTTTACATTTCACAAACAAGAACAATAAACTAAAAATGGCCACAAAATTCAAAAAGCAAAATGTAAATTTAACGAGGTACACTACACAAACAAGCATCACAAACTGAATAAGGACGAAAACATAAAAAAAATGTTGAAAAATGTCAACTTTCACTATACATTTCACAAGGCCAAATTACTAGATTGGTCTTTTTAATGACCCGCCATGGACATATTGGTATATTTTTTTCGCCGGCTACAATGGTGTATTTATTGGACTCTGGTTCCATTTAAGTCTTTTTTATACTGAACCTGCCAATATGATCTTAAAACCCACCTCAGAGTCAGTTTTTTTTTTCTTTTTTTATTTATTTTTATTTTTTTATTTTTTATCATTTTCATTACTTACTTATTTTTTTTCATTTTGCCTAATTTCTAAAATGAACAAAAGCCAATTTCTTCCCCTTTGAGAGTTTTCTCTCTCCTACCACCATTTCCACCTTTGAGCACAGAGTGCCCCATAATGTTTTACCAACTAAGATGGACCTTAATGTGAATGAAAAAGATATCCAGTAGAGCAGTAAATAACCAATTAGTATTAAAGCAATAAGGGGAATTTCAGTTACTTTGATGCATTTGAGGTACTGTGAAGTGTTTAGAGAGTCAGAGAGATGGGTTGAAATATATAGAGGCAATAAGAGTAGGAAAATGGACATGACAAGAGGGTAATGATCAAGTAGGCTAACCTAAGTGTCAATTTAGGCATTTCGAATTTGCGACAGTAGAGTTGTGTTAGCGTACGTAGAATGAGTGGTGGATGGTAAGATCCGCATGAGTTAGTTCAATCACGAGAAAAAGCATGGCATATGAAGTTTCCAAAATGAAGTTTCCAATTCATTTGGCCTAACCAAAATGACAAGGTTTCTTTTCTGCTCACGGTTGATACCAATACCACAACCATTACATATCAGAGTCAGAAATAATGTGGAAGTTACAAAACACAAATGCAAGGTTTTTCTTTTGGCGAGAAGAGAGAAAACTCTCAAAAGGGAAGAAATTGCCTTTTGTTCATTTTAAAAATTGGGAAAAATGCAAAAGAAAAGGAAGCAAATAATCAGTAATTAATGAAAATAAAAAAGCCCACTCCGGGTGGGTTTTAAGACGTTTTTTACCAGTTCAGTATAAAAAAAAGGAAATTACTTAATATAAATCAAAAATTACTCAATGTAATTTTTTTTTTCAATAATATCCTAACCATTTTGTCACCTCCTTTTGACTCTCCTTCTTTTCTCTCTACAGGTCCCTCTTAATTTGTTTTGATGATAAAATCGAAGGAGAATAGTAGGTCTTCACCATCCAAGTATAGGCACAGTTTTCCTTTTGGATCTAGAAGGTCTTCTGTATCTTGAGTCACAGGAAATATGGAAGTGTTTGGCGAATTAAGAAGTGCTGTGTAAGGATCATTATCTACACTTGGAAACAATAATGCAATTTGAAGTGCTGTGCCTTGGCTGTGAAACAATGGTGATTTTGTTTCAATTTAGCAACTCTTTGAAGAACAAACTTATATATATATATTTGCATTCCAGTGTCTTAAATCCCGAAAATCAGAGCACTACCATTGATCCCAGACAACAGTGCACTCCTACGGGTTTCTGTTGAAGCCTAATTAAATACTCTTTTGTTAATGGAGTAGTTTTTTTGTAAATCCCAGCACCGAGCCCACCCTCACCCCTGCCAGCACCGAGCCCACCGCCGCCCTTCCCCTGCCAGCACCGAGCCCACCGCCGCCCTTCCCCGCCAGCGCCGACCCCACCATCGCCCCTCCACGCCAGCGCCGACCCCACCATCGCCCCTCCCCGCCGTCCGACGATCACCACAAACAGGAAACCCAAACATTCTCTCTCTCTCTCCACCACACTCTGTCTCTCCTCCACAGAACCTCAGCCCGACGCCCCCAAGCACAGCCATCTGTCAGCCCGACGCCGCCAACCCCAGCCCCCTGTCAGCCCGACGCCCAACAACCACCCTGCAATAAACCCTAACCTACCACCCACAAAAACCCAAAACAATTAATAATTTGTAAAAAAAACTAATCCAAACTATAATAATTACCTCAATATCATTATTAATTTAATCAAAGATATTGTCTTGATCGAAAAAATCATCCATATTGATTGAGGAGAAGGAACGATGAGAGAGAGAAAAGGAAGAAAAAGGGATACTACTTTACAAATAAAAAGGGTAGTTTAGGAAGTTTTGTGTCAAAAAAATTTACGTTAAGCAATTTTTGTAGCGTATATGTGTTATCGAAATTTATGTTTCGTCTCATATATTCGAACGTCTTTATTGTTCAATTTATTTTGGTATTGAACCATAAGAATCCCAAATTTAGTTGAACTCCACCGAATCAACTACTCCCTCCGCCCCACAATAAAAGTCGTTCTAGAAAATCGATTTTTTCCCATATTATAAGTCATTTTTAGAGTTCCAACAAAGCATTTATTATTGGTTGCCAATCCTACCCTTCTTTCACATTACCTCATTAATTACTCACCTTTTTGGCTAAATACAAAGTCAGGGGTAAACTAGTCAAGTTTAATTATTTTTGATAGAATTGAGACTATTTAATAATTTTCTTAATTCATGTGCAAAAACCTTAAACGACTTATATTATGGGACAGAGGGAGTAGAACTTAGGGTGAGGTCGTACACTCTCGGGAGGGAGACCTTATAACGGTGTTTTAAAATTCCACTCCCACTGTAAGTCAATTATTTCGAAACTGACTTGAGGCTTCTTTCTTAGCCTCCTCTCTAGTTCCCCATTGACTTATAGTCCTTCATGATTGTAATAAACACAAGGTACTCGAATGGTAACAGTGACTTTTCCAAGAAAAACATATTATCCAAATTTATTTCTTGTTTTTTCGAGTCAACTGCTTCATTCGAGTATATGTTGTATCCTCTAAGTCGTAGTTAGACACACAACACTGCCCCTTGCCATTCTTTCATCAAAAATGACAGGTTCATCATCCATAGAGTTTTGATACTCCATGGCTTTAATGGGCGTATCTTGCCCCCCACTTTCATTAGAAAATTTGAAAGGGTGGGCTTCCTCATTTCCCTCTAGGGGATAGAGTAGGTCAAGATCCTCCAAAAAAATGTGCTGATGAGTATTTTCATCATCGATGTATTTATCTTTAACTTCTATTTCATTAGAAGTCTTTGGGTGTACAATATCGATTTCCCAAATTTTGATTTTCCTCTTCGAGAAAGTCATCAGGCTCTTCGAATTCGTACCCAATGACAATTTCTATTTCTAAATCCGCGTCTTCAAAAGGTCGAGATTCGCCTTTAGTAATGCAATCGCTCTTCTCATGAATAGGTGTTGTCTCTCCTATGGTCCAAAATTTCTGAATGTTTTGCTCATATCTTTGTCTACTCAAATGATCGAGTTCATTCTCGATTTGAGTTATTTGGTCGGATAACTCTTGCCACAAAACATTTATAACATCGAGTTCTTGGAGTCCTAAAATATTTTCGCTTAAGTCGAGTGTTTTGAATATCTTTCTTTCGTTTCCATAGACCATCAAGATTGCTCTTAAGTCGAGCAATTTGAACACCTAGATCATCAGTTAAGAGTAGTTTGCGCATTTTAAAGATACTTCCACTGTGGTCGCCAATTTGTTATAGATGAATAACAAAAAACATGCCAGCCTCGAGTACCTGGCTATGGTAAGGAATTTCATTGTAAGTTCCCACCCGGGGCCGTGCCCATGACTCGAGCGGAAACCGATACACTAGTGAAAATAGTAACCATAACCAAGGGTATGATGAAGATTGATTTTCATTCAATTGAAAAACAAACCCATTACAAAGGACCTCCTATAGGAGAAGGGATGAAACAACTACGCTAGGAAGACTACTCCAAGGAAAAGCTTTAAACGATAAAACTAGACTATGTTTAACGCATCTTTGCGGTGAGATTCAATCTGCCCCTCCTTCTTGCTCCGTCGATCCTATTTATAGGAAAATAGGAGAGTCCTTGGTCCATTAGTAGCCTCTGGTAACCACCTATTATTCAATCATGAGTGAAAATTAGTCAACCATTATCACTTCATGGGGTAGTGTTTAATTTTATAGGAAATAACTACTATGGGTAGTGTTTTAGTGGGTAGGTGTAGGAGATAATGGAAGTTATCACATTCAACCACAATCTTTATTTTATAAGCAATAATATATTTTTCATAATATATTGATTATTCGAGTTATTGGTCTGTTCGATATATTCCAATAGCTTATTTTCAAGTGTAATAGTGCCATATGGCGAAACTCGTAAAACTACAATGTGTTTTTGTATTTAGTATAGAAGACTCGTAAGGGAATAAAATATGAAGAAGTCATCAATTATCTGCCAAAAGAAAAGATGTATCAATATCAAGTAGGAGAAGTCACTTTGTGGCTAATCATAATGATCCATGAATTAGTTTTGATAGCTTGCAGTATAGAGTTTCCCCTGCAGTTGTTTATTTAATTTTCTTGACGTTTACTTAATCAACAATTCAGTGGTTAGCCGGTTAGTCTTTGTGTGAACTGTATATGAGTGTGCAAGTGTTGATTTGTCTTTTTGTTTTGATTCTGTCATCCTATAGCTGATCATGGTTGATTGTTCACTAGGGTATGCCTTGGATATTATGTAATCTCTGAGTTTTTTTGGTAATATAACGCTAATCTTTTAAAAAAAAAAAGAAAAAAAGTGTTGATTTGAAGTTCTAGTATTGTGCCTATTTTCTTTTATGATAAAAAGATAGAAAAATAGTGTCTTTATCATACATTTTTAGCTCTTCAAATATTATTTCTTTTTTGTCTTTACCGTACATACTATGTTGTATTACACAAAAATATTTGAATGTTTATCCCTCTATTTTTCTCATTTTTCATAATTCCCAAATCACTTCATATTTTCATAGTCGTTTGGTTGAACACTATTTTACCACACACAGAAATTTGTGGTATATACACATTGGTTATAGGTAGATTTGTCAATTTTCGACCCGACCCAAAAATCCAATCCGACCATTTTTTCAGGGTCTTGATACCGATTTTCCAACCCGAAACCCAGTTAATCCAGTGTTTTTTGGGTCAAACCTGACATATTAGTGAGTCGACCCGTTTGACCCGAAAAATATAACAATTTGTAATTATAAACAAAAAGTTCGACTAAAATATCCTAAAAAACAAATAAAACCTTTTTTTTTTTTTTGTTTCATTAACTTTTTCTCTACCTCTTTGTTCTCTCAAAATAAGAAATTTTGCTTTTAAACACGCTAAAAAAATGGACGGAAATATAAATGACAATTTATCGAATAAAAAAAAAATCATTTAGTTGTATATACATACATACCAAAACGTGAAAAAAATATACGTACGTAGTGAATACAAGCTATAAATTAGAGTACATATTTGCAAATATACAATTTGAAAGTATAAATAGGTTATACAATTAACGAACAAAAAAAATTATTGGGTCATTCGACCCGATGGGTCGACCCGAACCCGACAACACTGGGTTAGGGTCGAGCATTTCTCAACCGAACTTAAAATGACCCGACCCGCTAGTGATCCTAACCCAACATGACCCAAGCCCGAACCCGACCCAATTTACAGGTCTAGTTGTAAGTATCAAGCTCCAGATAGAATAATGGGGCGAGGGTGATCAATCTTGGATGACCAATGAAATTTTTTTAACCTTGAAAAAGTACCCGTTCTAAACGTATGCAAATGAGTTAAAAAACATTTTCTTAGACATGACAATTGCTACAAATGCATCATGGACCAAGTAAAATTCTTCCTTTTTACAGAAATAGATGTTCCGTCATGAGCAAGCCGGATAATCCATCCAACACTACAAAGTTCAATCTAAAACATCTTCTTTCTCAACCCCGCTATTGTATGCCATGAATTTGGGGTGCCATTAAAACTTCTCTTTCCTAGCAAGAAGTACCTAATGCTCCACTGCTTTTCTGAAAGTTCATCGAGTGATTCCGGTCATGCTACTCAGGTTGAAATTTTGTTGTATTATTGATAGATCTTCCTTAAGCAGCCAATGCCATTTGCACTCCCCAAACTATTTGTAGTTGGTCAGTAGACTTCAATCTTAAACTTCTGGCAACTTGCTTAAAACATATAATCTCTTCTCCAAGGCACCAAAAAGTGAAGTATATCTCAATTTATAGAAAGAGCCAAACATAATCGATTTTGTGGGTTATTGCTGTGCTCTGAGTGTTCTCCTTCCTACATGAGAATACCATTCAATGCAAATCAGCTCAAGAAACTAGTCTTTATTTTTATCAAGCAACAAAATAATAAGTTCAATGCTCAACATAAGGCCCATGATATATGGAATACTTGGTAGTCGGCTACATTGTTTCCAATGTAACAAATATAAAATTTGTGTAGCTGGTATATTATACAGACTATAGATATCTCTTAAAAGGAGGATATAAACATTGTTTGGTGGGGGTTCACCTACTTGACTTCTGCCTAAATGGTCTAAATGTAGATAGAGCATATGCTTTCTACCAAGGATCGGGCAATCAGATGAGGAAATTTTTTACATCACATAATAAAAAAATAATAACCCATCAAACTTAGGATACCCACTTCTGTGGCACTATCTAATGAAAGGTGATCTCAGTTCCTAGATTGAAAAATTCACACCAACAGAAAGGTTTAGCAAACAAATGAATACAGGGATTAAGAACATTTGTGATATCAACATAAGACACACTATTTGAGCAAAACATAAGACCAATGTCTAGATGACCAACTGCAGAGTATAAGATTTTTGATGCATAGCCATACACCAGAAGTAATAAGATCAAACCTCTACATCATGCACACAGAAGCACACAAATTTTCCGAGGTCATGCTAGGAACATTATATCCAGAAGGTGATTAACAACAACAACCAACAGGAACATTCCCGCCGAGGACGGGGTTAGGAGACTTCATAGTTCAGATAAAGAGTTTAATACCTTTGAAATAGTTAATATTGTTATGCGTCACCTCTTTGTTTTACTGAGCTTGATCCTGTAGGTTGAATTGCTTTTTGCTCTAAGCTGCTTTCTTGCATGCCGCAGGTCTTGGTGGAAAACTACAGAAGGTTTTTCTTTTGTGTGCTCAAGTATAGTAGTATAGGACCCACATGTGCTGAAACTTTTTATTGTATTAGCCTATTTCTCTGGTGGCAACTAATAAGAGTTATGGGTTCACTATGTTGTGGTGTTTAAAGTTCAGAACAAACGATTCTTGTTTGACTTGGGTAGGATTGGGAGGTTAGGTAAGAAGTTGTGGTCAGACACATAAGCTTCAACTGTCTAGTGAGTAGATAAGGCTAACAACTTTCTACAAAGCTCGGGTTGGGTAACATAAGATCTACGATCTAGGTCTCTCGTCTATTTGGTTCTTCAGCAGCGCACGGATTTAACATTCTAAGTTGTATTTTTTGACAAAAGGGACAATTGGGCTTAGAGAGAGCTTAGACTTTTTTTTCAACAAAACAAAAGCACCTATCAGCAATTATATATATTAAAGATATGAGTTTAAATCACAATACTTCGCATGCCAGGACAATTAAAGAAAGCAAAAGATGTGAATTGAGCAACAGGGGGAACAAATATTCACAGGAAACATTACTTGTCCATATTTTGATTGCTTCCATCATCTGAATTGAACCTTCATTGTAATGTCCTAGACTTGACTTTGAAGGACTTTTCATTGACAATACAAAAATCACATTCTGAGTGACAATAAAAATCAAACCAAGTTGGCGATTTTACAGAATCCAATGATTTAAAGGATCTCAGTTTGTAAACTAAAATTATCCTGTTTAATCAGTATGGCAAAGGAACTATGTAGTACATAATTTTGTAGTTCAAATTATACCAGTTCAACTATGTTATCCACCCGATCAATCAGCATGACTTCCATCAAAAACTCTTATCTCTAACTTCAATCTACTTTGTGAAGATGAAGAGAAACTAACTGATTTGAGCCCTTAACTCTTGACCAAGTATATAAGTTTTCAATTCTTCCTTTACTTCACAATGTTCATTAAATGGAGTACAAATCATTTCTCTATTTCAGTTCATCAGTCAATGTGCTTCCAAATAAAAAACACAGGGAGTTTAGATCAAAAATGAAGGAGACAGCTTTACTTCCAAGGGTGCTACTTTGGCATACCTTTGGCAAATGGAATATATATTGACCATTTTCCAAAAAAAAATAAAAATGAAGGAGACGTAAATCAGTATGCAATTGCCCAAATAGTTCTAGATTAGAATCCCCCTCCCCCAAACTTTCTAATATATCTCACTTAGGCAACCTAACTGTTAGCTGCAAAACATAAAGAAAATGAGAGAGGGGGGGGGGGGGGGGAGCATTTGGAGATTCTGATCAACAAAAAACAAAAAATCAACAACAAGAGCAATTGAAGAAAGAGGACAAATACCTCGCAAAGAGAGGTAGATAACACATGTCTATTTGGAGCCATCTGCAATCAAATTAAGATTAACAATTAGACATGAAAACAAAGCAGGAACGCAATCTACGAACTTGAGAGTTGAGACTATAGTCATCTTGGGGAATGCGTATTAGTTGAAACACTGTAAGTAGAGATATAATTTTTTCAAGATGGCTAGAAATGGTAAAGAATAAGACGAAGAACCTTACCAAACTAAGAAGACGGCTGACCATCACCCTTATTATTTGTGCACGACGCCGAGAAGCGGGAAAGCGCAAAGAGATGCCATGTTTCAAGTTCTTTTTCTTTGAGGGTTTCATGAGTGACTAAAAAAACTCGAAATTTGCTGGTTTTGTAAAATCTGATAAAGGATTAATTCGGATTTTGTAACATATGAACAATGAATGCGTTTCTTTCAATCTTTTTATTTTCCCCTTTTTTTTCCCTTGTCTAAATTAGCAAATGACACAACACATCAACAAATAGGTCAACGGCTAATTTTGTAGTTCAAGTTATACCAGTTCAACTATGTTATCCACTCCATCAATTAAAAATAAAAAATAAAAATAAAAAATAAAAAATAAGATAATGATTTTGCAACACTTGAGAGTTGTGATTAGTCATAGACTCATAGTAGTTACTCACTAAGTAGGAGATTGGGGTACACGCTCCCAAATTAAACACCCGCTTCTTCTCTTCTTTTTTTTTGAGTGGAAAACACCCGCTTTTTTAATTAGTGTGCGAGGAAGAAAGAATCCTAAGTCCTAACCCTTCCTTTACTGGCCTCATCGCCTCGTGCCACCACCACCTCTCTCCTTCCCTCCCTCTCCCTCTCTCCCTCTCTCTCCAACACATTGGTTATCGCCTTTGTGCCACTACTCATCAACACTACCATCATCATGTTTCAAGTACAAGACTCCGAACCCTTACAACACAGGCTATTTCGTCAACACAAAATCATCAACATATTTTATGTACATGACACCCAACCCTCATAAGTCATAACGCAATCCAGTCAGCAACCGGTATGTTAATTCTTGACAGATGGCTCCTTCATGAAATTCTCATCCTTTGGGTGATGAATGTCCCTATCATCTCCACAGTAGTGGCAACAAGAGCTGGACAGAGCTACATATCAAGACAAATATCAAGGTCATGATAAGTGAAAAACAGGCAAAAGATTGCAAGTACTGAAAACCAAGCATATAATAACAAGAAACACTTAATCACATTCCAGACACAAACCAGATTGCGAGCCCCTGTCTCCCAAGCTGCAGCAGAAGGTAACTCGTTCTTGACTTCTCACCACCAGTTGAGCAAAAAACAGCTCCACGGGAGCTTTAGGAACTTTTGACTTGGCTGTAAAGTTGATATGCAAGAAAAGGGCTCTTCTGAGCCTAAAGGAATGACTCGCCAATGGCTCCACGAGCTTATATCTAGGCTTCTGTAAAATAAGGGCAACAAAGAGAAATGAGAACCATAAGCACGGAGTAGCAGACATAATGCATTACACATAGTAACAATTTTGAGCAGTTAGCATAAATGAGAAAAAAAACAAACTAACCCGTGCTTTTATGCATTGACCATTCAGAAAAGAGACCGCTTTTATCGAACATCTCTTAGTTTGGGCTTTCGCTAACTTTTCTGTCTCCTTAATCTCTTCATCTGTAAAAGGAGGAGGTACACGTGGATCTAAATATAACAAATATGGTACCGTGGCATGAGCTTTTTCTGAAACTTGAAGTGCTGTCATCCTACAAAACAAGTTAGCAAGTGATCAAAGATAAAAATAAAAAAACCTGAGAAACACACTCCCCCAAGCACCATATGCACCAAGTAGGGCCTTGGATTGCTACCACCCATGCACCCCAACCATATGGATAAATTATAATGACCCGAACAATGGGGATGCAATCAAACAGCCAAATCAAAGAAAAAAACAAGTTGAATCAGGAACCAAATGGCAGACTAAAGCAAAGAATCATTCTTTTTAGATAAAGAAAATTCTTAATGATACTGAAAGAATAGTACAGTACAATAGAGAGGACAAGAACTCCTCATAAAGCCTAAAAAACTAAATAGAAATTCCCCCACAGATGTTAAGTGTCACAGGGGCACTCCCCACTAAAAGCCCCAGCCTCTTTGGCCCATAGAGAGGCCAAATAAACCACCCTACCCATACAAAATCAACCGGTCTAGAAATCTCCAAAAAGATCCTAGCATTCCCCTCCAACCAGATGCACCAGAAGATAGCGAGAATAATGCACATCGCCATAAAAGTCTAGTGTCCCCACCCAAGATACTATGCCTGCAAGTGTTGCACGAGAGTAGCCTGACAAACAACATCGCCACCAACAAGTCCAAGCAAACTCACATTGCAGGAACAAATGTATAGAAAACTCACTAGCTTTGTTGCAAAGCCCGCACCTATCTGGAAGCAAGACCCACCCCGATCTTCGCAGCTGCAGCATATCATGGGTATTCAACCTACCTAGCACCAAAGTCCAAACAAAAGCGTGCACCTTAAGGGGAATATTTGACTTCCAAATAAAAGTGAGGATAATGAGGCGGTAGGCTAAGGTGGTGAAGAAAGGATTTGCAGAAGAAGACCCCATAAGGATTTCCAACCTAAACTCGAGTGTCCTCAGAGGGCCCAATCTAAATGGTGTCTAAAACGCTAAGCAGAGAGGTCAACTCCTCCATCTCCCAATCCTGAGGGGCTCTCCTTAAATGAAGGGCCCATGATTCACCATTGCCATAAAAAGCAGCGATAGACGCATTATGCAGAGTAGACAATGATAAACCCGAGGATAAAAGTCCCCACTCCTCACATCCTCCCCGAACTTTATTGGGTGTCCATTATCCACATTATACCTGACTACAGGAAAGGAAAAAGAAGTGAGAGATAAACTTCCACGGGCAAGCATGGGAAACAGTAGAGCCGGCATGAGCGTCCCACCTATTTTGCCAAAGACCGTACTTGCTCCTAATAACCCGGTGCCATAGAGAATCGGACTCCATCGGGAAACGCCATAACCACTTATCCACCAGTGAGATATTCTTGGACACTAATGTACCAAAACCGAAAGCCCCTTCCGCCTTAGGTCCAAAGTTGAGGTCCCAACTAACAAGGTGATATCTTTGACTCCTGTAATTTCTCATCATCTTCTCTAACCTATTAGCCAGACTAACGGAAATCTTAAACAAGGAAAGATATTAGAGGGGGATACTGGCCAAACAATAATGAAGAATAGTAATCCTCCCACCCAAAGAAAAACACCGATCCTTCCACCCGTCAAGACGCTTAGCTACCCTATCCACAACGAGCTCCCAGAAGGAAAGAGACTGGGGATTCCCGCCAGGAGGGGCAGCTATATAGCTACGGGGCCCTGTTGAACATGACAACCCACTAAGGTAGCAAGAGAAGCCACTCCCCCACCATCGACACCTTCCCAGCAACTACACTTAGACAGAACTAAAGCAAAGAATCATAAAAATCAAGAATAGTAGAACACGGACCAACTAAAAAGAACAAAAATAAAATTAAATTTAAACAATGGACGTAGTTAGAACAATTATTAAAAAAAACAAGTACACATGGTAGTGGGAAAAAGCTTGCTCATACACAACAACATCTTCTGCAACTGTAGGTTCATGTTCCGGTCTGTTTATTTTTACTTAATTATTTTTTGGTTGAGGTCTAGGAACCATTGTAAGCCGAGGTCTAGGAACCATTGTAAGTCTGTGATCAACCAAACAGAAAACAATGGCTAGGAACCTTTCTGGTTGAGGTCTAGGAACCTTTGTAAGCCTGTGATCAACCAAACAGGAAGATAATGGCAACGCAAAGGTGATGCACTCACAACCCAAGCAAACATAACAGCATATTAAGGCTAATATTGATCAATGATCATGACATTGTGTTATCAGAAAACAAGCAAAATTGGAATTTTGAAAATAAAAAATATTAAAAATAAAGAACAGACTCCTAAGTAGGTTACACATACCACCAAAAGCAAATGGCAAAAAGCAGCAAAGATAAAAGGCAATAAAAAAGAAGAAAAAGGGTTAGCTAAGAAAAGTTTGCACATACTCATTTTGAGGTTTGCTTTCAGATTCTGGCTGCTTTTCAAGTTTGGGAAACTTGCTTGGTCTGCGACTGTGATAAAGGAAACAAATTTTTTAAAATGAATAATTATAAAATACAGTAGATAAAATTAGAGAAGAAGAAACCAAAATGTAGTTTTTTTTCTTTTCCAAATTGAACGTCTTAAAGCCAAGAATAAGATAAGATTAGCTACCATTGCAATACCCAATTTACATACCAAATTGCAGCACATCAACCAAAAAAGATAAAAACCATTAAAAAAAAAAACCGAGAAGGATTTTAAGCAGTTTCAGAATTTGAAGCAGAATTAAACAAAGAACAGATATTTACCCTGTGAGTTCCTTTCGCTTGAGCTCAAATCGTGGGACAACCCTAGAACGCAAGGCGTAGTATTGGCTGTTTCCTGCATCCGTAGCCATGGCCACCATCTCTCTCTCTCTCTCTCTCTCTCTCTTATTTTTCTTTCTTCTGAATTCTGAGCCTTGGCCCTTGGCGTGGCACCTTCCAGCAAAAAAAAAAAGGAAACAAATTGATATGCGATGATAGATAGAGATACCAATCGAGGGTACGGAGTACGGAATTAAAATTCGAAGTGTTCTTTTGTTTTGTTTTTTTTTTTTTAAGGCTTCCTAGAAGTGTTCTTAATCAAGCCTTTGGCAATTTTAACCCAATGTGATTTGCCACTTTGCTTGTCCAGCTGTTCTAAACAAAAAGTATAATCAAAATGATAATCCAACAAGATATTGATTCACTGGTAAACAAGTTGTAACTTATACACCAGGTTGTGAGTTCAAACCTCCTAGAGAGCACCTTGCACCTATACCCGAAGAGGACTTACTTGCTCAATATTGGAATTTCTCAAATTCGTCCTTGATAAACTAACCCATCGTGACACTTGTGATTAGTCATAGACTCATTGAAGCATTTTGAACAAATCAAAACCAAACTTGAATCGGTATGAACATAATCCGAATCAAACCCATACAATTTTGAACAAATCAAAACCAAACTTGAACCGATATGAACATAATCCGAATCAAACCCATACAAACTATTCCGAAAACAATACGAACCAAAATGATACGAACCAAACCCAATTCAAACAACCCATTTGCTAGGTCTAATTTATAGTTACTCATTGTCTGACTAGGAAATTGGGGTACACGCTCTCAAATAAAACACCCGCTTTCTTAGTGTTTGAGGAAGAAAGAACCCTACCCCTTCCTTAACCCCTTTACTCGCTTCATCGCCTCCTTCCCTTCTCTCTCTCTCTCTGAGCGCGCTCCCTTTGTCTCTCTCTTGCCACCACCACCACGCAAATCAATCTCATTTCCTCTCTCTCTCCAACACATTGGTTATCTCCTTTGTGCGTTTACCACTAACAACCCAGGTACGTTTTTGCCCTCCTTAGACTCTTCTTTTCACTTTCATCATATTTCATCATCATCATCATCATCATCATCATCATCCCTTTATTTTATTCATCATTCAGGTTACTAATAGTGAATTACTGATAGTGCCTTTGTAGTTTTGTTACTCGGGCTTTGTAATTCTGTGCTACTTTGCATTACTGATAGTGCCTTAGGCTTATTTGAGCTATGTGCTTATTGTTTGCAAATGGGTCATTGTAATTTGTGAACTTGTTTCTATTTGCCGGTATTGAAAAATATTCTAGCTTGATTTCCCAGGTAGCTAGTTGACTAGACTTGATTGTGTTGCCTATGCTTTCCATTTGTGTTTTACATTCTGGGTATGCCTGGAATTTGGGGTGCCAATATTGTGGCGGGCGGGCTCGGGTTGGGTGATTATTCAAGGGATTTGCTTTCCACAGGTTTGGCGTGCCTAGCCAATTATAATAAGCGGGCAGTGTGTGTGTATGTGAACCGGGGGGGGGGGGTAGGCTGTAAATGCTTAATCACCTTCAATCTAACCACATTCAAGTCCAATAATTTCTACCCCTAACTAAGCTCCCACTCGATGCATTTCTTCTAGCATTGTAATCTAGGTAAATCGTTGTGGTGGAGGCCTTTTGCTGTTATGGGGAAGAAAAGGGTTGTGTAACAAGTACTGCACAACATGGTTTGACAACGCATATTGGAGTTAGTAGGGGAAATGATGATAAGTTACCAAGGTGGTATGCAGTGATGGCCATTTTCTGCTGTTTATGGTTGGAGCATAACTCTTGCATTTTTTCAGGGGTGTCTCAAATGGGGGATATAGGTTGGGATTGGGACCTGTATTTTGTTGTTTGTCGTTATGGACCAAGGTAGTTGGTGCTTTTAAAGGGGTGTCACTTATTGGCATATGATGGAATCGGGAATCATTGTAACATTTGTTGTTCTGAGGACTTTCATGTCCTCCTAGATTAACTTCTTTTCCATATTGTAATTTATACATGTACTGTTCTTATTAAAAAAAATATATATTTGGCACCATCCCCTCAGTAATATAATTATTTTAGCTTTTTGAATTGACTTCCTTAACTCTATGGTATCAGTGGACAGTTGGCTGATTGATGTCGAGAAGGACAATGCTCTGGAGTCGTGGTAACAAAGAATGAGCAATAGACAGGACGTTTCTTTGGATGTCTCAGTGTCCCCCTCTCTGTTGCAGCGGCGAGTTGACTTCCAAATGGCCAGGAAGCCGTTCTCTTCTTTCCCTAACAATTGCAATTTCAAGCTTAAAACTTTAAACCCTTGTACCTCCTCCCTTTCTACTCGATCTCTCCCTCCCTCTTCCTCCAAAAAATCCGACCCCTCTGAGTTCCTTGATTCCACCCTTGATCCAGACCTCACTTTTCGCATGCATTTTCGAAGGATTGTAAGTTTTCCTGCTCCTCTACTCTTTTTCCTTCCCCTCTGATTCTCAACTAGTTGGGCCATTGTCGGTTGGTGTTTCATTTCGATACTAAAATCTCACTAAGTCTTAGCAGTTACTAGTTATTAACCAATATACTACCGACAAATCTTACAGGGTGCTGGTTTGGAAAATCTTGGGAACACATGTTATCTTAACTCCGTTCTTCAGTGTCTCACTTACACAGAGCCCTTCGTCGCCTATTTGCAAAGTGGCAAGCACCAAAATACTTGTGAGTCTCCCGTCTTATCCTCTATCCCCTTTGTTGTCTTCTACTGCTATGACTATGAGCTTTTCAATTCACTGTTCGACGCAGATGTTTCAAGTGTCTATTATTAATCATTTCAAGGATAGCTATTCCTCTTTTTTTCGGTATCAATGAAATCATGAAATGCAGTGGGAATAATTAACCATATATAATGTATCCTGCCATCAAGATAAGCATATTGTTCGCTTCTTCATTATCATGCCATTTTTTCCAATCTGTGGACCCAAATATACTCCCTTCGCCCCAATTTGTGGTCCCAAATTATAAAATTAATGGAAAGTGCTTGGGGTGCCGATTTGGAGACAATAATGCAGTTAAGGGTGCATTTGTGCAAATAGTTCAATTAGGAGTAGTATTTTGCAAAAAGTTCTAAGTCCCTTCTCTATTTTACAATATACTAATATGGACTGTATTTTAAGGAATCCTAAACTGTTGCATGTATAGTTTCTCTTATCTTGAAAATGGTTAATTGGTTCTATTAAAGCATGTAAAATTTTATGACCCTAAAAGAAAAGCTTCTTTCAACATTGATAAAATTATGTGCATATGACTTCGATACACTACTAACTACTATGATTCAACACTTCTTCCATAACCCATACTTGCCAAACCAATCTGTACACTGTTCACTACCCAAATATTTATTTCTTTTGACAATTTATTTCATCTCCGGAAATAAAGGGTAATGTTCTTGATGAAATAATAGTATACTCCTAACATTCCCTGTGTTACTGGTATCTAACCAAAATTTAAACTTTACAAAGCCGAATTTGTTCTAGTCTGCATTCCAAAGCATCATTTTTATCTCTCGAATGGTTTTGAGGGAGGTAGGTACCATGTCTTGAAGCTATGTAGAGAAAGGAAGAGGGGAGGTCTTTTCATATGGTACTCCAATTATGATTTATGAAAGAAATTGGAGTAGTCTAAATGGTTCCTACATTGTTGGTAAGGTTGGAAAGGAGATTGGATAGAGGTAATATGGAAAAAAACTGCCCCTTCAGGAAGAAACACTAGAATTCTATGTTGCTCGGACTCGGCTGAGTGTCAGAGTGTCCAGTACCCATTCCTATGTCAGACTCATCATTTTTTTTTGGAAATTCTGCATTTTTTTGCTTAAAATGGGGTGTCCAGTATCCATACCCATGTCGGAGTGTCGAGTACCCAACACGGGTACTTGAAGCGAAATGAAGAGTACGAGCAACATAGCTAGAATCCCTAATCCTCTGGGAAGTGTGTGTTCACTAAAAACAAGAAGATCAGTAACTGCATCGAATGTAGTCTTGTTCATTCTGTGTAGATGTTATGCGATTGTTTCAAAATAAAGGTAGTATTATCAATGCGTAGGGGAAGTAGACTATGAAAATAAAATGGAACTCAAAATGGCAATAACCTCAGTGTCATTGTTTTCATCTAAGCTATAGCCTATAATAAACTTTAGCCTGACTTGGTGCTTGTTGAATGTGAACACCGAATTTTGCTATTTGTTGGATCTGGGGCTCTATGACTTAATAGCAAGTGACTGTTCCTGCAAACATTTTCGTTTACTTTTTTGTTTGAGGGAGGAAGGGGAGGGGCAATTGGGATGAGCATCCGTGAGGTGATTGTGTTTCCATTGACCTAAGGATGGGGGACATTGGTTCAGCTAAAGTTTGTTGGCACTATTGAAGCAGCTCTATGCTGGTGCTATGTTTGCCTTTGTGGCTTGAGTGGTGCTGTTGGGAGTGGAGATAGGACTATAGGAGTAGTATGATGACAAAGCTCTCTTGTTGAGTGTAACTAGAAGATTCTTCAGAGAATTTTGGTTTTCTTGAAAGCATTTAGGTTTCCTTGAATGCATTTAGATCATGAAGGTTAAATCTGAAATTAGTTGAACAATATAAATGTATTTGTCTTGTTATGCTGAAGCTGTATTCTAGTTTTCAGTTTACCTGCAGATATTTGTACTGTCCAGCAACTGGACCTGCTGGAAGAACTATGGGCCAAGTGATTGCGTGCTCGAACAATTACTGATCCTATTTAAATCAAAATTCTCAAATGTGTTTGCTTGACTAATTTGACATATACTATACAATGTTTGCTGGCTGTGGCTTGTGCAAGTTCTTCTAGCCCATATGGCATAGTTATCTTGTTTGGTATGCTTGTTACTTAGATATAACCGTTAGTCTTGCAAGTTGACTTTTTTAAATGATAAATTTATCGTTCACTGATTCGTTTATCCTCCTTGTCAGGTCAAATTGCTGGTTTTTGTGCGTTATGTGCCATTCATAAACATGTTAGCCATGCGCTACAATCTACAGGGAGAATATTAGCACCTAAATATCTTGTTTCCAACTTGAGATGTATCCTTCAAACATATTCCAATTGATTGTGTTTAAGTTTATGGGATGTTATGGATGTAACTAGAAGTTCTTATGGAACCTTCGTTTGCTTTGCACATCTTGTCTTCTGGCCCTGATGGGAAAGGTGATAACTTTTTTCATAGTGTCACATGTCTTTGTCATGCTTGAGTGTTTTTGTCATACTTTGACGTAATTACCTCTCTTGTTTTCTTGTTTTCTTGTTTTCATTGACATGTGGCTAGATTATATAAATGTCATCACTTATACCTTAAAATAAGCCTCACTTTGGATTGTTGATGTCAATTGTTGGACCTCTATTGTTTGGTTCTTGTTTATTTGTTTTAAGAAAAGAGAAAGTTTTGAAACATATTTCAGGTGATTCTCAGAATCCAAATCATAATTTTAGGTTCATTTGAGCATACTTCTTAGAGGTGTAAGTGCTTGTTAAATCCAGAAGTTCACTTCAGATTAAAGATAGACCAATATGCTGGCTATTTTTCCACTTAATAATGTTGTTTATGGTTAGACAGTGCTTCCCCTTCATCTCTTTTCCCAGGATTTCCAGTTTATTAAAAATCCCCGTCCAGTTGTATATGTAATTGTTCCTTGACTCGTAACAAGGCATATCACGGAACTTTCGAAATGCCAGACAGCAGGATGCACATGAATACATGATACATTTGCTGGAGTCAATGCATAAATGTTGCTTACCTTCAGGGTTGCCTGCAGAATCATCTGGTGCTTATGAGAAGAGTTTGGTTCATAAGATCTTTGGGGGTCGCCTTCGCAGTCAGGTAGAAATCTTAAAAATCATGGTGCAGATTTCCAATTCCTGCCATATTGGACTCCTGAGTCGAGGGAATTGTGAATGTTTTTGAAATGTTTATGTAGAATTGCTGACTCTTCACTCTATATAACGTCTACTGTGGCTAGTGGCAACCATAAATGTGCAATGCAATTATGCAAGTCTTACCAGGTCTTCTATAACTTACAGGTGAAATGCTTGCAGTGCTCATATAGCTCAAATACATTTGATCCGTTCTTAGATTTGAGCCTTGAAATAGCGAAGGCTGATTCTCTTTATAAAGCTCTTACACACTTCACTGCTGCTGAACAATTGGATGGTGGAGAGAGACAGTATAAATGTGAAAGGTGCATGCAGAAAGTTAATGCATTCAAACAGCTCACAGTTCACAAAGCACCTTATGTCCTTGCTATCCATTTGAAGCGTTTTCGTTCATATCTCTCTGGGCAAAAGATTGACAAGAAAGTTCATTTTGGTTCTACATTGGATCTGAAACCTTTTGTCAGTGGAGCCTATGTATGTTCATCGTTCCTCCTGTAGATATGCAAGTTAGCGTTAAATGTTTTTATTTTGGGTGCAAGTGTTAAATTTTATCTGGGTGGAATTTTCTTTTATCCTTTTATTGGTTCTATTATTGTGGCTTTTGATGAATTATGTTTCGTGGATGTCAATTTTGTGCTCTAGAGTATGAAGTGTCCATTCACGGCTTAATAGTAGTTAGTCTTTAATGAGGTTGGGTCCCTTTTCTGCTTCCACCTTTGTATTTCTTGAATAGCGTTCATCTTTAATAATTTTAAACTTGAGTAGTATTTACAACACCATAGGTGGGATCTGGGGGGGGTGAAAGTGTGTCCAATCATGCCGTTAACTTGGCAAGAGTGGCTAGTGATTCACATCAACGGACAAAATTCTGATGAAAAAATTAGGAAAGTACCGGGAGTACGAAAAATAATAGTGATTAATGTTTAGTTGATGTACAGAACTTGTAATTAATGCTGTTTGAGACATTTTCCTAGTGGGCTGTAGGCCTGTAGTGTGTCCTTTCTACTAATATATATTCTTACATCTAAAATGAAGTGTTAAACATAATAGTAGAAATATTGTGCAAACACTTTTGATAGAAAAGGACTTGAATTAATAATGAAGTTTAACTATACAAAAGTGAGGACAGGGTGTCCTCCAAAACAGAAAAAACAGTACAAGAAAGCTCCCCAATCTCTGTGTAAACTTGTCACAGCCATCTTTGGGAGCACTTTATTGGCAAAATTCCAAAGTGCTTCTAAGTGCACAAGTTTATCTGACACTCTGTTAGTACTATTACTGGGTAAATGATTTGCTGCTGTTCAGAGATCCGATAATGAATATATGACCTCACTTCTTTATACCTGATTGGCATCACCTGGATTGGTAGAATATCAACAGGAAAAGCAACCACATCAAAGTGGCCTTGCAATTTAATCGCTGGAAGGAGGATTTATCTGTTAGAATGTCAAGAAAAGAAAAATTAAGATCGTTTACTTGTTAACCGTCTAGATGCACCTAATAGCCTTGCAGCTTGTTGTCCCAAATTTCTGACTCATAATACTGCTTTTTTTTCCCCCACATTTTAGGAGGGTGATTTGAAGTATACACTCTACGGAGTTTTGGTTCATGCTGGTTGGAGCACACATTCTGGTCACTATTATTGCTTTGTCCGCACGTCAAGTGGCTTATGGTACTCCCTTGATGACAATAGGGTGAGTTTGAGTCTCTCTCTTAAAAAAATTCAGTTTCTTACTGGTGCTTTAAATTATTGTGCTCGAGATGTGTGCAAGATTCGGGAAATATTTTTGTCACAATTTCTAGTGGACACTCATGATTGGATTTAAGTAGTCCTTTTCCATGGACATGTATTATCTCCACGAACCAGAAATGTTGATACTTGATGGTGAGTGTTCAATTGAAGTAATACAGCCAATGAGTTAACGAAAAGTTTTGTAAGGGGACTGGAGCAGGGTACCGTGAGACACAATATCTTCTTTCCAAGAGATTTGATTTGGAGCTATTATTTGTCCATCGTCAGCCAAACTTTTGATTAACTTTGATTTTCGGCCATCTAGCACTTGGTCTCTATATTTCTGCTGAAGGTATCTCTAATTCTGTTAATATCTAGTGGGGCCAGGTGATACGATTGGTGTGGTTGCTTACCATATCACATGCATTTCTGTTCGGTTTTTGTACGGACTTGTTTTATGTAGTTGTCCTGCAAAACTTGGTCATAATAAGGGAAATGTTTTAATCTGCTTAAATAATCCTATTTCTCATTTTATTCATACCTTGCTTCATACCTAGCTGGAATGTTTCCTACTATTACTTGATCTTCATCCACCCCAAATATCCAAAATGAGGAGGTATAGAGGGGTGATAATGTGATATTGCTGGTTTCATATATTTTCTTCTGTTGACTTGGGCTCCCTCCCTCCCCCTCTTCTCTCTTCTCTCTTCCTTCCTTCCTTTTGGTTGTTTGTTTCTGGGAAGTCTATTATCAAGTGCTTAGAGTAGTATCTCGTGAGAATATCCTTGCATGACGACTTGTTTTTGTTTTGTGGTTACATAATCCAGGTTGTACAGGTAAGTGAGAAGACTGTCTTGGAGCAGAAAGCGTACATGTTGTTCTATGTTCGTGATAGGAAGAATTTTACTCCTACGAAAGCCATGAATGTTGCTCAGAAGGAAGACTTGACAACTAAGAAAAATTCTTCAAGTTCTTATTCCTCCCCTGGTGTTAAGGTCTTCCAAAATGGTTGTGCTGACAAGAATCCAAGGGAAATGATCTCATCTAGTTTGTTTATGAATGATTGTGAAAGGAGTAAAGCTTCTGAGGTTCTAGTTCAACAAAATAAATCACAGTCGACAACTCCACCAAGCAGCGACACTGGAATTTGCAAGGTAAGTTTTATTGCTTGACTACCCCCTCCCATTCTTGTAGCGCAGGGAGCGACACTGATGTTTTCTTGAAATGGTTGTGGCTATTTTGTAGGAGCGAGCTCCTGACCCCGCGATACTGCCAAATTCCAATGGTTCATGTCCAATTAAATCCACACACACCAATGGACTATGTCCTGTGAAAGCCCCTCGCACCAATGCATCATGTCTTACCAAATCCCCCTGCTCCAATGGATCATGTCCTAGGGAATCCCCTCCTACTCTGCGTCGACAATCAATGAAGAAGATTATGAAGTTTAGGGTTGTAGGAACGCATCTTAGCACCAAAATCCTGTATGGTGCGTCCTTAAGCTTGAGAAAGAGGAAAAAATGCAAAAGGATGAAGCAGAGCAAGAAAATTGTTTTGCAAGTGCACCCGTCAACCGAGGATCTTATCTCTGGACCTTCAACATCTGGCAGAATCTCTGGTTCCAGTTCTTGTCAGGGAGAGCGAAAGCTGGATGCTTTTAAGAAGTGTGTAACTTTTTATGAGATTAATTCCCCCATTGTAAATTCTGTTAGGGAGCTTAAAGATAGTGGTACTTGTAGCAAAACTGTCCTGGCGACTGGTAAGCTGCTACAGGCAGGTGCGAGCAGTTCACTGGAAGCAGATGATATGGGTGTTAGTGATTCCACTTGTTCGAAAGAATTGAATTCTGAACTTGAAAATGGGGTAGCTATTGCTGGTAAAGGAGGACCCGAGGAGATTGCTGGTGAGCAACTTTGTTTGGCTTTGTTGGTTTGCTCAAATTTGTGTTGAAATTCCTCATTTCATATGCTCGTCTGTGGTACCTCTGTTTGAATATAGGCTTTATTTTCCAGCAAAAGTTACTTTAAACAATCTGAACTTTGAGTTGTTTAACAAAATTATCCCAACTTGGAAAATGTAAATAAAAAATTCCCGATTCACAAATGTTGAACATTGGGGGACCCATGCTAATCGACGAGGGAATCTCAGATCACAAATAGCATAAGTGCCATAGGGATGCTGGTATGGCTCAATACATCACTTAATAGGAGTTAGACTTCTACGTGCCACAAAGCTTTTAAGTTTCAACTTTTGAATTTTTTTTCCTTCTCTTACTATATTGTGGGGGCATATTTTTGAATTAGAGACGTGTACTAGTCATGTGACCTTATCAAGTAAAGATGTATAGTGTCATGCTAGCATCCCCTTTGCCGCCACTTGTGCACTTCTGATTGGAGATTCTTCCATCAAAAAGAGTGGGATCATCAATGCTTAAATTGTCTAATGTTGGTGTTATTTCGGAGAGGCTAGACATAGTTTGAATGATTTAGTTGTTTGTTTCTAATAAACTGGGAAACTATACTGTTCTGAGTTTGCGTCCCTGAATAGATAGCTCATAGATTTGGTGTGTTTTGTTCAAATCAACAATTTGCCGTCACCTTGTATTTGCATTGTTGTTGCTGAAAGTCACTGTAATATGAATTAAACACTCTTGGTGCTGCTTTCAAGTTACTTTCATGTAGTGGATCTCCTGTACAGGACATGTTTCATCGTTTTTACATGTTGATGTTGATGATTAGCTTTTATGTTGTAATTGATTGTAGTTTCCATGATTCTGGCTTTCAGTTGGACATTGGGAAGGAATAAAGTCTCCTGGAATTATGAAATCAAGTGGTCGATGCACCTCTAGCATTGGTTATGTACTGGATGAATGGTGAGTTGATTTGCATGTTTTCTTATTGTACTTCTCATTTGTGTGGGTGGATGTGCAAGTCTTTTTTGACACATTGCTTTTTATTGATATGAGGTGTTTAGACACTGATTGGATGAGCAGTTCGTGAAATGGGTTTACTACTCTGATTATCTTCTTAAAATGGTTAAAATTATTTACCCCAACTTGCTGCTATTCTTTCCCTACCATAGTCAATTCCTTCCAAGCCCTAACTTTTTATTGTCTAAGATGATTCGAATTTAAAATGTTGAGAAATTGTGATTATGATTAAACCATATATTTATTGAGCAGTATCCCTAGCTAGGGTTTATGGGTTTATTTGATCGGTTCACCAAACATAATTTCATTGCCAGAGTCCAATAAAATACCTTATTGTAGTTGGCGTTAGAAGAAAATTACCAATTTGTCATTGGGCAGTCGTAAAAATTACTCCGTAGCAATTAGCTATGGAGGGATCACTAATAATAGTAAATGAATGCCAGTTTAGTATCTTGGCTGTTTCCTATCTGACATAGGGAAATATGTTTCTGGGCTCTGTAATGCCGCTCCATTTTCCCTAGCAAATAATCCCAGACCCAATCTCTACGAGCGTCCCTTGTCATTTGATAGGAGGGGAGGATAGTTGCTGATTATGTGTTGTTTTAACAAATTAATTCTGGAGGATGTGTCATTCATTTTAGCTGAATTTTGTTTGACTCGATAAAACTTTACAGGGATGAGGAATATGACCGTGGTAAAAGAAAGAGGGTTAGGGGGTCGAGGAATAGCTTTGGAGGACCAAATCTTTTCCAGGAAACAGTGGCAAAGAAGGCAAAATTGCTAGCAAAGAAAGACTGTGCAAACCAACGATTCAGGATATGATTCAGATTTGTTCTACACAGTTGAATGAATTTGTTCTGCTGGAGTTGCATAATCGGGAAATTTTGTTTTTGGTGTTTGGTCATCTACAATTCTTGGGTTGGTCATCTACAGTTGCTGCCAGTAAGATTATTGGATTGGTCATCAATAATTCTCTCTGGAGTTTGTTTTTCTTCTTATTTATTGGGAGGGCAGAACACCAAGGAATCTGAGTCCCGCACCAAATAATCCGAGTCCTACATGATGTGTTGGTTGGAAATTGGTGTGCATTGTGGTCCAAGACGTTATCCTCTCCATCTGACTATTGTATCAGCATCTGAAACAATTTTGAGGATTGCATCGTGTCAGTGGCCTCGAGTATCACTTGGTTCCCTTCATGCATCTATATTAGTTTCTTTGTAAATCTGCAAAGGCTCGGGATTTTTGTGATATTATAACCATAGCGATTGGCAATATGATTCCAAGTTCCTCCAAATTCAAGATTCTCCATCTTATTAATATTATTTCTATTTGCTTTGACCTTCATACATCAATGGTGGATTGTGAGGTGTTAGCGTCATGCGTTTAAAACTACTCCCATGAAGGTCTTCATATGAGAATGAGATGCTACAAACCAGTGTAGAGGAAGCTGATAAGGGATGCTGGTCGCATCATGGGTCAGGTTATCCTTAAGAAGGTGGTTCATTGCCCATTAGACAAATTACAACTTGAAGCTGAGTTTGATGTCATTTATTCTATTAGTTCTAACAGGTGCTCATGCGTCGTTATTGCAAGACAAGGTTGAAGAAGTTATCTTACAAGAAGTTACCCAGGAATCTACTTTGGGATAACATGACTGCCAAAAAATGAGTGTTGACATCTTATATATGTCAGATAAGCTCGAGAAGGCTTTATGTTTGTGAGATTCGAAAATGGACCAGGAGGACCATTGACTTGGTGCATGTCAGGTTTTCACTCCTCTGTGTAAATATACACATATAGGCACACAAGGAAGAACTTGAATGCTGGCCTGGGTGACGACGAAACAAGATTTGCAATATCAAGATTCAAGCAGCGAGTCTTTGGAGGTTGAAGCTCAAGATAGAATTGCTAAGATCCTTGACATCATTGTAGTAGATCTAATGGATCAACATACTAAGGATAGCTTTGACAAATGTGTGAGTTAGACCACGGAGGAACTCGAGGAAATGGCGGTTGGATCCTACGGTTTTGTTCATCTTCCCTCTTTAGAACTTCATTTATCCCAAACATGCTTAGCTGCTTACTCACTTTTGTTTTCATGTCCACCATTAAATTGTTTCAGTAGTCCTTTGTGGATCAATCTCCATGAGATGTATCCCAAACCTAATTTTGGTGCTTGCCTGCTTGGTACCGGTTGAAACTTGAACTCAACAGAGTTATAGCTAAACTTCCCAATACTGGAGCTTGGACAAAAAACCCTAATTGCGTTTATATCTACTAGTAGTTATGGTAGTAGCCTTGTAAGTGTTTATTGAAAAATCATCCCTCACATCAGTCGCGTTATGTTTGGGGTGCCTTTTTATGTCTAAGATGTGGTTTGCTGTAAAAGCACGATTACTCAAAGTTGCTGAGTATTTGGTTCACTAAGAAAAGTGTACTATCTCTGTTCCAAATTATTCTTTCCATTTGACTTTGAAGTCAAAGTATACAAACTTTGACCATTAATTTAAGAAAAAATTTAAAAGATTTGCAAAGTAAAAATACAATTATCAGATTCAACTTTAATTATATTTTTAAAATATCATACTTTTATAAATTTTATACTTGTAGAGTTATAGTTATTCATAGTTAAAATGTCGTCTTGGAGACCGCCAAAAGTCAAATGGAAAGAAGAATTAGGAACATAGGGAGTATCTTTGATCATCACCTCAAACACTTTCTATCCAATATTTAAAAGATATGGCCATTTTTTTCCTGTACTTGATTTCGTTTAAAAAAGTTGACCGAAGGCGGAACGATTCTTTCTCAAAATTTGGTTAGAAAGTAGCATGGTGATTCAAGAGAATGATTTCCTAATAAACGGTTAGATTACAAAATAATATCCAGATTAGGCTGAGATAGGGTGTTCACATAGGCTTCGGAGTTCACAGGCCAGACCATTTTTTTTTCCCCAGTTCAACAGCTGAAGTCGCCACGACTGTTGGCGAGTTCACTACAAAAACAAGCTGTCGAAGTTGGCGAATCCTGTGGGGTTAAGCCGCTGTCCTGTTGGCGACTTTCTTTTGTTCCCCAGCAACCAAGTCTTGCGCGGAAGAAGCGAGCAAGAGTAAGTCGCCAATGCTGCGGGCGACATTCGAGAGCCTAAGTCTCTATCTACAGTAGCGACTTACCTTCGTCGAAGTCGCTCTTCACGGTAGCAACTTTGTCCATTTAATGGAAAAAAGAACCGTGAGGCTCGTGATCCTCCGAGCCTACATGGACACACTCATGAAAAATACTTTTTCTCCCAATTTAATTTGGGTATTATTTTGTAATATAGCCTTTTATTAGGGAATCATTCGATTTAAGAGTTGAAATCTCATAAAAAGTGATTAATATAAAAAAAATTATAAGATGGTTATTGCAAAAATTTGATTTTGTTAGGTAGTTTTCGACAATTTTTCTTTAGTCATATAGTGAATGATAATGTTTTTTTTGCGTGTGTCTTTCGCGTGACAGACATTTTCTACTATACTTCTAGTCTGCTACCCCTTTACTAACACAGCCTGGCCCTCTTTCAAGCTCATCACCTCCCATGTGGACCTCTATATCTCTCTTTAATCCCTCCGTTCTCACAAAGACAGCTCTTTTTCCCCTCCCTAAAATATTCCATTTTTCCATTATATTCCAATTCAAATGCATTTGTTATGATCATAGCCATATATCAGCTAGCTAAGTAATAGGAGTAATGAAAAGCAGCAATAATATATTCTGCTAATTAGTCTCTAAGCTATAAGCTGGTTGAGGCTAAAATTACAATGAGAACAAGATAGAGATTTGGAAAAATGGAGCATGAGTACCTCAACAGCTGGGCACAGGCCTTGGCTACAGCTTGGGCGTTCATGATGTTATTGGGTCTAATGTGTTGCTGTCTTAGTTCTCAGATTCGCCACCATGGTGATGTTAATAGTAGCGGTAGCGCTAGCTGCAGTTGTGATGGCGGCTATGGTGGTGTTTAATTTGTTTCTTGTCTCTTTTACTTATGAGGTCATTGATGGGGACGAGCGGGTGAGAGATACGCTACTGCGCTATCCACCCAAAGCTCGGGTTGGGTATGTATTATATGATCTCTTGATATAGTTGGTTTTTGGCTACAAATTCTTTGGGGTGCTTTGTTGTATATGATATATGTATGTATATTAAACTTGCATTGATGTTCTTTTCTTCTAGAGATATGTATGTAGTTGATTTTCATGTCTTTTCATTTTGAAGGATATGTCATATATGTAGATTGATGGTTTGATTTAGGATAGGATGTTAGTGGGTTTGATAAGTACTATTGTACTCTGTATTTAGTTTATACATTAATGAAAACTTGTACCAAGTTATTCTGTACAATAGTTTTCATTTTTGGCTTGAATATTGTCATGAAACTCCCAGCATTTGTGCATGATTCAAATTCCAAGCGGAAAACGTTTTTGATTTTTGTTCAATCCTTAGCTTAGGAGTAATTTTTTAATGACAAATTTGAACTTAAAAATCGATGTAACTTTAATGAGTGTTTAAATGGTGGTTATCAGCTTTTTGTGTAACCACATAATAAATTAGTAAGCACCACAATGAGATTGGTTAAGACTAACTTTGTACTTAACACTGACTAATTCAGATTGCTTTATGATTTCAGCTTGGTCCTAACAAGTTCAGTTGACACTATGATAACAGTTAGTTACATCTAATTCCGCCTTTTTATAATTTTGATTTAGTTAATATAGTCAATACATTAGACAATTGGTAAAACTCACTTACTAATGCGATAACCACTATACAAATTGATCAATTATGTAGATAAAAAGAATAACAATGGCGACTTAGTGAAACATCGCCTCCTCCAAAGAAATTTGATGAGCTAGATCAAAATATGCAATCTTATTGCTATATACCCCCTTCATTTCGGAAAAACTTTAACATTTATTTTTTGAAGGACTTTGACCATTAATCTACTAAAAATTGTAAGGAATTACAATATAAAAATGTTATGATTAGATTCATTTTAAATAGTAATTTCGGAAAATTATATATTTTTATTTTTTATATATTCACATAAGTACAATTATTTAAGGTCAAAGTGGTGCATTAGATAACTGTGAAAAAGTAAATGTAAGATTTTTCTAAAACAAAGGGACTGGTAGTTAAGACTAGAAATATTTTTTTGTTCATCTTAGTTTTCAATAAGGCTAGTTGTTGATCGTGGGTCCATTGAACAGGTCCATCTTATCAATCTTTACTAATTGTCCCCTTAAATTAGACTTTAGTTGAGCATGTGATCACCAATTATTTTTTCCATCTCCAAAATATGATTAACCGTAAAGTTAGTATATAAACTTGTTATAAGTGTTTCATTAAGTTATTAGTTATTGTTATTTAGTGTTCTATTAAATGGTACGTAGTTGTACCAGCTGTTTAGCAGATGGAGTTGTGATGGAATATCACTTTTCTATGATGTGTTCTTTCTCTCCTCCTATTTTCTGTTACAAATGTTCGCCTATAAAATGCTTTGCCATATATATTTGTGAAGGAAAACTCCTTCTATCTTTGCCGTGAAAGTGGCAAAGAATAAATAATACAAACATATCTTTAGACATCTTCTTTAAGATTGTCTTTTTGATCAATAATGCATGAATTGAAAAGAGATATTCCGTGTTTTTCTACGAGTAGTAAGCGATAAAGATGGTCATGCAAGCGTAAACCTTCTTTATATGGAAGGGGAGTGAGTCGTAGAGTTTGCTCTCAAGTTGGCATTTAGTATAAAGGATAACGGTACGTACCACTTCAAATCTCACATTGAAAAGTTGTGAAACCATGTGTTTATAAGCTATATGTAACCCTGCAACGTAACCAAAGTAACAATATATTTTATTTTATTTTGGATTAAAGTCTTGTTCGAGGGTTTTCCACTAATTAGTGTGTGAGAAATGTTATAAGGGGGTGTTGGGCTGAATTGTTACATTCAAAATTAGAGAAAGAGCAACAATGTTGGTCATAATTAGAAGGCGTTTAAGATGTGTTTAGAGCATATTTGACCTAATTTATGAGTGACTTTTATTTTTTTTCCTATTTTTCCTCGCAAACCTCCCCCTCCTTCTCCTCCTATTTTGACCAAATGCTCTTCCAATCCTTGGACGAGAAAAGAACACAAAAACTTATATGAAGCGGCCTCAAGGTGAGACCTCCACTAACAAGCATATTATCATACTTGACTATAGAAGGGGGTCTCAACTTGAGGCGGCCTCATAGGAGACCTTTTGAGAATAGAATAATGATATATGTTCTAAAACATATTAGTCTGAACTCAACCTTAATATCTACCCCAATTTTTTAAAATTTACATTTATCTTTATTTAATGAACATTGATATCACTTTTGTGCAAGCACAAATCAAATTAAGTGCCTAGAAGAATCAGACATTCGTAAAAGCGAACAACAATAATTGATAAAAATGATATCTTATATAGCGCTGCTGATCCGGTAGGCTGATCTGATCCCGAACTTAAATACTTTGGATGAATTCACTATTTTTCAAACCAAACCTAAAAATAACCATAAATCCAAAGTAATGAACTCGTAACCTGACACATTTGACAGGTCTAGACATGTCTCAAAAGTATTATAAAAATTTGTGTGGACTTAGTCCATGGTGGACCAATACTTCACCTGGAGCCACCCTCCAAAATTACTTGGTCCACGGTGGACTAAATCGACACAAAACCTGCTGCAAAAAGTATTAAGCCACAGAAATTGGCGGATTCTTGGACCAAGAAGCTATAAAATAAACCGTTCCTTATTTGTTGTCTTTAATTAGGTGCTGGCTTTTCAATGAGCTAAGGCCTTTTTGATCATAAAGTGGACCAAATGCAGAATGCTCCTCCATTAGTCAGGACCCTGGGATAAGAAAAGAATAATCATGTGATGTCTTCTAAAAATTAGCTAAGATGAACTCAACCTTGATATCTACAACAAATTTAAAAGTTTTATAATTCATTTGTATTTAATTAGCATTGATATCACATTTGTACAACCACAAATCAAATTACATGTCACTAGAAGAATCAGAAATTGGTAACAGCGAACCAATAACCAAGACCACAAAACAAAAAATTCTCAAGATCACAACCAAACTTTTATATACTATCCTACATTTGACACTTATACCAATTGTGATTTCTCTTATCTTCCAAGTTTCAAAGATGACCAACATCATTGTACTTCAGTGCTGCTCCTTCAACACCGCTCTCGCTCCAACCCAACCAACTGTTATATCTAGAGCATATTAAACATGTAGATTCGTATAAAATAAATTGGATTATGAAAAACCTGATTGAAGAACTAATGTTAATCCGAGCCCAATAAATGTCGTTGTCTTTTTAAGACGTATTACTCCCTCTTGGTGCCCAAGGTGTTGAGTAAACGCCTCCCAGGATAGAACAGATTCGTCTCTACTGAAAGTGGCACTTCAATTCATTAAAGCTCCATCGAATTCAACCATTGTCAATACTCAGAGACTTGTAAAATAAGAAGAAAGTTTTGTTCTGTAAAACAACGTTCTTTTTCAACAGGGTCATTGGATTATTTATACTTCTAGGAAAGACAGTTATCCCAATTCTCTCAATAACGGACAAGTCAGTTATTTTAATTTTAACAAATAGATAAAAAACAAATAAAGATAATATCATTTTATTTATTTATCAATTTTCTAATTCATAGAAATAGGGACATATTTCCAACACCAACAACAATTGACACACAAAAGCAATGCAAATACATAATTCATTCATTCTCCTCCACCTCAACACGGCCGTGTTTCTCTCCATCTCCTTCACCACCGCCTTCGCCACTCTCGGCTGCCCCAACTGTGGCAAAATGAAAGTCCCATTCCCTCTCAGCACCTCACCCACCTGCGGGGACCCGTCATACAAGGTCCGGTGCACCGGAGGGACGTTATGGTTCGACGCGTTACACAACACGTCCTACATTGTGTCCTCCATTAATCCACAAATTCAGCAACTGATTATTAACACACCGGATTATGTTGGGAATTCTTGCATTAACTCTGATTTTGATGCTGGTGGATTGTGGCTTGATGATTATATCCCGTTTAATGTTAGCAGTGACAATACTGTTCTCAAATTCAATTGCAGCACGCTAGCTTACAGTTCTGCCATGAATTGTTCTTCAAATAGTATCTGCTATAGGTAAGCTCAATTCTTTCCATCTTTATTTGTACATCGAGAATCTGTTTGTGTCTCTACTAAATATATTGATTTAGTATTTTATTTTGGAAGGCTAATTAACTATTGTATAAAACCGTTTGTGTGGTACGTGGTAACTTTTATGGAAAATAAGGGTGACTTCTTATGTATAGAGATCACTCTTATTTATTACAAAAGTCACACCGTCCCACCATGGGACGGTTATACAAGTTTTTGTGATAACATAAAACTTAGAACTCGTAAGCTTGACTTTCAAAAGTCAACTAAAAAACCATTAGATTCAACCGAACTTATGTTATATCAATCGAAGGTCTAACCAAAATAGACATAATCTTGAGTGCAGGTATTTGAAGGAAAATCAAGAGACATCACTAAAATGTGGTGGCACGCCTATATGTTGTTCTTATACAGGGGGTGGGTCTCAAAACAAAGACAATATAAAGTTGAGGGCAGAGAAGTGTAGAGCATATAAGAGTTTCATAGGACTATCACTGGAAACGACGTTGCCGGTGAGCAAGTGGCCGAAGCCCGGTGTAGCGATCCAGTGGGCGTTGCCTCGATCGCCAGTCTGCTCAAAAACTGTGGATTGCAAGAAGTTGCCAAAATCGTCATGTTTGCCTGATGTTGCTGGTGGACAGACCAGGTGCATTTGTAACCAAGGTTTTCAGTGGGATCCCATTCAAGGACTATGTTCTAGTAAGACTCCGTTCTTTTCACCAATAAAAAAAAATTGACTGAATTGATTTTTTCTGTTTGACCTTTAATCATTTGAAATTCATCTAAACATATTTAATATTAGATTTATTTGAATGTATGTGTTGAAATGTTTGCAATGACATAAGTATCATATTATAAATTATTTTGAAATAGAGTGACAAGTATCATATTTATGAACTGAATCGATATGAAGTCAAACTGAGGGTTTGTTCTTTAGAACTTACACGGTCAGTTCATTCAGTTTAAGTGTCAATTCAGTGATTTCAGTTCAGTTAAATGATGTTCATTTCAGTTCAGTGGTGCTGAATTTAACAAATATACTTTTTGTCTCACATATCAAGTTGTGTTAAATCAATTCAGTGGTGTCCATTTTAGTTCACTGGTGTCCACTTCAGTGGTGTTGAATTCAGTTCAGTTCAATTTTGAGCTTTAAAGAACATACCTTGAATTGAACTAAAATTATGTTGAGGAGATTAGAGCCTAAGTCATACTCTAATGTAGTTTCAAATAAGGGATTTTCCTCTAACTTCATTTGAAAATGCTCCAACTTCATTTGAAAATGCTCCTACTTCTTTTGCATTTTACAGAGGTCAAGTGTGAAACTGCCCATTGTCGAAAACAAAGAAAGCAAAGGAGTATCATCAAAGGTACGTGAAGGATGGCAATTTGCCCTGTTTCTTTTTGTAATAGATAAATTAAATGACAAAACAAGAAAAAAGAAAAAAAAGAGGCAAGCTATGCCTTCTTACGAGACTTAAACCATATGAAATGACACCAATTATCTTACATGAAAATTGTTTACATTGTTCAGGTTTAACATACACAGGAGGTACAATTCTAGTCATAGCATCCGTTGCGTTCCTAGCATACAACCAGCACAAACGAATCGAACGAGAAGCGCTCAAGAAACTAGTGAGAGAACGTCAACAAATCTTGAATGCAAATAACACAAGTGGCAAATCAGCAAAACTCTTCTCAGCAAAGGAAATCAAAAGAGCAACACTCAACTTTTCTAAAGAAAATATACTTGGTTCAGGGGGATTTGGAGAGGTGTACAAAGGCAAGTTATATGATGGAACATTAGTAGCAGTTAAACGAGCTAAGCTTGGAAACACCAAAGGAACTGATCAAGTACTAAACGAGGTTCGAATCCTATGTCAAGTGAACCATCGGAATTTGGTTAGGCTCTTAGGATGTTGTGTCGAAATGGAGGAGCCAGTTTTGGTGTATGAGTACATATCGAATGGCACACTTCATGATCACTTACATGGATCCCAAAGACCATTGCTAACTTGGCAACATAGATTGGCTATTGCTAAACAAACTGCTCAAGGTCTTGCATATCTCCATTTTTTGGCTAGTCCTCCAATTTTTCATAGAGACATTAAAACAAGCAACATTTTACTCGACGAGAAGCTTGATGCAAAAGTATCTGATTTTGGTCTCTCAAGGCTAGTGGATAGTGAGGTAACACATATGACAACTAGTGCTCAAGGAACCTTAGGCTACCTTGATCCTCAGTATTACCGAAACATGCAATTTACTGATAAGAGTGATGTGTATAGCTTCGGTGTAGTTCTACTTGAGTTGCTCACTTCAAAGAAAGCTATTGATTTTAATCGCGAGGTGGAAGACATAAGCCTTGTTGCGTACATGAGGAAAATGGTAAACAAGGAAAACATGATAGAAGCTATCGATCCTTCTATGCAAGAAGGAGCCAGCAAGGTAGAGTTGGAAACTATCAAAGCGTTAGGAGTTTTGGCAATGACTTGTTTGGATGATCAAAGGAAGATTCGTCCTTCAATGAGAGAATTGGTTGAGGAGATTGAATATCTAATTCACATCCTTAACAACAATGGCGCCCCAAGGCTTAGTAGTTAAGCAATGCTTTTTGCAATTGTAATTAACTAATTATAGTTGGCGGATGAATTCTCATTGAGATAAACTAATTTCTTGATTAGAGATAAGATTTTGCAGTGTAGCTCATATATATGACAACAAAAAAGGGCGCATAAGTTTGATATTTGGATCCCAAATCGGAAATCCTCAAAACATTTGCTTCTTCACATACATACATTTGTCTAATGAATCGTTCCCCTAGTTAGTGTAAATATTACTCCTTGTAATTATCATATTGCATTCTAGCTGCTAATCCCAAATCTCTCAGAATTTCTTTGATCTCCAAACCTCTCCCTTCGGTCGAGATCTTTAATACCCTAGAGTTGCAAATTCTTACCTACTCTCAAGAGCAAGTAGTCCCATAAGCTTTTTCAAGGCCTGGCCCAAAAAATGCGAGGCCCACAGTTGCTTAATACTAGGTGAGTAAAATAAACCCGAGATTAGCATTTAATCGCTGCCCTAACGTTGAGTACGTGTTGAGTATTTCACTTATCAAAGGTAAATCATCTAATTATCAGATTAGCTTCTTCTTCAAAACTAATCCACACAGTACTTTTATTTTTTTTGGTTCACACAAAGTTATCCATCACCGTCTACATCAGTGACAATTATATTCCCCACGTAGGCTTGTAGGCACCTCTAAAAGGTGGGACAACTGATCAAGAGATTTAAGACACCAAAGCGAGACTGGAATCCTCACCATTAAGACTATTCACTAGCCGGTCCGGCTTTTGAACATGACAAACCGACTTCCTGTCCAGATTAGATTAGTTAATTAGTGAGATGAGAAGGTAAATAGAACAATCCTATCTTATGATTTCGATAACCGGTCTGGTCTGTCTCAGACCCGGCGTGAGTGGTCTGAATCGTTCCGGGTTTGGACGCATGAACTTCCCTACAAGTACTCACCGTTAATACTATTATGTGATTTACAGTCACCTAAATGCATCCATATTCATGGCATATTCCCACGTGGTACACTGCCTGGTGGTATTAGCAAGTTAACAAAATGAAAAAAACCCAAACAAATAAACAATCACAAGATTGATGAGAGTGAATTGTCCAAAAAACCTAAGCCAGCTGCTAAACTATCCCAAAGGTTACACTTGTACCGGTTGGAATGAAATTTGGGATCCGCTGCATTTCGTTTGTAGTAAACTACTCTTACAACTTGCCCTCTTTTTCCCTTCTTTCTTCTCTCATTTCCCAACAATGACCCATAGCTCTAAACTACATCTCCAAAACCAACACAATGCAGAACAAGCCATTCATCCATCATCTCCTCCTTTCCCTCATCTTCATCACCACCTACGGCGCCACCGAGCTCGGCTGCCCCAACTGTGGCAAACTAAAAGTCCCATTCCCTCTCAGCACCTCGCCTACCTGCGGTGACCCTTCGTACAAGGTCCGGTGCACCGGAGGAACGCTATGGTTCGACGCTCTCCACGCTACATCATACATGGTTTCCTCCATTAACCTACAGATTCAACGACTAATAATCCGTCCACCGGATTACGTCGCCAATTCTTGTGTCACTTCTGATTTTCATGCTGGTGGATTGTGGCTTGATGATAAACTCCCTTTCAATATTAGCAGTGACAACACTATCCTCAAATTAAACTGCACTACACTCGCCTACATTTCTGCCATGAATTGTTCGTCTTCTAGTATCTGCTACAGGTAATTTTTGTCTTAAATTGCTAAATTACAAGGTTTTTAAAGTAGAACCAGGAGGTGGAACTAATTAAGAAATTAAAGGAAGTGGGATAACATTACTAGGAAATAATTACAATTATCCATGAAACATAGTTCACGTCTCAACTTACAGACCTCTAGAATGTTACTGTAAGACATCAAGATTTTGTACAAGACCATTTCATGGTAAGTTAAACAATTAAACACTTCTATTCACAAAGTACAACATTTTTTTCATACTTTGTGATCCGAAACTAATACTTTTAGTTCAAAATGTGATAGTAGTCTCATGGTGAGACCGTATTATATGAGTTTTTTGTGGTGACTTGTTTCATGCTACTTTTCAATCTCATACAAGACTAACTCTTCTAACACCATTTTTTTTTTTAAATTAGTATAAAAAATTTGTCATTTGGAAGATAATTTTCTATCACTACAATTGAATTTTCAAATTCGCTATATGATCAAGAACTTGTTAAATTAATCAACCAATAAAGCAATAATCGCTGAGCGATACCAAATTGTAGTAACTAATTTTGTTGCTGGTTAGTACAATCGATTGTGTGATGGAATATAATCATGGAATGATGAGAAAAACCTTATTCTCTGACTGTAGGTATATGAAGGAAAACAGAGAGACAGCAGGGAACTGTGGAGGGGCACATATATGTTGTGCTTATACAGGGGGTGGATCTCAGAACATAGACAATATAAAGCTAAGGGCGGAGAAATGTTCAGCATACAGGAGTTTTGTGGGGATATCACTCGAAACGTCGTTGCCAGTGAGCAAGTGGCCGGAGCCTGGAGTGGCGGTCCAGTGGAGATCGCCTCCAGAGCCACTCTGCTCGAAGGCTGCAGACTGTAAGAAGTTGCCAAAGTCATCATGTTTGCCTGATGTAGGGAGTGGACTTAAGAGGTGCCTGTGTAAGAAAGGCTTTCAATGGGATCCTATTCATGGAATATGTTCAAGTAAGTCTAATTTTCTTAGTTGTCCTACATAACCATATTCATACATGCTAGAATCTGTCTACGCTGCATTGAACCGAACTGCACTGCACTGAGATGAACCGAACCAATTACTCGATAAGTGAAAAACAACACACCCATTGAGTAGTACTAAATTTTCAGAATGAAGCAAATTAGTCAACTATCTACATTTGTGATGACAACTGACAACATTAAACCTTATGCATTAGTTAATTGCAAGTTGACTTCTGAATCAGATCCTGGCAAGTCTTAAAATGACCCACATGTTTTGGAGCAACTCCAACATCTGTTTGCATTTTATCAAAAGAAAGTTTTAGAAGCATTAACTAACTTGTACTTGGGCAACAGAAGCATTCACGTTGGTTTTATTAGAACATGATTGTGCCAGTTCCTGATATCTTAAGCATAAATTAGTATATAATCATACTAGGATGAGTAAACAACAGAGTTGCATTAATTAGTATACACACTTGCAATAAATTGCGTATCCCTGTTCTGACACATTAGCCTGTCAGTTAAATAAGCAAACATATAGTTAGTCGAGTACGCTATTGTTCCTTTAATATAGTTCTTTGTTCATAACGAATTTTTATAAACATTCAACTCAAAAGTATACAAATTCATTGATTTGTTACAGAGGTAAAGTGTGAAACTTCACGTTGTCGGAGACAAAGAAGACTTAAGCGTATCACTACAGGTATAAGGTTCAAACTTCAATATTCTAGTATTAATCATAACACAAATCAGGCAGAACGTCATAGATTCTAATGAATCCTTTACTACGGACTTAATGTGTACGTGAGACCGTGTTGTATCAGTTTTTGTACACCTCATATTATTATGAGATCGAATATCTAATGCAAAGTTTGGTTACATCGTTCAGGTTTGACATACACAGGAGGTACGATCCTAGTCCTAGTGTCCTTAGCGTTTCTAGTATACAACCAACAGCAGCGAATCAAACGAGAAGCACGCAAACAACTAGTAAGTGAACGCAGTCAAATCTTAAACTCAAACAACACAAGTGGTAGATCAGCCAAGCTTTTCTCAGCTAAGGAGATCAAAAAAGCAACATCCAAGTTTTCCCAAGAAAATTTACTTGGCTCTGGAGGATTTGGTGAGGTCTATAAGGGAAAACTAGATGATGGCACTATAGTAGCAGTGAAAAGAGCAAAGCTTGGGAACACCAAAGCAACAGATCAAATACTAAATGAGGTTCGAGTTCTATGTCAAGTGAACCATCGACGTTTGGTAAGGCTCTTAGGATGTTGTGTCGAGTTGGATGATCCTGTTTTGGTGTATGAGTACATCTCTAATGGAACACTTCACAATTACTTACACGGTTCGCGTTCAAAAGATGATGATACTAAGCAAAGATTGATACTAACTTGGCAACATCGGCTAGTTATTGCCCAACAAACCGCTCAAGGTCTTGCATACCTCCATTTTTCAGCGGTTCCTCCCATTTTTCATAGAGACATCAAAACAAGCAACATTTTACTCGACGAGAAGCTTGATGCAAAAGTCTCAGATTTTGGACTATCAAGGCTAGTGGACGTTGAAGCAACACATCTTACAACTTGTGCTCAAGGAACTTTAGGCTACCTTGATCCTCAGTATTATCGCAATATGCAACTTACTGACAAGAGCGATGTGTATAGTTTTGGAGTTGTTTTGCTTGAATTACTCACTACGAAGAAGGCTATTGATTTTAATCGGGATATAGAGGATATAAGCCTTGTTGCATACATGAGGAAAATGGCAAAAATGGAGAAAATGATGGAGGCTATTGATCCCTCCCTACAAGATGGAGCTACCAAGTTAGAGCTTGAAACTATAAAAACATTAGGAAGTTTGGCGATTGCGTGTGTAGATGACAACATGCAAAATCGACCTTCAATGAGAGAAATTGTTGAGGAAATTGAGTATTTGCTTCATATCCTTAACAAGGATCCTAAGTTCTAGATCATGGGCAATACGTCTCAATTAAAATTAAACTAACTATATATTTTGACAGATGAAACTATTATTTTTTTCTGGCTTATGCAAGGGCAGCTAAAATTATCATCACATGTAAGTACAGAATGATTAACTTACATTCAAGTTTGATATATTGGGATCTTGAGCAACACGTACTCGCGTTCTCCAGCTAAAAGAGCTACCAGGAATTGCTTCATGTCTAACAATTCGCCACACATAACTACCAAGTATTTCTAGCATAACTACTTTGTACTCACCGCGACTTCTTAACAAGTTTTCCATAAGGCCACCCATTTAAAGTTAATATTTCTCCAAGGCAAACCAGTTGTAGCTAGGACGAATTTCTAAAGTTTGAGTTCCCTCAAAAGAAGACGCACGTAGAGACAAAATAAAGCAATAGGCTATCTTAGCCTAACACAAAGAAGCAGAAGGCTAAGTTCTCTGCAACTATCTAAGCTTGTCGTATAATTTCATTCCATTTGACTGTTAGCTTAAGCCTTAGGATAGAGAGTTTTTTTCTCATCAACAGGGCGAATAAGTTTTTATACAAGGTGGTCAATCGCTTGAAAGTTACTTCATATGATTCTAAATTCACCACTGCTTCTCATATTCCATTTTTATAAATCGCTCTTTAGCGGACAACATATCAATCACAAATTCACAATACAGTTCTTAGCTAACCTTAGCTTTGAGGCTTTGAAGATGCACTGAACAGGTAAAGACCATTGCCAATTTGCCTATAATAGCGGCATTTCCTCCAGATTTGTCAGATTTCCCCAGATACTGTTGACAGCTAATTAACCTGCATAAATTTAATTCAAAAGAACATTGAAATCAATGAAAATATGAGCAGCAGATGTCATGTGAAAGTACAGGTTTTAAAAGGACTAAAGCTCATTGAGACATGAACAATCCTATAATCAAGGCATGCAACTTCTAATCCTCGGACATTATTTTAGGCACCTTTACAGATTTCTTCAAACCCAAGAAGAGAAATATAAATATAAAAAATAAATTATAAAAACAACAACAACAATATGAAAACTGGGGTTGGAAGTTGGAACCCTCTGTTTACTATGTACTATTCGATTAAATATTTGTCAACTGTCATACAACAAAGAATAACCAATTGTTTTGGATCTCCTATTTTCCTGTGATCCAACCTACTTACCCTGTGCATTGGGATGGAATACTTACTTGGTAACAGACTAACAGTTGTACACCTTGAACAGCTGGAATTACAAAAGCACATGATGCACACAAAGGTTCCAAAACAAACATTAATTTTTCCCCCTACAGATACTCATATAAGATGGTCTCACTGTGTGGCCACGGAATCAGGGATACATTTTGAACAAAATACGTTACTTTGGGACTAAAAAGTAGTGTTACTTTATCAATAAGCAAGGTTGAGGATTCTAATCTTGTGAATGACGAAACTAGTTACTGAGAAATAGTTCTTGTAGTAAATTTTGTGTTTGGGTAACTGCCAAAAAGTTTACTAGGATAAATAGTCATTCCTGAAAGTGGAGTGAATACCAATTACAATATTAGTTTCGAAAACTAAGCTTAGATTGGGGGTATCACCATTATCAATGAATAGGCAAACGTGCATTCCCCATAAACTTTATCAAAGTTTGTCACTAAGGGCTCGTTCTTTTTGACTGGGAACTGGTGATTGGTAACTGGGAGAAATTGGGCAAAACTGGGCAAAACTGGTGAAAACTGATAAGTGTAACTGGTAACTGGGAGAAACTGGTGAAAACTGGGTCAAACTGGGCAAAACTGGGGGAAACTGGGAAAAGCTGGGACAAACTGGAAATTTTATATTTTTGAGTGTTTAATTATTATGACAATAATAATAATAATAATAATAATAATAATAATAATAATAATATTATTATTATTATTATTATGATGATGATGATGATGATGATGATGATGATGATTAATATTAATATTAATATTAATAATAATAATAATAATAATAATAATAATAATAATAATAATATTATTATTATTATTATTATTATTATTATTATTATTATTATTATTATAAGGACTTTTTAGTCATGTTTACATATTAGTCAATTCATATATTTATTTTTATATTTGATATAACATATTTTATATTTAATTATTATGTTTAATATGTACCAATATTAAAACTGGGAGAAACTGGGAAAAACTGGGTCAAACTGGAAGAAACTGGGCAAAACTGGGTCAAACTGGAAGAAACTGGGCAAAACTGGGGGAAACTGTATTTTGTAACTGGTAACTGGTCAAAACTGGGCAAAACTGGGGAGAACTGGTCAAAACTGAGCAAAACTGGAAACCAGTTGAAAAGAACATCCCCTTAAGTATCCATAGCCCAATGAACAAAAATCCAAATTTCACCTACAACAGATCAGTTCAATCTTCTTCCCAGTCTCTTTTCTAGGGAGATAAACCCATCAATTAGCAGACAGAACCAATGCAGAATCATAAGCCGTGTCGAAAGCTAAAGCTGCTAGTACTGCTCCTGGTACTGTCTTTCACAGGAACTGTACTAGCCACACTTCAATGTGCAGATTGTGGCAATAACCCGGTTCCATATCCTCTTAGTACTTCATCAACTTGTGGTGACCAGTCATATAAAGTGAGGTGCACGGCGAGAACATTATGGCTCGATACTCTCAATGGATCGTCGTACATGATCACATCGGTCTCCCCTCAGAATCGACGACTGATTATCCGCCCACAAGGATTCCTTTCAAACAGGTGCACAACAGCAGATGTCCAATCTGGGGGAATCTGGCTTAAAGATACTCTGCCCTTTACCATCTCTGATAGTAACACTGTTTTTATATTGAACTGCGCGAATATAACCTTGAAGCCTATGGATTGTGGTTCCAGTAGTCTGTGCCATGCCTACGTCAAGGGGAATGCAGAAGCTTCCACAAGGTGCAGTAACATGACTTATTGCTGCTCGTACACAACTGGTGGGTCTAAAACTGCGTATCGGATCGATATTACTAAGGATGATTGTCCAGCATACAGGAGCTTTATCAACTTAAAGGCTTCATTGCCTGTAAGGAAGTGGCCTGAACCTGGGGTGGAGATACAATGGGAAGTGCCTCAAGAACCAATATGCACATTGCCTTTTCATTGTACTGGTTTGGTCAATTCAACTTGTTTGCCTGATCCAGGTAAAGCAGGACAGAAGAGATGCCTGTGCAATTCGGGATTCCAGTGGAATCCGACTAATGGAATCTGCGACAGTAAGTCACCTTTTTCGTGTTCTTTTTTTACTCACACTTCGTGCCCTACAAAACAAAGCACCAGAGTACCTAAATTACAACAAAATTTAATCATAAGAGTAGTGAGCTCCCCTGCTATAAATACTCAGATACTACACGAAATTGGTTAGCTTCAAATCCTTGCATTTTTCTGGCATTAGCTCTGCATATCATTATTTTCATGAGCAATTGAGTACAGTTTTTCAGCACTATTCAAGTTAGTGCTATGTCATGAGAATTTATAGTAATTGGTACACCTTACAATTGCAGTTAAGCGGTGTGTGGGAAGAAAACACTGTGCACGCCATATAAACCTGAAGCAACTCTATAGAGGCTTGTCACTTTCCACATCAGGAATCATACTCGTAATACTGTTTGTAGTACTAGTTCACAAGCACAATCAGCACATTAAGAGAGAGGCTCACCACAAACTAGTCAAGCAACGAGAGGAGATTTTAAATGCAAACAACAGTGGCAAGGCCGCTAAGCTCTTCTTCGGCAAAGACATTAAAAGAGCAACAAACAACTTCTCCAAAGAAAATCTCCTTGGAGTCGGTGGATTTGGAGAGGTATTCAAGGGTATCCTCCAAGATGGAACCTTAACTGCAGTTAAAAGGGCAAAGTCTGGATGCACTCCTGGTATGGACCAAGTCCTAAATGAGGTCTGCATTCTTTGCCAGGTAAATCATCGAAGTCTAGTCCAACTACTGGGTTGTTGCGTTGAACTAGAAGAGCCTGTATTAATTTATGAGTACGTTCCAAGTGGCACACTCTTTGATCATTTACATGGGCGCTACTCTAATGAATGGGGAACTCTCACTTGGCAACGGAGACTCTTCATTGCTCAGCAAATAGCAGATGGTCTCTCTTATCTCCATTTTTCTGCAATGCCACCTATTTTCCACCGCGATATAAAATCAAGCAACATCTTACTAGATGAAAAACTTGATGCTAAAGTTTCAGATTTCGGTCTGTCAAGGCTCATTGACACAGAGGCAACCCATATTTCAACATGTGCTCAGGGAACCTTAGGGTACCTTGACCCTGAATACTATCAGAAGTTCCAACTAACAGACAGAAGTGATGTCTACAGCTTTGGGGTTGTTCTTTTAGAGCTACTTACTTCTAAGAAAGCCATAGATTTTAACAGGGATCATGAAGATGTGAACCTTGTTGTTCATGTGAGTAAATTTGCAGAGAATGAGAGAATCTTGGATGCTGTAGATCCTGGACTCAAGACGAAAGCAAGCAGATTAGAAATGGAAACAATGAAAGCATTGGGGCTTCTTGCACTAGCATGTGTCGATGAACAGAGGAAGAATCGTCCTTCAATGAGAGAAGTTGCTGAGGAACTTGGTTACATCATTAGTATAATTTCAAAAGAGTCGAAAGAATTTCCGAAAGCTTAAATCATTTGCTGAAGGGACTGCAGCATACCTAGTGGTTAACAGATGTTTTTGCTACTATATGTTTTTATCTGCTATGCCAACTATGCGTCACTTTTAATATGCATTTGTTTTGCATAGAATGGATTTGAGTTTCCTTCACACAATTGTTGGTGTTATTTCTCCTGCAAGTGGTATTCTTTAGAACAGCTGGAATCTTTGTTACTCAAGATGCAATTCTAAGAGAAACTAAGTTGAAACGACCATTGAATGCCTTGAATAGAGACTGTTTGAGTTCAAACTTATCAAAACTAGCCCTCTCTCTTTCAACAATATAGGTGTTTGTAGTTCACATTCAAGTCTTGGATCAGATTGTGCTCTGCTCAGTTAGTACTGAAATGACTGTCAAATTCTGTCCAAGTTAGCCCATCACTTGCTCCTCAGAAAACCACGCATCCTACATTTATCAGCCTTCTACAAAACTGGCTCTGCACAACATCCAAGCTCCTCCTACAACATAACAGTTTACCAGCCTACTTCGTACTGTGCAGCCAATAAAGCAGCTATAGAACACATCCTCAGTAAGATAAATTTCATTTCCAACAGACACAAACCTTATGATTAAAATTTTCCCATAGTTTCCAATCTAATACAAGCAAATATAAATCAGACTGAGAATCGACATTCACATGATCATTTTTGCACAAAACCAAAGATTATTACCTGTCATAGTGCACTCTGCATAATATGTTTCACACTGAATCACCAACTTAAGTAAACAGAGAATCATTTCCCTTCTATTTTAGTTTTTTTATATCTTGATACTGCAAATGGTACTTTTTCACATAAATATGAGATGAAAGTGAAAGAGCACCCAATACAAGACTAGCTAGAAATTTTCAACTCCCAGAACCTACTAACCCCACATCATGACCAAGCTCATGAGCCACGTTATCATCTCTGCAATCTACTCACACGAATCCACTTCCTTCTCATTTCAGTTCATGAACAAAATTGTCATTCGTTGACTTCCTTATCAAACAAATCCTCAATAACAGAAGATGAATATATCTTCTTTAATTCCTGGATCTGAACACAATTCTTCTTTAATTACTCACAAACCAGATTTAATTGTGTGAGAGCGAGGCAAAATAGAAAATCATCCAAGGTTCTACTAATCTTCTCAAATCGCCACCTATCCCTTTTTCTGGTCTGCTCCATTCACTATTTTCCTTCCTTGTTATAAATTATCAAAGATGACCCATCCATAGTTAGCTCAGCCTGGTTCCAAAGCGTAATATCTTTTGCAACAATACTTTCTAAGTGTCATAAACAAGATATCTGAAGCATATAATTCCAATCGACAAAGTAACATACTTCTCACTAGAATTTACTTTTCCCGCACAAGCCTACATCGTGACACCCACCTATATAATTTTGTGCATATACAGAGGCTTGTTCAGATTATTCGTAGGCTCGCAAAATATAAGAGGGGAAAGAAAAAAAATAAACAAAAAAACTACATAGATAAGTAAAACAATGAAGAATTCAAGTGAACAAAGGAGGGGAGGGGGAAGGAATAAATAACAGATAACAAGTAACGAAATGAGGACAATTGATCAATCTCCAAAAGATGATTCTACCTGGTATTGAAGGAAGTTGCACTCCATCAAAAGCTGCAAGCTGCTCTAGGTACTGCAGGATTCCAGTCAAAGTCGTATAGCACTAGAGGTTGATATTTGGCTCTGCAAGTTGAAGTAACAACCTCTACCATGACTACCAATCTGCAGATAGAGAGACATCAATGATATGGGGTTGTGCAACTGTACCAATACATAGTTTTATGTTGTTAATTTCAAGCTATGAGAAGCTGCTTACCAGAGACAGAATGCTGAGCAAGGATATTTTTCTTTCAGAAATTGTGGTAGCGCTACAGAAGCACATAGCCATTTGTTTATTCAACGTCCTTGGGTGTAGGCGTGTAGCCGTGCAGGACGACCTGCTGTAGATGTTGTAGATCAGCTGGATGGGAATTCGGATAGGATTTACTGGTCTTGCAAGTATGTTCAGTTGCTGATAAACAGAATGTGTGAAAAGCTGCAGAAGAACATCTACGCTGCAGGAGTTGCAGTGGTGTACCATAGCTGGATGATGAGAAGCCAGGCAATCAACATAACTTCACAGGCCCTAAGAAAACTTGAAGGCACTCTTCAAAAAAAAAAAAAAAGAAAACAAAACTTGAAGGCAAATGCTAGAAAACAGACATTAAGATAGAAAAGAAACTGAGAGTTGCTTAGGTTGCTAATAAAATGAATAAAATAGACTAATAATTTTTTGAAAATTTGATATAGTTAGCTTATAGGATTGAAGTGTTTGAGATATGACAGGAAGGTGACTACCCCCATCTACTGCTGTTAGTGTGTATTGTAAGGTTTTGGTTATGTGAAAGATTTTCACATTTACAACCCTCCCCGTTTCGGAAACGGATCCTCTAGAGTTCTTTCTGTAGAGTTACTCTTTCTCTCACCATTGGATTAGAGGGGGGGGTTTGGAACCATTAGATTAGAGGGGGTAATTTTTGGGAAATAAATAGTTTTTTTTTTTTTGCTCATCGGGAAATAGATACTTAGAGGAGAGAGATAGACACAAAAAAGAAACTCCACAAGAACTCTAGAGAAGGAAACTCTAGAGGATCCAAACATCCCCGTCCCCCCATCCATTACATAAAAAAAAATTAAAATAATAAGAAAAACTGTCAATGATCATAGGCCTAAGTAATATCTTCAGGTGTCAGCAAAAGGGAAATAGGAATTTAAAATATCTTATATATATGCGAAGCAACGAAGCTGCAAACCAAGTAACTTAAATCATAAGGGCAACTATGTTTTTACTATTCACAACATACAATGATCATGTTGGGATGACTCTCAAAGGAGGTTTGCCTAACTTTTGCCATTCAAAAGTACAAAAGAAAAAAGAAGGAAAAACAAAAAGAAAGGGTACTTGAACCTAAAGAATATCATGAAGCATCTATCTCGGAAATACTATTCATAAAATATTAAGTATTATTAGACTTGAAAAATATCATATACTCGGAAATACTTTTTTCATTTATAAGAATACATACTATTGACGAGAGAATATCATGAAACACCTATCTCGGAAATACTATTCGCAAAGTACTATCTCAGAGTACATAAGATGACTCTCGAGTGAAGGCGCACCTAACTATTCCTTTTAATTAAGAAAAAAATAAAAAGAAAAGAACACTCAAACCTTGGAACCTAAAGAAAATCATGGAGCATCTTTCTTGGAGAAGCAACAGTTTATTGAAAAGACCAAAAACACATTGATTTTCAAATATCTGATCTCAAGGCAAATTCTAGCGGACAAGGGAATGTGCCACTGCCCTGGAGTACCACACTGGCACACCACTTGGGATAATAGTCAAACAAATTCAGCCCTTTCCTTTTTCACTCTTTCATTAATTCAATTATTTTTCACCTGTTCCCTATCTAAAAAAAAAACATACTCCATCTTTCAACATTTTTCTATTTTGAAAATTATGGTTTTGTGGGCCCGGAAACATCTCTACTAGATAACGAGCTAGGGGTAAAGCTGATTACACATTTGGACCTCCCTATATACTAGGAAATGCAAGTTGCACAGATGATACATGAGAACTTTGTTACTGTCGATTTGTCATTTAACTACTGTGGTAATTTTCACAAGTGCATATATCATGCCATTCTTATTTGTTTTGATGATTCACATATCTTTCTTTGTTAGACACTAAATCTGTTCCTGATAGGATAAATTGGGATGCTGTTCCACAGATTAAGCAGCACAACTAGAAAAATAATTAATTAAGTACAATACAGAAGCAAAAAAAAAAAAAAAAGCAGACGACAAAATCTAGATCAAATAAAGGATTTGGAAATCTGAACTCAGATTGAGGGCACCTTTGTCAATGAAGTACTTAGAACAAACACATGCAATACAAATAGGCAGCTTATAATTTAACTTGCAATAGAACCTTAACCATGGTTTCTTAATTCTATCCTCCTTGGCAGAATAATAACCATTGTGAATCAAGCACATAGAGCACACAAAATTACCCATGTAGCTTTTTTCTACTCCCCTCCCCATGTGTTGGTATCAAGAGAGAAATTCATCAAGCAGACATATTCAATGAAGAATTATAAGCAATGTCCAATGATGCAGCTGATACAGGTCGTGCTACTATCCCTCACCAGAAGTGCAACAGCAGTTCGCTGTGCAAATTGTGGCAAACACCCGGTACCTTATCCTCTTAGCACTTCACCCAGCTGTGGTGACCAGTTATACAAACTGAGGTGCTCCAAGGGAACACTATGGTTCGATACTCTCAATAGATCATCGTACATGATCACATCCGTCTCTCCACAGACCCAACGGCTAATAATCCATCCACAAGGGTACCTTGCTAATAAATGCATAAAAACAGATATCCAATCTGGGGGCATCTGGCTAAATGACAGCTTACCCTTCAACATAACTGACAGTAATACCATCCTGAAATTTAACTGCACGAAATTTACTGCAACCATGTCATCTATGGATTGCAGCTCAAGCAGTCTTTGCCGTGCCTATATTAAGGGGAATGTACCCGAAGCTACTAGGTGCAGTAGATTACCTTATTGTTGTTCCTACACAACTGGTGGGTCCAAAACTGCATATAAGCTAGATATTTCTGGGGATGATTGTACAGCATACGAGAGCTTTGTCAATTTGGATGCTTCATTGCCCGTGAGAAAGTGGCCAGAACCGGGGGTAGAGATAGAATGGGAACCACCTCAGGAACCAATTTGCACGTCATCTTCAGATTGCAATGGTTTCGCAAATTCAACTTGTATGCCTGATAAGACTAAGCCAGGACAGATGAGGTGCCACTGCAAGTTGGGGTTTCAATGGGATCCAATTAATGGATTATGCGTAAGTGAGTATTCTTTTTTTTGCAAAGTTTCATCCTTTTCCCCAACACTTTTAAGTCTTTGTTCTTTTCTCTATGCACATTACATCAATATTGAATCAGAAAAGTTAAATGACAGATCTGATGTAAATAGACTCAAACTATGCACAACCTAAAATTTATTAATAGGAAATCCAGTAAATAGACGACTGTATATTATGGCTCACTAAGATGCAATAAGCAAACGAGAATGTATCTAATTAATGTTTCACACTTGTTAGTTGTTACGAGACTAAATTGCCATGATCAACTTCAATGTATGGCACTATTATGGCCAACTTGTTGCATCGCCTTTGATGCTTATAAACATTATCCTATAATGGATGAGTATTCTAGGAAGGCTCCAAGTATCGCTATATGACTAAACAAGACTTTGACCTTCTGTGTGGTATTCAAGAATTAGGTGATTATAAAAGATGTTTGTAGTTTATGCACTCTATAAATACTGATGTTCTAATACAGAACTTCCAATTGCAGTTAAAAGGTGTAAAGGAAAAAAACACTGCTCTCGGCCAATAAACCGAAAGAAACTCCTCAAAGGTAAATGCGCAAGCCTTACCCCCCACCCCCCTCCCAACACCCCATAAAATAAATGCGTGAAGTCCTATTAAGATAGACATATTTCATATATTGGATGCCGTGTTCAGGGTTAACAGTTGCAGCATCAGCAAGCTTAGTTATAGTGCTACTTGTTGTACTCGTTCACCTGCATCATCAGCACCTTAAAAGAGAGGGTCACCGCAGATTAGTCAAGCAACGTGAAGAGATATTAAATGCCAACAACAATGGCAAGTCTGCTAAATTGTTCTTAGGCAAAGAGATAAAAAGAGCAACGAAAAACTTCTCCAAAGAAAATCTTCTTGGGGTTGGTGGATTTGGAGAAGTGTTCAAGGGTGTCCTAGAAGATGGAACGTTAACTGCAGTCAAAAGGGCAAAGCCTGGAAACACTATGGGAATGGACCAAGTCCTTAATGAGGTCCGCATTCTTTGCCAAGTAAATCATCGGAGCCTAGTCCGACTCCTTGGTTGTTGTGTTGAGCTGGACCAGCCACTATTGGTTTATGAGTATGTTCCTAATGGCACACTCTTCGAACATCTCCATGGGCGGTATTCTAATGGGTTAGCGACTCTCACTTGGCAACGGAGACTCTTCATTGCTCAACAAACAGCAGATGGTCTCGCTTACCTCCATTTTTCTGCTGTGCCAACCATATTCCACCGAGATATAAAATCAAGCAACATCTTACTAGATGAAAAACTTGATGCTAAAGTTTCAGATTTTGGTCTGTCGAGGCTTATTGACACTGAGGCAACCCATATTTCAACTTGCGCTCAGGGAACTTTAGGGTACCTGGACCCAGATTACTATCAGAACTTCCAACTAACAGACAGGAGTGATGTTTACAGTTATGGGGTAGTTCTTCTAGAATTGCTAACTTCTAGGAAAGCTATAGATTTTAACAGAGATGACGAAGATGTGAACCTAGTTGCTCATGTGAGTAAATTTGCAAACAGAGAAAGGCTGTTTGATGTTATTGACCCAAGACTAAAGAAGGAGGCAAGCAAATTAGAGTTGGAAACGATGAAAGCATTGGGGCTTCTTGCAATTGCATGTGTGGATGAACAGAGGCAAAATCGTCCTTCGATGAGAGAAGTTGCTGAGGAAATTGAGTGCATAATTAGAATCATTGCCAAGGCTTCCAAAGAACCTTAAATATCTGTAAGCACTACCACATATTCACCTTTCCATTGTAGAGCTTTTAATTTATGTAAATAACAAGGATCATGAAAATAATCTCAATGATGAAAATTCTGTTTTCCAATATATGAATGGGTCTAAATATTTCAACAGATATCTAAAGAGAGATTTTGCTTGCAAATGCACAAGTTTTGGACTTCTAGTCCTTATTGACATATGCGGATTTTATCAATGTCAAAAGCAAAGAAAGAGATTTTGATCTTGTAGAAATGGCCCTTGTTGCATAAAAATCTAGTTCCAGTTAGTTTAAAAGGAAACAATTTCTCTGGAAATGCAGAACTATGACTGTATAACTCTTACCCCACGTAACCAATCATAAGCAGGAGCCTTGTGGGATACATTATTTTTGCTTGGAGTAATGGTATTACATAGGAATGTGCAATCGTCTGCCTAAATTAAAAAGATGAACTAATGTGAACTACTCCTCCCATGAATGTAAATAAAAGTATAGGGGCAACTGGTCTAGAATCTCTAGATGATCTTAGGTAAGCTAATACGAGGGAGGATTGGGCATCACATGTGTCCAATACTCCTACTGTGGATTTGCAAGACACTGCTCTTTTCAATGAGGCGGAGGCGGGCTGTGAGCCAAGAGCTGGCCAAGATGGGAAGTTTGCAGATTGGGAGTGTGCTTACACAGCAGTCTATACAGCAGCCTCTACAGCAGGCCTGGGTCTTCACAACAGGATGCGGTCGGCGGTTGTGGAGATGGTGTGCTTCCAACTCCGTCACTGTCAGGTCACACTCTTGGCAGCAAGGAGGCGGATGCGCGTGGAAATGCACTTGTTGAGGCTTTGAGATTTAATTTGGTCGATCCCATTGGAAAGGAAGTTGCCCTTGGTACTCAGATTATTTCTAGAAAGAAGGGTAAGCGCGAGCTTGAGTGTTTGAAGTCTCATATTAACTATGAAGGTTGTGGATTAAAAGCTGTATTTTGAATAAGTTTTGACCGTGTATAGGTTTTATTCTCTTAGGTTTTGGGTTGTTTGGTTTGGGTCCTTTTGATGACGGCTTTATTATTGTATTCCATAATACTTAATAACATTCTTTTTCTTACCTAAAAAAAGACGACGGTAGAAAAAATCTGAATTCTTATTGAAACTGTTTGTCAACTTATCCAACAACAGAAGAAAGGTAAGCTAACTCCATGCAAAAAAAATTAGGCATAGCTATTTCGTTAACAACCCCCCAATTAAAATTTCAAGAATAGACAATGACCCTGTTTATAAAATCAGTTACCATCCTGCATTCCAGCTATTATAAAATTCCAGGATCCGCTACTGAATCATAAGCATAATCGGCCTCATAACTTCATATATGCATCTAGTAAGAAAACACCAGTCCATTGTTCGGTTAACATACCTGAATATCTCCGAACAGCTTCCAAGTGATACTACTTTGGTTTCTGCATAAGTGGCCAACAACTTCAAACGCATATCAGATGCCATGTCTTCACCGACTTTTTAAATTCCCTAAGAGGAAAAAATATGTAAAAGTTAAACAAATTAGCTACTGCACCTTCTATGTACGTAGTACTCTTTGTTGCTTTGTCATTAGGCCACTATGATAATTTTCTTTGCTGTACAGGTCTTGCCTAGTTAGACAAACTAATGTGTTCCTGATACACAGGGATACTGCTCTACAGGTTGAACAGAAGGAACTAGAAAAGCAATCAATTGTGTACAAGTTTCGAAACAAATAAAGGCAGATAAGTAACAGCAGGACCAAGATTAATGATTTGGAAATCTGAATTAATAAAGGGTGGCACCTTTGCCAAGGAAGTAGCCAATTGACCAATTAAAATATCAAAAAGTAGCCAATTCACAAATCAAAAATCATCTGGGTAAGCTACCCCCTGGGTAGACAAATATTTATCCGACATACACATACCACACTAATACCGAGCACAAATAACCATGCCAATGAAGCATTATAGGGCACCAATGTCAATGAAACACATAGAAGTCATAATTCACTCTTGTTATTCCGCTTCCATTCCCCACCAACAGGATTTTGAAAATCATGGTTCAAATCTCAAACCATCAATTACGAACAAACCAAGAAATTAAAAATTCACCACCTATTGATTAGTCCAAATTTCTTGGCAGTCTCTTCTACAAGATAGAAAGCCATCAAGCAGACAATTTGGTGCAAAGTCACCAGCCTTGTCAACTGTTGCAGCTGGTACTGCTCTTGCTACTTACTTAACATAACTAACAACAAAAATATTGAGCACGTAGAAAACCATGGCCATTCAAGCATTACAACGGTGCCATAGTGAATGAAGAACATAGAGCAACAAAAAAAAAATGGTCAACTAGCTTAACTCTACCTCATCCTCTTCCCATAAACCATCAAAACGACCTTTCAAATCATCTTAATATCCGAAATCATCCAATGAAAAACCCAAGAAAATAAAAACCACCTGTTATGGGTTAGTCCAATTGATGTTCACAACACTTCCTGAAACTTAGCTAGCTCTTCCAAGATAAATAAGTTCACTTATTTCCCAAAATCCTACTAAGAATTGATCAAAATAGAACTACAACTGCAAAAGCAGATTTAAATCCTATCATGTTTTTAAAGGACAAAGCCTTATCGAAACATGAAACTTCTAATGCTCGGACAATATTTTATGCACCATTTGAGATTTCCAAGACAATAAGAAAACGAACAAGAAACCATGGCAAGACATGAGAATGTGCTACTGTCTCTGATGAGAACCTTCTATTTCTAATTTAGTCATACCACTGAATATTTGTCAAACGTCACACATCCATCAAATATATTGGGATCTGTCGATCCAACCTACTACATGTAAATATGTTTAAACTAAATTTATTGGGATAAAAAAATTTAGGTGGCAGTCCCGAAGCTTGATAAACTGTTATAAACAAGTAAAGAATATGTACCAGTTCCAAACAAAGAAATGAAGATAAACTATCATCAAAAAGTATAAATTATTGAGCCTTAATCAAGGTAGCACATATATGGTTAAGTAAGATTTTAAGGGACACATGAACACTAAATAGACTAGTTTTAATACCATGATAAAATTTTGAAAGTTCTATATTATTACGCCTCAATCATGTTAGCACATATAAGCCGGCATAGGATTCCATTAGACAACTAAATTGGGCATGGGTGGAATAAGCTTATATGTATGGACAAATACTGCATGGATACTTTGATAAATGCCAACCAAAAGATTAAGATATGGAAATCTTAAACTTAAAAAAGAAAACACCATTATCAATGAATAGACAGCTTATAGCTTAACTTAGCATACAACCCCCAAGCATAAGCCTTCCAAACTGCTCCCTCTTAATCAACAGAACACTATTAAACTTGTCATTCAGATTTCAGACCACTAACCAGACAGTTGATCAGCACATCAAAAAGTGACAATCAATAAACCACCATGTCAAAATAAACCTCCGATGGGTTCCAGTGTTCTTGGCAGGCTCTTTGTAGAGAGCAAATAACTAGGCTTAGTCAATGCCGAATTATAAGCCGTGTCCACTGTTGCAGCTCATACTGGTTGTGCTACTATCTGTCAGCAGAAGTGCTGTTGCACTTCATTGTGCAGATTGTGGCAAAAACCCAGTACCTTATCCTCTTAGTACTTCACCCAGCTGCGGTGACCAGTCATACAAAGTGAGGTGCACTAAGGGAACACTATGGCTCGATACTCTCAATGGATCCTCACACATGATAAGACATATCTCTCCACAGACCCAACGGCTGATTATACGCCCACAAGGGTTCCTTGGGGATAGTTGTATAACACCAGATATCCGTTCTGGGGGCATCTGGCTAAATGACAGCCTACCCTTTAACATAACTGACAAAAATACTATTCTGAAATTGAACTGTACAAATTTTGCTGCAACCATGTCCTCTATGGATTGCAGCTCAAGCAGTCCATGCCATGCCTACATCAAGGAGAATGAAGGTGCAGCTACAAGGTGCAGTAGCTTACCTTATTGCTGTTCATTCACGACAGGTGGGTCTCAAACTGCATATAAAATATACATTGCTGGAGTTGATTGTTCAGCATATGAGAGCTTTGTCAATTTGGATTCTTCGTTGCCCATAAGAAAGTGGCCTGAACCTGGGTTAGAGATAGAATGGGAACCACCTCAGGAACCAATTTGCTCATCACCTTCTGATTGCAGTGGTTTCATAAATTCAGCTTGTTTGCCTGACAAGGCTAAACCAGGACAGAAGAGGTGCCTGTGCAATTTGGGGTTTCAATGGGATCCAATCAACGGAATATGCGACAGTGAGTAACCTTTTCCTACTGAAATAATTTCTTCCCCAAACACTCATAGAATTACTTTATTCAATTATTCTCTATTTTACTTTCAACAGAACGTAATCACATAAGTCGGAGAGCTACTCTGCCTAGTAGACTCATACACCCCCAGAAACTAAAACTTTCAACATTCTTGCACTAATATGAAATAAAAACTAATGTAATATTAAGGTTCAGTATGACCAAATTAAGCTATGCCCAATTCATATTTCACATATGTGGTGAGAAAAAACTGTCATGAAGCTTCAGGGTATGGCCATATTATGGCATCACCTAATGGATGGGGTTATTGGAAGACTCCAAGAATGAGATATTTCTAAAACCAGATTTATAGGAACTTCTCTAATTTCCCAGTGATCTACATGGATGCTTCTAGTTACTGCGATTGATTCTTTCTAGTCACTGCTTATCTGACATCGTACGTATACTTGCAGTTAAGAAGTGCAAAGGAAGAAAACACTGTCCTCGACCTATAAGCCGAAGGCAGCTCATCAAAGGTACAAGCCCAAACACCTTCCCCCCGGTATCCCAGAACCAATAAGAAACAAAAGCACTTTTGCAATCCCACTGATGTGGTTTAGATGATTAAAACATCATTCATTTTCATATACTTAATGCTGTATGTTCAGGATTAACACTTGCTGCATCAGCAATCCTAGTTATAGTACTACTTTTGGTACTAGTTCACCAGCATCATCAATACATTAGGACAGCAGGTCACCGCAAAGTAGTCAAGCAACGAGAGGAGATATTAAATGCAAACAACAATGGCAAGGCAGCTAAACTTTTCTCCGGTAAAGAGATTAAAAGAGCAACAAATCACTTCTCCAAAGAAAATCTCCTAGGAGTAGGTGGATTTGGGGAAGTGTTCAAGGGTATCCTAGAAGATGGAACCTTGACTGCAGTTAAAAGGGCAAAGCCTGGAAACACTATGGGAATGGATCAAGTCCTAAATGAGGTCTGCATTCTTTGCCAAGTAAATCATCGGAGCCTAGTCAGACTGCTTGGTTGCTCTGTCGAGCTAGAACAGCCACTATTGGTGTATGAGTTCGTCCCTAATGGCACACTCTTCGATCATCTACATGGGCGGTATTCTAATGGGCGGGTGACTCTCACTTGGCAACAGAGACTTTTCATTGCTCAACAAACAGCAGATGGTCTCTCTTATCTCCACTTTTCTGCTACGACACCTATTTTCCACCGAGATATAAAATCAAGCAACATCTTACTAGATGAAAATTTTGATGCTAAACTTTCAGATTTTGGTCTGTCAAGGCTTATTGACACTGAGGCAACCCATATTTCGACTTGCGCTCAGGGAACCCTAGGGTACCTTGACCCTGAATACTATCAGAATTTCCAACTAACAGATAGAAGTGATGTTTACAGCTTTGGTGTAGTTCTTTTAGAATTGCTTACTTCTAGAAAAGCCATAGATTTCAACAGAGAAGATGAAGATGTGAACCTTGTTGCTCATGTGAGTAAATGCGCAGATAGAGAGAGACTGATGGATGCTGTTGAACCAGGTCTAAAGACGAGCGCCAGCCAAGTAGAGTTGGAAACAATGAAAGCATTGGGGCTTCTTGCAATTGCATGTGTGGATGAAAAGAGGCAGAATCGTCCTTCAATGAAACAAGTTGCTGAGAAAATTGAGTATATAATTAGTATCATTGTCAAGGAGCCCAAAAATCCTTCAAATATCTGAAGTCACTGGCACAAATTAACCAATACGGAGTAGACTTTTTACATCATGTTAGATAACAATGATCATGAAGCTATTAAGGATAACTGTCCTGTTTCACTTTCACACCAATTATGTAGATGGATCCAAATGTTTTTAACAGAATGATCCAAAGGAAAATTTCTTTTGCAAATGCACATATGATAGGCTTCATCAAGGCAGCGTAACAAGCAAAAAAAAGAAAATTTTCAAAGTTGAAAAAATCTTACCAGACCTTACTATATAAGACCTACTTCTAATCAAAGTTATAATGGGAACAACCTCTTCATAATTGTGAACACCTTTTATCAAGACTCTTACTCTACCTTACGCAGAAATCTTTGTGGGATGCACTGAGTAATGGTACAGTATACATAAGTGTTGGAATATGCAAAAACTGAAAACTATGAAACACATAACATATCAATCCTCCCATAAAGCATAATTTACAATGGAACATAACGATATACGATGGAACTTTGGGATAATCCTCGAAATCAGAAGCAGAAAGGCACCATGGAATCAGAACTAACTCTTTAGCAATTTATTACTCCTATGAGGTAACTGCACTACAACTCAATGCAGCCTTGGCCACCTTTGCCACCATCAAAATAAGCATAATAATCTCTGAACAAAAATTGTTCACAATAAAATATTGAAACAAGTATAATTTTTTGACGAAATGACTGATAAAATGCATATCACTTTTTTTGTGAAAATTAGAAGTCCATTTTATTTAATGGAAGGATAAAGCAGCCGAGCTCATACACCTATTTGGAGTCAAAACTCATACACCTTAGAGAGACGAAGCTCATACGCCGATTGAATCCAAATCAAACACACACCTAATCAACCTTTTGTTGGTCTTCGTAGCGTGCCATCATTGCATAATGCATATAAACTTTTATTCAAGTGTCCAAGCTACGGTTATTGAATCCATTTGGCAAGCCCTTATTATTCTTTATTCATCTTCTTTAGCACTCATATATATAAATACTGGTTTCACAAATAATAACAAAATACTAACCTAAATTGACATACATGATTCTCAATATAAGGTACCTAATTCTGAGTATAAAATAGTTAAAGAAATATACAACAAAATCATAAAAATTTGTGTGCCCCATTTTAATATTCTAAGATTAGGTTTTTGGAATTCTAAATATATGTGACATGCTTAGACAATCAAATTTTACAACAACAGCAACAATTTAGAGAAACCCAAACAATAATCAAAAATCAAGCGTATCCAGAAAAACAAAAATTCCAAATTTGACGGTACCTGTGTTTTTTGTCGAAAGCAATGAAAAGCTTTTGCTTTTTTTTTTTTTTTGGCTCAATGTCACCAACGAAACCTCACTTTTGCTTGCCTGCTTCTAAATTCACAGTCGATTTTCTGATCAAATCAAATTTTCACAGTCGATTTAGGGATTTTGATTATATATAAATTTCGATTAGATATAGAATTGCTAAGGAGTTTAGGGATTTTAGGCTTTGTTCTTGTGTCATGGCGCGAAACGGGGAGTATTTCTAATTCTAATTTGTCATCAAACCTTAGCACAACAGTCGTCTTGCAGGTAAGGGCGCATCAAACGTGTCGTTTCGTCTCTGCTGAGGCCTGATTTTATTTTATTTTTTTGACTGATTCTTTTTTTTCGCGCAAAGGAGGGCAAAGCTGTTAAGTGGATTTACACATGACAATAGAGGAGGTTTAGCAACCCCCAATAAATATCAAGAGTATTGGTTATGTTTTGCAAAATTGGTTATAGACTCGTAGTTGTAGTTATTAAATGCAAAAAGAGAAAATAAATTAGTAGAAAACAGTTGAGAGTTGCTATAAAAATAAAAAAAATTGTTGTAGTTGTAACGGTAAGTTGAAAGCTAGTATGAGTAGCTTCACGAAATCATTTATAGGTATAATCACAAATTAAAAATAATTTGTCAAACTGTTTGGTAGTTAAGTAGAAAAAACAAGTTGTAATTTTTACTTAAAGATAATTGTTTGTGTCAAACATAGCCATCTTGGATCCTTATAGAAGACCATCACTGATAGTAAAAAGTTTAAAATCACATTACAATTTAAACTGAAATTAGCAAGTCAGTCCTATTCTAGAATTTGTTTCAAAATATACATGGCAAACACACACTTCTTCAATAAGGAGAGAACAATATTCTAGCATATGGCGAAATAATTTGAAAGAGATACAGTCAAATAAAGTTATTGACAGTCTCTTCTACAGAGAGAGAAAGCCAGCGAGTAGACCATTTGATCCAAAGTCACACACGCACTTCTCCAAGAAGGAGAGAACGACATTCTAGCAAGGTAAAATAATTTGGAAAGAGGTACAATTATATAAACTAGTGTGTGCCCCGTACAATACACGTGAAAAAACTATGTTTAGTTACGCGGTTCATAAACTCAATAGTCACAATATTATAAGTTGTTATTATTGGTCATGGCTCAAACTCTTAAAATAAGATATATATAGATATTGCTCAAATCAAGTGTATATCGATGATATCATCAAAGAAGCAACCTTGCTTTAACAACCAAATTCAAGAGAAGTTCAAAATACCATAGTACTTTTCATATTAACTACATATTATACTTGAATCAACATAAGTAATCTCCAATTCTATAAACAACTATAATTTCTCAGCGAAAATCCTGTGTAGCCTTGTGGTCCCTTCCATAAACATCTGTTTTTATTGCGAAAAGAAATATGCTAGCTAATGTGTGCCAGTACCGCCGTGTCCGCCCTACACCTCCTGCAACATTAGAAGATCCCTATTGTAAGCTACTTTTGAAACAATCTATTGTATGAGTTTCATCTCCTCTAAAGGGTCGACTTATTAGAGTTGGAGCATCCACATGGACCCATAAGTTACAATCAAACTAGCCATATAAAGCTTCGAGTTTGAACTTTAAGCATCCATCACTCTAAAAAGTTCTAGAAATACGCATCAAAATAATTGAATTCTTTTACAGCCACAATCAGCATACAACAGTTCACAGCACCAAATAACTTTTCATAGTTGATGGATCTACCCATAGCCAACAATGTTTGGGTCACTCCTTCCATTTCATTATATAGGATAAAACCAAGTTATCATCTTAGTAAATGAATGACCAGGGATTAACAATCTTGTAACTTCTAGAAACTAAAATTAAGAGACTTCAACCAACAAAAAAGTTATTAAAAGAATGGATATCGTCAAACTAGTTATTCTCTATTGAGGTTGACGACAAAGCACGCCAATCTTTAACATATAGTACACATAACCTTTACATGTATCTGCAGACTGAAGTTCCCAATATGTCTCAACTTGGCAGGCCGGACCAAATAGACTCCCGCCAAATTGCAAAATAAACAAATAGGCTCCTTCAAATTCTCATGCTGGGGAGTTCCTCCAGATGTGCTACATCCACAGTTCCTCTTGATTTGTCATGCATTCCAAATTTCAATTTCCAATTTAATAATGAAGTAAATTTAAAAGTTGACAAGTCAAAGTTATAAGAGAGTCGCACATGAGATAACATAACCATTGTTGTTTCAAAAAAAAATTTATAAGACAATTTCACCGTGAGACAACTGTTGAATTTGAATAAAAAGTGGCACTTTATCACTAAAAATATCATAAGGATGAAACATAAAGTGGCACTCCCTCTGTTCAAAATTTCTCTTTACATTTGACTATTTTAGGTCAAAATTTACAAACGTTGACTGGTAATTGAAGAAAAAGAATAAAAATCTATAAAGTAAGAATACTATGATTAGATTTATTTTTTATAATATTTTAAAACAATCACATTTTTAGTTTTATCATAGCTATGGAATTATAATTATTCATGTTCAAAGTGTCATCGTGGAGACCGTTACAACAAGAAGAATAAGGAGCGAAGGTAGTACTCTTTTATTTTGTGAAATGAAACATAAATATCCAACAACTACAAAAGATATCAAATTCGACAAGTGAAGACAAATCTAAAGCAACACCAGAAACCATTTTTGTAACAATGCTAACTTGTCAAAGAGATTCGACGCTGCAAAACGACTTCTTTTTTATCACATTTATCCACAGTACAACATTTTTACGGAAAACTTTGGCATGGTCTTGTTGGTGAACGTTCACATCTGATACTGTAGATTGCTTGTTGAAGAATAAGATCCCCGGTAGTGCCATATAACTGAAGAAACGGTATACCGAAAAAATCTAAAACTACCCGTACTCTTACAAAAGCAGAGACAATCACACCGAATAAATGGGACAAACTAACCCTAACTAATGGAGAGACCGATAATTGTCATAACATGAAACAATCTTAGTACTTGTTTTAGTCAGCCCCATCCCTAGCATTTTAGAGGCCCTAGGGCAAATAACAAATGGGGGCTCCTAGGTAAAGCTGTCAAAAGCCAACATGACCCAAAATTCATCCTAACCCATTTTTTGTTGGGTTCTAACACAATTAACTCGACCCGAAGTCGCTTACAACCGGGACAATAAACTAAAAAGTGGTCGGATTTGTAACACCCCAAATTTTTGTATAAAATCAATAAACAAAAATGATTAAAACTCGAGACAAAATTTCGGCAGAGTTTTCTTTGTAAACAGGCATTCCAAGTTATCAACTTTACAAAACCTACTTAAACAAAATATTAAAACAAAATCCAATCAACCCCGTGGAACACTCTAATAATTCAGGGCGCTACCGCCACACTCGCTCATAAGAATGAGTGTAAGGCTCTTCAACTTAAACTATTAATAATAATCTCAATAATAAACTAGGTGGTCTATTTGTTACAATTTACTCGACTCTATAAAAGAACAACTACTATTGTGTTTGCATACGTCTATCTGAAGCGTTCCTCACTGGCATTTGCATATAAATAAACTTTCAATCTGCAAAAATATGAGAATTTGCAACGTCAGCGAAGCTGGTAACTCACATCTAGTACGTAAAGATCATTCTAAATTCAATTCAAGTATAAACTAACAATCATTCATAAAGAGCAAGCATTCAACTCCTATTTAACCTTAAATCTACTTCATTCACTTCTATAGTGACAAGTCACATAGACCAAAGATATAGATATTATTGAGTCCCAAGTGCATTTCACAAAGTTGGAAACAGTAAACATAAAGACATCAATCTTAGCTATAATAAACCTTTGTTAATGCTTCTTTTGATTATCTTCTCTAATACTTTACAAGAGCCCTTTCTGCTTTGGATCTCTCAATAGCTTTTATCAGTAGTCTTATTTTATTGATCTATAAGTAGCCTTGCGACTCTTAACTAGCCTTTCGGCTCTTCCCGTGTAGAGGCTTTAACTAGTTTGGTGGCTCTTCCCATAAAGGGGTCTGTAACTAGTCCTGCGACTGTTCCCAATAAGGGGTTGTAACTAGCCTTTCGGCTCTTCCCAATAAGAGGCTGTAACTAGCCTTTCGGCTCTTCCCAATAAGGGGCCTGTATCTAGCCCTTTGGCTCTTCCCAATAAGGGGCTTGTATCTAGCCTTGCGGCTCTTCCCAATAAGGGGCCTGTAACTAGCCTTTCGGCTCTTTGTAGGATCTAGTGGCAATGATCTAATCATATAAGCGGAAGACAACTAGAAACAGAAAACTTAATGGGTCATTAAATACACATATATATACCTTTGATGTGCCTCGTTGATCGATTAAATATCGATATGTGCACATTAGGATTCCAAGTGTAATCCCTCTACCGTAGTCCACGCAGCAATCGATACAATCAATCCAAACACGTTCGTTAGCTAGAACGAGCACAAGGAACTGTTCCTTGGGCTATAGAGGTGCTTGGTTGTTTAGAGAGAAAATATGAGAGAAGGAGGCTATTAGTTGAAACCTGTAACCTAGTTACATCCTCCTTCTCTTCTATTTAAACTGTACAGTTCACATGTAGTGGGCTTACCTTAGGTAGGCCCACTTACCGTTCTCTCTTATTAATTAACTAATGCGACTCCTAGGTCCATTAATTAATTATGGGGAATTCCAATTGGTGCCCTTTTACTAGTGACTTGTCCAACTGGTGCCCCTAACACAAAAAGAAGTCCGGTCCGTGACCTTTTTGTTTCAAAACGTACATTCCGTGTCCTTATTTATTGTTTTCCGTTTAAGTAAATTTTATTTCTCCATTTTACCCTTAATGAAATGCAGATAGAAGGTCATTAAACGACACCCACTTAGGCCATTGCTCATCTCTGTCTCTCTCACTCTCTCTTTTTCACTTTCTCTCTCTTCGAGTATCCGCCATTAATGGTGACTTGAGCTTTGAGGACTCCAAAAGCTTAGGCAAGCTCGATTTTGAAGATCATGATCGGCTCCGGCGAGCTCGATATGCGAAGATTACGCCATTGACCGTCGATCATCTTATTTTTATTGCGATTTTAGTTTCGATTATGTATATTATCTTTGTTGCGATGTTGCTTCGCCAATTTTAGTTTTATTATATCGTTTCATTAATTTACGAAAAAATCAAAACCAAAAAAAAAAAGAAAAAATTACGTTCTTTTCTTTTGTTCATCATCCTCACCACCGCCTCACCATCATCTCTCTGATTTCTCTCTCCTCGCACTCTAACCGATCCTCCCTCTCACCCATCTTCAATCTCTACATATCTGGGTTCAAAATATCTTCTGTCGAATTTCTGGGCTTGTTCGTCCAGTCACGAAAATCTGGGTTCGTGTTTATTTTGATTTTGTAGTTCTGGGTTCGTTTTTGAGCGATTTGCAAGATTGTGGGTTTGATTGAGCTAGATTATCTTCTCCTCCGCCCCTATTACTCCATTGAAGCTATTCCCTGAAGCTGTTGGGGACGAAAATTAATTTGGGCGAAATCAAATTGGGCGTTTTGTTTTGGTTCGAAATTTTGAGCTCGTTTTGTCTGGGTTCTCTTCTTATCCACCATTGACGAGTTTTGGGTTCGATTGAAGCCCTTAAACTGAAGAACACGAAGAACGCTAAATTTTAATTGGCGAAATCGACGACATTATTGACGATTTCAAGTGAATTATGGCGAAATCGCCGATCAAATGCTCTTACCATCGTCAATGGGTTCCTAATGTATGTCTTCCCCCTTCTTAATCTGATCAAAGAAGGGAAAAGAACATGTTGATAATGCAGAATAGGTGATGAATTTTTCTACTCTAACAGGTTTCTGGGTTGGTTTTAATTGTTGCCCTTCTGGAGTTTGGGCTTTGTTTGGTGGGAGGAAATGCACAGACAAAAGGAGAAAAGGGAATTTGGGTTGAAATCAGAGGTTTTGGTAAAGAAAGATGAAGAACAGAGAAACTCTAAGGTGGTGATTGATGTTTTTCAATGGTTCAAATTATTCCTTTTGGGTGTTTTTCCTGTAAGTTGTAAGAAGATTTCTTCAGAAATAGAACATGGGTTGCATGATTTTGAGTAAATGGTGAATAAAGAATTAAGGATATATTTATGTAGGGGTTTATTTTAAGCAAATAGTAGTAGAAATGGGTGGAAAAGAAGAGGGGCAATTTTGTCAGCATATTTTGCTCGAAAAAGACAAGGGACATGGACGACATTAAATTCAGTAGCCACGTCATCACTTTGTAACGGAAAAGAAAAAATAAGGAGACGGAATGGATATTTTAAATTTAAATGGGCACGGACCGGACTTCTTTCTGTGTTAGGGGCACCAGTTGGACAAGTCAATAGTAAAAGGGCACCAATTGGAATTCCCCATTAATTATTGATCCATCGATTACTTAAGCGTGTGACCCGTTAGGCCCATCGCATTTAGTAGTCGACCAAATCATATCGGTCCAATTATCGCAAGCGGTCTCTAGCTAAACATTACGACCTACTAAATCGATGGGTTAACTATCTCTGCTATTTAATCCCGAATCCTGCACCTTGAGTGACAGGACATAAATCCTTCAATCTCCCACTTGTCCTTAAGACAAATGTGCAAATCCATTCCCTTGTCATTTAGTGTCTTGATGTGAACGTAAGGTAAGAAGTCTAGTCATCCTTAAAATGTTCATATCTTTTCTTGATCCCGAATTGGATTGTTAAGACAAATGATTATCCAATAATCCATTTGAGCACGGCCATGCATTTCACAATCCCAATTCTACAAGAGGCCTATAAGACAATGATCCCCGTAGGGAGGACAATTCCCGTCTTGTGCATTCATGAATTTCAACATGATTTTCAATAATCCGGATGTATCCGTTATTGCCTCCTGTTACACAGGCGTTAGGAGTAATCACATATCACCAATCTTCATGTCGTTATTCATAACCACTCAAGTTTGAGAAATGGTTCAAGATAGTTTTATGAGAGTCTAATATGATTACTCGTTCTTAAAGAACTCTCATGGTGGGTCTGTCCGATCATGAATTCCCAATTCATATCTATGCAAATGATCCTTGACATCCCATGTCTCCAGCCCATGAAACAGGCACTGAGATCAACTTGTAATCTAATCATCACCAGTTATTAGAATCTAATTCTAACACCTAGATTAGGGACAAATAACCACAAAATCCAGTTCACTCAATAGGGTTTCATTATCCAAGACATCGTCTTGATAACCTATTTGGATATTTGTGTTATATTATTTTGGATTCATATTCAAAATCATACAGAAAATTGAATAGGACCAAAACTCATTGTGATAAATGTACAGAACCATGTTTTAATCATGAACACCATTTCATAATCTAAAACAATGAAGTTAATCATCTGTATGAACCTTGCATATGCTAATATCACCATCCTTGACCCATTGTCTAATAATGTGATATTTGCGATGTACATGTTTAGACTTTTGGTGTGACCTTGGCTCCTTGGCTTGGGCGATGACTCCATTATTATCACAATAAAGAGCCAACGGTTCAGCCGCCGTAGGCACAACGCCAAGCTCAACCATGAACTTGCGTATCCAAACAGCCTCCTTCGCAGCTTCCAAAGCTGCGATGTACTCTGCTTCCGTTGTAGAATCTACCACAGTGCTTTAGCACTCTTCCAGGTCACTGCTCCTCCCTTGAGACAGAAGACGAATCGTGATGGGGCTGAGAACCATCTCTGTCGGTCTGGAAGGAGGCATAAGTGTAACCTTTCACAATCAACTTTTCGAAAACACTTTCAAGACCAAGTCTTTACAAACTCCAACAATGGAATGTCGTTTCCAATGATCATTATGTCATCAACATACATGAGCAAGAAGACAATTTTGCTCCCACTGAACTTCTTGTATACACAAGGTTTTTTTGTGTTTCTGATAAAACCAAACCTAGTTATGGCTTCATCAAAACGCAGATTCCAGCTCCGTGATGCTTGCTTCAACCCATAAATGGATCTTCTCAGCTTGCAAACCTTCTCAGCATTTTTAGGATTGACAAAACCCTCAGACTGTGTCATAAACACATCTTCTTCGAGAACCTCGTTCAAGAAAGCGGTTTTCACATCCATTTGCCAGATCTCATAGTCATAATGAGCTGCAATTGCCAGGAGTATCCTAATGGATTTAAGCATGGAAACTGGTGAGAAAGTTTCATCAAAGTCAATTCCTTGAATTTGCATGTAACCTTTTGCCACTAGTCTAGCTTTGAAAACTAGAAAGTTTTCAAACTTGTCCGTCTTGATCTTAAAGATCCATTTGCACCCGATGGGCCTAGCTCCATCCAGCAAATCGACCAAGTCCCAGACTTGATTCTCGGACATGGAATCCATTTCAGATTTCATGGCTTCTTGCCAATTGCTGGAATTTGGACTCGTCATTGCTTCCTTGTAAGTGGTGGGTTCTTCACTTTCAACAAGGAAAATGTCACGGCTTTCCGTCGAATAGATTGAAATATATCTATTTATTGGAAGCCTGACTCTATCAGACCTTCGAGGGGTGGATTCAGGTTCAACCTCTCGAGTTGCCTCTAGAGTTGAATCTGAAGATGTTTCCAAAACATCTTGGATGGATTCTAAATCCCTATCCACATCCGTTGGAACTGTTTCCAAAACATTATGGATGGATTCCAAATCCCTATCCATCTCCAATATTGCTCATCTTGAATTTCTTCGAGATGGACTTTACTCCCACTTGTCTCTTTGGAAAGGAATTCCTTTCCAAAAAGACACCATGCCGAGCAACAAATACCTTGTTCTCAGTTTGATTGTAGAAATAATAACCCTTCGTTTCTTTTGGATAACCCACAAAGAAAACTTTGTCTGATTTGGGTGCAAGCTTATCGCTGAGCAACCTCTTTACATAAGCTTCACACCCTCAAACCTTGAGAAAAGGCAACTTGGAAACCATTCCCGTCCACAGTTCATGTCTTAACGGCTTTCGACGGAGTCTTGTTCAGCGTGAAGTTGCCGTCTCGAGAGCATATCCCCAGAAAGAAATAGGAAGTTTGGCATGACTCATCATTGATCTAACCATATCCAATAAGGTTCGATTCCTTCATCCAGACGCACCGTTCCATTATGGTGTTTCTGGCGGAGTTAGTTGTGAAACTATTCCACAACCCTGTAAATGTTTATTGAACTCTAGGCTCATATATTCGCCTCCTCGATCCGATCGAAGAGCTTTTATCTTTTTGCCCAGCTGATTTTCTACTTCATTCTGAAACTCTTTGAATTTATCAAAAGTTTCAGATTTATGTTTCATTAAGTAAATATAGCCATATCTACTCAAATCATTAGTAAATGTAATGAAGTAACTAAACTCACATCTTGCAGTCGAACTTATTGGTCAGCACACATCCGAATGTATGATACCCAATAGCTCACTGGCTCGCGCTCTTTCCCAGAAAGATTGACTTTGTCATTTTGCCAAGTAAACATGACTCGCAAGTATCAAATGACTCCAAATCAAATGAGTCCAGAATCCCTTCTTTAAGAAGTTTTTGAATGCGTTTCACATTTAGATGACCTAATCGACAATGCCATAGATTTGTGGGGTTAGAATCATTAGTTCTAGCCTTTTTGCTATTGATAGTGAGTATATGTTTGTCAAAATTTAGCCAATAAAGCCCATTATGCAAACGAGCGCTAAAATAAAATACATCATCTTTTGAAACCGTATAAGAACCATTCTTAATATACATATCAAAACCTTCCATATCCAATATAGAAGGAGAAATGATGTTTTGTTTACACTAGGAATATAATAACAATTATTAAGTTCTAGTTCAAGGCCCGAGGGCAACGACAAAACATAAGTTCCTACAGTCAAAGCAGCCACCCTGGCCCCATTTGCGACTCGTAGGTTCACCTCATCTCTAGCTACCTTCCGAGGTTGTTTTAGTCCCTCCACATTTGAACAAATGTGAGTACCACAATCGGTGTCCAATATCCAATCAGAAGTAGTTGTAGCTAGATTGATTTCAATAACGAAAACATTTGAAGCCATGGAAACCATTCCATACTTCAGGTCTTCCTTTAGCTTTGGGCAGTTCATCTTCCAATGCCCCTTCTGTTGGCAATGGAAGTACTGATTATCCGCAGCTATGGGCGACTTCTTAGCGGTCAACCATTGCTAAGGCTTAGGCTTGGTACACCACCCTTACCTTTCAACAGGTTGCCCTTTAATGCGGCCCATTTCTTTCCCCTCCCGACATTAAGCACTTGCTTTTCGGGAAGTCCTGGAATAGGCGTCTCCGAGACGCATTCCTTCTTATCATGCCTGAGAACTATTCTCAGGTTGCGATGACTCTCCACGTAATTTTTTGGTCCAACCAAACATTTACTGTCTAGCATCGACTTTAGGTTAAAAGTTGACTTGCTTTCATTGGCCATTGTTACGAAACAGATATAATATGCAAAAATTTAGTACATTTATCAATAAATAACTTAATAAATTCCCAAAATAGAAGAGTTATTTAATATTTTATTCATCCTCTAAGGTGCCCCTATGAATAAAATAATTCCAAGATCCTCATTTTACCCTAATGTGACCAAGCTTTGGCTTGTCAACCACACTAGTTAAAATAGGTAAGCAATCCTTGCTAATTATGTCCAACATAACTCTCGATTAATAGGCATATCTAATATAGTTATCCCTTTGCCCCAATATGTAAGGACTCCTTACTCATATCTTTGAGGAAACCAAAATAGTCTTGTAAATCTCTTCTTAGACTTACCCGCATTAACTCAAGATTAAAATAATATCACGCTTTGGCGATGCCCATTATGAATGATCGAAAGTGTAATGGGTGAACCTTATTTGGGAGGGCATAAACTCAATATTTCCTTGGGACGGGATTTAATAAATTGCTTTAATATATGTAAATTAATAATTATATTAAAACAATATAATAAATCAGGCATGCGATAATTAAAGCAATAAATCTAATTTAAGCAATAATTAAAGCAATAAATAAATGATCCTAGTATGACCCTTAAAAGGAAAAAATATAAAGATCTAATCTTCAAATATCTCCCACTTGAATCGTGATCTCCTCCAAGGTTCCGTTTTTCAAGCTTTCCATTTTGTAAGCGTAACTTAGAAATTTTAACTTAAAGCTAATGCAATAAAATAAATTACATAAATACAACGGTTTTACATACCGTATTTAGGTTACACAATACAAACGGTGCGCAGACCATATTTTGGGCCATACTAGATCATACATTCATTCACCCATAAGATGGGTAACCCATAAACATAAAATATATTCAAAAGCCATATAATAATGCAATTAAATCAATCATCTAATAATTGAATTAAATTAAACTAAATTAAACTAAATTATATGCTAATGAGTTAAAGATATATTAGGGCACATAAACACAATTGCATTCACTTTATGCAAAAACAGAATTGATCTTAATCAGATGCAATCATAACAATCCCTTAGCAAGACAAAAGCATGAGAAAGGACAAAATCATGAAGTTGATCTTTAACAGACCACACAATAAACAAAATAGAAAAGAACCCAGCTTAACAATTTGCATTCACCAGCTATGAGATCCAATCTCATAAAAAATAAAAAAAAAAAATGCAGCAAGTGAGCCAAAAATCTGAGCTTTTCTCTTTCTCTAAATGTTCCAAACTTAAAGGCTCTTTGGTCTAAATAATTCAATCAACCGCTCAAAACCAAAACATGCTCACTTGAGGACAAAACAATTTTAATGATCCAATCATTAAAACCACTTAAGTAATTCAAAGTGAATAGAACCTTACGCCCTAAAAAAAAAACATGCTCGGCAAATACTGAACACGCAAACCAGAATTTGACGGCAACGAAGCAGCTAAAAATCACAATCATTGCATCAAAATAACGCTACTAGTGTAACTGATCTAATCACTACAGAATGAACCAAACGAAAAATAAAGCCAATAAACGCTATTTTTTTTTTTTCGTGCAACAAGTAGATAATACTGATCTAATTAACCCCTTAATTAGGCTTTGATACCACTGTAGGATCTAGTTGCAATGATCTAATCATATAAGCGGAAGACAACTAAAAACAGGAAACTTAATGGGCCATTAAATACACATATATATACCTTTGATGCGTGCCTCGTTGATCGATTAAATATCGATATGTGCACATTAGGATTCCAAGTGTAATCCCTCTACCATAGTCCACGCAGCAATCGATACGATCAATCCAAACACGTTCGTTAGCTAGAACGAGCACAAGGAACCATTCCTTGGGCTATGGAGGTGCTTGGTTGTTTAGAGAGAAAATATGAGAGAAGGAGGCTATCAGTTGAAACCTGTAACCTAGCTACATCCTCCTTCTCTTCTATTTAAACTGTACAGTTCACATGTAGTGGGCTAACCCTAGGTAGGCCCACTTACCGTTCTCTCTTATTAATTAACTAATGCGACTCCTAGGTCCATTAATTAATTATTGATCCATCGATTACTTAAGCGTGTGACCCGTTAGGCCCATCGCATTTAGTAGTCGGCCAAATCATATCGGTCCAATTATCGTAAGCGGTCTCTAACTAAACATTACGACCTACTAAATCGATGGGTTAGCTATCTCTGCTATTTAATCTCGAATTTTGCACATTGACTGACAGGACATAAATCCTTCACTTTTCCCATATAGGGGCCTGTATCTAGCCTTTCAGCTCTTCCCAATTAGGAGTCTGTAACTAGTCTTTCGGCTCTTCCCATATAGGGGTCTGTATCTAGCCTTTCGGCTCTTCTCATATAGGGGCATGTAGCTTCTAAGGACGTCTCCCACAACACATTTCATAACATATTTGAAATATACTGCTTAAACCATTCATCTTTCACTTTAAATACTTAGTAGTTTAGATAGCTTTTAGCTCATTACAACTTCTCATCACTGAACATCTTGTTCAATTCATATACCTTCTTATGTCATTCATCTCACACATATCACTAATGCAGATTGACACGATTAATCTTTTCTTCTTGACTTGCTAATCTACTCGCTAGCATCTCACACAGTTTAACAAATTAGCTAGTCATTCTTATATACGTCCAACAAAACTTTACGTTCTTATTCTTTAACTTATATAGTTGAATCTATAATTACACAATTTTCAGCAATAAAGCAACCCAATTAATAATGATCGTTATGTCATAGAAAAGATTTCAAAATATACTTTTAAATGAGTTCAATATTGAATATCTTTAAATGAATTTTAAATGATTAATGGTCAAATTAAAAAATTAGTTCAGTTCGAAACCTAAGTCATACAACTACAAGTATACGACTACAAGTGAGTTGTGACGAGCCAAAAAAAACAGAAAAAAAAAACAATACAACCCCAAATCGGTTCTTCTCCGCTCTGACTCAGAAATTTGCAAATTGCAAGAAGTTATATAGGGCCGTATCCATCAAACGGCTAGAAAACTTGAATTTCTGAATTTCTCTCCCCAGAATTTGCTGAACCATCTAGCAACACAAGAACCATCGTCCTTCCCCAGTTCCCCATATAAAAGCACCGTGCAATCCCATCAAAACTTTCAATTGAAACCTCTCAACGGAAAAATCACAAACTAGTTAACATTCAATTTTATCAAACTTCACTTTCGAATTCTACAATGACTCAAGACAAACCCGATTGGGATGGTCTCCTCAAATGGAGTCTCTCTCACTCCGATGGCACTCGCCCTCAATGCCAACTCGGGTACCCCTCTTTTTCACACTCTCTCTCTCATAAACGTTGTTGCTGGGTTCGACTTTGAATTTTTGTGCAAATTGCTACAAACCCACCTCGAGTTTCTTATGTTAATCCACGTTTTTGTGCTTTAATTGTGGTTTTGTTGTAACTATGATTCTATATACAATGGGTGCTATGATGATTTATACCCGTTTTTAGGTGATGGGTAATTTGTGATTCTTTGTAATTGGGTGATTGAGACTTGGAGTCATTATGCTGTAGTGGTTTACATGTTCTTTTATTAGGGTATTCATAGACGTTGTTGTTGGCGTTCAAATTTGAATTTTTCTGCAAATTGCTGTATACCCACCTCAAATTTCTTTTGTTAATCCATGTTTTTGTGTTTGATTGTGGTTTTATTGTAACTATAAACAATGGGTGGTATGATACTTTACACCAGTTTTTAGGTGATGGGTAATTTATGATTCTTTGTAATTGGATAATTAAGACTTGAGTTTTTTTTTTTAGTATAAGAATTGAGACTTGAGTTATTATGCTGTAGTGGGTTACAAGTCCATTTATTAGGGTATTGATTGTGTTATGGTGAACCCATGAATCCAAATCTGCTCTGGGTGCAAACGGGAAGAGAAGTATAAAAGAAAGAAAAAAGGGGATGAGAGCAAGCAGATTTATTTATATGGAAAACCCTTAGTTGAATCCCTTTGTTAATTTTTGATTTTTTGTAACTACAGATAACTGAAATTGTTTGTTGGTTATTCATATCTGTCATTTTTGTCAGGTTCAATAATGATTTTCACCCTTTTAATTTCTTCCCATCTCCCCTTATTATTGCAAATTTACACTAAGATTTGGTTTTTGTTCAACTTTGTTCCTTCATTGGTGACTAAATTTTCCCGATTTTGGGACTTGGTAAGCCAAAATATTGATAACCTATCTGCAAAAGTGCAACAGGAAAGGCTCAATCCATTTGAGATAATTTTCTCTGGTGACTAAACTGCTGTTCAACAAGCGTTTTTGGAATACGTGCAAGCGAAACAAATGGCTGTTTCACAAGGGTTTTTGCATGCCCCAAGGTTCAATTATGTAAGTTGCAACAATCTCAATTTGTCTTGCATCATTTGTCGCCTGTAAGTTCTTGATCACCCCACTGGAACTTCGATTCTTCCAAAGAAAAACGTAAAATCTTGAATCAGCTTTTCTGTTAATTTTGGTCTGATAGTTATTGAGGATGATTTGTGTATTCAGTTTGGTTTTTATCTGTTTACCAATTTAAGATCAAACCGCATTATTATTAACAAACTAAGATCTCTATGCTTCCTGCCATACTTTCCCCTGCTTTCCTCCATGGTATGACTTTTTCTCTTCATCTTTGGGTAGGGGAGAGAATCTAAGTTTTGATTGCCCGAGAAAGTCACCAATGGCACACGGATTTGTCCCTTATTTGGTGCTTATTTTGTGGTCCATTGCCTGACTGTATTCTCCAAGATGAAGCCCTGCAGCTCTGAGGTAACTTATTAGTGAACGCTTATTTTTCTTCCTTTTTTCTCATAATTGTGAGCTTGAAATTTTGAACTTGCTTTAGTGTCGGGAAATACAATCTGAATTCTTTATGCTATTCTTTTCATTTCTGGGCTTTATTTGTGTAAATTTGAAGTTTCTGGAATCTGATTTATATATGCTATTCTCTTTAAACATGATGGCTACTATTGGGTTCTCCATTTTTTATTGGGTTTCTAGCATGTACTCCATACTTCTTCAGGTACGTGGGAAGTTATGAGGGATTTTCATATGTTTACTGACAAACATTGGATAGAGCATGGTACACTTATTATACCCATCTTCCTGATAGATCTTTTGCATATTCACTATATTCCATTCCATGATTTGTCATCAACATCAGTCTGTAGGTTCTCACCCTCTGATATTGATAATTGGTTGACAAGAGTACAACTGACCAGGCAAATCACTCTTAGTTCCTGTTAACTTATTGAAATGAGTTCTATTGATGATTAATTAGAATTTACAATGTATGTCCATAATGAAAGTCGATCATACTAGATGGAGGAGACCAGATGATAGCCAATGACTTCAAAATTTGTCCCGTAATTTGTCTTGTGTGCTTTCTTTCCCAAGCTAAAAATCGGCCATTATTCAGCCTAAGTTTGTGAAGGTTTGTTAAAAATGAATGTTAGCAGAAGTATGAGTTGGTGAGTAAATATTTAGTACCTTTGGAAACAAAAAGAGATCAAGGCCAGAGGTCTTGCATTATCTGCTTTGTTTCTGTTACTAATAACCATCATTATTCAGCCAATGGCTGTAAATGTTTGTTGAAAATGAACGTCGATGGATTTGCTTAAGCCCCAGGTATAGGTGTGTGACTAAAATTTTGAACCTTTGAAAGTATAAAGAGATTAGGGCCATTAGACTTGGATTTTCTGTCTCATAGGTGCTTTGTATTTATATTGGTATGAACACACCAATATCCACATCAGAAAAAGAATATTGTATCCACAGTGACCTATGGATTAAGGATACTCGGGTCAGATCTTTTGGAATAGATGGGTTTGGATCAAGTTGGTTGCCCCTAAGCACACCTTTATTTGGTGATTATTGATGCTGGATAGATTGAAAAGAAAAGTAAGGTTGCATAAAATCAAGGTCTGTGATGAAGCCAACTGTAGGATTTCAATAGATGTGGAAATGGATATTTAAAGCGACCAAAAGTATCATAATTCATGAAGAGAGTGATCTCTGCAATTTTCTCTGACATGGTTCACTTGATCTAGCCAACTAGGATTGAGTTTCTTCGAATGCTTAATTTGGTACCTGAGGTCTTCATTTGAGACTCAAAACAGATTGTGAAGGCCATGTTTACTGAGGTCTATATCTGCTGCTGATAAGAACTGGTTCTTGCCGTTATTTTGGAATTTGCATGTTTTCTGAAGTTTTTAGTATGTAAAGTTTTACTTTGTTGCTGTTAACAAGGAGACCCAACCAAAAGCAAGCCCTCTAGTCCATTCTTTTTTTTTGGGGGGGGGGGGGGGGGTGGATGCTGCCCCCTGTTAATATTTTGACTATTTGTGACTCATTGGTGATTAATTCACCTGTAACCAAAAAAAAAACTAAAATGTTACAGTATATATTTTGGATTTTTCACCTGTAACCAAAAAACTGGTGGTTGGCAACTCTCAAATTTAAGTAATTCCTATATATTTTATCCTTTTTAAAATGTCTTAGTTGCTTGCTTATATCTATACTATTTACTGGTCACGAGGAAGCGGTTGGGAATTTTGAGTTCATAATAGGTAAATGCTAGCCAAGTATAAATTCTTGAACACAAGTTAAGATTGAATGAGCACAACATACTCCTGTAAGTTTTTTTTTCTTTGTGTGTGTGTGTGTGTGTGTGAAGTATAAAAAATACTTTGCCACCACTTAGAAGATTCCGAAAAGCTTTGCTACGTAACAAACCATTTTGTGTTGTAGGCATATGTTGTCAAAGTTCCTAACTACACTCTGTTGAAAAATAAAAACAATTGCCACTATGTTGTTCACGAGCCATACATTTACTTAGTCAATACAGGGGACCAGAACTCAAACAAGAATTTAAGCTATACCATTGATGGTTATGTGATTGATATTTGAACTATGGTTTTAGTTAAAGCCTAATCTAGTTGCTTCCATTATTTTACAATGTGGTGATGATTATCTTTAACCTTCTGGAATTGAATATTTGATGACCAGCGAGGAGGACTGTAAATGATTTATGGAAGCTACGAAAGCACAGACAATTGATGTCAAGCGGGTGAAGGAAATCTCTCAAGTTATGCAAAAACCTAAACAAGTTTTGGAATCTCAAGAGTTACTTCTGCTGATATTGAAGGTGATACAACAGTGGATGTTGAATCAGTAGATTGACCTCTATCTTCCAGTCTGTGAATTTTCTCTTATATTTAGTAGTTATGTTTTGTTGCAGACATGTTAGATGAGTTGCTAGAGCATGTGGAGTCGATTGATATGGAAAATGGTAACCTGGTAACAAGTTGAATATTCTTGCTTTCTTTTGTTCTAGTTGTCTCTATATTGTTCTTTTCTCAGGTGCATTTTATTTTTGTACAAAATACATTTGATGTTTACTCTCATGTGTCCAATATTTCTGGCCTAGTTGCAAGTGTTCATAAACAGCTCAAAGATGTGTTTTTATTATTGCTTTTTCTATAGTGTCTGTTGGTTCTTTTTTCTATTAAAATGATAAACTATAAACTCTATGACTCTTGTCCTATCCTTGCTAACAAAACTTTCCTTGCTTGTGTGACATGATTTCTGCTCAGCTTGTTAACCGATAATTGAAAATGACTTCTTTAGTTATGTTTTGTCCAGTAAAAATTTGATGAAATTGATGTTGTTTTGCTGAAGTTTGAGATTCTGTTGAACAAGGGATGTTTGTTGCAGTCTTTGTTATGCCTTACTCAGCATCTGTCTGTACAATCTTTTGCATTTTTGACTTGTTCATCTGTCTTCTAGAATCTTTTGTGTTTAATTTTTGACTTGTTCATTGTGTGTACACTTCTGTGAAAACCTGGAGGATTTTTGAAGTTTTTGTGGTTGTTTGTTGAGCAGCTTGATAGTGATGTTTTTAGCTGTTTGTTCAATGACTTGGTTTTTAAAATGAAACTGATTGCGAGATCAGGTTTGACGTTTTGGGAGTATCTCCAACTCTCCAGTGGCCCGCTTTTTTTTTTTGTTTTTTTTTTCTGTGCTTCCGTGAAAGATTAGGTGAGTGTAATTAAGGTTAAACATTAAACACAACTTAATTTCTAAAATATGGGTCAGTCTCTAGGTTGTTCCTTGGTGGTAAAGAATTTGGATCAACTTATATGTTTGGTTAGATGAGATTGGATTGTGTTTCCATGAGTTATCATGTTAACTCATGAGTTAAAATCTCAAAATTTTGGATCAAGCAAGCTACATAGTTTTTCATGATTACTAATTATAATTAATACCACATAGCAATATGTACAACCTAAGGGCAACTATTCAACTACTATCTCTAAACTTAATTACATCATAACTTGCCTTCAATCACCGAAGAATGCTCACAGCCTGAACGACAATGTAAGGCATGGGAGGGAGGGCGTCGCGGGGGAGGGGGAGTTAGGAGGGAGGGAGGGTAAGGGCGGCGGGGGAGGGAGGGAGGGTAAGGGCGGCGGGGGAGGGGGAAGTGAGGAGGGAGGCGGGAGAGTGAGGAGGGAGTGAGGGAGGGAGGACAGAGGGCGAGAGGGCGGGAGGGCGAGGGCGTCACGGGGGAGTGAGGAGGGAGGGAGAGAGGGCGGGGGAGGGGGAGTTAGGAGAGAGGGAGTGCGAGGGCGGCGGCGGCGGCGGGGGAGTGAGGAGGGAGGGCGAGGGCGTCGCGGGGGAGTGAGGAGGGCGGGAGTGAGGGAGGGCAACGTCGTCGGAGGGCGGGGGAGGGGGAGTTAGGAGAGAGGGAGGGCGAGGGCGTCGGAGGGCGGGGAAGGGGGAGTTAGGAGAGAGGGAGGGCGAGGGCGGCAGCGGGGGGAGTGAGGAGGGGGGGGGAGTGAGAAGGGAGGGCGACGGCATCGGAGGGCGGGGGAGGGGGAGTTAGGAGAGAGGGAGGGCGAGGCGGCGGCGGGGGAGTGAGGAGGGCGGGGAGGCGCGGGGGAGTGAGGAGGGAGGTAGAGGGCGAGGGCGGCGGCGGGGGAGTGAGGGCGGGAGGGAGGAGGAGGGCGGGGGAGGGGGAGTGAGGAGGGAGGGAGGAGAGGGCAGGAGGGAGGAGAGGGCGAGGGCGTCGCGGGAGAGTGAGGAGGGCGGGAAGGCGAGGGCTTGACGGGGGAGTGAGGAGGGGTCGCGGGAGAGTGAGGTGGGAGGGAGGGAGGGAGGGCGGAGGAGTGAGGAGGGTGGGAGGGCGAGGGCGTCGCGGGGGAGTGAGGAGGGAGGGCGAGGGCGTCGCGGGGGAGTGAGGAGGGAGGGCGGGAGGGCGAGGGCGTCGCGGGGGAGTGAGGAGGGAAGGCGGGAGGGGGAGGGAGAGCGGGGGAGTGAGAGGGAGGGAGGGCGGGGGAGTGAGGAGGGAGACGGAGGGCGAGGGCGGGGGAGGGAGAGGGAGGGTGGAGGGGGGAGTGAGGGCGACGGCGGGAGGGTGGAGGGAGTCGGCGGGGGAGTGAGGGCGGGCGGGAGGAGGGAGGCGGATGGCGAGGGCGGCGGGGGGGTGGGTGGGTGAGGAGGGAGACGGAGGGCGCGGGGGCGTAAGAAGGCGACGACTGGGGAGTGAGGAGAGAGGCGGAGGGCGGCAGCGGGGGAGTGAGGAGGGATGCGTAGGGCGAGGGCGGCATTGGGGGCGACGTAGGAGTGAGGAGGGAGGTGGAGGGAGTGGGCCGCGACGGGGGAGTGAGGAGGGAGACGGAGGGCGCGGGGGCGTAAGAGGGCGGCGGGGGGGGGGGGGGGAGGAGGGAGACGGAGGGCGCGGGGGCGTAAGTGGGCGGCGGGGGGGTGAGGAGGGAGACGGAGGGCGCGGGGGCGTAAGAGGGCGACGGGCGTAAGAGGGCGACGGCTGGGGAGTGAGGAGGGATGCGTAGGGCGAGGGCGGCATCGGGGAGTAAGGCCGGAGGGAGGTCGAGCGGCAAGGGAGTAAGGAGGGAGACAGAGGGCGGTAGCGACGGGGGAGTAAGGAGGGCGGTGGAGGGCGTAAGAGGGCTACGACGGGGGAGTGAGGAGAGAGGCGAAGGGCGGCAGCGGGGGAGTGAGGAGGGATGCCTGGGGCGAGGGCAGTTGTGGGGGAGTGAGGGCAGGGAGGTCAGACAGCAGGGGAGTAAAGAGGGAGACAGAGGGCGGTAGCGACGGCGGCGACGGGGGAGTGAGGGAGCCGGAGGCCAGGGAGGGGGAAGTTAAGAGGGAGGCGACAGGGGAGTGCGGAGGGATATAGCGGAGCAAATGGGGAGTAAGAAGGGAGGCGGAGGCCAAGGTCGGCGGCGGGATATGGCGGGGCAAATGGGGAGTAAGGTGGGAGGCGGAGGTCTTACATGGACTCGGGTACGGGTGCGGATCCAAGTGTCGGGTACGACATGGTCAAAATTTTGGGACGTCGGGTCCTTGTACAAGATTTGGACACGGGTGCGGGGATACGATATTTCCATAATATTTGTCTTTTATTTTTTGGAATTTTTATTTTTGAAAAAAGAATTTCTTTGTATGTTCTAAAAATTGTTAGTTTTGGGAACTTAGTCAAAAAGTCACATTTATAGTAGTGAGGGACTGAGGTGTATTTTTAAAAGAAAGCCCACAACTCGACAATAAGTCCAGTACATTGTCTAGGCCCAAGTTTACAAATATTATTTTTGTAAGCTTAACGTGACTTGAGGAGTGCACAGCTCAACTTAAAAATTAAACACACAACCCTATCTTTTTGTTTAAGCGCCGCAGGAGACTTTCTTCTTCTTCAAGCTGTGAGTTTTCTCTCTCTCCTCTGCTCTTCCTCATGCTGTAGAGTCTATTCATCCTTTTTTTTTGGCAATAAAAAGAAATTTTATTAACCAAGATAAACTGTTTAAGTACAACTGGTGGCTTTTGACTCAACCAACCAGACTCACATACAAACATTGATTTTGCTTAATGCATCAACTATCAGTTGTAGGTGCCTTGGCACCTTCTAGGAAGGGTACAAGTCTCTACATCATCATACTAGGAGCATACAGCAAGCTACAACTTAGGATAGCTATTAAGCTTGGACAACACTGACTGCCATCTACTGAATAAAGCTCCTCTAATATGCAGTTCACGAACAATTTTTGTGACAACCTCCTGCTGAGAGTCTCGTTGCTTCTAAAATCGCACATTATTTCTTGCTATCCATATGTGGGTATACTGCTGCAGAGAACAAGAAAGTAAGGACACAGATATGAGGCTTATGGCTTTTGGCTCTGTGTTGCATCCACTCAACTTCCTCTTGCCAGCCAGCAGGGCTTCTCATAACACCATACCATGACAGCAAGCTCGACCAGATTTGCTTAGAGTAAGAGCAATTGAAGAACAAATGTTCCATGTCTTCTTCTGCTCCAGAATTGCATAAGGAACAGATCAAGGGAACCTGCAGTCCCCACACAGCACACCTCTTTGCGGTGTTCAACCTTCCATGTAAAGCCAACCATAGAATGAACCGATGTCTAGGTATTATACCTGGCATAAGGATAATTCTCTTCCAAGGGACAGGAGGATGTGCAGGGGAAAGAGATTGATAAGTATTTTTTATACTGAATTTCCCATTATGTGTAAATAGCTTCAGTTTTGCCGCTGCTTCATCTGCACTACCCAAGTAATCCCTGCTTTCAATGATTTTCCTCACAATCCAGCTAGCTTGTGCTGGGATTGTGGCTGTCAGAACAGAGGAATTCTTCAAGTAATAAGAATGTATCCAAATAATCCATAATCTATCTTTTTTCTGAGCAAGAGCCCATAGCATCTTGCAAATTGCAGCTTTGTTCCATTTGTCAATATCAATGATATTCAAACCCCCAGATTGAAGGGGTGTACATAACCTGTCCCAAGCAATAAGGGCCCTTTTGGAAGTAGAAGCCTGACCTGTCCATAGAAATGTTCTGCATGCTGCAACAACTAGTTTTGTGATCTTCTTTGGCAACAGAAAAATCTGAGACCAATATGTTTGGATCCCAAAGAGCACACTATTTATTAAATGTAATCTCCCTCCGTATGTCAAGAACTTAGAAGTCCAACAATTGATTCGAGCCACAATTTTTTCAACCAGTGGCTTGCATTGCATTACTGTCAATTTCTTGGACGACAATGGAACACCAAGATACTTAAAGGGAAGTTCACCCCTAGAAACTCCAATAGTTTCAGCAAAATGCTCCTTATCCAGATCAGAAACACCAGCTAAATAGATAAAGCTTTTATCCAGATTTGCTCTTAGACCAGAGACAAGAGAGAAGTGATCAAAAGCTTTATACGGTAACTGAATGGAGATAAGGTCACCTCTACAAAATAACAGTAGATCATCCGCAAAACAAACATGCGTGATATCAAGCTTACCACACCTTGGGTGAAAATTAAAGTTTGGATTTTTCTTCAATTGTTTCAAGGAACGACTTAAATATTCCATGGCAAGTACAAACAACAAGGGAGACATAGGGTCTCCTTGCCTTAATCCCTTTTTTGCAGCAAAAACAGGAGTGAGGCCTCCATTCAACAGAAGAGTGTAGCTAACAGTTGTGACACAACTCATAATCCATCCCACAAATTTGTAAGGGATCCCAAATTCCAGCAAAAGCATCTTTAAGAACCCCCATTCAATGGAATGGTATGCCTTTCTTAAATCAACATTTAGCATACATCTTGGGGACATCCCTTTTCTAGTGTATCCTTTGACCAACTCATGACTTAAGATGACATCATCAAGTATATGCCTACCCTCTATAAAAGCTGATTGGGAGGAGTCAACTAGAATATCAACCACAGTTTTCAACCTTTTAGTGATGATTTTGGCAATAATTTTATGAAGGGTTGAACAACAAGCAATAGGCCTATACTCTTTGACATATGTAGGCTTAGAGACCTTAGGGACAAGAGTTATAGTAGTGCAATTCACTGCTTTCAACATTTTTCCAGAGTGGAAAAATTGTTTAACAGTCTCAATAATATCACTACCAATGATATGCCAATATTCCCTAAAAAATTCAACTTGAAAACCATCCTTACCAGGTGCTTTATCAACTGGAAGATCTTTCAAAGCTTGCAAGATTTCCATTTTACTGATTTCCTGAATAAGATATTGCTGCTGATTCAGTTGTAGCATCGGACCATCTCGAGCAATATTAACATCCAGTGCAGGCATCTGAGTAGCTGAGGTGCCCATAAGATTGACAAAGAATTGAGTAAATTCCTGTTGAATCTCAGTAGGGGATGTTATTTTCCTGTCATCTTCAGAATAGATAGAGACAACATGATTATATGCCCTTCTAGACTTGAGTTGAGCATGAAAATATTTAGAGTTCTGATCACCTTCCCTAATCCAAGTGGCTCTAGACTTTTGCCGAAGAATCTTTTCTTGGAGATAAGACCATTTCTCCAGTTCAGAATTGAGTCTCTTTTCCTCTTCAATTAACTCAAGAGTTAAAAAGATCACTTTTCAGCTTGTTCTGGGTATCAACCAAGGAAACCTGTGCAGTTTCTAGCTTTTTGTCAATACCATTCATGTCACTCTGTAAGCCAGCAGCTAGATAGGCTATTCTTTTTAACTTCTGCCAGACTTGATACATAACAAACCCCTCAATGTTTTCCTGCCAGACCCTGTGAACGATCTCTGTCAAAGAAGGATTTTAAGGAGGACATTTAGGAGCCTAAATGGCCTAGGAGCTTTTATCTGATGGATCTCAGTAGAGATGTAGATAGCAGTGTGATCAGATACCAAAGGATTCATATAATCAGCAACATAATGCCCATAGTCAAGCATCCAAGCACCATTTCCTAAAGCCCAATCAATATGTGTGTAAACTCTGTCACTCACACTGTGTTTGTTACACCAAGAGAAAGACCATCCTGTACTTTTTATCTGATGTAGGCCAAGTGCAGTATTAAAAGCTTGAAAATCTCTAGTTTCATGTGCATGAACTGGAGCTCCATTCAGTCTGTCCTCTACAGATAAAAGAGTATTAAAATCCCCAACCAAGAGCCATGGTTGGGAATTATCACAAATATTTTGCAGGGTACACCAAAGATCTTGTCTTTCAGCGATTGTATTAAGGCCATAAACAAATGAAACATGTGCTTTAAAATCAGATTGCACATCAGAAATTACGCAGTGAATAAACTGCTTGTGTGTGTATAACACTTGAAGATTAACATAATGGGATTGCCAAAGGATCCAGATTCGACTATTAGAAGCCTCACTATAATTAAAACAAGATTCCCAACCATTAGCAACAAATTGAGCTATTTTTTTGCTTTTTCTTTCTTTAACTCGAGTTTCTAAACAAGCAAACACAGTTACTTTATTTTTCCGCAAGAAGGTTCTCACTGCCTTCTGCTTATGGGCCTTGTTAAGCCCTCTTATGTTCCAACTAACAATTATCATGGGGGGTTTTGAATGTGTACCTGAGAGTATAGTCCACCCTCCTGTATCTCCCTTACTTTCTCACTGCTTTCCAGAATTTCATATGAGTTATGTTCTGGAATCCCTTCATGTGGCCTTGTAGAGTCAGAAGCTTCTCCATGGTATACAATAATTTGCTTTCCCTTGTCCATAACTGTGGTGACAGGGACCTCAGTTACTTGATTCTGTTCTTGAGCAGGTGCAGTTGTACAGGAGACAGGTTGTTTCACAACCCATACTTCAGTGGGTTTTTTTCCTTTCTTTCGCCTTCTAGGGGCCTTCCTACCCTCCCTTCTGTTATCAACATTATACCCAGCTTCAAAAGCTTCATCACAAGTACCAGTGTTATGCCCAAACATAGCACAATCAGTACAAAAGCGAGGTCTCCAGTCATAATCAATTGAGTCTATTCATCCTTGCTCTCTCATCATTTCCTCTCAATCAATCAATTAAAAAAACAGACTGCATCTCTCTCTCTCTCTCTCTCTCTCTCTCTCTCTCTCTCTCGCTCGCTCGCTCGACGCCTCCAACTGCAAAGAGGAGGATCGGACACGTATTCCGCATCCGTATCCGTGTCGTTGACACGGGAATGAGGGCAAAAATGCCGAGTCCATGTAACAAAGGGTGGCGGCAAGGGAGTAATGAGGGATGCAAAGGGCAACGACAGGGGAGTGAGGAGGGAGGCGGAGGGCGAGGGTGACGACAGAGGGCAAGGTCGGAGACGGAGGGATAGGGCGGGGCAGAGGGCGAGGGCGGAGGGAGGGAGCGAGAGGCGGAGGGCGAGGGCGGCGGAGGTGGAATAAGGAGGGAGGCAAAGGGTGAGGTAGAGGTAGGGGAGTGAGTCCCAGGACGAGGCCGGAGGTGGGGGAGTTAGGAGGTGGTTCAAGTGAGGCAGAGGGCGAGGGCAGAGGTGGGGGAGTGAGGGAGAGGGAAGAGGAGACGACGGCAGCGGGAGGGTAAGGATTGGGACTCTGGGAATAAGGCAGAGGGCGGGGGGAGGGGAAAGGAGGTGGGTGTAGTGGGGGAGAGCGTAGAGGGAGGGGAAGGAAGGGAGGAGGGAGAGAGGGAGGGAGATAGGGAGATAGGGATTAGGTTTGTTTTAGGGAAAATAGCAAAAAGGGTACGTGAAGTTTATTTTAGGAAAAATCTCAAAAAAAAGTACCTGTGTTTTCACTAATCTCAATTGTTCTGTATGTTGTTTTCTTTCCTCCTGCTCGCAGATCTGATTTTAGGAAATCTAGGCATGATTTTTGTTAAATGTGTGGAAACTCTGAGGAACATTAGGGTACTATCTGGGGTATAAAGGTAGAATAGTTAGCTGATAGAGTCTCTTATGTTCATGAGCTGTTTTCAGGTTCTGAAATTCAGATTGTTAATGGGGTGTTCATTAGCTAAAACTTATGTTCATAAGCTAGCACTAAAATGATAAGTAAATGTATATCTGCTTGTTCTAAAACACTTGGGAACCAAAGCAAGTAAATATTACAATTCTTATCGGGGAAGATATCCACAGATACATCTCTCAACTAGCTAGTGAAAAGAAAACAAAACTCACAAGCTCAATGACAAAAAACCAAGTAGAATACCACTACTGTACAATCTCAGTTAAGCATGCTCAGGGAACCTAGTCAGGAAGCGAACACATGAGACCCACTGAATCCTCCTTATGATCCGAATGACAGGTCTGCTCACATTGGTGAAGACTCTAGCATTACGTTCCCTCCATAGTTCATATACTGCTGTAGCAAGGACCACTCTTTTAAGGACCTTTGCAGGATGCTTGCCTCTGTTATGCTTCTTAAACCTTCCAAGTTCATTGTGCAGACCCCAACATCTCACTCCAAACTTCCTGCGCCACTGGGTACCCGAAGAAAAGATGATTACAGGATTCCAGGTTCTGATGACATAACCTACATCTGTTTACAATAAGGAAACCTCTCCTGTTGAGGTTGTCAATAGTGGCCAGCTTGTTCCTAGCAACCATCCAAAGAGTAACTCTGTGTCTGGGCATGCTAACCCCATTAAGAACGGTATGTTTCCATCTGAAAGCATGTCCTTTTTCCCTAACCCAATCACATGCTTTCATGGTGCTAAACTTACAATTGGCCCAAGAGCACATGACAGCACTGGCAGCAGTTAGACAGCCTTCTTGTTGCATAATTTCATCTCGAATGTCAACTAGTTTCTCCACATGAAGGAAGCGGTTTTGACTTCTTTTTGCGTCCCAGATACTATGCCCTTTCAGGTAGTATTTGTGGACCCAATTTACCCATATAGAATCCTGCTTGTTTGCTATACACCATAGCCATTTCACATAAAGGGCCATGTTCCAACTTAAAGCTTCTTTTATGTTAATTCCCCCCTCTTTGTAAGGCTTGCACATGTTATGCCAGCTGACATGTACGTACTAAATTCCTCTGGTCATGACCACCACCCCAGAAAAAAAATCCTGCAAATTTTTTCCGCTTTGTAGATAACCTCTTTTGGAAGCAGGAAAACAGCTCCCCAAAAAGATTGCACACCAGAGACCACTGAATTTAGTAACTGGACCTTGCCCCGTAAGAAAGGAACTTTGAAGCCCAGTTGTTACTGTTAATCTTGCGCACTGTAAGGGAACACCCAGATATATGAACGGGATCTCTCCTTCTGTATAGCCAGTAGCCTGAAGTATAGCACACTTCTCCATGTCCTTGACTCCACCAAAATCGACACTAGTCTTCTGTGGGTTTGCATGCAAACCAGACATCCTTGAGACTTGTCTTTGCCCTTTACCACCATGAAAGTAGCCTTTTTATTCTCACCATTATTATTCAAAGAATTGAAAAGGCTTGTAACACATCTCATAACTCTATCAACAAATAAAGTAGGGAAACCCAAATGTTGTAATGCCTGCTTAATGAACACCCAACTTAGAGAATCGTAAGCCTTCGTTATATCAACTTTCACAGTAACTCTTAAGTGAAATCTGCCCTCTACCTTAGTGTTTGGTCAATTCTTGAGCCAGGAAAAAAAATTTCGAACATACTCCTATGAGGCACAAAAGCATTTTGTTCCTGCCCTATGATCTTTTCAATAACAGTTTTCATTCTATTTGTTAGGACCTTTGTAATGACTTTATACATCACAGAGCAACATGAAATGGGGCTGTAGTCAGAAACTTTCTCAGGCTCATCAATCTTGGGAATAAGAGATACAATAGTAGAATTTATCTGTTTTAAGAGTTTCCTAGTGCGAAGGAAATCCCTTGCAGCATAGGAGACATCACCCCCCCCCCCCCACAACATCCCAAGCTTTGTTTATAGAAACAAGATGTATATCCATCCGTACCTGGGCCTTTTGCATCACCAATAGAAAACATAGCTGCTTTAATATCAATGTCAGTGTGAGAGAACACTGATCCTCAGGGGTCAAGATAGGGCCATCACCAATAAGCTCAGGTTGGAACTCCTCTACTGACGTTCCCAAATCCCAATAGCTGCTTGTAATAGCTAACAAATGCTTGAATACACCATCCCGATTCTGATGAAGATTATAATCCACGTCCCTAATAGCACCCATTGTGTCTCTATTTCTTCTCTCCATAATTTTAGCATGGAAATACCATGAATTTTCATCACTCAACTTGACATCTGTCCCTTTTTCACACTGATGAAGGGCACTAGCCTCAGCTAGTTTCAACTTGACATACTTCCTGCATGTCTCTCTTTCCTTGTTTATAAGCTCCTGGTTAAGTGGAGTAATCTGTAGCTGCATCTGGATATATCAAGCTCATCCTTACAGCCAGCCACTCTTACAGAGATGTTGTAGTTCCCCGGCTGAAGCTTTTCAACCTGGGTTTGAGAAGCTTTAAATTCTGCATAATCTGGTACATCCTGCACCCAGTTACAGGGGTCTCGCAAACATCTGTAACCAACGTTATAAGATTATCATCATTTGCCCAAGCATTAAGGAACTTATAGCTTCTAGGTCCCATATTGTTCTGTTCATCAATTCGCATGTTATGGTCAGAAATACCCGCAGGTTGAAGAACAGCATAGGCACTTACACCTTTCAGCCCCCGTTGATCATTTACAAGAGCACGATCAAGTTTACTCCACACTGTGGACTCTGTGGTGTCAGGGCCCTGCTTGTTAGTCCAAGTGAAGGTACACCCAGTTGCTCGCAAATCAACCATGCCTGTAATGGTGACAACAATCTGAGAACTCCTCAATGTCTTGCAGATCAGGCCTCGAGGGGCTAATTCTTTCTTCCACTCTCAAGACGACGTTAAAGTCTTCCATTACCATCCATGGCAGCTGGAAGGCCCTGGATTTATCACAAAGATCCTCCCACAGTTTCTTCTTCTCCACTGCGTCATTGAATGCATAAACCAAAGAAAGGAAAAAAAGAAGAAGAAGAGAAATCGCTCCTTTTAGATGTAACCTTGCAATGAATCACCTGAGCTTACTTACTATGGACCTGCACATCCACAGTACCAGCAGCCCTCCAAAGTAACCATACCCTTTCATATAATGAGCTTCATAGGTAAAACAGGTTGTCAAACACTCAAACCCGCCTCCATTGAATTAACCATTTTCCAAAAAAAGTAAAAATTACAATAAGTAGCAAAATGTATCCATTCTGTCATTTGAATCGTGTCTTTATTTATCGTCTACAATGTATTTATAACGTATTTACTATGATATCCTATCCTATAACTAATGCTATTGAAGCTCACTAATCTGTGTGTTTATTCTATCTCACCTATTCTTTAACTAAAAGCTCAAAACATGTTCAATACATGCTCCTCGGCTTCTTAGTGAAATCTCTTTGGCTTATTGGTGTCTGTTAAAGCTCTAACCTGACAGCTCCATGTGCACATTAGATCAGTTAAGTGAAAGAATTACTGAATTAGTATATTAGTTAAGTTTGTTCTGGACTACTTGTGCAGCTTTTCTGATGATGTCTATTCTGATATGAATTCAAATAATCTCTGCCATGTTATATGCTTGATAAAAAGGATGATTACTCAACGAAGAATCAGATTTCTAAGGGGATATTCAAGTAGATGAAAAGGGATAAATTTTGCGTGCTTTAGTTGACAAACTAAGTGTTTGCCTACTGTTCCAATAACTGCTGGTTTATTTTCTTTTTCCCACGATCAGCAAGTTTATGAGGTAATAATGAGTTCCAAGGATTAGGAAATCAAGCTAGATATTTTGTATTCTACGGGCATTAAGCAGAAACTGTTGTAGGTGGCACATTTGAGACGGATATGAAATTTACATTTAGTTTCGGAGCACTGGATTCTGACATGACTATGAGGTGTTGAACCTTTGGTTGTTGCTTGCAAAAATGCTGATATTAAAAAGAGAAATGAAGGAACCAAGTTGCACTAAGTAAATCACATAAGATTGATGTTTAGGTGCTTAAAAAAGGGTTTTCTTATGTTTATCAAAAATTTTATTTAGTGCTCTGAATTCTGAACTGATTCTATATTGCTAGACCATGATTTTTGTGAGTTTTAAGACATGGAACACAAAGGAAAATGAAGTTGGTCAATTGGGATGCAAACTGGTTATGACATGTGCGTCTTATTGTTTGATGTTTGTGACTTGCAGGTACAAGGAGACATTACGGCTGCCCCTAGAGTATGAAGGAAGAAGGGATGCCAGTATTGCTTCTTGTGCTGTACACTTCATTGATGTTTAGGATGTTACTGGAACTTTGTCTTTCTCCCCCCAAGACTTGATAAATGTTTTAGGTTAGATGTTTCTTCAATTAAATAATAAGTGATATGCTATGCAGGTGTGCAGTTTGTAAATTTTCATCCTTGAGGCAAGAGGAATTGCTACAAACATGGCAATGCAAATATGCGGTCAATGCCTTGTGTCTGATGGCCTCTAGGAACTATACTAGCTCCTTGTTGGTGCTACGTTGATGGGGCAAGCGCATGGTTGTTCAGTTTGTCTGATATGTTCGTTGTTGAACACGAGAGTCCGAACATGATATAGCGAGGGTGCCTCAGTCGCCATTCACTTGCACCCTCTTTTTAAAGGAAAAAAAAATTGCCGTTAATTATTGACTTTTTTTCAATTTTTTACTTGGTTGCCTTTATAAGTTTCGGATCCGACTATAATTGTAAATTGTTGGACCCGGATCAATGTTATGGAATTTAGTTGGAGATGTACTTGTGGAGTATGAATCTTTTTTCTTTTTTTTATAGCTAGGAAATGAAAAATTTTCATTAATAAAATGACCATACCTATACGGTATTTATATTGGAAAATCTTTTAGAACAAATCTATAATATGAACGCGTAATTTGTTTACAAGACTATTAACTACAAACTCTCTGGAGCGCAACTTTAAGATCATGGGTTCAATCTTCTCATGAACAACTATCTATGTCTTTGCATCTTTCTCAAAAAGGTTATCTTAACCTAGGCTGTAATTGCTTGCAAATTGAAAATTGTGTCGTGTGATAGATAGCAAGTATAATCGCAGATTCCCTTAATCTTCAAACTACAAATTGATAAAACTCGTTCTATAAACGAGTAAAGAAAAACCATAACGAGACTAAAAGACTCTCACAAGATGGAGAGATTGATTTATTTTAAAGGAGAACTAGAAGGAGATATGATGCAAATCAAATGATAGAGGCCGAACGAAAATTTTCAGAACACTCTCGAGTATGAATCTTTCAAATAAGATAAATTCATATAATTATTTTCTTTTTGATATCTGAATCCTTGGAGACAATTTGGAGGGGCGAGCATGCCACGGCATAAATTCATCCTTTGGCTTGTTGCACATAATAGGCTGGCTATTGTTGATAATATGACACAGAGGACTGATTATGGTAAACAAGTGCAGTCTCTGCCATCAGGCTTGTGAGACCTGTTGTCATCTCTTTTTTTCAGTGTTCCTTTGCTCAGGAGGTGTGGGGGCCTATCTTAGCTTGGGTGAAGATGAAGAGTAGATGCTTGGGCTTACGACATGACCTGAAGTGGTTTAAGAAGCACAACAGGGACAAGAATCCTTTTAAAGCAATTGAGGAGAGCATGTCCTTGCTGCTGTATACGAAATTTGGGAAAGAGAGAAATTACAGGATTTTTAGTCCCCACAGGAGATCAGCAGTACATGAGTGTAAGATTCCTAGCTAATTCCCTGTGAGTCAGTTAGAACATATTCCTGCTTAAGTGTCAATAGCCTGTGGGTAGCTAGTTTTTGGAGGATTGTTTCTTGTTAAAAGTTTCTCTCTGTAGTTTTTGGAGGCACCTATCTGGTACACTCCTTAGGATTGTCGTATTTGAACATCGAAGGGCATTGCTTTGATATCCTTTGGAAAATGAAATGAAACTACTAATCATTTTCCAAAAAAAAAAAAAAGGTTGGAATGAAGCACATCTACTGGTTTACCAACCCCCCAAGACATTACCAAGTAAGCTAGGTAATATCAACATGAAAGTAATAATTTTAAGCTGTTGTGTAGCAACTCAGGCTCTCAAACTAAGTTCTGTCACATGTAGCACGTTCAGTCTACCGTCCACACTTCACACGCTACTTCAAGAGCTTAACTTCCTTTAGTTTTCATATCTCAAAACATGGACTACATTGCTGGTACTGACAGTAATTACTGCAAATCGGCAATGTCGCTAGCAGAGGTCCATCTAGCATATTGCTTAGTGCATAAATAGGCTCAAAATAGTTGGAGTCTGGCTGGCGACATGAGCATAATTTTACCAACTCTGGAAATTGTAAAATTAGCTATTCAGGCAGAACTCAGCAGAAGTAACAGAAGAAATTGCTCACCAGATAGTCAAGATGCTTTATGGGGAAATGCACGTGTAGGCGCAGTTCACAAAATTGGACTACAACTGAAGATTTACTTCGCAGAAGCTAATCACCAAACATCAGTGAAATTACAGATACAGCTCTCTAGCGTGTAAGACAAATCTGAATGTGGAGACCCATTGGCATTTGAAGCAAATGTGTACTACTGTACCATGATCACCTTGTACAAGGTGCCAAAAACATAAAGAAGGAAACTGAATAAAGGGGGCAGGGGGCAAGGGGCAAGGGGCAAGGGGCAAGGGGCAAGGAAAAAAGGAATTGGCATTTACAGGTGAGGTAGGAGTGTAGAACATCAAAACATCGTGGTAAAATGACTGCAACATGATCCATTTAGACTTTAGACAGAAGCCAAAATCCAAAACATCAGATGGGAAGATATGGCAATAAGAAACCAAGTCATAAAGGCAAAGGTTACAGACAACTGATATTTTCCACAAGGAAGTGTCTCTGATCTGCAGAAGCCAAGGTCCTTGGAATACAGAACCACAATTCCTGCTGATGAACATGCAGCTGCAAGTGATAAAGTAGCTGTGACCTGGTACAAAAGTGATACTGTGAGTCTATCATAATTATGCAGAAAGCAATGGTGGAACCGAAGGGTGTAATCCACCTAGAAGAGGAAAATGGCACCTCTTTGTCGAGAAATTTAATTGTGAAGTATTAGTACAGTAGAATCAGATAGTGGTACAAAAACAACAAAACTAAGGGCTCGTTTACTTACTTTCAATCAAATGCAAAGCAATGCCATCAATTTATAGAGTATATGTGGGGTGAAAAGTGAAGGAGTGGGAGGAGAGGTATGAAAAAAGTGGGGTTGATTGCATTATCCAATGTAATCACAATTGCTCAATTTTTCCAATGTAATGGTGATTACTTTGGATGGTGTAATCAAACTTATGTTTCCTATCTCTTTTCACCCCCTTCTTCCTTTTCCACCACACATTTACTCTATAAAATGATTGTTTTGCATCAAATTGATTGCAAGATGGTAAACACCACCTAAGTGTCAACGAGAATGAGGATGATAAAAAGACCCAGACAGTTCTTGTATAATTTGTAATAGTGCTTCCATACCAGATGAATTACCGCATACGAGATATCAGACTTTTTATGTGTCAGACGCTGCTTGAGATGCAACTGGGTCAAGTGGAGTTGTCTCCACTCATGATTGCTTGAAGGCCAAATTATGTGTCATTCATGTTTTCAATCACGTATTGATATAAATATTGTGCTTGAGTTGGGGTAGTTCCAATAGATCAGTCAGTCCCAGTTATAGAAAAGATGGTAAGTGTGCAGCTATGGCTGCAAGAAATGGGTTTGAACATGGTTTCTCTAAAGGAGGTGTTCAATTGAGGATGATAGTTCTTGCTAGGCAGATAATCTTGACCTAGGAGGAAAGTTTTTACAGATAAGTAAGCGGGCCTGACATTCTTGAGGATTTGCTTTACACTGTTTTCAAGGAGGATACTTGAGCCGGCTCAACGTATTGAAGTTGGTGCCTAGGGTGAATAATAGGCAGAATGGGGCGTTGATACCATGGGAAAGGGTAATTACCCTTGGTCGTTAGACTTCCTCTAGGAAGAAGGGCAATCTGGAGCAAGAGAGTTATAAATCTAGTATGTGGTTTAAAGAAAGGTTTTATGAATAAGCAGTGACATATAGTCTTATTCTCTCAGGTCCCTGTCATTTAAATCAGCTGTATTTTTGTACTTTTTTCTCTTCTAATGAAAATCTTTTGTCTTATCTAAAAGAATAGACTTTATGCCAGCCTGACAAGGCATTACGTTAGATTTTTTATTTGTTATTATTATTTTATTTTTTTGAGGGGAAGCATTTTTACTTTCTTCCCTTTTAAGCTAGCTAGCTTACAGATATTCCTCACATTTCAGTTTAATAGTGATATTTCATGAAAAAAAGAAACAGCAAAAACTTTAAGAAGACTCATCGATGATGAGGTATCATCATATCGAACTTTCAACTATAGAAGTTAATGGTCTCACCTTATTAGGAACAACCACATTGTACTATCTTGTATGAATCCAAAAGAATAAGAAGATTTTACTACTATTCATTAGAGAAGGAAAATAGAACGGTCAAAGCTCATAGGAAAGTGTTTTCAGTTCCAGTATTTCCAGGGCAGCAACAACAAACACTCACAAATCCCACCATGTCCTAATGCATTAAACCTTTTATCAACATCAACATTTCCCCAGAGTCCAAAGAGGCTCCCACCCTAGTGGAGTAAGGGGTCGGGTGTATTAACCCGGTAAAGAAAGAGACTCAACAAACATAAATATTCCCAACTTCAAAATGCGACACCAATACTCCCAACTCTAGCCCTGTCTAATAGTAATGCACTACTAATGCACCCACCCACCAGATTTCACTAAATATCGCTGGAATTTTTTAAATTCTTGCCTGAAAATGTAATTCATGCCCACATACATATTTTTGTATATTTTCCATACATCTCGAGAAAAAAAAAAAAAATATCCTCCCACCATTACTTACCCCACCAACAAAACATAAAACTAATTTCTCCTCTCTCACCCTGTCACGCGCACCAGGTACCAGGACCCTGTGAATGTATTGCCCCTCACAGAACACATAACTTTTTTTGGTTTTAAACTGAGAATAAAGAAAAGTGGACCCAGCTCCTTGTTCAATGATGAATAAAATTTACAGATGAAAAATATAGAACTGTTGATAAAATGTGTCTCAAAGTTTCGTCCAAAGTGAAGTCTTTTGATATAAAACTAAATTCTAATAATGCACAAAGAAACATGATTACATGAACATGCATCTCTAAGTCAACGTATTTCCTATCACACAAATGATGACACATAATCAAGTTTTTACCAATTTTGAAACTTAAACTCCTCAAAATATAGTAATCCTCCCAAATTGGGATAATTCAGATCAGAAAAGAAGACAGCAGCTACAAAGAAGCCATCAGCGCCCGACCTGCAAGTCTCTCCACGACGAGCCACAACCAATCAGTCCACACCCAGCAAATCCCCCAAGTGCTTTGAAGTTGGGATTACTCACTGTATAGGTGGTACACTAGTACCATTACCAGGGCACAACAGTCCTAAAGGCTCTCATTTTAGAGCGTGCAAGATTACCCCTTCAAACTCAAAACAATGATTATGTGCACCACAGGCTCCACAGCTAAAACTCATGTCCACTAATCATCAGGGCTAGAGACAACCATCATCCTTGCCCTCACTCAAGATGTCATCCCTCCATGGTAAGCATTATGTTCTTTGTTGATGCCAAGTCCTCTGTGTTAACTACTGTTTGGTGTCTACCTACTCTAAATATACTAACTCCTTATCCTGTCATATGTGATAATATGCTCTGAAACTTGTTTTTCCACTATCATCAGAGTTCCTACTCGAATGAAAATAATTACATCTAGAAATACAAGTTGTCAGCAACAACTATGCTAGGTTGATCCTGCAGACGGGGACAAATTTTGCAGAAGAAATGCAGCCTTTTCTATTACAAGCAATGACGCTACTACAATGTTGACTTTTTAAAAACACACAATTGTGGAAGAAAAAAAAGAACAGAAAACACTTTCATAGGATGCTGCTGAGCCTTAACATTGAGTCCTGTTAATTACGCATGTCAAGACGATGAATTAAGGAAACCACACTGAGAGGTTGCAGGATGTTGTGAATTATTGAACAAAGGGCACAATTGTTCATTTTCATCTAAAAAAGCCTGGCAGCAGGCAGCAGCAAATCATAAACATGCCAAAAAAATGTCCTATCATCATTCACAATATCTCCACAACCTACCCTAAAGAAAGCTACCAATTCACAAATTGAACGATACTTGTTCCTTCCAAGTTCCATGATAAAGAGTTATCTAGAAGGACCTAGCATTCTGTTGGGAAAGAAGGAAACAAGAGTAATAGTTTAATGATGTACGTACCCAGTCACCAACAACAAACAGGCTCACTAGGACAGGACTTTGGAGGTCTCTATTTATCCTCAAGGCATAGACATCAAGGCACGCGAGTCCAAAGCTCCATAGTACTTGTAGCCCCATAGATGCAATCAAATAGCTGAGTCCAAAGCCATGAATTAGAATAATACATAGTGAACAAATACGATAGGCATTGAACGAAGAAAAGGGAGATCAAAGATCCATTCAATATCAAGCGATTTTTACTTAATGAGTTTCTAGCCTCAGTCAACATATAAAGAATATACCCATACCCAATGCAGAGGCCTAGTGAGAGTCATTGGTGGTAATGGTATGGAAATATATAGTAGTATACACATATATGCAGGCAAGGTAGATACAAAACCATGGAGATTATTAGTATAACTTTTAAACCATAAAGAAAAGCCCCAACCAGCCCATATTTCAATAGGTCTCCACTTTAGAAGCCAAAGCTCAAAAAGCAATTCTCCATTTGAGCAGCATTCAGCTCATATTTTAAAACTTAGGGGTTTAAATCCATACATGTGTCAAGTATTAAAGGAAGCCAGTGTCAAGTAAAATGGTAAATGAACTATACAGGAGCCATTTGTATCCTTATGAACAAACTCGATTCAAACATTGATCCTATCAAGGGAACAAAATGACAATCTTCCTGCCTCCCAAGGACCAAAACAGAGAATGACACTTTAGATGAGGTTTCGGATTCCCTTCCGTGGTTAGGAAATTTTCAGTCAAATGCCAGTCCTCCCACAATCTATTAATACTTGAATTGTTGGGTTGACCAGAACAGGAGAGCTTAGGATTAGGATTGAGCACTATCCAAAGAAGAACCTCAAAGTACAATCCAGCTCGTAAACTATCGGAATTTGAAGTCCTCCGGACCTAGCCATCCCGATTGACAGGTTTATAGTCAACTATGACATCAAATTATTGACCCTATTCCACCAAAAAATTTAGCTTCCTGTTTTCTTGTTCAACCTCCCAAAGGCCAGAATCCACATTTACCAAAGAACACTGTAGACAAGAGTACAAGACTAACAACAGGCTCTCCGGGTAGTTAAAAATTTTGATATTTGGTACTGGTCGGAATGCAATGAAGAATGAGCGGAAAATTTTAAGATACCTTTTTTTTAAGAAAGAAAATACATTTCCCTGTTGGGCAGAAAATGGAATCATATTTTCCTTTACCAACTAATTAACGGTACTATATGATAATACTGGAGGAAAAGATTTACCCATGCTGAAATAGAACGTAGAAGTGAAAATGTATATCCAAGTTTGAGCGCCCTCAAGGCCATCAGAGCTCAGAGGTTTCCCTGGCCATTAAGTTCAAGGCCCGTGGGATAAGTCGGGCAAAGGCCTGATATCTAAGTTATCTAAAATAAAGGAAATGATAATTATACTATCAATTGTCAGCAACACATGAGAATACCCATCAAGGCATCAACCATTAGTGCATATACAACGTATTCATAGCTCACTATGGGGTTGCAAGTATGCAACAGCTGTCATTTCTCACCACAAGGCAATCCAAGTTCCCCACTAGCTAGATGCCAAAGGATTACTCACTTTTAAATGGGTCCAAACAACAATTCTTCTATACTAATGGAATGTGTGAAGATTTGGTTGCTTCACCAGCTCAGCAAGCATATGTTTTCAAAATCAGGTACTCAGTTCAAATGAAACTGAAAACTGATACCGTGTCTAGTGCATCAATTCACGTCATGTGTTTATACTCTCCCTCTCTCTAAGGAAGTTGCTTAGAGGATCCACAAGAAGAAATCTCCTTTAACCATTCCACATTTTGAGATTAGTCAAAACTATGTTTTGCAAATTGCAAAATTGAAGACAAGAAGATTCCTCCAACACTCTATGGATCCCAACAAAGTCATTTCTAGAACAGGAAATACCATCTTACAGCAAAGATTTATTTAAGTTCCCTTTTGACCTTGCTCCAAGGAAAAAGACACCAGAAAAAAGAACAAAAGAATATCAATACAAGGAACACCTCTCTAAGCGCAAAAACTAACAAATTTCCTAAGGCCCTACAACTGTGGCATCATAAACACACTCTTTGTTTGGAAGTTTAGTCAGGCAAAGGAAGCGAATGAAAGGAGAGGAAAGAATGCAGGAACAGGGAGACATTAAACCTTGTTGGTTAGTTCACTATGGAGAATGAATGGGCAAATTGTGTTTTTCTAATTGAATATTTGGCAATTTCCCTTCCCTTCCAATGTTCCCAAATTTGCATGAACAAAAATCAAGAGATTGCCTCATGGAGAGAATGAAGGGGAATTTTCACCCTCCATTATTGTTCATTCACCTCCCATTTGAACACCTTTAAAAATAGGCTCCAAATTCCAATCCCATTCTAGCATATTTCTAAACCCTTAATTTACATTCTCAGACAAAAACCAAGCTACCCAAATGCAGAAACTAAATTCAATCAATTTATGCACACTATAAATGAAACCCATTAACCAAACATAGACAAGCAAACAAAACAACATTTGAACACCTTTTGAAAAATAGACTCCAAATTCCAATCCCATTATGGCAAAATTTTAAACCCTTATTTCACATTGTCAGACAAACACCAAGGCACCCAAATGCAGAAACTAAATTCAATCAATTTACAAACTTTAAATAAACCCATTAACCAAACATAGACAAGCAAACAAAACAACATTAATAAGCTACCACTATATGCAAGATAGAAAAGAGAATAAGGGAATATAAAAGAAAAGAAAAAAATACCAGAAAGCAGTGTAGTTAGAAAACCCAGCAGCTGAAACCATAACAGCAATTGAAACAGCAGCAAATCCACACTGCCCTAATCTCAACATTAGCCCAGTTTTTGTCCCTGGACTTCCCACCAATTCCTTCATCTCTCTCTTTCTCTCTCTTTCTCTATCCTTCTCTCTCTCTGGAACAAGGGCCAAACGGCCCCTTAACCTACCAAAGAAAACCTAGATTTCAGAGCTACTCATCTCATAAAACCACAATTATTCCCCCAAGTTGCTCCTTGATCTCATGAAAATAAAACCCACGATTATTGACAAATTACTATAAATGTGCCAATTTTGAGGACCCTTTTCAGCATAAATTGAAGATCTACCAGTAGAAAAGGAATTTTGAGCTTGATTAGTTAAATCCAATCTACTTTTCTAATTATATTCACTGGGTTTTTCTTATGGTTATTGATTTTTCTTTCTATTAAACTGAGATTCTGAAATATGGTAAGGTAAGGTGGTAGTGGTACGAATGAGTGAGAGAAATAATTTATGGGAATTTGCTTTTAGGGACTCGATATCTTACGTGGCTTCTTGTTTTTCAATTTATATTTTCACTTTTTTCCATGTTTGATGGATTTTGTTGTTTGTCGCGTGGGATATCGGACTAGTGCCACTATGGCTTTGTTTTTTTTTTTTTTTGGCAACTGAAAATACAACTTGGCATATTTGAAATCCAAAATATAGTCCGTTTGGTGTTATTGCGATTTGCAAGTTTTAGTTTTTAAAAAAATTATCTTTTTATAAAAATTTCATTTGGGGTTAAAAAAAAATCCGGTTATAATTGTCTGCTTTATTTTCGAAAGTGACAACTGAAAAGTAGAAACCATAGCCTATTTTGGGTGGTTGTAAGTTGTAAGTTTTTGATTTTCAAATTCTTTTATCTCCTTATAGAATTTTTATTTGGAGTTGAAATTTCTCCTTATAGTTGTTTACTTTATTTTCGAAACTAAAAACTGAAAAATTGTAAAACATTGTGGTTTTTAGTTTTTAGAATAACTCAAAACGATCTCGAACGCGTTATGAGAACGTCTTTTCACCAAAGAAAAAATGTAAGAATATCTTCTCACAAAAAAGTATAGTGACTAAGAGAGGTGCAATTGAAAACTGGAAAATATAAATTATGGGAGGTGCAACTGTCCAGCTCGCATTCTTGGAGTTTTAAGATGCTAACTTTAAGAGATGTGGCTTTACAGTGTGTTGCTATTCAAGATGGTGAGATACAAAGTGGATTGTTGGTCCTCCTTTCTGTTGAAACATTTTTTAGAGTAAGAGAGTTATATCTCTCATGATATGCCATGTGACATTAGTTATTATGTGGTTATGTTTATATAAGAGACACTTGTCTTTAATAACCACCAATAACTACCTATATCAATCTATTATAAATAGATCATATGGGGTGAGAGATAAAATGAGGAGAATGAGATTTCTCCTTGAATATAGAGGAGAATGAGTTTTCTCTTTGGATAAGAAGAGAGAATCATCTTCTTGGTCTTGGTTAGTCATGAATGAATGAGATTTGATCTCTTTTCATGATGGAACACCATGGACACTAAAGATGATAGTTTATCATCTTGTATAAGACAAATATCAACAAAACAAGCACATTAGTGGAGTATGATTGTGGGGCGAACAACGTACTCTGTGACTTCTTTGTATCTCGGAAGTTGTTTTGTGTAACCCGGTCGTTCCTAGAGGGTCGAAACTAAACTTTCAGGAAAGTGTACTTGTACATGCCTAGAAGTCATATCCAAGTTCCTCTTATTTATTCATATCCAATAATTTTGTACTAACAATCTGAAAGTTTAGTTTTTCGTATTTTGGATATGGCTGTTAACTTGTCATTGGGACAATGTTAAAGAAGTTAGTTTCGATATTGACATAACCGAGTACGAGAATACGCGTATAAGGCTATGAGCACATTCACGTAATGATCAGATCAACATTAAGATAAGTTAATTATTTTCCTACTTATTTGTGGACGTGTTTGTAGGTGTGTATATTGTTGGAGTTTACATATATAATCATCACTTGATTATGATATATAGGTTTATGTATTTACATACAGTATGCACATACATGATCAATTTATTTAAGTGAGTAATGACTACATGCAATAAGTGTCTCTGATATCCTTTTATTTGTCCACATATTCTTGATCTCAATGATGATCAGTGGAACGGGTGCGGAAAAAGGAAGTTATTGTTTCATTTGGTAGTTGGCCTTTTGTGCAATATTTTTGCAGTTGGTCGAAAATTAAATGAAAATAATCCGAAATTGCTTATTGTGATGCATTGAAATTAAACAAAAGATGCATTTATGTCGAAAGATTTCTTGTTACTTCGGCAATTTACAAATGGGTGACCATGTTATTTACTTGTCACTGCGTGGCTTGAAGAATAACCGCAAGCTAAAATGGTCATGAAAGAAATTACTTAAGTTCATATGTTGAACTTGGAATTTATTTAATTAAATTCATAATTGATTAATTGTGATGATAAGTCCATGAATATTAGGATTTTCACAATTGTATTTATTATTTATATTAAGTCACTTGTTAAGTGAATGTTATTAATTGCATGAGTTGTTATACCACATCACTATATAAATTAGATTTCGTGCCCGTGCGATGCATGGATTCTTGTTCATCATCCTCTGTTATTAGAATCAATATAACAATTTTTTTTAATCATATCAATATATAAAGTTGAATAATAGGAGTAGCAAGAAACAATAATAATATTTTTTACACTTTTAACAAAGAAATTACAATTTTAGTGAATAAATAATATATTTTTTAGGATAATAAATATAGTACTTTTTATTAAAATAAAATAAAAGTATTTTTGATTTTTTTTAACCACCCATGCATTTATGACTATTTATTATCTATTTAATGTCATCTTGGTGAGAACTCAATTATACATATATACTAGATTTCGTGTCCGTGCGATGCACGAATTCTTGTTTATCATGCATACTCTGTTATTAGAAGAAATATAATAAATTTTTTAATCATATCATTATGTAAAGTTGAATAATAGGAGTAGAAAAGAACAATACTAATATTTTTATCAACAAAAAAAAAAAACACATTTAACAAAGAAATTACATTTTTATTAGTGAATGTATAATATTTTTTTTGGATAATAAATACAATACTTATGTTACTTATTTCTTATTAAAATAAAATAAAATTACTTTTAATTTCTTTTTAATCACCCATGCATTTATGGGTATTTATTATCTATTCAATGCTTGGTGAGAACTCAATTTTACATATATATGTATATTGATCCATGGCCATGGTGAGGGTATAGTGATGGTGACGGTTATAACATTCATATGTTATATGGATCGATCGTAAATTATAGTAGGGTGTACTACTATGAAATAATCTTACAAATCTAGACGGTTTGGTCTAGGATACTTGTGTGCACATTGTTTAATGGTGGTAAACCATGTGGGATGTGTAAGCCCGTATTATTAAGTCGCCAATGAGGAATCTTAACTCAACGCTTGATAAAACGTCATGTCTTGAGTTCAGTGAGTAAAAGTACCGCATAAGAGTGATTGACAAGCACTCAATAATATTTGTTGACGTCCCAAGAAAAGGGAGTGCTTGAGTCTTGTAACGTAAGGGAGGTTGAAATGTTATTTCTTAATAGATCTTTGAAAAAGTGTTTAAGTTACAAAACACGATGTAAAGGTATACCTATGTAAGTGTGCAGTAGGTCTTGTGTGGACTTAGTCCACCGTGGACCAAGTGATTTTGAGGGTGGCTACAGGTGAAATAGGGGGTGGCTAGCTAAATGTGAAGTAGGGGGGTGGCTCCAGATGAAATAAGGGGTGGTTCTAGGTGAAGTAGGGGTGATGCCAAGTATAAATTTGATGGGTGGCTCTAGGTAAAGTAGGGGTGGCTCCACTTTTAGAGAGGGATGGCTCCAAGTGAAGTAGGGGGTGACTCCTAGTATTGGTCCACCATGGACTAAGTCCATACAAGTTTTTGTAGTAAGTGTGAAGTATGGCCGCTTCAAAAAGTCTTGGGCTTAGCTTTGTATACACTTATGAAAGGATATGGACGCATGGCCTTTAAAGCATCAAGTATCTAATGTTGTTTGTTATAAGCTTATGTGTGTGATATGTTCAATTTTCCAAAATGGATTATTTGGTTCAATCTTTTTAGACACCATTATAATTTGGAATGTTGGAATGTGTATTACACTAAGCGGTAGTTCAATCTTTAAGACACTATCGTTTAAGTATAAGTTTGGAAATTTGTCTTGTATACCATATCAAAGCAATTTAAGCTTACTCCAAAAATGGGGGAGGATTGTTGGAACATTATTAGAGTAAGAGAGTTATATCTCTCATGATATTCCATGTGACATTAGTTATTATGTGGTTATGTTTATATAAGAGACATTTGTCTTTAATAACCACCAATAACTACCTATATCAATCTATTATAAATAGATCATATGGGGTGAGAGATAAAATGAGGAGAATGAGAGTTCTCCTTGGATATAGAGGAGAATGAGTTTTCTCCTTGGATAAGAAGAGAGAATCATCTTCTTGGTCTTGGTTAGTCATGAATGAATGAGATTTGATCTCTTTTCATGATGGAACACCATAGACATTAGAGATGATAGTTTATCATCTTGTATAAGACAAATATCAACAAAACAAGCACATTAGTGGAGTATGATTGTGGGGCGAACAACGTACTCTGTGACTTCTTTGTATCTCGGAAGTTGTTTCGTGTAACCCGGTCGTTCCTAGAGGGTCGAAACTAAACTTTCAGGAAAGTGTACTTGTACATGCCTAGAAGCCATATCCAAGTTCCTCTTATTTATTCATATCCAATAATTTTGTACTAACACTTTCTCTTCTAAAGTAGCATACAGGGCTATTCATACTATTGTCCTAGAGCAGCTTTGGGCTCGATTTATATGAGGGACTACATGGCTCCGTATGCAGCAAAGGTTACTCACTCGAGATAGACTCTTGGCTCGTGGCATGATTGTTGATCCTAACTGCAGTTTGCGTAATTCTTCAACTGAGTCACATGAACATCTATTTTTGCAATGTCAGTTTACTCGTAGTGTGTGACAGAAGGTATGTGCATTCATTCATTTCAAGAAACCTGCTACTAGTTGGAATGAGCTGATTACTTGGGGTTTGAAGAATGTGAGAGGTTCTTCTGCTCACAAATCCATATGTAAAGCTGATGTAGCACCTTGTTTTTATCACATTTGGGTTATTAGGAACATGGTCATTTTTAGACAAGAACCAAGCCAAATCAAATGTTGTGGCTACTAGAATTCGATATGAGATGCTTATACAACTAAGTAAAGTGGAAAAAAAGTAAAGACTCGCTGAAGAATAGGAGGTGGTGTGTGGCAGTTGGCATTACTCCTAGATTTATAGAGAAATAGTTTTGTTTTGTATAGGTGCTCAAATTGAGGTAGAAGAGTTGTCCTAATTGGCTCCCTTGTTTTTTATTCACTTGATGTAAGTATTACAAAGCACATATTTTTGTAATGAAATTCACTCACATTTTACACAAAAAAAAAGGAGGGGTGAAGGGTGCTACGGAAACACTTAAGGAGGGTGAATAGAGTTGACGACTTCTTTTCGATTTCACAAACTGTTTTGACAATTTTAGTAGTGTGAGAACAATGTATGAACCTTGTTCCTTAGTAGGCAATTTGTGAGATAAACTATGAGTAACTAAAGCAAAAAGAATATAAATAACACACAGGCTTTTTTAACGTGCAAAACCTCCTAGGCTCGAATAGGAGTAAAAACTACGACCCAGTCACTTGGGATTTTGTCACACTACTTCTCTTATAACTAGAGCCAAAACAGGATATAGCACAATACCCTAACCACACAACACATCGTCACTAGTATGTTGCAACACCCTCCAAGCTACACACTAACTCGGAGTAATATTGTACGCTCCTCACTAAGCTAGATTAATTACAGATCTCTTTGAGTATAAAAACTGCCTTACAACTCGCTTATTGAATAAGCAAATAAGACTACAATGAAAACCTATTATGCAATGAGTACGCAAAGGAAATACTCAAACGAATCTGACAAGGAACATGTCTAAAGGTTGTTCTCAATGTAATGTTGGACTGTATTGTATGAACGACTTTGATACTTAAAATATGATAAGAAAACTCGTTTTGCACCGTCAAAGCTCTCTCAAAGCATCAAGTAAACTGAAGCTATTGTCCACCTTAAATAGGGGAGGTGAAGACTCAGTTTCTTTCTAGGTTAAAATCGTTTTCCAAAAGATAACATAAAATTTCTCAAAAGATATCCTAATGTTTGAGATAAAGCAAAACTCTTTTACTTTATAAAACCCTAATGAATCTAGATGGAAATTCGTCCAACATATTTTACAGAAGATTTAGGCCAACTAATATAGGTATATTATCAGAATATCAGAATATAAACTCTTAAAGATAGTAGAGATATTTCATAAGATAATACTTTCTATAATAAATAATCCTGGGCCATAAAGTAAAATAAAATTTCTTTTTTCAAAATAAAATCTTTTTCTGTTATGTAAAAACGCTTTTACAATATCTAAATTTCCAAAACAATTTATATTTCACTAGAAGAATATTTGTGTAAAGGTCTAAAAAGATTTATACACAAAATATCCATAGAAATAGTAAATACGAAATATGCATATGCTCGTCCAGATAGTCAGTTAAAAGGAAAATGCTCCAACACGTTGTTCCCTTGAGGTTTCTTCAAGCTTCAGTGCACGCCATAGAGAAGAGGGTTTACAAGATTGTTCTCCTCTACTCTTTGAACCTTATGCACTTCAACATTTGTGTATGTTCGTCCCTTGTCAAGACCATTTTGATTCGAACCTATAACACACTCAATGAATAGTACATGAAGACTTTTTTTTTTTTTTTTTTTTTTTGAGAGCCTAGTACATGAAGGTAATAATAGATATACCAACTAAAGCTATAGTCTTCATGTCTTGTAAGGATCCAAGCATCTTCACAACTTCTTGCATCCTTAAGTAAACCTGCCATTATTGTTAGCTTACGAAGATAAGAACACATTGTTTATTATCATAAAAACTAGGAACCCAACAATTTTCCCTTTTTCTGTGATAGATACCAATTATAATAAACAAGAACTAACTCAAGCGCTTACCTTAACTTATATTACCCTTGCTGTAAACCTACCAGTAGAACCAGGGTAAGTAGGAACAGAGTTTGCAGCTTCATTCAAAAACAAACATGCACTTTTGTTAGCTTACATGTGATAAGCCCAATAGTTTGTCAATCCATTAAAATCGGAACTCAACAAATTCGTCCTTTTTGATGATGACAAACTATTGTGTTTATCCCACAACAATATAACAATAAAACACAAGTTAACTCATGCACTTACCAAGCCGTGAACCAACCAGTAGAAACAAGGTTCACTGGTTCTTCAAGAATACTCAAGTATATCAACACTAAACGACCATTAATGAGAGATAAAATAAATCATCTTTTGCAAAATATCTTATTCACAAGGCCAGTAGAGAATCAATCCAGAATATCAACCATTTCAACAACCATATATGAATAGAGTTATCAAGATACTACCTATCCATAGTGAATAGTGTTAAAAGAGACAGATAAAAAAGAAACTATTCATGATCATATCAAACCTAAATGAAGCACACATCACTTCTCCCTTTTGGCATCATCAAAAAAAAGTCCACTTATGTAAAGTTGTATATACGACACAAAGATAGAGTCACAAATCAATATGTCACACCCATCACCACCAGGGTATAAGTACTTGAAGTTTCAAAGACGTATAGTAGCTTGAGCTTAACAATCTAATAATATGGGTCATCCTCAACACATAGTCCACAAGAAACATGCCATTATCAAAGGGTCAGATAAGACAATCAGACACAGTAGCAATGGATTATAGACCAAATGTCAATTGAAAGATAGATAGCCAATAACAAGCAAATGTCTGTGATGGGAACAAGGTTTAGAAACACGGTTCAGGACATGAATGAATATGCGCAAGGCTTGATGATTGGTCATATAAAGAAGCTTTTGGTGTCGGATAGCTTGGATTTTCTCTCTCTACTTTCACATCTTGTGTAAGTCCGGAAGGTTTGGTATCTAAGTTGCACATTAAACTCATCAAACTTCTTATACTCCTACTCCAACCACCCAATCAAAATACACCTTTGTTGCTGCCATTTGACCCATTCTGTGGGAACAGAATTCATGTCCTTGTTCCCCCTCAAACTCAAACCCCCATAACAAACATTTCCTTCTGCGTTCCATACAATATTATTACCAAGTGAAGGAAACATCTCCACCTCCATCCTCATAAAATGACTCAAAAGATGCACCACTCTTCAAAGGTATTTGAGATTGCCTCCTTCTTGTAGTTCACGAACTTGATGTAAAAATCAACACTTAACACATATTAAGAGCGCTTTCTACTTATAGTAAGTAGACGTAACATGGCTTGATGAACAAAAATTATCAACCGATATCAAGAGTATTAAAACCAAAATTTCATACAAGAGGTTTTCATTTTTTTTCCCTCCTTTTTTTGGTTTTTTTTTCCTCTCATATGCTAAAAAAAACGGGTAACAAAACCGTATATACTATCAAGCCATGTATATATTAATCTATGCATCTCATTCTCTCATTGACGAATATATGAAGTAATTTACCTTAGAGTGTGACTCTATGATATCAATGTGCTGCATCCTCCAAAGTCTCTATTATCCTCCACAACATTTGTTCCCTCTCATCCATCCCAAAACTTGAACATTGGTTCCCCCTCAAATGATGCTTGATTTATTCAGGAACATCCCATTTACGAACAAGAACATGAGAAGAGAGAGATAGGGAAGTAAGATCATGGTTGAGGCTATTAGGAAGGCTGTGTAGGAACAAGGTCTGCTACTGCTCCACGGTATGTTCCTGTGACTTATGTTTCGGACAATAAGGAACATATCATTAGACAAAAGTAAATCCTTTTAATCTCTGTCAAGCAGTTATGCCTTTTAAGGCACGCTATCTGGGTTAGACATACAAACGTTATATGTACACATATCTACATCATATAAACACAATCATGGAAACGACTCTTCTAGCCATTAATGGGGAAAATAATGTACACATGCAAATAAGTGATTTTGATCATGTCTAGCTACACTAACTTCCTCAAAGCAATCTCTACTCAATGGTTTCATAACAATATCATCCAAATGATTCTCAGTCTTGCAAAATCTTTTTTAAATAAGTCAATGTGCCACATAGTCTCTCAAAAATGATGTCAAGTATCAACATACTTGGTTCTTGAAATTGAGCAAAATCTTTATAAGCTTATGGCACAAATCAAAAAAATATTCATGTATTCACAGTGAAGATTTATGATTATGAACCATACGTTAAGAACATTATCTTTTTCATGCTCAATCTCATTCGAAGCAACATTAAGATGGTTAAGAGATCAACTTCTGCATCCTTAAGTAAACCTGCCATTATTGTTAGTTTATGAAGATAAGAACACATTGTTTGTTATCATCAAAACTAGGAACCCAACAGGGGGTTAGTGATCAACATCTCTCTTTGAGATTAAAAATAAAATATCTTTTTAATTTGTTGCTATGGACTCATTTTCAATTCAATTAATGACATTTCCGTTGGAAACTTATTATTTAAACAATTCTTTCAATATATAATCACAATAGAAAAATAATGTCTTTGGAAATATATGTTAGTGTATCTTCATTAAAATAAATACCCCATCTATAACATGTTCCCCAACGTACCAATTTGACAGATTTTTAACTTTTGTAATGATGCAATGATTGTTGCCATATGATCTGTGCAACCATTATCGATGAGCCATACATTCTTAATGCTCGATATTAAATGGTGCAAGCGTAAGAGATTTCTCATAGATTCCACACGGTAGAAACACATCTTTTCTTTCACGTCCACTCAAATTGGGCTTATTGTTACTAGTGGGATCCTGTTTTTTTTTTTTTTTTTTTTTTTTTTTTCTTGATATCTTTTTGCTGTTGTTTTTTCCATGTTTGCTTCTATGGCTCCTTCATCTTTTCTAGACACCTGTTAGTTCTATCGTAATCCTTTTTTTGTAATTCAAATTTTTTAATCTATTAGTTATCAAAGTCTCTTCTTAGGTTTTTATGTTTAATGGGTCTTACTTTTTGTTTGCTTTTAACTGCTTTTGGGAAGTGTCGAGAGGAAAAGTAGTAAGTGTTGCTTTTGCATCATTTGATATCTTCTAATTTCCCTTCTTCCTTTGATACCTCTATTGGACAACCTCCCAAATGTCAGACCAATATAGATGATGATGTGCCAAAAACTGTAATATTCTCATCCAAAAACTAGAAAGAAAGTAGGGTAGAAGTCGCGCCTTAATTTTTTTCTTTCTCTTTTAACAATGTTATTCACAAATCCCGGTATAAATGTATATATCATCCGGTATCATTTAGAGAAAATAGGAGAGAATAGTTTGTTATATCTTTCCAAAGCTCTTATTTAATTTACCGCATATTAAATATTTGTAAGCACAATCGTAATTCTGCACCTTTATTACATGTAAATCTGAACTTGTGGAATAGTGAACGCAACCATTAACATTAAATTAATCGTTATTTTCTTCCATTCAGTGAGAGTTTGGTCGCATCCAGAGGACTCTACCTATCACCTCGTGTTTCGTGAAGGTTATTGGCTGCAGATTTGGTTGCCTTACTCCATCCTACTGGAATTAAGTTGTTTATATTTTTGTATCATATATTTTGTTAAGACTTAAAATTTAGTAATACATTTCAGTAATAATGTGCTCATAGTTGGTTAATGGAGCGGATGTATTTGTTGTGAGATACGTGGTGAGGATATAGATCGTGAAATGTAGAGTATGTTTTTAAGATACCTGGATATCTTTGTCCATGACATGTCGTGCTCCAATACGTGATGTCGACATGGTTTATGAAGGTAAAATAATCATTTGATATTGCACTTTTCAAAGTTATTGTAAACATTGGATATTTAATGAATTGTGTTATGAACTTAATCTATTTTTCTGGTTTTATGAATATAGGTATCACTAATGTAAGATCATGATCCTAAACTCAGAGCACGCACTACCTATATTAGGCACTATAGCAGTGTTCATTTGGATTTTGGATTAGATTTTCACCTAAAGATGTTATGATAGGTTGTGTTATGTTATCATAACACAACACCGCATACCCTCCTGTTTGAAACTTTTATCTTTATCTAAAAATATTACCAAAACTTTATTTGATCCCCTCCGAAATTTTGTTTCCCAATACATAAGTTTATTAGGAATTCTTTTTTATTTATTTATGAAATTTGGACTTCTATTAAAATTACGTAAGAATAACTCGAGAATGCATTGTCCTATTATCGTCTTTTTCAAAAGTCATTCTATAATAATCATGCATTACATTTAGTGTTATCAGATCTTGAAAGACTTGGTCATTAGCCATTACCCAGTGGGCCACTGCATCTGCAACTTCATTCTCTTCTCTATAGCATTTCGAGATTGTCAAATGCTCCATACCTATGATCAGTTTATTAGGAATTCAGAGTGCACAGTTCCATCATTCGTCACCAAACTCATGATCTCCATACTACATGGGTTCTAAATTTACAGGGTCCCTTACTAGTTATGGATGACAAATGTCAAGTTCAGAAGAAGTGAATGGGAAAATGTGGGCATCATTAGGGTTTAAAGGCCGTTTTTCTGTGAATTTGTGGGGTTTAGGGTGGTGAAAAGTGATTGCGATGGTTGATCGACTCGAGGAGGTTGTAAAAACCCTCACCTTTTCGGCGCCTAAATCGAATTTCTTTGGATTGAAATTAATGGTTCTTAAATAATACGTCAATATGCAATTTATATTAATTAGGGGAATAACAATTTGCAAATTATGAAGCCGCCACCAATTTTTAAGGAAAAAATTGGAAACCATCAAAAAGTGCACCCAATTCCTATTGGGAATTGACTCATACCCATGGGGCTAAATGTTAAGTTCGGGGGTGTAGGTACGAAATAAACAAAACGAATCTCATCTAAATCACCCGAATAAACGGCCTCTACTAAGCCTATCCATGTCAAATATTTATCTATGCTATATGGTTCCACATAAATCCGGTCGTCCAAGATCCTATATTAACTAGGTGGATTAAAGACAAGCAAATTACATGTGTTATCACTCTGCACAATTTATATCCAATTTACATGCATACTATTATCAAGCATAAACAAGAGATAAGAGCAATAAATTAACGCTCCAACCTACCGCACTTTGCTAAACGCGCCAAGTATTGCATATGCACATCAATAAATTTGTTAGTAACTTCAAAGGAAGAACAATGCAAAAATATCAACTTTATGCTAAAATAAACCTAGGAGGTTGCTATATGCATGCACAAACTATAAAAAAGATGCAAACTTGCATAAACTAATAAAAAGATGCTAACTTTAAATTAACTAATCATGCATAATTATTTACAAAAACCCAAGCATGCAAATTTACTCAACCATAATCAAAAGCTAAATAAAACATAATTATAAACAATAAATAAGAGATTTAATAAAGAATTTAGGCCCTCAAGATGGTTAACCTGGACGTTCTATTCGAACGGGACTAGTAGAATTGAAATTGCTCTTCAATCTTGGGTGCTAGGTTGGCTGCAATGGCTTACTTGAGTCTTCAAAATCTGAATTCTCTTTGATTTGGGGGAATTTGTGCTCTCAATGCTCTCAAAATTATAAACTGATCAACCTCTCTCAAAAGAGGGTGAAAGGGAGTATTTATAGAGTTAGGGGACGGAATTAGGGGCTTAGGGTAAGAAACTCGGCGCCAAACTCGGCCCAACCAAAAAAACATGCCCAGTGGCCACACGGAAGGCCGGTGAAGCTCAACGGCACTGCCACTGGGGCTCTGCGGCCTACCGCTGGGGCCCAGCGGCTGCCCAGAGGCCCCCCACTGTCATGCGTGTGCCGCCAGGCTGACAGCGTCAGCCACTAGGCTTATAGGCGCGCCCGTGTCTAGAGTTTTTTGACTTTTTGTGCTCAATAAATTACGAAATTTTCCTTGGGCTGGCCCAGGGGGCCGGGATTGAGCGGTTTTGACCCAAATCTTCGAGACGCGATTTCTCTTGATCCGAAAACCTGATTGAGATAAGGTCAAAGGCGTTGGAAACTTATAACAAGGGTTATCCAAAGACTGAGGTTTTAAGGAATTTGGTCTAGATTTTCGAGCAATGTCATTTTCTACTTACGTCCATGTTAATCCATTACCATCATCATTGGGCGTTGCGGTGCCGGGGATGAGAACCGATTAGGGTGTCTACAAAAGCCCCCACTTTGGCCGAGCTTGTGAAAGCGAAGGTCAAAGTATTTGCTAATAAAATGCCTGCAGTGTTTTTTTTTTGAAAAAAATGCTTTATGTTAGAAAAAAGGGTAGACTCCTGACCGCCTGTGGTCAGGGTTACCTGCTCAACGCCATGCTAATTTTAAGCCTCGACATCAAAGAGCGTTGCATAGCTCTGCTTTGCGGGTGCCAACGTGACGCTAATTTAATAGCCTCAACATCGAAGAGCGTTGTGTAGCTCTGCTTTGCGGGTGCCAACGTGACGCTAATTTTAATAGCCTCAACATCAAAGAGCGTTGCGTAGCTCTGCTTTAGTAATGCCTGTGTTTTAAAAATTGTGCCTGCAAAAATAGAATAAAATGCCTGTGCGTGTGAAAAATAAGATCAAATGCCTGTGTCTGCGAAAATAGATGAAATCGGGCCCCTAGGATAGGAAACCAAGTTGTAAGGGGTAAAAGAGTCATTTTGGGTGACATGCCCGTATCTCCCGGACTTATAGCGGTCGAGAAATGCAATCCCGCGTGGAATGTGAACTCGTGGGCCCGCCCCGTGAGAGGCGGAAGAGAAATCGTGCTCAGCGGCAATGCGCAGGGCCGCCGAGTGCTGGGCGGCCTTATCGGGCCTGCTCAGTTGGCTGTGCGGGGATGCTAAGGGGGGCCGCGCGACCTGGTCGCCAGGGCCAACGGCTGGGCCGCTGATCCTGGGCGGCCCTGGCGGGCTGGTTCAGATGCGCGGATGGGGTTTAATTTTGGGGAGAGCCGAATTTTGGGTCATCCTTCCCCAAAATTTTGAGACTCTCTCTCTCTCTACCTCCATTGTTGCCCAAACTTCATTTCTTGGTTAAATTTGCTCCTTTTTGCTTGCATTTGCTTGTTTTTGCATAATCTTTGCATAATTTGAAGTTTATTTGTGATTTCTCACAAATTTGTGATGAATTTGAGAGTGGATTTTTGAAACCCTTGGAGAGAGAAAATCTAAACTTTTCCATTTTTGCTTGTTGTTTTTGCTAGCTTTGCTCATCCTTCTTCATGGATCCAAAATTGGCAAAGAGGAAGAGTAGGAGGGCCAAGGTGCGAGAAGAGGTCGAGGAAATCGACATTTTTACCAAGGCTTTTCCATATCATGTGAAGCCTTCAAAGAGGAAGCCTAATGTGGCTTTCCCTCAAAATTGATACACCCGGTCGGATAGGATGCCCGACATTGTTTGGGATCGATCAGAGTTGCTTTTCCGTCCTGCGACTCATTTGAGTTCTCGGGCTTCCAAATTCGTGGTAAGCCTCAAACTTTGAATTCATAGTTTTATGCATTGAATTTTAGTTTATATGCTTTGCCTTGAGTAGAATTTGTGTAGAAATTGTATGCAATTGTCAAGTTTGTAGCGCATGTGATCTTGCGCGGCTTGAACGAACTTAGAAGCATGGCTAGGATTGAACATTTGATTGAAATGTGAACCTAAGAGGTTGCAAACTTGATCATAGGAACCCGACGGGAATTTGAAGGCCCACGGAAACTATGGCTCTTCAATGAAGCTCTATAAAATCTTGCCCAAAGAGGTGCAAGATGCGGTTTTGAATGCGGGGTTTGGGCCCCTTTTGAAAGCAGCGGACTCAGTTGAGCGAGTTAAGAGGTGTATCGTTAGTTTGTCTTTGGAGCGTTTTTGGGACACTACCAACACGTTCCATTTCCCTAATGGGGAGATGATGATCACTCCGTCGGAGTTTGCTATGTTGACCGGGGTACCTCGCATGGGTACGCCCATTGTCTATGACGTTTCCATTTGGAAGCGTAACGCGGAGATGGTAGAGTTTTTTGGCCCTTGGGGGAACACTTGGGGTCATCATTATCGTCCCTATAGAGAGCTCTTTACCGCTTTGAAGGACCCGAGGTACAAGAGAAATACCTCGGTGGAGCAAAAGGCGAGGATGCTCATCGCCTACCTCCTTGCCACTACTATCTTTAGTGACAAGGGGGAGCGCATTCATGCTATTTACCTCCCGAGTTTGCTTTTTATATTTGCTTTTCATGATTTGCATGATTTAAGTGTGTGGTGCTTAATTTCATGTTTTGATGTAGCCTTGGTTTTTTGAGCATTTTCCGGACATGGCGCCTACGGGCTGGGAGTTAGACTTCCCTGTTTGTAGGGCATTGCGTCATAGAGGTTCTGCGCCTCTGCAGACTCTTCAGCAGTATATGGAGGCCCTCTTGCACCTAGATTGGCACAAGGTACTGTAATATTTGCTTTTTGGTTGCATGGATTGTATTTCTTGGTGTGGAAATACCTCATGTTGCATGCTTGTGTAGATTGACTACTTCCCATGGGCGAAGTATCATGGGCTGGCTTCGGATGCTATCCTAGCATCTAGGGCGGTGGACCGTCAGAGGGTCCTGATTGTGGGTCCATTTTCTTTTGAGTGGTATCTAGGAGAGCGGATCTTCCGTCAGGTTTATCCTGACCTGGCGGGCCCGAGGATTCCTTTGGATCCTCCCTCGACCATGTTCTTGGTGAGGTGCTTATCTCGCGAGCAGGTTGCGGAGGCCATGGTGGGCTCAGATGCTATGCGGTATTTGAGGGAGCCTGCGGAGGACCTTGCGGGGCACTACGAGCAGTTCCGCCGTGATTGCATAATGCCTTCATTCGTGGGTTTGAAGGTAAGAATTTAATGTTTGATATTCTATGCCTTTCTGTTTTGTTTGATGCTGAATTACTTTGCTTTGTAGGAGCCTCGGATTGACGCCATTGATGTGGACGTCTCGGACATGCGGGTCCGAGGTCGGGACTATGGCGGGAAGGAGTGCTGGGGGGAAGTCCCCATGACGGAGGACCTTGACGAGGACATCCAGGGTCTTCCTCTTCCAGTTGGGCATCCAAGGGTAAATTCGTAATTTTACCGATGTGCGTGGTGCTTTGTCGTTTTGTATGCTTGTACTGATTTTTCTTTGTGTAGCTTGATCGTGAGCAGACCGGAAAGGTCTTCAAGATGATGCATGCTATAAAGTCCTGGATATCCCGGGCTCTTTCGAAGGGTACTTGCTCAAGAGCTGACTGGGACAAGGTAAAACTTGGCTTTACATTTTCAAAGTTGCATGCTTTGAGAAATGTATCTTATGTATTTTGATGGGCTGCAGGTTGAGTACCGTCGACCCCTTCCTCGTTGGTCACGACAGGGGGTGTTGTCGGATGATGAGGTTGTGAGCTCTCCTGAGCGTAGCCCTTCGCGCGAGAGGAGCACTCGGAGGGAGAGTCCTAGGAGAGAGAGTGTGCCTGCTCATTGGACGGACCGTCCTGGTGGGAGTAAGATGACTCCGTTTGTGGAGCCTACTCCTATGCCTATGCCGATGTATCCTTCTTATCCCGAGTATGCGGGGTACCCTTCATATAGCGATCTTTACTACCAACCTCCAGTTCCTGCTCCTATGATGCCTACCATGCCTCCTCGTTCTTCGTGGGGGTATGAATCGGGTTATGTCGAGGAGGGGAGTTCATACCGAGAGCCTGCTTGACATTCTTCTTTTGACCCTAGCCAGGTAGTGGCGTCGATCTTTGGTGAGGAGCCGCGGAGGTCGGAGGATCATTTTGAGGTGCTCCGTACGGATGCTGGTGCGGGTGATGATTTTTATGATAATGTATTTGTGTGAAATACATTTTGAACATTTGTGTTGAACAAACATTCGGACTTTGCTTGTAAATATTGCTTACTTATTTGTCCCTTCATATAATTAGGCTAAATGCGAATGCACAGGTAGTCAAGCAAAATCGTAAGTAATAGCCATGTAGCAAAAATGGTACAGCCGAAAAATTAAAATTGGGTGTACCCTATCCCCCTTAAAAAAAAGAAAAAAGAAAAGGGGTGCAAAAAAGAAATGAAAATAATAAGTAAAAAGGGATTAATAAAAAAGATATAAAAAAAAGAAAAGATGGTAATCATGTTGGATTTGCCCTATGAACTAATCATAATAAGAATTAATAATTGCATTATTGGTTGGACTATGGAAACCGATCTTTACTTAATATGGGTAATCGTAATATTTTGCTAGAAACCAATTACGGTTTGTGGACCCGAAAAGAGTTTCGGACTTACTGCCAGATTAAGTAAACCAGTAGGGTCGCACACTTAACAGGCTCATTTTATTAGAAGGGTCTAATTCGGATTAGGCCCATCACACACTTAACCTAATCAGACCTCCTGCCTCCCTATATATATCGTGACTCCTGATCAGTTAGGGTTACACGTGATAATCAGTTTTCACGAAACCTTAACTGCGTGTCATTAAAGCAAGGAGAGAACGGAGGTTGTGAATGGGATCGTTGTACTAGCATACTGACGTGTGAATTCGAGCCTGTGTGTGGATACCAGTTGAGGCACGACATCTGACGTGTTCATCCATACCCAATCACTGTTCATCCAACCAGCGACCAAGGAGTGAGGTAGGATTTCGATTTGATATTTAATTACAGTAACCACATGTTTTTCTGGGTTAATTGAATTTCTATTATGCATCTATGATCATGTTATTAGTTAGAAATTCCTTCAAATCATCCAAAAAGAAATAAGGAAATTGTGGAGCTTCCGTAAATAATAAGGAAATAATACAAAATAGAAATAATAATGAAAATAGGAAAAGGAGTCAAATTGGAGTCCAAAACGGTTAACGTAAGTGTCCAAAATCGGAGAAAAGGGGGTCTTATCTCGAGGAAATGCTCGGCGGCCGAAGGGAGGCGTCCAGCGGCACACGCGAGGCAGCGGGAGAGAATACAGGGGCCGTCAGGCTCAGCGGCTGTGCCGCTGGGGCTCGACGGCCTGCCGCTGAAACTCGGCGGCTGGGCTTGTTGGGCCTGGGCTGCACTATCGAGACCGCTGAGCCTTCAGCGGCTGTCCCAGGGGCCAGAGTGGTACCTGGAAAATGACCTTGCTTTCTAAGTAGAGCATTCACATTGAGTGTGGGCTCTATCGTTTCTATGAATGCTATCTTCTCGAAGCCCCATAACTCTTCATCTTGCTCATTATGCTCTATCTTTAGGACTGGAGCTTTTTCTATCTGGGCTACCATGGTATCAGCGCAGACTTCCAGTGTGGATCCTGCCAAGGATAGCTTTACTTTTTGGTGCAGGGTTGAAGCCACGGCATTTAGCCCATGCAACCAAGGCCTTTCTAAGAGTATGTTGAAGGTGGCTGGAATGTCAATTACGTGAAACTGGACCATTTTCTCGATCGGCCCAATATTGATGTTCATGGAGAAGGTGCCCAAGACGAACTTTTGGAATTATCGTAAGCTCTTAGCCCTTGTGCAGAATGCGCGAGGTTGTTGCAATCTATTCTGAGGTGTTCTGCGGTCCTCAAAGGGCATACATTTACAGCAGAGCCATTGTCAACTAAGGTCATGGGGACCTGTCTTTGTTGACAAATTACAGTCAGATAAAGGGCTCTGTTGTGGTGGATACCTTCAGGTGAAAGATCCTTGTCAGAAAAGGTGACGGGTGTGGATGACTTTCCTTGGACCAGGAGGTTAACCACCTTTTCAAGAGTGGCATTTGGAGATATGGTGGTTGCATTCAAGGCTTCTAGCACGGCCCTTCTATGAGTGATAGAAGTGGTCAACAATTGCCAGATGGATATGTCAGCTTTTGTCCTTTGCAACCGTTTGAGAATGTTGGTTCCATCATCTTCCTTAGCCACTTCTCTTTGGGTTGAATCCCTATTGGGGAATGTTACAGGCTCTACGGGTTGGATTTGAGATGGGTTCATGTAGATATTTTAGAGCCTGAATTGGCGTCCTGATCTGTGAGGTAGTTCAGAGCTTTGTCATCCTCTTCTTTCTCATCATCGGAGATATCATACCAGGCTTTTCCATTTGCAATGTCATGGACTTGTGGGGTCAACACGTCTTCTGGATCGGTATAGGATCCATTATCCTCTTCATCACTATCCCAAAGGTCGCAAATGTCTAGTGTGGGCCTTGGGCTTGGGTATGGTGGTATGGCCTGCCCAACAGGAGTGATCAGATGGGATGGATCAAACCCTTCTTCTATGTCAATGGCGAAAGAGTTCCAGAGGGGATTATTATTGTTACTGGGCGGCGGTGCGTCCTTAGGCAATGGTATGGTGCCATTGTCGAACAGGTCATGGATTTTCTCCTTGAGAGTGTAACACTTTTCGGTATTGTCCACGACCCCTATGGTATTTGCAGAATGCAGACTCGTTCCAGTATGACGATCTTTTCTCTATGGGTGGATCGGGAGTAAGACCAATCGGGTGTAGATAGTCTCCTTTGACTATTTTGTCTAGGGCCTTGACATAAGGCATCCCGAGGGGAGTAAATCTTCTTGGACGCCTGTCAGCAATGGCGTTCACTTCATTTCCTCTACATGTGGAGGCATGGTTGGTATTGGTGTATTTCTTATCCTTGTAACCACTCGTGTTGTTGTTGTTGTAGGTGACCTTGTTCTTCCCTCTTTGGAGTTGGTCATCTTCAATGGTCATGCCTACTTCAGTTAGTTGGGCGTAAGTGGTTATAGGTTGAAACTTCATGTGCTCATGGTATTCAGATGCCAAGTTCTGGACTAGCATTCTAATTTGATCCATTTCAGATGGGCGATCAATCATTTCAGCAACCTTAGTTCTCCATCTTCTCACGAAATTGGTGAACCCTTCTTTATCACCTTGCTCGGTGATGTCCAATTTCCTCAATGTCATGGGAGGCAAGACATTGTCAGCATACCTCTCAAGGAACAAGGTGGATAAGTCTTCCCATTTTTGCAACTTTTGGGTGGGCAATTTGAAGAACCAGGCCCCAACAGCAGGATCCAAGGTTTGGGAAAAGAGGTGAACATACAGCTCAATGCCTCTAAGGCCCAATGCCCAGTAAAATCTCTAATGTGATCTTGTGGATCGTCAATTCCTTTGAACGTGGGAACTTCAGGCATGGAAAACTTAGTGGGCAATTTTCCCTTGATGTGGGGAGCATAGCCTTCAGAATTGATGATCATGTCATTGAAGACACGACTTTTGCCTAGAACGGACTCAAGCCTATTCAGTTTGGCTTGGAGTTCTTGGACCTCTTTAGTGGAGGGCTCAGCCTTTTCCTCGTTGGGCTTGGGCTCATCATCATCCCTAGTAGGGGGATCCAACTTAGCGACACGGGCTTCCATATCAGTGAACCTTGCATTCATGGCGACCAATTGGGCTAAAAGGTCATCCATCTTTTGGTCAGCGATTTTCTCAGCATCTCCAGACATAGCAGACTTCGGTGAATTGGGTGGCGAGGCTTGAGGTGACGATGGCGGTGTGCGAAGGTAATCGAGCCAAATGGGGCCACAAACTGTGCTTGCGGTGAAGGTTCGAATGACAACTTGCGGATCAATCTCTTATTAGACTCGTCCCTCTCCCACTTCCTAGGACCGTGATCTTTACTCGTAGCAATTCTGGACATAAAAAGGGGCCGCTTAAGAAAATAGGAAGTAAATGGAAAGCTCCACAGAAGAAAGATTTTATTTTAAAACAAACGTGGGAAAAGAATCTAGCACTAATCCTCAATATGGTGACCTTCAGGAAAGACGCGATTTTATGTAAATAGCATATTCTAGTCAATGATCCTTCGACTTTATATAACTGAAAGAAAATATACTCTTGACTTGCATATGGGATAAAATTTCCTAATTTAAGAAAGGAAAATATACTATTGACTTGCATATAGAATAAAGTAAGACTCTTTTTTATTTTATGAAAGATTATTGACGAAAATATATTATTTGCACGCAATCTAATTCATATGGAAAGGAACGTTTTCCTAATATGGTCACTAGCGTCATCGGAATCATGCAGGGATTCTACTTCCTAAAAAGAAAACATCCTAGACTCTATTTGCAAACTTGACAATACGCACAAGCAGACAAAAGGAAACCTTCCCTAACCAGGACTCAATAAAAATCCTAAGGGGGGATCTAATCCTAATATTCTATGGAAACTAATCACATAGCAAGGAAACAATCAATCATAATATGGTAAGTAAATCAATTAGCACCTTGATATGGACTATGGGACCGAATGCAATATTTTGACACAACCTATGGTTGGATAAGGTAACCCACGACCGGATGCGTTTCGTCATCTATGGGGTGCATAGTAAAACTAAACGTACCATTTTACACATCTCGAATGGAAACATGTAAATGTCATGGGGTGGAACACGACTATGTGTAAAGGTAATTCGGACTTAGTGGGTCACCGGCCTAACTCATAGACAATGTTCCAAAGGGTAATTACTGTTTATGGTGTGGTGATGTCTTTCGACATCTTGCGATGATAACGCATGCAATATGAATGATATGGATGCAAAGAAAAGAAAGTAAACAGATATGGTAATTGAACCAAATAGCTAAAATAAATTATTGATATGGATAGGTGTTCGAATTACACCCTCTTGTTAAATCCCCAGTGAAGTCGCCATTGTAAGAACCCTCGCCTTTTCGGCGCCTAAATCGAATTTCTTTGGATTGGAATTAATGGTTCTCAAATAATACGTCAATATGCAATTTAAATTAATTATGGGGAATAGCAATTTGCGAATTATGAAGCCGCCACCAAGTTTTAAAGAAACAATTGGAAACCATCAAAAAGTGCACCCAATTCCTATTGGAATTGAATCATACCCATGGGGCTAAATATTGAGTTCGGGGCTGTAGGTACGAAATAAACAAAAGGAATCTCATCTAAATCGCCCGAATAAACGGCCTCTACTAAGCCTATCCATGTCAAATATTTATCTATATGTTATATGGCTCCACATAAATCCGGTCGTCCAAGATCCTATAATAACTAGATGGGTTAAAGACAACCAAATTACCTATGTTATCACTTTGCACAATTTATATCCAATTTACATGCATACTATTATCAAGTACAAACAAGAGATAAGAGAAATAAATTAACGCTCCAACCTACCGCACTTTGCTAAACGCGCCAAGTATTGCATATGCACATCAATAAATTCGTTAGTAACTTCAAAGGAAGAACAATGCAAAAATATCAACTTTATGCTAAAATAAACCTAGGAGGTTGCTATATGCATGCACAAACTATAAAAAAGATGCAACCTTGCATAAACTAATAAAAAGATGTTAACTTTAAATTAACTAATCATGCATAATTATTTACAAAATCCAAGCATGCAAATTTACTCAACCATAATCAAAAGCTAAATAAAACATAATTATAAACAATAAATAAGAGATTTAATAAAGAATTTAGGCCCTCAGGATGGTTAACCTGGACGTTCTATTCGAACGGGACTAGTAGAATTGGAATTGCTCTTCAATCTTGGGTGCTAGGTTGGGTGCAATGGCTTGCTTGAGTCTTCAAAATCTGAATTCTCTTTGATTTGGGGGAATTTGTGCTCTCAATGCTCTCAAAATTATAAACTGACCAACCTCTCTCAAAAGAGGGTGAAAGGGAGTATTTATAGAGTTATGGGACGGAATTAGGGGCTCAGGGTAAGAAACCCAGCGCCAAACTCTGCCCAACCAAAAAAAAGGCCCAGCGGCCACATGGAAGGCCGTTGGGGCTCAGCGGCATCCCAGAGGGCCACCGCTGTCACGCGTGTGCCGCCGGGCTAACAGCGTCAGCTGCTGGGCCTGGAGGCGCGCGCGTGTCTATGGTTTTTTGACTTTTTGTGCTCAGTAAATTACGAAATTGCCCTTGTGCTGACCCAGGGGGTCGGGATTGAGCGGTTTTGACCCAAATCTTCGAAACGCGATATCTCTTTATCCGGGAACCTGATTGAGGCCAGGTTAAAGGCGTTGAAAATATTATAACAAGGGCTATCCAAAGACTGAGGTTTCAAGGAATTTGGTCTAGATTTCCAAGCAATGTCTTTTTCTACTTACGTCCATGTTAATCCATTACCATCATTATCGGGCGTTGCGGTGCCAGGGAATGAGAACTAATTAGGGTGTCTACAGAGATTAACGGTGAACAACTAGTTCAAAAGTAGTGACCGATCTTGAGCCCCCTCACAACCCAAGATATACAAAATTATACAAAATAGCAAATCTATTTGAATATTGCGTGACATAATAGTTTGACGCCTCTTTACTAGTTTGTCTCCCAACTACCACCATTCTACTATTCCCGTACTCTTGCTCTTTTTCCCAGTCTCACAATTTGTAGCAATATGTACGAGAGTCTAACATATAAAGTAGAATAGACATGTGATATTAACCTTAATTTTCAGGTAACTCATGAATAGTAGTTTGGAGCTCCATTTGGATGCAGTTGCTTGCAAGTGTAGCTCGATCATCACGTAGAGTTTTCCATTTTGCTGGAAATGAGGTTATGCAGTATTTCTCGTGTATCAACCAAAATTTTTGATGTACTAAACCCATGACTTCCCCATCTCTATTTTGAAACTAAAATTAGGGGTGTGAATTGTGAAAAATGCATATATATATATATATATATATATATATATATATATATATATATATATATATATATATATATATATATATATATATATATATATATATATATATATATGTAAAATTGAGTTCTCACCAAACATTGAATAGGTAATAAATAGCCATAAATGCATGAATGATCAAAAAGAAATTAAAAATAATTTTATTTTATTTTAATAAAAATTAAGTAACATATGAATGATTAAAAAGAAATTAGATATAATTTTATTTTAATTTAATAAAAAAAGGAAAATTTGCTCTAAATAATCCGTAGTTTCACTCGTGTGCCGAAAATAATCCCAACTCACGAAATACTAACCAATAATCCTAAGTTGTAACTAGTGTGCCAATATTAGACCCGGGTAAACGGTGCCAAATATTCCGTTAGTTTTGTGGTGAAATGTCACTAATGCCCTCATTTTATATGCTTCAGTTTCTCTTCCTACCAAGAGTTCCTCCATTGTCTCTCTTCTCTACACCACCAACACCGGCACCACTGTCCTCAACACCACAATGCCACCACTGTCATCCACACCACCACCAGGCCATTGCCATACTCTTCTCCACTACTACACCATAATTTTCTCTCTCCCCCCATAATCAGTCCATTACCACGTTATCTCTCCCCAGCACCACCAAGCCACCCCCACAAAACCTTCACCAAAAATTCAAAATCAAATCAAATTACTTAACAACTCTCTAAGTGTTTTTTTTTTTAACTTCTGTATATAAGCTATATGTAATAACAAGGACAATGTCTGGATTTGTTAATTTCTTATCACTGGAATCAATTACATGAGTATCTGTTAGCGGCTTTTGTAAGAGGAATTTTATCAAACATGTTGTGTGCAAATTCGAAAGACCACAAATTTATACATACGCACACCTGAAATTCAGGTTTGAGAGGAGAGAAAGAAAAGAGTTGGCCCGAGAGAGACATGGGCAGGGAGGTGGGTCGTGGCCATGAGGGTCGAGTAGGGAGAAGGAGAGGATGAGAGCTATGGGGCGAGACTTCTGAAGAGAAAGGAGGAGCAAGGAGGAACAAAAAGAGAGGAGAGAGATTTGCTTGCTGAGTGGAGGGAGAGGCGGCGACAGGCGTGGGGAGGGATGTCATACACGAGGAAAGGGAAGAGGGCTGGCTGGGGGCGGGGCAACCAGAGAGAGAGGGAATAAGAGAAGAAGGTCGTGGCAGCAGAACGTGAAGTCAAGCCCAGACATAGGAAGAGAGAGAGAAAGATTATTAGAGAAAAGGGTTATGAGAGAGGAGGGTTATATTTGTAATTCAGTTTACAAATTAGATGCCATATCATCACTTAGTAATGGAATACTTAACGTCATTCACCCAGGTCTATTATTGGCACACACATTACAACGTTGGATTATTGATTAGTATTTTGTGAGTTGGGATTATTTTCAGCACATGGGTGAAACTTCGTATTATTTAGAGCAAATTTTCCTAAAAAAAATAAGTAACACAAGTATTGAGTTTTCAACAATGTGGCATTGAATATGCAATCAATAGTCATAAATGTATGGGTGATTAAAAAGAAATTAAAAATAATTTTATATTATTTTAATAAAAATTACTAGCATAAGATTTATTATCCTAAAAAATAAACATTATATATTCACTAAAAATGTAATTTCTTTATTAAATGTGTTTTTTTGGTTGAAAAAAATTGCTACTCCTATTATTCAATTTTATTTATTTATTTATTTTTTATTATAGTGATTCTAATAATGAACGATGATAAACAAGAACCCGTGCATCGCACGGGCACGAAATCTAGTAATGTATAAAGTTGTATTGACATACTTATGACTTTATGGTTAATGATATACTACTATCTTTTAACCAATTTGTTTTTAAAACAAGTTATTAAGATAGAGAAAAAAGAAAAATAAATGTAATTTTGTTCCAATGAGTTTAGTTCAATTCACTAGTATGCTAGAAAATATGGATACCGACACTGATACAGATACGAACACCAATATGGACACGGCGATACAACATTTTAAAAATATAGAATATGAGATACAATAATTATTATTTATTAATTATTATTTGTCAGCCTCTAAATTAGGATTAATATTAATATACTCGTAGTATATTAAAACTTTGAAAGTATGCAAAATTCATTCAAATGATTTTAATATTTCAAAACCTTATTATTTAATTATCAAGTAGTAGACCAAATTAAAAAAAAATTAAAAAATCAAGATAAATACAAACGGCTCTTGGAAAGGAGGGTTGATGGGTGTCTGAGAATATCGGTGTCGGATACGTGTTTGATACGTAAACAACTCTTTGACATGAATGTCCGGACTTCCTAGCTTGTATTTAAATGAAGAAAAGACCATTTATATCAGAATTCTTTCAGCTAATTTCTCGAAAATGGAAGTGGGGTAAATAACCAAGGGTTTCATTCCTCATCAAACAATGCTTCATATTATGCTTCATTACTCAGATCAACTGCACAAATTTGATTAGACGTCTACTAAGATCTTTCCAATCAAGCAATATTAGTGTGGCTTGTTAGAAATTGAATGATATAGACCTCACAAACATGTTTTGAAGAGTTGTCAAAAGTTGATCCGATGCCAAAATTTGACTCGACCGACCCCTTTTTTTGGGTACTAACACGATGTTCTCGATTCGAATCCATTTATAATTTTCAAAAATGAACTAAAAATTGAATTTGATCCAAAATCAACTCGTAACTCCCCACCCAATTAACCCAAATTCAAAATGACCCGACCTATAAATCATTGGGTTAACTTGTTTAATAGATCTACATGTAGGTGATATAAAACCCTTTCTTTAGCGCATGTAAAGAAATCATCTCAAATATATTGTTTCATTTGCAACGGAGACTTTCTGGGTTGGTGATTTCAGTTATATGATGATATAGCCCATATAGGGGATTGCCTTTCTAAATCAATCTGAAATTGATAAAAATGATTTACAAATTATTTTTGTGGAAATATGGATTTAATTAGTGTGGAGATTTAATTTATAAATTCTACCTAGAGCAAGTATTTATTGTGTGAGACCAATTCACAGAAAAATGGGGTCACTATTTAGATATATAGGGGTAACTTATTATGATTTATGACCAGTGATCATTGTTTCACTTAAACTAACCATCGTCTTACCAAAAGTTATGAGAAGACCATCTCAAATAAGTTTTTGTGTTTTACCTAAGGCTTTAGACTTCATTCTCCTCAATTTAATTTACTTAAATTCAGTTTAATTTAGTTTACTTCACGTGAAGTCTATCATGCAAATAAATTGTTATTCCAAAATAAATTTATGACGATACTTATATCATTGGAAAGTTTTCAAAATATACTTTAAATGAGTCCAATAGAAAATATGTATGGACGAGTTATAAATGGTTAACAGTCAAGTTAAATAACTTAATTCAGTTTATTCTAAGTAAAAAGAACGGAGTCTAAGCCCTTAGGTACATCGAATTCCAGGTTCAATTTCCCCTCATATCTACTTACTCTCTATCTTCCAAACTCTTCTTTTGATTTGACACCATTTTCACCATTAAATTAAGAAAAAGTATAAAGATTTATAAAGTAATTAATAAATACTATTATAAGATGATTAGTCTTGTGTAAGACCAACTCATATAAAATGTTGGGATCACTGTTTAAAACTGTGAGGGTCACTTTCTAGTTAAGAATAATGACCATTGTTTTACTAAAAGTGACCCTTCCTCTCATCAAAAGTTACATCAAAAAAAAAAAAAAGATTGTCTTATATAAGTTTTCGTGTTATCTAATTTATTTTTAATAATATTTTCAAAATATCATATTTTCATAATTTTATAGTAATAAAATACAATCATTCATGGTTAAATGTCATCTCAAAAACCATGAAAAGTCAAATGTCTGGAAAGAAAAATAAGTATCTGAGGGAGTATTATCCTTTGTATATTATGTGGGCAAAGAGCAAACCGCAAAGATATGTTATAATATACTGACATACAGTACAAAACCGAAAATTGTCATCTCCAACCAATAGAATATTTTCAAATTAAATTTTTTCGTTTTTATTTTTACAAATACTTTAAAACCACTCCCTATTTTTAAGGGTGTATTAGAGGGTATAACGAGATGGTGTTACTGAAACACCAGAAAATTTGCCACAACAACTACTCATTCATGTAGTCATGTTCTTATAAATGGATGAGCGAAAATTTTCAAGTGTTTCAGTAATAAACCACCGTTTATTTGGTGCTATCCAACCAATAGAATATTTTCAAAGTCAAATTTTTTTCTTTCTTCTTTTTTCAAATACTCCAAAAACCACCCCTATTTTCAATAGTGTATTAGAGAGTAACAAAGCCATATATTGTCAACCAAACACCATAAAATTTGCGTATGGATCAGACCACGGAAGTAAAAAAACCTTTTAAACGTCGAATTATTGAAATTAAGCTCCCCACAAGCCCACGATATTACCTTTAATAAGGTGATCGATGTAATCCGCTGAGCTAATAAGCCAGGTCACCGATTGCACATGCATGATGCATCTATGATGATTTGAAAAGGAGATAAGCAGCATGAAAACCATGATATACAGAGTGCTTTGCAAATAGTCACGAATATAAATACGCAAAAACTTGAATGAGGCCGTTTCAAGCTGTGGCCGCGTATAGAGACGTCATTTTATTATTATTATTATTATTTATTTTATCTTTTCTTGTTCCAGCGTTGTTCATGGCCATTCCGCGTCTGTGACATCAGTTTTAATATCTGTGGTATTAGTTTTTTAATGTGTGGTATCAATTTTAGTATCTGTGGTTTTAGTTTAAATTTCTGTGGTATTAGTTTTAATATCTGTGGTATTAGTAATAATGTATGTGGTATCTATTGTATTAGCTTTTGAATGTGTGCTATCAGTGATATTTTTGTTTCAGTGAGCATTGGAATCAGTTAAGTTCACAGTTTGTCGTATCTCAAACTGCATCAAGTTAGAAATCCGACAGAGTTTCCTTTGAATTTGGGTATCCCAATTTATCGACTTTTCAAAAACCTGTTCAAACAGAAAATTACTACAAAACCAACTCTAGTCTTCTAACCAAATCCAAGGCTTCATTGCCACATCCACTCATACCATCTTTAAAACATAACAAAAACATACATGATATGAAATATATGATATCAGGTCACCAAACTTGATACTAAAGCAAATACTTGATGAAGTTCTATTTCATAAGATAAAACTAAAACACCTGTTTGTTGTTTGAGTGACTGAAAAACACATCTAGTAGGATACTAAAACATTTACAACTTTAGTTCCATAACTTTTTCATTCCTCTTTCTTCTTTTCCTTTTTTTTGGCCTCAGCAACTTGCTTTTTTTCTTCTTTCTCCTTCTTCTTCTCTTATGCTTTTTGTTGCTTCTTTTCCTCAGCTTCTTTCTTGTGCTCTTCGGAAATCATGTTGATTAATGTAGGCTTAGTGTCCTTGAAAGCCCTCACTTTTTAAAGCATTGCATCTCTGCAATTTGGAATTATAGTAATTAAAATATGATGATACCTCAAGCAAACAATATGATACTAGACACACTGCATTTGATACTAGATAGCATGTGTGTGTTAGGAAGTGACACTTGCTTGTGTATGCACTTGTTTGAGAAAGTATGATACCTCAAGCAAACAATATGACACTAGACACACTGCATTTGATACTAGCTAGGATGCGTGTGTTACAAATTGATACTTGCTTGTGTATGCACTTGTTTGATAAAGTATGATACCTTAAGCACACAATATGATACTAGACACACTGCATTTGATACTAGCTAGCATGTGTGTGTTAGAAAGTGAGACTTGCTTGTGTATGCACTTGTTTGACAAAGTATGATACCTCAAGCACACTATATGATACTAACACACTGCATTTGATGCTAGCTAGCATGTCTGTGCTAGAAAGTAAGACTTGCTTGTTTGTGTTGAGTGAATATTCAAGAAGTAAAACTAAATACTACATTGATGAAATATAATACCAGACACAAAACAGAAACATATAGCTGTGTTGAAATATTTGTGGTATCAGTTTAAATATATGTGGTATTAGTTTTCATGTTATCTTAACCACGTAAAAAAAATATACTTACAAGCAAAAAGCTGATACTTTTGAGAGGAAATATGATACGTCTAGGTAACAATCTGATACCTCTAAGTTAGAAACTGATACTTATAATCAAGACTCTGAAAATTCGACTCCAACATAAGCAAAATTACTTAATAATCTGAAAAACTTGATTCACCCGAAATTGAATCCCTAACTGCTGAAATAAATCTCAATGTACAATCAATAGTGGAAACAACAATGAATTCAAAAGTAAACCCTAACTCAATCTAAAACTAGGATAAAGTAGCAAAAATTAAGGCATATATCGCAATTTGTTCCCCATTTTAATGGTAGATTCAAATTCAAATGATTACAGAGTCACAGTAAAAAAAATCAATCATATTGACTAAAATCAAATACATGTTAATTTCGAATTTGCTTCGCCATGAGATCGATAGAGCGCGAGGAGAGAGAGATATAGAGCGAAGAGAGAGAGAGAGAGGGAGAAGAGAGAAAACGTGAGGTGAGCGAGAGTGAGAAAGTATTTGGGGTTCTGTTTTTTTTTTTTTTTTTTTTTTTTTTTTTGTTTTGTTTAATTGAGGTGCGTGTGTTTATATTGTTTGGTTATGTCACTAAGAGGCCTTACCTTGAGGCGACCTCACAGGAGACGGATTGATATAAATATATATGGAAATTGAAGTATAGAAATTTACCCAGTTAATTAACTTATCCCTAATGATATGTCTTTTACTAGTTTCTTTGACCCATCAAGTATATTTATTTTATTTTTAAAAAGTAATTTGGGCATGGCCTTTCAAGTCTTTCAAACATTCCGGAAGAGAAATATGAATGAAGTAAGCCTACTTTTATAAAAAAAAAAACCTGAATGAATAAAAAAAAAGAAGGAAATTTGAGACATAATTCACTTTGTGACCTATAGAACATAAAAAGCTAGGAGTGAGGGTACATTTGTTAGAGTTAACACAGTCAGTTTAGTTCAGTGCAGCGCAGTTCAGGTGTTAATCAGTGATTTCAAATTCAGTTAAATGATGTTCAGTTCAATTCATTGGTGCTGAGTTCAGAAACATATTTTTTGTCTCACATATCAAGTTGTGTACAATTCAGTTCAGTTATGTCCGATTCAATTTAGTAGGGTCCAATTTAGTAATGTTGAATACAGTTTAATTCAGTTTAATTTTGATAAATTCAACTCTAGCAAACACACTCTAAGCAAGACTTTTCAAACTTATGAAAATTTGACAACTATATTATTTGTCTTTTAAAGTTAATTAAACAACAACTTCATAGAGCTTATGGGTAAAAGTTTGTCTAAGGGTGGGCAGTGGCTGATGTAAAAAATAATTATATTGCGATGGCACAATTAGAATTTAAAGGGTTTTTAGTGGTCTTTTTGGATAATAACATTTTTTTTCTATTACCATCCTTAAACGATTTTTAAGAAACAAATGGTGGAAAGAGGCCAAGAGATACGGGTGTACGGGTGTGCATTCGCCCTTCTTAGGCTGTTGTGGGTAAACTATCTATGTGATATGTGAGATAGTAATTGGCCACTTTTTGCTTTTTTGTTTTTTTATTACAACTATTAATTAGAGTTTTAAGATATGATTTTTTTTAATCTACATCATATAAGTAAACTATCGAGTGGAGATTAAGTGTTCTCCGAATTTATGGCAATTCATCTTTAAATGTTATAATACGAAAGGTGCTTGCTTGTTAGAGTATTATTGTCAAGGTAAATTCTACAAGTAGATTAGTGAAAACAAATGGAGTACAATTAATGATCATGGAGAAGCAAGCCAACAAGCAGGGAATACTTGGTATGAATTGATGATCGATCCAACTAAAATACTATCAAACACTTGCGAGTATTTTTATTGCAATATATAGGACGTAAGCCCTTACGTACAAACGGCCATATAACATTTACACTTTTGAAGCTGAAATTTTAAATAAGGAAAAAACAAACTAGAAGAGGTTATTGACCCCTTGTGGCCTTGTGGCCATGAGAAGTGAACTAGAACCCATACATATGTACACAAACACCTACATAGTAATATGTTTACCTTTAATTTCACACTCAAGAATGCAAATTAATACGTTTGGCTGCCCTTTGGCTTATCCATACGCACACGATCACTTGAGTTGAAATATTTATGGTTGCACATGAGAATCTGAACATGACATAGCGAGAGGTGCCTTAGTCGTCATTTACTCGCACCTTCCGCTTGACAACTTGACAAGAAGAAAAAAAATGACATGGAGTGCTAATTGTAGTTTTTTACATGGTACAACAACTATATATGGAGCCACACCTTTATGTGGCTGGCCACACAGGACGATTCAATGCATCATGATCATTTGGGGATCATTAATACTAACCCCTTTACGAGAAATCGAACATTGGCTAGGTGACCGTGACCCGGTCGAAATAACAACTTGAGGCGACCTTGACCCATTTGCGGATGAAGATGGTAAGACATGATTCGATCCGAATAGGTTGGTATCGGAACCCGATGGAAAATGATCCGACCCGAATAAATTTACGTCGGAAACCATCTGGAGTCGACCCGACTCGCCGCTCGGAAGCCTCATATAGGTGGTTGACGATTGTGACAATTCTTCATTAAGCCATGACCCATTTTTGTGTTGCACTATGGCTTTATAGAGGTAAGGAATTAAGCCTTCCATTTTGGAATTTTTTGTCCTCTTTAGAACAACTTCTCCAACTAGTTGTATATATGTACCTAAAATCACAAGAGGTTTGTTTATTTATAGTGAGTCAATAGTTCATCTCTACACGTTAAGTCATCACACGGATTAGATCAAGTTATAAGACTTCAACGCAATAATAAGCCACAAGAACAGGGCGAAAGCTCTATCTGAACTAAAAAGGCATATTATCTTAGCTATTACATCTTCACCAAATCTTACCTTAGAATTTATAGAATAATATTTTAGCATAAGGTTTTGCGTGGTATTATAAATGGTTTGGTAAGAGATAGCTATTGGACCAGCTATGACAGAAATGCTTCCACGATTATTCTATAATCCTATATTAGGGCTATTCATTGTCCGGTCCATACAGACTTTTGGATCGGATCGGCTGGCTCCTTATCTCTAAATCGGTCTTGTCCGGTTCTGGACCGGTGACATGTGAACAATCCTATTCTATTACTCCCTACTAGGGGTGTAATCGATCCGAGTCGAGCTCGAGCCGCCCTTGGCTCGAAGCTCGGCTCGGTTTGTTTTAGCGGCTCGAAACTCGCCAAGTCGGAATAATTAAGGCTTGAGTTCGGCTCAATTTAGACTCGTGACTCGGCTCAACTCGATTTGGCTAGGCTCGAATTCACACTCGTCATTAAAAATGTTATAAAACGTAGATCGATTTAAAACATTTGTAATTAAATTCGACCACAAATGTTTATTTACAAGTGTATAAAATAAGAAAACCCTAGAAAAATATATGAATTTTCATAAATATTTAATGGTCTTATTCAAAATAGAGGGGAGAATCAAAATAAAATGAGCCAATTAAGCTAATCGAGCCAAGCCGTAGTAGGTTCGGGCACGGCTTAAAAAGCAATCGAGCCAGCACGGGCTCGACTCGAACTTGAGCCGAGCCCAAGGGCTCACCGAGATGGATCAACTCAGTTACAACCCTACTCCCTACATTTCAAGTTCTTATTTTAATTTGACCTTTTGAGGTCAGAGTTTACAAATTTTAAACATTAATTTATGAAATGTTTAAAGATTTACGAAGTAAAAGTTATCTTTTAAGAATCATTTTAAATAATACTTTAAAAATATTACGTTTTATTAAATTTTTATAATAATAAAATTATAATTATCGATGGTCAAACCTCAAAGATAATAGAATGCTTGATTATTATTGATATAATTGATCTCTATTTATAGGTAGAGAGTCCTAGTGTTATAGAAACTCTAGATTACACAATATCTAAAATATATGCTAATCTAGAATAATATTCCTAAGTGTATAAGAATAATATTCCTAATAGTACTAGAATAATATTCCCTAATACTCCCTCGCAACCGTAGCGGTAGATGAACGGACGCTACGATTGGAGGTTATAAAAGATATATTTGAAAAACACAACCAAGTATGAAATCTAGGCAAAGCAAAACTCTCGTGTTGCCACCCGCTTCATAACCAACCGTGAGCAAGGGGAAAGAACGCGTCAGCGGGAGACTATAGGGATTGACAGCAACAGATCACGCGGTAGCAGGGGTCGCGCTTGGCGGTAGGAGTGCAGGCAGCGGACGTCGGCGGCGGCAGGAGTGCATACGGCGGACAGCGGTCGGCAGGGCTGCCGGCGACGAACGACAGAGATGGGGACGTGCGAACCTGACGTAATCTGAGTTTTGAAAATAGGGTAGAAATTAAGATCGATCAAAATAGTGGTGGAGATCAACGGAATTGAATTTAATCTAGGAAACTAAAAACTAATTGATGCGGGTTGTAAAATAAAAGAATAGTCCGCCGGATGGAATATGGTTGAATACCTCCATCCGATGGCTTAGCGGAAAACTTGGGTTTTAGGCTACCAGGAAAATAGTTGCTCTAATACCATAAAAGATAATAGAATGCTTGATTATTATTGATGTAATTGTCGTAGGGAGTCCTAATCTCTATAATATCGGCTAATGTAGAATAATATTTTTAAGAGTATAAGAATAATATTTCTAAGAGTACTAAAATAATATTGCCTAATAAAACTGTGGTCTTGAATGTAAAAAGTCAACTGAAAAGAAGAATAAGGAACCGAGGGAGTAGCTCTTATTAATTAATGTCAAAGTATTGGCCGTAAAAGTTAGGTCCTGTTCTTTTCATCGATTCCATGCTGCATTCCGTTCCGTTCCGTTCCGTTCCGTTCCGTTCCGTTCCGTTCCGTTCCGTTCTAATACATTCCGTTCCGTTCCGTTCCGTTCTGCGTCGCATTCTGTACTTCATTTTGTCTCACATATTTTTGAATTATCCGCGCCGCGCCGTTCCATTCCGTTCCAATCCGTTCCGTTCCTCACCGTCCCGCACCATTCCGTGGAAGAGAACAGGGCCTTAATACCTCGTGGTTTAGTGCTAGTAAATGATTGTTTGATGGAATTAGGCCATAGATAATGGTAGATTAGCTGGTTCATTGCGAAAGGAATTGAATGGGACATGGATTATTAGCTGTCTAGCTTTGGTGGTGTTTTTGTCGTTTTTATATTGTTACGTTTCGACCGGGAGTATGATCATATTTGTGGACTAAAAGTTAAGTATGATTTCTCTTCTGCCTTTAACTTTCTAATGTGGGATGATTAATGTCGCGAAGAGTCTAGATGCACACTCTAATTTAGGAAAATGATCCATGATATCAACAACAAAATTGAAAACTTTAAAATAGCTACAACTACTGATTGAGTTTGGGGTGAATAGTGTAGTGTTCCAATATTTTTTATTTGTCCTTAATAATAATCTGAGATCGAGTCTCACCACCTTTTACAAATGTGACTTTTAATAATTTCAAAAGAAAAATACCATAGCCTACAATCGTAATATGGAGAACTTCTTGTTGTCCAAACACTTTTTTAGTGTACATTATTATCCAATTAGCATTGAAAATGTCGTTGAGTCTTATTTTATTTTGAAGCCTCCCAAAAATACTATAAAAGTCAACCATAATAATATCTTAAATAATCACACATCTATCGTCAAAAGTTAATTAAATTTGAGACATATAGCATAGTGACATACTCCTCACTCATCTCAATAATAATTTGGATCAAGTTTTATTATCCTTAAAGAGGTTTAGTTATTTATAATTCAAAAAACAAAATGACAAAAGTCATCAAAATGTGCTAGTATATATGATTTTAAACCAATAAACTTAGTTTTCCTAAGTTTTCGATTTCTATTTTCTTATTTCTTTGTTTTTATTTGTTTTTCTTTATTTATCTATCTGTGCCCTATTGTGTGGGTTATATTTTTTCTAATTTTTTTTTTATGAGTGAAAAGCCAGTTGCATAGTTGCAGAAAATAAAGTTTAATATACATATTGCACAGAAAAAGTCCTAACTATTGAAGTTATTGCCAAACTTACACTTTTTTTTTTTTGGAAAATGGTAAAAATTTTTATTCCATCTTCCAACGGACATCGGAATAATGCCCTTGGAAAAGAACCGTGTACAACCTAAAGGCATACCAATGTGGTACCCTAGAAGCTACACAAATAGCAAACTAATCTCATCACTCAAAAAGGAACACACTCCTTTTTACAAAAACCAGAGAAACAGACAATAACACAAAATTGTACTTTACGAAACAGTTGTTCAGGGGAAGAAAACCTGTTAGCAAAGAGCCTTCCATTTCTCTCCCACCATAGCTGGTAGACCACCGCACCAAGAGCAGCCCTCATAACTCTCTTTTTGGGGTGTTTGCCTTTAACATATCTCTGGAACCACCTGATTTCCCGCTGAAGAGACAAGGGTCTTCACATGATACCCATCCACTCAAGAACCCGAGTCCAAAGTTGCTGATAAAATGGGCAATCAAAGAACAAATGTTTTCCATTTTCCATAGCTTGACAGCACAAGCAACATCTGTTGATCAGCTGGATACCCGTGAAATAAGGTTATCCACAGTCGCAAGGTTATTAGCAAGAGCCATTTGCAAAATAAATCTATGTCTAGGCATAGTCATCTGCTCCCATACAGTTTTGAAAACCCCTACAAAGCACTCTATCCCCTCTATAAAATCTTTACGCAGCTACCATATTGAACTTACCACCACTCCACTCCCTGACCAAAGAGGTAGCTTTATCAATTGAGCCACACTTATCTAAGAATTGATTCTTCATTGCAAGAGTTTTCTTCCAAAGCCATGAATCTCCCTGTTTAGGTTGCACCTCCCAGATCTGTGTATTTTTCACATAATATTTCTTCACCCACTCCTTCCATAAGGAGTTACGATCCCTCATCAGGGAGGCAAACCATTTAAGAAGCATTGCTTTATTCGATGAGAGAATCTCTTTTACATTGAAACCACCCTCACAGTGAGGCCTACAAATATTATCCCAACTCATAAACTTCATTTTCCCCTCTCCTCAGAAAAAGTTTCTACACAATCTTTCTTTTTTTTTTTTTTTGGAAAGTAAGGAGATTTTATTACTTCCAAAAGGATATAGCAATGAAGTACAAAGCAGACACGCTGCATTCTGAAAATACCCCCTAACACTCTACCATCTGTTTAATTAACCAGTAGACAAAAACTGGAAAAAAAACAGAGAGAAATTTACAACTCAATAGACAAGATACACAGCAGCACAAAAACTCATAAAAAACTTCGTGGTAAATAATTCAGGTGCTGTGTGAAATAATCTATGGTCTTCTTGTTCTTGTCCGCAATACTTCTCGCATAAACAGCATACACAATTTGTCTGGCAATAACTGTGACACTGTGCGCTTGCTCTTGAAACAATCGGCCATTTCTTTCTTTCCATAAGAAGTACACCACTGCCGAGAATACAGCAGCAAAGCACGAGCACTAGCTTGTCTTCTCTTAGCAACTAAACAGGCCTGCGCACACAGCTCCTCCCAACTAGATGCAGTCATAGACAGGTGCAACCAGTTTAACATCTTACACCAAAGTTGTTGAGCAAAGTTACAATCAAAAAACAGGTGTGAGAAGCTCTCCTCCCTAGTCTTACACAGGACACATATATTGGGTCCTTGGATGCCAATTTTCTGTAAGTTCTGCCAAGTAGGCAGCCTGTTCAGTATGCAAAGCCATAGTATAAATTTCCATTTAGGAAATGAAAGTGAGCACCAAACCAAAACTGACCTGTTCTTCTTTTCCGTAGCAGGAAGAAGAGTTTTGTAAACAAGCCCCATTTTGTATTTGGTAGAATTTCTATTTAATACAATGGTGTAAGAACCCTCGCCTTTCCGGCGCCCTAAGATGCACGGATCGATTTTTAGTTGGAATTAATAGTTCTTAAATAATATGTTGCATGCGATTCAAATTAATTATAAGGGACAGTTTGCAAATAAGAAGCCACCACCAATTTTTAAGGAAACAATTGGAAACCATCAAAAGTGCACCCCAATTCCTATTGGGAATTGACTCATGCCTATGGGGACTAAATATTGAGTTCGGGGATGTATGTACGAAATAAACAAAACGAGTCTCATCTAAATCGCCCTTATAAACGACCTCTACTAAGCCTATCCATGTCAAATATTTATTTATACTATATGGTTCCATGCAAGTCCGGTCGTCCCAGATCCTAAATTAACTAGGCGGGTTAAGAACAACCGAATTACCTATGTTATCGCTTTGCACAATTTATATCCAATTTACATGCATACTATTAACAAGCATAAACAAGATATAAAGCATTAAATTAACGCTCCAACCTACCAACTTTGCTAAACGCGCCAAATATTGTATATGCACATCAATAAAACCGTTAGTAATTTCAGACAAATATTAAAAATGTAAAGACGATAACTTTATGCTAAAATAAACCTAGGAGGCTACTACATGCATGCAAAAACTACAAAAAGATGCAAACTTGCATAAACTAATAAAAAGATGCTAACTTTATATTAACTAAGCATGCATAATTATGTACAAAACCCAAAGCATGCAAATTTATTCAATCATAATCAAAAGCTAAATAAAACATGATTAATAAACAATAAAACAAGAGATTTAATAAAGAATTAGGCCCTCCGGATGGTTAACCTGGACGTTCTATTCGAACGAGACTAGTAGAATTAGGATTGCTCTTCGATCTTGGGTGCTAGGCTAGGTGTAATGCTTGCTTGGATCTTCAGATTTCTGAATTCTCCTTGATTTGGGGGAATATGTGCTCTCAATGCTCTCAAAATTGTGAACTGACTGACCTCTTGCAAAAGCGGGTGAAAATGAGTATTTAGAGAGTTAGGGGACGAATTTAGGGGCTTAGGGCAAGAAGCCCGGTGTCAAAACTCGGCCCAGCCAAAAAGCTGGTTCAGCGGCCACCCGGAGGGCAGCCATGGCCAGCGGCTGGCCGCTTGGGCCAGCGCTGTCACGCGTTGGCCGCCAAGCAGCCTGCAAAGGCCGCCGCCCCTAACGGCGAGCACGTGACTAGGGTTTTTGACGTTTGGTGCTCTGTAAATTACGAAATTGCCCTTGGGCTGACCCAGGGGGCCGGGATTGAGGTGTTTTGATTCAAATCTTCGAGACACGATATCTCTTGATCCGGGAACCTGATTGAGACAAGGTCAAAGGCGTTGGAATCCTTAAAACAAGGGCTATCCAAAGACTTAGGTTTCAAGGAATTTGGTCTAGATTTTCGAGCAATGTCCTTTTCTACTTACGTCCATGTTAATCCATTACCATCATCATCGGGCGTTGCGGTGTCAGGGCATGAGAACCGATTAGGGTGTCTACAGAAGCCCCCACTTTGGCCGAGCTTGTAAAAGCGAAGGTCAAAGTATTTGCTAAAAATGACTGCACTGTTTTTTTGAAAAAATGCTTTATGTTAGAAAGAAATATAGACTCCTGACCGCCTGTGGTCAGGTTACCTGTTTTGCGGGGGCTGACGCGATGCTAATTTTAATAGCTTCGTCGTCAAAGAGCGTTGCGTTGCTCTGCTTTGCGGGTGCCAACGTGACGCTAATTTTAATAGCCTCAACGTCAAAGAACGTTGTGTTGCTCTGCTTTGCGGGTGCCAACGTTACGCCAATTTTAATAGCCTCATCGTCAAAGAGCGTTGCGTTGCTCTGCTTTAGTGTTTAGGAAAATTGTGCTTGCAAAATGAAATAAAGTGCCTCCATTGTTGCCCAACCTTCATTTCTTGCTCAAATTTGCTTCTCTTTGGTTGCATTTGCTTGGGTTTGCATAATCTTTGCATAATTTGAAGTTTATTTGTGATTTCTCACAAATTTGGAGTGAATTTGAGAGTGGATTTTTGAAACCCTTGGAGAGAGAAAATCCCAATTCTCCATTTTTGCTTGTTTGCTTATACTTGCTTTGCTTATACCTCTTCATGGCTCCTAAATTGGTGAAGAAAAGGAGTAGAAGGGCCGAGGTTTGGGAAAAAGTTGAAGAAATCGATATTTTCACCAAAGCTTTTCCCTCCCATGTCAAGCCTTCCAAGAGGAAGCCCAATGTGGCTTTTCCTCAAGATCGGTATACACGGTCGGATAGGATGCCCGACATCGTTTGGGATCGATCGGAGTTTCTCTTTCGACCGGAGACTCACTTGAGTTCCCGTGCTTCCAAGTTTGTGGTGAGCCTCAAACTTTGAATTCATAGTTTTATGCATTGAATTTTAGTTTATATGCTTTGCCTTGAGTGGAATTTGTGTAGAGATTGTATGCAATTGTCAAGTTTGTAGCGCATGTGATCTTGCGCGGCTTGAACGAACTTAGAAACATGCTTAGGATTGAACATTTGATTGAATGTAAACCTAAGAGGTTGCAAATTTGATCATAGGAACCCAATGGGAATTTGAAGCCCCATGGTAATTATGGTTCTTCGGTGAAGCTTTTTAAGATTTTGCCCAAAGAGGTGCAAAGTGTAGTTTTAGGTGCGGGGTTTGGACCCCTGGAAGACTCGATTGAGCGAGTCAAGAGTTGTATTGTCCGCTTGTCTTTGGAGCGTTTTTTGGATACCACCAACACGTTCCACTTCCCTAACCTAATGGGGAGATGATGATCACTCCTTCGGAGTTTGCTATGCTGACTGGGGTACCTTGCGTGGGTACGCCCATTGTGTATGACGTTTCCATTTGGAAACGTAAGACTGAGATGGTGGGGTTGTTTGGCCCTTGGGGGAACACTTGGGGTCACCATTATCGTCCCTATAGCGAGCTCTATGCCGCTTTGACTGATGCGAGGTACAAGAGAACTACCTCGGTGGAGCAGAAGGCGAGGAAGTTCATCGCCTATCTCCTTGCCACCACCATCTTTGGTGACAAGGGAGAGCATATTCATGCTATTTACCTCCCTAGCTTGTTGGATTGGGAGAGGGTGAGATAGTACAACTGGGGGTTGCCGGGCTACGCCAACCTTCTGAGGTGCATGCGGTGTGCTTGCCGCGTGAATGACGAGGGATACAAGCAGTCAACTCTTCCTCCTGTGAGCTTGTGCGGTTTTTAGAAGGCCTTGCAGGTGCGTTTTGTTTTTGTATCCATTTGGTGATTTGCATGATTTAAGTGTATGGTGCTTGATTTCATGTTTCGATGTAGCCTTTGTTCTTTGAGCATTTCCCGGACATGGCGCATATGGGCTGGGAGTCGGATTTCCTGGTTTGCAGGGCATGGCGTCATAGGGGTCCTGCGCCCTTCCAGACTCTTCAGCAGTACAGGGAGGCCCTCCTGCGCCTAGACTTGCACAAGGTAACGCAATTTTGCTTTTTGTTGCATGGATTGTACTTCTTGGTGTGGAAATATCTTATGTTGCATGTTTGTGTAGATTGACTACTTCCCTTGGGCGAAGTACCATGGGTTGGCTTCGGATGCCGTCCTTGCATCTAGGGCGATAGACCACCAGAGGATCCTGATTGCGGGTCCGTTCTCTTTCGAGTGGTATTTGGGAGAGCGGATCTTCCGTCAGGTTTATCCTGATGTGGTGGGACCGAGGATCCCCTTGGATCCTCCCTCGATCATGTTTTTGGTGATGTGCTTGTCTCGCGAGCAGGTTGCGGAGGCCATGGTGGGCTCAGATGCTATGCGGTATTTGAGAGAGCCTGCGGAGGACCTTGCAGGGCACTACGAGCAGTTCGCCGTGATCGCCTCATGCCTTCATTTGTGGGCTTGAAGGTAAGAATTTTATATTTGTTATTCTATGCCTTTCTTGTTTTGTTGATTGCTAACCTTGTTTGCTTTGTAGGAGTCTCGGGTTGATGCCATCGACGTGGATGTCCCGGATATGCGGGTTCGAGGTCGGGACTATGGCGGGAAAGAGTGTTGGGGAGAGGTCCCGATGACGGAGGACCTTGATGAGGACATCCAGGGCCTTCCTCTTCCAGTTGGCCATCCAGGGATAAATTCGTCATTTTACCTGTTGCATGTGATTTTTACTGCTTTCATCCTTGTATTGACTTTTTCTTTGTGCAGCTTGACCGTGAGCAGACCGGGAGGGTCTTCAAGATGATGCATGTTATGAAGTCCTGGATATCCCGAACTCTTTCAAAGGGCACTTGCTCGAGAGCTGACTTGGATAAGGTAAGCTTGACTTTGCATCTTCAAAGTTATATGCTTTGAGAAATGTATCTTACATATTTTGTGAGCTGCGGGTTGAGTATCGTCGGCCTCTTCCTCGTCGGTCACGACAGGTGGTTATGTCTGATGATGAGGTCGTGAGCTCTCCTGAGCGCAGCCCTTCTCGCGAGAGGAGCCCTCGGAGGGAGAGTCCTAGGAGAGAGAGAGAGAGCCTGTGCATCGGACGGAGCGTCCTGGTGGGAGTAGGATGACTCAGTTTGTGGAGCCTACTCCTATGCCTATGCCGATGTATCCTTCTTATCCTGGGTATGCGGGGTATACTCCTTATGGCGATCTTTACTACCAGCCCCCTGTCCCTGCTCCTATGATACCTACCATGCCTCCTTGTTCTTCGTGGGGGTATGATTCGAGTTATGCCGGGGAGGGGTGCTCGTATCGGGAGCCTGCCCGTCATTCTTCCTTTGACCCGGGCCAGCTGGCGGCGTCGATCTTTGGTGATGAGCCACGGAGGTTGGAGGACCACTTTGAGGTGCTCCGCACGGATGCTGATGCGGGTGATGATTTCTATGATAATTTATTTGTATGAGATACATTTTTGAACATTTGTATTGAACAAACTTCGGACTTTGCTTTGTAATATATTGCTGTTTATTGGTCCCTGCATATAATTAGGCTAATGCAAATGCACAGGTAGTCAAGAAAAAGCGCAAGTAATAGCCATGTACCAAAAATGGTACAGCCAAAAAGTTAAAATTGGGTGTACCCTATCCCCCCTAATAAAAAAAATGAAAAAAAGAAAGGGGTGCAAAAAATGAAATGAGTAGAAAAAGAGAGTAATAAAAATAAAAGATGATAATTATCCAAAAAGAAATAAGGAAATTGTGGGTTCCCATAAATAATTAAGGAAATAATAGAAAAAACAGTAATAATAGAAGAAATAGGAAACTGAGCCAAATTGGAGTCCAAAACGGTTAAGGAAAGTGTCCAAAACCGGGTAGAAGAGGGTTGTCTCGAAAAATGGGCTCGGCGGCCGAAGGAAGGCGCTCAGCGGCTGACGCGAAGGAGCAGGGGTCAAAAGAGGGGCCGCCAGACTCGGCGGCTGGGCGGCTGGCAGCTGAGTTTCAGCGGCTGGGCGGCTGGCAGCTGAGTTTCAGCGGCTGGGCCGCTGGGCTTTGGCTTCCATATCGTGGCCGCCGAGCTTTCGGCGGCTGCCCTATGGGTCACTGAGGCTTTTTTTTCCGACGGGTTGCCATATTTTCGTCTTTTTTCGTGCGAGCCCTATATAAGCCTTGGGTTAGTCCGATTTTGGGACATCACCTTCATAATTCACTAGCAATAGAGAGCTTTGTAGAGAGAGAAACTCCCAATTAATTTAGATTTCAGCCATGACGAGTTTTGAGGTTAAGTTTGATAAGTGCTTGCAATCCATGACCCCTGAAGAGAGGATGAGACTTGTGCCATTTCACTTGAGTGCTCTCTTCCACCTGAAGCAAGTTCAAGTTGTTTGGAACGTTCTTGAGGTTGCGGTTGAATTTTGGGATGACAAGTTTCATGTTTTTAGATTCGGGTATAATGAACTGTGTCCTCCTCCCGAAGAATTTGCCGCCATAATTGGGTTCCCTCATGATCAAGCTCCTGCAACTCCATGGCTCGGGGCCAACCTTGAAGGTTACTATAAAAGGTATCTCGATCTATCCCCAACACAAGCCTCCTCTGTGGCTAGAATTGGTGAGCTAGACCTTAATGGGGTGATTGATATCTTTTTCACCAAGGTAAGGGATGATCATAATGAGACATATTATAGGCGTGCTTTAATCTTATGTCTCTTACATAGGTACCTCATTGTTGGTGGAGGTAATAATGGTAAAACTTGTATGCTTAGAATTGTTGAACAAATTCAAAACGATTTTACCCCTATGTCTCTTGTTCTTGGTGAAACCCTAATGTGCTTGGACCGCAAGAAGCAAGAACCATCGCCTGGTGGATGGACGAGAAGCCCTCTTCTCCTTCAAGTGAGTGCTTGAATAATTGCTTTGGATATTTTTATGAAGTTTGAATCTTTAATGGATACCTAACTTTATATATTTTTTGTGTTTGTTTATTTTTGTAGATATGGCTTTTGGAGCATATGTGCTTCATTGAGAGGCCGGCTAATGCGCTCAAATACCAACCAAAGCAGTTTCCTGCCCGCCGAAGGCTTTATTATGAATCCACCATTGAAGAATGGCGTGGATACCTTAAAGCTTGCCCTTTGCTAACATGGACCGTCAAGTGGTGGGGCCTAAAATCCGCAATCGGATGTAGCAAGGAGATGGGAAATTATCAAATCCTTGGTCTTCAAAATTTGACTTACATATTTCCTAGCCGTATCATGCGGCAATATGGGAAACGCCAGATTATCCCACAGAAGGATAATGTTGCGCCTGCTACCCGGGTTTGGACTATTAGTATGTGGAGGTCTTGGGAGTGTGCATGGGACCGTCGCCCAAAGTGGAGCATTCCTCACATTAAGGCCCCAACGGTTATATCTTCGGCTTATGAAGCTTGGATAGATTGTAAGACTACGGAAGGCCGTCGCGAATGTAGGAAATCCGAACAAGACGATCTTAACGCCCAATCGGTCAAGGCTAGCTTGAGGCTTTCTAACCCCAATGATCCCAAAGGGAAGGGTAAGCAAAAAGGAGTCAAGCATGTGAAGAGTGTTCTCAACCCGAAGGCCAAGAAAGCTCTAGCCAAGATTACTACTAAGCCGGAAGAGAAGCCCCAAATTCGGGCCAATGATCATGAAGCGTCCTCAAGTGCTCCTCTAATGGAGGTTGAAAAAGAAGAAGAGCCCGTGGTCCGAGAGAGATGCGTTCCCAAGGAACGTGAAGTGGAAGGCCCAAAGGTTGATGAACCCATGGATGATGTTGTCCCTACTACCGAAGCTACGGAGTAGTCTATTAGGAAATACTCTTTTGGAGCATGTCTAGCTTAGGATTGCCTTTTATTTGCTTTAAATTCAATAAGGGTGATGTGCCCCCTTTTTTAGATTTAGTTAATTTGTTTTTGTTATTTAGGAATTGCCAAGTCTTGTAATGGACTTTATTATTATTTATTTGCTTTAAATTCAATAAGGGTGATGTGCCCCCTTTTTAAGATTTAGTTAATTTGTTTTTGTTATTTAGGAATTGTCAAGTCTTGTAATGGACTTTATTATTATTTATGAAGACATGCTTATTTTAACATTGCAACCTTGTGTTTATTATGTGCATAATTTTTAACAACTTTTGAATGCGAATTTGATGAAGGGGCCGGGCCCAATTGTAATTGGGTTGTCCTACGTATCCTTTTAGGGGAATCAGGCCGCTCGTAGTTCTTATCCGTTTGTTTTTTAACATTGAATCCCGGTTTTTTTTTTTTTTTTTTTTTTCGGGATTAGTTAGCCTTGTGTGGGCCTCTCGAAAGTGTATATTGGGTGTCTTGCCTAAGCATAGAACCTCTTTAATTGATCCATGTTTATCCATTGACTAAATTCAATTCCGTCTAAATCTGCCAATCTTGCAGCGCCACCAGTTAAGATTTTTGTGATGATAAACGGGCCTGACCAGTTGGGTCGAAATTTACCTCTTGGGTCAGTTACATTGGCCCTTACCACCTTAAGTACTAAGTCTCCAACTTTAAGGCCCCTCATTTTGAGCTTTTGGTTAAAGTGCCTAGTTAGTCTCTTTTGATAGACTCTTACGTTGGGCAAGGCTTGCAACCTTTTCTCATCTAGCAGGACTAATTGGTCATAGCGGGCCTGGACCCAATCCACCTCGGGAATTTGACTTTCTAGAACGATTCTTAGAGATGGGACCTCTAGTTCAATTGGCAATACGACTTCCATTCCGTAAACCAAAGAGTATGGCGTTGCTCCTGTTGATGCGCGAACTGATGTTCTGTAACCCCAAAGTGCGAATGGCAACTTGTCTGGCCAGTCATGATAATTTTCTGACATTCTTTCAATGATTTTCTTGATGTTCTTGTTAGCTGCCTCTACTGCGCCGTTTGTTTGCGGCCTGTAGGGAGACGACTTTCGATGCTGGATTTTGAACTGGGCTAACAGCGCAATCACTTCTTTCATGAAGTGTGATCCATTGTCACTGATGATCTCTTGGGGAACCCCAAATCTGGCTATTATGTTATTCTTAATGAACTTGACCACATGTTTCGCTTTGAGCTTCGCGTATGATTGCGCTTCGACCCATTTAGTAAAGTAGTCGATTGCGACTAGGATATATTCGTGGCCTCCTTTTCCTGTTGGAATTATTTTACCGATAATGTCGATTCCCCATGCCGAGAAAGGCCAAGGTGAGGTGAAGGTATATAATGGGCTTGGTGGTAGATGTTGCAGATTTGCATGGGTCTGGCATTGTACGCATCTTTTGACAAATTCAAAACAGTCCTTTTCCATTGTTGTCCAATAATATCCCAGCCTTATTATTTTCCTGGATAGCATCATACCGTTCATGTGCGGTCCACATACTCCTGCATGTACATCTTTTAGGACCTTATGGGCCATTTCAGTACCTAGACATAGGAGGTTGACTCCGTTTGGGCTTTTCTTGTATATTTGACCTTGTACTTCTAAGAATTAGGCTGGGAGCCTTCTGAGTGCTTTCTGGGCTCTAGGGCTAGAATCGGGAGGGTAAAGTTGGTAAACAAGCAGATTCCTTATGTCAGTGTACCATTCGCCTTCTTCGTCGTGGAACACTTCCAAATTGTCACAATATGAAGGCTTGGATCTCCTTTGTACACAGATGGGCATCATCCGGATGGTTTCAGGTATACTGATCATGCTTGCTAATTTAGCCAAGGCATCTGCAAACTGATTATCTTCTCGTGGAAGGTATGTAAAATGTATTTGATTTGAATACACTATGATCTTATCTAAGTATTCCTGGTAGAGTGCCAGAGATTCATTTTTAACCCTCCATACTTTGGAAATTTGGTTAATTATGAGTGACGAGTCCCCATAGACTCGGAGTGTTTTGATGCCAAGGCTTATGGCGGATTGCAGTCCTATTATGCAAGCTTCATACTCGGCGCCATTATTTGTAACCTCATGGTCCAGTTTGACTGAAATAGGTGTATGTGCACCTTTGGGGGACACTATTAGTACTCCTACCCCAAAACCCTTTTGGTTGGATGCTCCATCGAAGTATAATTGCCAAGTTTCAGTATCTAAGGTCATAACCCCTTCGTCCAAAAAGTGATATTCTTCCTTGTGATCTGGTTCATGTATGGCTTGGTCGGCTAGGTATTCAGAGATAGCATGCCCTTTTATGGCCTTTTGATGTTCAAATTTGAGGTCGAATTTTGAGAGGAGGACTGTCCACCTTGCTATCCCGCCGTTCAGTATGGGCTTTTTGAATATGTATTTCAAAGGATTTTCTCTTGATCTTATGTGGATCGTGTGCTGGAGCATGTAATGCCGTAGCTTTTTAGTAGTTGCTACCAAAGCTAAGCATATCTTTTCTAGGGATGAATAGCGGGTTTCGTATTCCAGAAACTTCTTGCTCACATAATATATAGCTTTCTCTTCCTTATCTACTTGTTGGGTTAGCATGGCCCCTATTGACGTTTCTGTGACTTTAAAGTAGAGGATTAGAGGCATGCCTGGAATGGGCGGTACTAGAACAAGGTGGTTCGGATAGATAGGCCTTAATTTTGTCAAAGGCCTTTTGGCATTGTTCGTCCCGTTCTGTCTTCACCTCTTTTTTGAGTTTCTTGAATATGGGTTCGCATGTGATAGTTAATTTGGAAATGAACCTGCTAATGTACTGGATTCTCCCTAAAAGGGCTTTTATTTCTTTCTCTGTCTTGGGAGGTGGCATGTCTATTATGGCTTTGATCTTGGATGGATCAATTTCTAGTCCTCTGGTGCTTATGACAAATCCTAGAAGTTTGCCGGATGTGACTCCGAATGTGCACTTTTTGGGATTAAGCCTCATATTGTACTTCTTAAGCCTGTCAAAGAACTTTTGAAGTGAGGGTACATGCCCTTCTCCATCTTTGGACTTTATGATCATGTCATCTACATACACTTCAACCTCCTTATGCATCATGTCGTGGAGTAAGGTTGTAGCGGTTCTTTGGTTTGTGGCTCCACCATTTTTAAGCCCGAACGGCATTATTGTATAGCAATAAGTACCCCACTGTGTGATTAAAGTGGTTTTCTCTTCGTCCTCTTTGGCCATTAGGACCTGGTTATATCCAGCGTACCCGTCCATAAATGATAGAAGGGCGTGTCCGGCGGTGTTGTCTACTAAGACGTCTATGTGAGGTAAGGGAAAGTCGTCTTTCGGACTTACTTTGTTCAAGTCCCTAAAATCTACACACATTCGGACTCGTCCGTCCTTTTTTGGGACTTGGACAATGTTGGATACCCAATCGGGGTAATTGGCCACTCTTATGAAGCCTGCCTCTAGTTTTCTCTGGACCTCTTCCTTGATCTTAAGAGCCCACTCTGGCTTCATTCTTCTTAACTTTTGTTTGACTGGTTTGCAGTCGGGGTTTAGTGGAATGGTGTGCTGAGAAATATTGCGGTCTATGCCTGGCATGTCCTTGTAGGACCAGGCGAAAACATCCGTATAAATCTTTAGGAGTGTTACGAATTGTTCGCATTCATTAGATGTTAAAGACAAGCCTATTTGCACGTGGCGAGGCTCATCATTAGTTGCAATGTTTATTGTCTCTGTTTCTTCGACTATTGAAGTCTTTTGCTCATGTTCGATTAGTGCTTTAATAACTTCTTTTGGCAATTCCGTTATATCTTCTGAATTATTAGCAGTGAGGCAATCCGAGTAAGCAAAATCGACGTTCATAATATTAATAGAAGCGGATAATACATCAATGAGGTCATCACTAAGGACCTTAGAAGGAATAGACTTGGGTGGACTACCCGACACTTCTAGGATAACAGACTCGGAATCAGACTCGGACTCGGAATCAGACTCAGAATCAGAAATGGGCCCTCCTGTAGGACCGTTGTGGATTGTGAACTTGTACTTGGATCCCTTGACTGGAGTCCACTTCGTCTCGTGCTTCCAGGTGGTGCGGTCCGGCCCGATTGGGGCAATCAGCTTGGACGGGTCGAAACCTTCATTAAAAAGCACAGTAAGGGGAAGTTTGGTAGTTGTCTCGTCGTACTGACGACGTTCTTTGCCAAATAAGAGCCCAAAGTCGTTGGGTGCCATGTCATTAGCCCAATCTTTAGTGGATTGGTCCTCACTAGGAGGTATGGGTGTGTCTTCACTCATGATGAAGCAGTCTTGAAATGCCTCAAAGCCTGGTATTAGGATCCCGTTAATTGTGTATGGTTCAGGGAATCCATAGTAAGGATATGGGTCACCTTCTTGAAGAAATTGCCCATTGAGGGTGACGGGGTAAGGATTCATGCTGTGTGGAACAGGTTTGTTAGCCGCGCGGGCTCTTTTCTTAGCCATCATTTTGGATATGTAGGTCTTAACTTCTTGCCTTGTGGGCTTGTAGCCCAATCCAAATAGATCATTTTTGATCTTTGTGTTCCAGCAGGTTTGAGTTACCTTGGGATGAGGGCCCAAAGTCGTGCCTGGGAAGTGGCCTTGCTTTCTGAGTAAAGCATTCACGTTAAGTGTGGGCTCTATCGTCTCTATGAAGGCTATTTTCTCGAAACCCCATAACTCTTCATCTTGCTCATTATGCTCTATCTTTAGGACTGGAGCTTTATCAACTTGGGCCGTCATAGTATCAGCGCAGACTTTCAGGATGGATCTTGCCAAGGATAGCTTTACCTTTTGATGCAGGGTTGAGGCTACAGCATTTAGCCCGTGTAACCAAGGCCTTCCTAAGAGTAGGTTGAAGGTGGCTAGAATGTCAATTACATGGAACTGGACCATTTTCTCGATGGGCCCAATATTGATATTCATGGAGAAGGTACCCAATACATTCCTCTTGGAATTATCGTAAGCCCTTAGCCCTTGTGCGGAATGCGCGAGGTTATTGCAATCTATTTTGAGGTGTTCAGCAGTCCTCACGGGGCATACATTTACAGCAAAGCCATTGTCCACCAAAGTCATAGGGACTTGTCTTTGTTGACAGATTACAGTAAGATAAAGGGCTTTGTTGTGATGTATACCCTCAGGTGGAAGGTCTTTGTCAGAAAAAGTGACGGGCGTGGATGACTTTCCTTGGACCAGGAGGTTGACTACCTCTTCAGGGGTAGCATTTGGAGAAATGGTAGTTGCATTCAAGGCCTCTAGCACGACCCTTCTATGAGTGATAGAAGTGGTCAACAGTTGCCAAATGGATATATCAGCTTTTGTTCTTTGCAGTTGCCTGAGGATGTTGGTCCCATCGTCCTCTTTTGCCATTTCTCGTTGGGCCGAATCCCTATTGGGGATGGCTACAGGCTCTACGGGTTGGATTTTGAGATGGATCCATATAGATATTTTCGGGCCTGAACTGGCGTCCTGATATTGTGAGGGAGTTTAGGGCTTTATCCTCCTCTTCTTTTTTATCATCGGAAATATCATACCAGGCTTTGCCATCAGCTATGTCATGGACTTGAGGAGTCAACACATCTTCTGGATCAGTATATGACCCATTATCTTCCTCATCGCTATCCCAAAGGCCGCAAAACGTCCAGCGGGGGCTTTGGGTTTGGGTATGGTGGTATGGCCTGTCCAATAGGTGTGATCAAATAAGATGGATCAAACCCTTCTTCTATGTCAATGGCAAAGGAGTTCCCGAGGGGATTATTGTTGTTGCTGGGTGGTGGTGCGTCTTTGGGCAATGGTATTGTGCCATTATCAAACAAATCCTGGATTTTATCTTTGAGCGTGTAACACTTCTCAGTGTCATGCCCGCGCCCCCTATGGTATTTGCAGAATGCAGATTCGTTCCAATATGGTGATCTTTTCTCTACAGGTGGATCGGGAGTAGGCCCAATCGGATGTAGATAGTCTCCTTTGATCAACTTGTCTAGAGCTTTGACATAAGTCATTCCGAGGGGAGTGTACCTTCTTGGACGTCTATCAGCTATGGCGTTCACTTCATTTCCTCTACTTGTGGAGGCTTGGTTGGTATTAGTGTATTTCTTATCCTTATATCCACTTGTGTTGTTATTGTAAGTGACCTTGTTCTTCCCTCTTTGGAGTTGATCATCTTCAATAGCCATGCCTATTTCAGTTAATTGGGCATAGGTGGTTATGGGCTGAAACTTCATGTGTTTACGGAATTCAGATGCCAAATTTTGGACTAGCATTCTGATTTGATCCTTTCATATGGGAGATCAATCATTTCAGCTACCTTGGTTCTCCATCTTCTCACAAAATTGGTGAACCCTTCTTTATCACCTTGCTTGGTGATGTCCAACTCTCTTAATGTCATGGGTGGCAAGACATTATCAGCATATCTTTGGAGGAACAATGTGGATAGATCTTCCCATTTTTCCAACTTTTAGGTGGGCAACTTGAAGAACCAGGCCCTGACAGCAGGATCCAAGGTTTGGGGAAAGACGTGAACATACAGCTCTTGTTCAATATCTCTAAGGCCCAATGCAGTAGTAAAAGCTCTAATGTGATCTTGTGGATCGTCGGTTCCTTTGAAAGTAGGAACTTCAGGCATGGAGAACTTAGTGGGCAATTTTCTCTTGATGTGGGGAGCATAGCCTTCAGAGTTGATTATCATGTCGTTGAAGACACGACTCTTGCCTAGGACAGATTCAAGCCTGTTCAGCTTGGCCTGAAGCTCTTGGACCTCTTTAGTGGAGGGTTCGGCCTTTTCCTCATTGGGCTTGGGCTCATCATCATCCCTACTAGGGGGATCCAACTTGGCGACACAGGCTTCCATATCAGTGAATCTAGCATTTATGGCGACCATTTGGGCTAAAAGGTCATCCATCTTCTGGTCAGCGGTTCTCTCAGCGTCTCCAGACATAGCAGAATTAGGTGAATTGGGTGGTGAGGCTTGAGGTGACAGTGGCGGTTTGCGAAGGTAATCGAGCCAAATGGGGCCCACGAACTGTGCTTGTGGTGAAGGTTCGAATAACAACTTGCGGACTAACCTCTTGCTGGACTCGTCTCTCTCCCACTTCCTAGAAAATGGGATCTTTACTTCTACCAATTTTAGACATAAAAAGGCCCACTTAAGAAAATAGGAAATAAATGGGAACCTCCATAGAATAAAAGGTTTTATTTTAAAACAAATGTGGGAAAAGAATCTAGCACTAATCCTCAACATGGTGATCTTTTGGGAAAGACGCGATCTTGTGTAAAAAGCATATTCCAGTCAATGATCTTTCGACTTTATTAGAATAACAAATACTCTTGACTTGCATATGGGATGAAATTCCCTAATTTAAGGAAAAAAGATATACTATTGACTTGCATATGGAATAAAATTGAACTCTCTTTTTTTTTGTGAAAGATCATTGACGGGAATATATTATTTGCATGCAATCTAATTCTTACGGAAAGGAACGTCTTCCTAACATGGTCACTAACATCATCGGAATCATACAGGGATTCTACTTCCTACAAAAGAAAAAAGATCCTAGACTCTATTTGTAAACCTGACAAAACATACAAGCAAACAAAAAGGAAACATTCCCTAACCGGGACTCAGTAAAAGAATCCTTAGGGGGGATCTAGTCCTAATATTTTATGGAAATTAATCACATAGCAAGGAAATAATTAATAATAATATAACAAGTAAACCAATTAGCACCTTGATATGGACTATGAGACATAATGCAATAGTTGACACGAACTATGGTTGGATAAGGTAACCCATGACCGGATGCGTTTTGTCATTATGGGGTCCATAGTAAGACTAGACGTACCGTTTTACACATCTCGAATGGAAACATGTAAATGCCATGGGGTAGAACACAACTATCTACAAAGGTAATTCGGACCGAGTGGGTCACTGGCCTAAGTCATAGACAATGTTTCAAAGGGTAAATCCTGTTTATGGAGTGGTGATGTCTTTCGACATCTTGCGATGATAGCGCATGCAGTATGAATGATATGGATACAAAAGCAGAGACAATAAACACATACGGTAATTGAACCAAATAGCTAAAATAAATTGTTGACATGGATACGTGTTCGAATTACATCCTCTTATTAAGTCCCCAGTGAAGTCGCCACTGTAAGAACCCTTGCCTTTCCGGCACCCTAAGATGCACGAATCGATTTTGAGTTGGAATTAATGGTTCTTGAATAATATGTTGCATGCGATTCAAATTAATTATAAGGGACAGTTTGCAAATAAGAAGCCGCCACCAATTTTTAAGAAAACAATTGGAAACCATCAAAAGTGCACCCAAATTCCTATTGGGAATTGACAATTGCCCATGGGGACTAAATATTTAGTTCGGGGATGTATGTACGAAATAAACAAAATGAATCTCATCTAAATCGCCCGTGTAAACGGCCTCTACTAAGCCTATCCATGTCAAATATTTATTTATGCTATATGGTTCCATGCAAGTCCGGTCGTCCAAGATCCTAAATTAACTAGGCGGGTTAAGAACAACCGAATTACCTATGTTATCGCTTTGCACAATTTATATCCAATTTACATGCATACTATTAACAAGCATAAACAAGATATAAAGCATTAAATTAACGCTCCAACCTACCAACTTTGCTAAACGGCCAAATATTGTATATGCACATCAATAAAACTGTTAGTAATTTCAGACAAATATTAATAATGTAAAGACGATAACTTTATGCTAAAATAAACCTAGGAGGCTACTATATGCATGCAAAAATTATAAAAAGATGCAAACTTGCATAAACTAATAAAAAGATGCTAACTTTATATTAACTAAGCATGCATAATTATGTACAAAACCCAAAGCATGCAAATTTATTCAACCATAATCAAAACCTAAATAAAACATGATTAATAAACAATAAAACAAGAGATTTAATAAAGAATTAGGCCCTCAGGATGGTTAACCTGGACGTTATATTCGAACGGGACTAGTAGAATTAGGATTGCTCTTCGATCTTGGGTGATAGGCTAGGTGTAATGCTTTCTTGGATCTTCAGATTTCTGAATTCTCCTTGATTTGGGGGAATATGTGCTCTCAATGCTCTCAAAATTGTGAACTGACTGTCCTCTTGCAAAAGAGGGTGAAAAGGAGTATTTATAGAGTTAGGGGACAAATTTAGGGGCTTATGGCAAGAAGCCCGGCGTCAAAACTCGGCCCAGCCAAAAAGGTGGTTCAGCGGCCACACGGAGGGCAGCCAGGGCCAGCGGCTGGCCTAATGGCCCCCGCTGTCACGCGGTGGCCGCCGAGCAGCCTGCGAAGGCCGCCAGACATGACGGCGCGCGTGTGACTAGGGTTTTTGACTTTTTGTGCTCTGTAAATTACGAAATTGCCCTTGGGCTGACCCAGGGGGCCGGGATTGAGCGGTTTTGACTCAAATCTTCGAGACGCGATGTTTCTTGATCCGAAAACCTGATTGAGGCAAGGTCAAAGGCGTTGGAATCCTTATAACAAGGGCTATCCAAAGACTGAGGTTTCAAGGAATTTGGTCTAGGTTTCCGAGCAATGTCCTTTTCTACTTACGTCCATGTTAATCCATTACCATCATCATCGGGCGTTGCGGTGCCAGGGGATGAGAATCGATTAGGGTGTCTACAACTGGCAGCAAGGTCATTTCTCAAATCAAACATCTTTTGCACTATCCACGAAGCCTGTGCAGGTTTAGAAACAGTCCAAAGAGTCCCCTGTTTCATATAGTAGGCATTGATCCACCTTACCCACAGCTTCTCTTTATGGTGTTGCATATCCAATAACAGCTTCCCAAGGGCGGGTTTATTTCGAAGTGTCAGATTGAATACACCAAGTCCTCCCTTATTAGCAGGTAAACAGACAGTGTGCCAGGAAACAAGTGCTCTACTGCTAGGGTCAGCAAATCCTGTCCATAAGAACCTCCTACACAGTTGCTCTATTTTGTGGATGATAGATACAGGTATATTGAAGAATTGAACCCAGTAGCTATTCATTACAAATAAAACAGACTTAATCAGTTGAAGTCTTCCTGCATAAGATAGGAATTTTGTGGTCCATGATTGAATTCTGCATGTGATCTTCTACACAAGTGGATCATAATAACTGGCTTGCAGCCTCTTAGATGAGAGAGGTATGCCAAGGTACCTGAATGGAAGCTCACCAACTTGCATCCCCAATAAATTAAGGATATCATTTTGGTCATTCTCCATTACACCTTCAAAGTAGAACTCAGACTTACTGTTATTTGCACACAAACCAGAACACCCAGAGAACAACTTGAATTGTTTAAACAAGAGCTGAACAGATACAATGTCACCTCTTGAAAAGAGTAAAAGATCATCTGCAAAAATGATATGCACAAGCTCAAACTTCTGGCAACTAGGGTGAAATCTGAATCCATCTTGCTTTCTCAGGTCCTTTAGACACCTAGACAGATAATCCATGGCTAACACAAAGAGATAAGGTGAAATGGAGTCTCCTTGTCTTAAACCTCTCTTAGCTGTGAAGGGAGGCAGAGGGGTACCATTGAATAGCAGAGAGTAACTCACAGTGCATATACACATTTTAACCCAATTGACAAACTTCACAGGAAAATGCAGACCAAGGACTTGCTCAAGGAACCACCACTCCACTGAATCATATGCTTTCCTCAAGTCAACTTTTAAGATGCATCTGGGGGAAATGTTTTTTCTCCCATAAAATTTTATCAACTCATGAGCTAAGATAATGTTATCTCCAATGAATTTGTTTTTTTATAAATGCAGATTGCTCCTGACTCACCAAGCTATCTAACACACTACACAATCTATTGGCCAAAGCTTTTGACAATATTGTGTAAAGTATGTTACAACATGCAATAGGTCGGAAGTCACTAACAAAAAGAGGATTCTCCTTCTTGGCAACTAGAGTGACAGATGCACAGTTAATAGCTCTAAGTAACTTAACAGAGTGAAAAATACTCTGGATAGCTTGAGTCACCTCCTGCCCAATAATATGCCAAGAGGCTTTATAAAAGCCTGCAGTAAAACCATCAGGTCCAGGTGCTTTATCCTCATTCATCTCCCAAAGAGCATGTTTAATTTCCTGATCTGTAAAAGGAGCACACAGACTAATTTGCTGTTGTACAGAAAGTACATTCCCATTAGCCAGAATATTGGGGTCAACAGCTGGAAGTTCCTCAGTTGCAGAACCCATGAGATTCTTGAAAAATTGTTGAAATTCCTGCTGAATATCTTGCATATCAGTAAGCCTAACACCTTGTGAGTTCTGAATAGAAATAATTTTGTTGTGAGCTCTTCTGGACTTGACACAAGCATGGAAATAGCTTGTATTTGAATCACCAGTTTTCAGCCATTTTATCCTGGCTTTTTGTTTCAAAAAATCCTCCTCCATTTGTAACAGATGCTCATAGGTGTCCCTAGCAGATTTCTCTTCATTAATCAGAGCAGGATCAAACAAATTGCTTCTCAATTCAGCCTGCACATATTCAAGCTTATATCTAGTTTCATTTATCCTGCTCCCCATATTGCTGCAATAAAGGTTTGAATTCTTCCAGTGCTTTCTCATATTTTTATGTTTTTGGATGACCTTAAACATAAAAGAGCCTGCTCCTTCAAACTTCCAACCCTCCTTCACAGTAGACTCAAAAGCTCATGTTGAGTCCAAAATTTGAAAAACCTAAAAGGTTTCTTGCCAGAATTTACATCATGTTTAAAATGTACAATACCCGGGGAGTGATCAGAGATAGAGGGAACTAAGAATTCAACTTCTACAGCAGGGTATGTAGAAAACCAATCACCATTCCCAAGGACACAATCCAATCTACTATATACTCTGTCAGTCTCATTTTGCTTATTACTCCAGGTGAATTCAGAGCCAGTGCTTCTAATATCCTCCAGTCCAAGAGAAGAGCAAAGTAATTGTAGCTCATCATTGCCAGAGACTCTGTTCCCTGCTTGAATTCTTTCACTCACATTCAGTGTAGAGTTATAATTACCACCAAGGATCCATAGACAATTAACTAAATTTCCCAGTTGTATGATATCCTGCCAACATCTTTCTCTAGCAAGACTACAATTCTTGGCATATATAGCAGTAATACAGAAACATTCACCAGAAAATAAATTCATTTTAAAGTGAATGAATTGATCAGATGTCTTCTCAATAGTAATCCCAAGAATAGAGGGGTCCCAAATAAGCATAATTCTACCATTTATAGCTTGATCATGATTACAGTAAGAGGACTGTGAACTGGGAAGTTGTGCAAGCACTCTATTTTTTTTTTCAAACATTACTCTTGTTTCAATCAAAACAACAAAAGAGATACTATTCTTAGTAGTGAACTTTTTTACCTCACGTTGCTTCTAGGGTTTGTTGAACCCTCTCACATTCCAGAATAGTATCTTCATTGAGAACAAGAAGGGATTGGAGGGCTATGCACAGGTGCCTCCACCTCCTTTTGTCTTCCACTGATTAAATTGACTCCAGTATTGCTACCAAAATTAATAAGAGGACCTTGTAGCACTACTGGAATTCCTTGCCCTTCTCTGATCTCAGCCAAAGGTTCAGGGTCCTGATTTTGCAGCACTGCAAAAGAATTCCCCTTGAGGATTGAAGCTTGTTCCTGTTGCCCTAGAACTTGTGACTGTAACATATTTTCCCATATCAATTCCTCAACTGATTTAATCAGTTAACTGAAATTGGGCTTGTTCATTATGCTCATCACAGTTGCTAGGAGGTGAAGACATGGTTTCTACAGCATTAGCAGCTTGCTCTCCTGCTGGCTGTCTAGGTCTCCAGGTATTATTTGTCTTTCTCCTTCTAACTTTTTTGAACTGTGTAGGGGGGTTTCCTTGATCTCCAGAAGTTGCACCTGTAGAAGTTAGGTTTTTACCACATTTTCCTTCCAAATGGCCAAATTTCCTACAAGTTTGGCAAAACGCTGGCTTCCACTCAAATTGCACAGGCTGTTTCATCATAGATCCATCATCAACTTGGAACAACACCTCCTTAGGGTAAGGGATAGTGATGTCCACATCAATTAGCAGTAGAGCAAATGAAATTCTATCTTGCTCAGTCGTGACCCTATCAACATGTAAAGGTTTCCCTACACAACTCCCAAATCTGCTAAGAGAATCAAGAGACCAACACTGCAATGGCAGATTTGGGAAGAGAACCCAAAGTGGTACAGTACGATAGGATGAAGGATCCATCTTAAAATTTCTATCCAAATTCAATCAAAATTAAGGGTTTTGAGTTAAATGCATAGGGACCTCAAGCCAGAACATCACTCATATCTTGATCAGATGCGAATTTAAAGATAAAATACCCCTCTTCATGTGAGTAACACTTAGGGCTTGCAACAAAATTCCAGTGAGTATTGACAAAATTTTCCATCTGACTGAAATATGGTGCATCACCTAAAACAAATCTAATAAGGGAAGTCGCCCATTTCTTCTCTTCCTTCTCAATTTCAGTTTTAAGCAATTTAGCCACTGGTTTGCCTTCTTTCATAACAGGTGATATGTATTTCAGTTTTGTTGATTCAGTAGCAATTCGATTAGCGTCAATGTTCACATAAGTCTCATTCTTTACCTCTGGAATTGATGGAATTCGTGAACTCGGAGTGCGGACCGAAGCTGTAGAAGCAGATGGTGTTGGTCGCAGAATCTCAACCTGAGGTTGAACTAGAGCAGTAGTTGGTGTAACCAGCCCAGACAAAGGAGTATCACCACCTGAAGGAGGTGTAGGAACCATAATCAGTCTTCTCGAAGCACGAGGGCAAGGATTAGTCCCAGAATCCTCAAACCCTGGTAACCCCTTCGAAAATGAACTGAGAGCCCCCAAATCTCCATGTTCTCCTTCCGAGGTCTCAGAAACATCAGATTCAGCAATAGGATCGAGAGAAGTCGAACCTAGAAAATCACGAAGTGGCACAGAAACCCTTTTACCAGCAGTTTTCCCCATTAATGGCGGTGGTGGTGCACAGTAGCGAGTTCAGCTTATCGTGCGCCTGTAAGAACCCTCGCCTTTCCGGCGCCTACCGAGAATTGATTTTAGTTGGAATTAATGGTTCTTAGATAATATGCTGCATGCGATTCAAATTAATCATAAGGAATAACAATTTGCAAAATAAGAAGCCGCCACCAATTTTTAAGGAAGCAATTGAAAACCATCAAAAAGTGCACCCAATTCCTATTGGGAATTGACTCATGCCCATGGGGACTAAATATTGAGTTCGGGGATGTAGGTACAAAATAAATAAAACGAATCTCATCTAAATCGTCCGTATAAACGGCCTCTACTAAGCTTATCCATGTCAAACATTTATTTATGCTATATGGTTCCATACAAGTCCGGTCGTCCAAGATCCTAAATTAACTAGGCGGGTTAAGAACAACCAAATTACCTATGTTATCACTTTGCACAATTTATATCCAACTTACATGCATACTATTAACAACCATAAACAAGATATAAAGCATTTATATTAACGCTCCAACCTACCAACTTTGCTAAACGCCCCAAGTATTGTATATGCACATCAATAAAACCGTTAGTACCTTCAAAAGAATAATAATGATGTAAAGACAATAACTTTATGCTAAAATAAACCTAGGAGGCTACTATATGCATGCAAAAAACTACAAAAAGATGCAGACTTGCATAAACTAATAAAAAGATGCTAACTTTATATTAACTAAACATGCATAATAATAAACAAAACCCAAAACATGCAAATTTATTCAACCATAATCAAAAGCTAAATAAAACATGATTAATAAACAGTAAATAAGAGATTTAATAAAGAATTAGGCCCTCAGGATGGTTAACCTGGACGTTGTATTCAAACGGGACTAGTAGAATTGGGATTGCTCTTCAATCTTGGGTGCTAGGCTCGGTGTAATGCTTGCTTGGATCTTCAGATTTCTGAATCCTCTTTGATTTGGGGAAATATGTGCTCTCAATGCTCTCAAAATTATGAACTGACTGACCTCCTGTAAAAGAGGGTGAAAAGGAGTATTTATAGAGTTAGGGGACGAATTTAGGGGCTTACGGCTAGAAGCCCGGCGCCAAAACTCAGCCCAGCCAAAAGATCGCTCAGCGGCCCCACAGAGGGCAGCTGGGGCCAGCGGCTGGCCTAATGGCCCTCGCTGTCACGCGTTGGCCGCCGAGCAGGCTGCGATGGATGCCGAGCCTGACAGCGCGCGCGTGACTAGGGTTTTTGACTTTTTGTGCTCAGTAAATTACGAAATTGCCCTTGGGCTAACCTAAGGGGCCGGGATTGAGCGGTTTTGACCCAAATCTTCGAGACGTGATATCTCTTGATCCGGGAACCTGATTGAGACAAGGTCAAAGGCGTTAGAATCCTTATAACAAGGGCTATCCAAAGACTGAGGTTTCAAGGAATTTGGTCTAGATTTCCGAGCAATGTTCTTTTCTACTTACGTCCATGTTAATCCATTACCATCATTATCGGGCGTTTGCGGTGTCGGGGGATATGAACCGATTAGGGTGTCTACAGCGCCCTCAGAGCATTTTTTAGAGAGAGAAGCGAGCTTGAACTTAAAAGTATTTCTACACACTCTTTCAATTTGGTCAATAACAGACTTAGGGATCATCAAGGCAGAGCACCAATATGACTCAAGACCAAAAATGACAGAATTTAGCAACTGCGCTTTACCAGCAAAGCTAAGAAAGAGATTGACCCAATTTTTCAGTTTGATAGAGACCTTATCAAAAAGAGTCTGACATAGGGAGACAGAAAGTTGTTTCGTAGAAAGAGGGATACCAAGGTACTTGAATGGGAAAGAGCCTTCAGAAAATCCAGTCTGCTCAAGAACAAGTTGTTTGACATCCCTGCTAACCCCTCCAAAATAAATGGACGTTTTAGCATTATTCGATTTCAAGCATGACGTAGCAACAAATCTGTTGATGCATTGAACAACACTCAAAATAGCAGGGCGGTCCCCTCTACTAAAAATAAGAAGGTCATCAGCAAAAACAAGGTGGTTTAGCTTAATCCTCACACACCTTGGATGAAAACTGAACTCTTTGGCATCAACAACAGCTCTAAGCATCCTAGAGCACACTTCCATACACAACACAAAAAGACATGGGGAAATGGGATCCCCTTGTCTCAAACCTCGACGACCAGAGAAAAGGCCAATAAGAGAGCCTTGAAAGCCACAATTCCCTTAACTTTTCCATTAATAGATACCTTAAATTTTGATGTAGATGAAAAATATCAAGTTAAGAGACAAAAAGAGATAATTTACGGAACCAATAGCGGTTCAAAGCCTCTAAACTAAGTTCATGCAATTGTAAATCTTGAACTTCTGGATAAATTGTGACCCCATTACCTTACCCCATGCCTCTGTCCTAATCCCTCCTTCCGAACCTAGTGGCTCGCTTGAGCAAAACATAGTCAAATGAACCATTTTTGTGAGGTACCTATGATCAATAACGTCCAATATCATGATCCTATGTTCATCAAATTATGACCGGTCATTTCGAGCCTAAACACAATGTGGAACACTCGCACCTAATTTACCAAAGTTTTACAGATGATCAATGCCAATTAGCACACAACATAGTCAAATAAACCATATTGTGACGTACCTATGATCAATAACGTCTAACATCATGATCCTATGTTCATCAAATCATGATCGGACATTTCGAGCTTAAACACAATGTGGAACGCTTGCACCTATCAGAGTGTTACAAATGATCCACACAACATACTCAAATGAACCATATTGTGACGTACCTATGATCAATAACATCCAACATCATGATCCTATGTTCATCAAATCATGATCGGCTATTTCGAGCCTAAACACAATGTGGAACTGTAACACCCCAAAATTTTGTCTAATTTAAAACCATTTAAAATCACGAGTTGCAGCGAAAAAACCCTAGAAATTCGAAGCGTCACTGTCGTATTTAATGTTCAAATTAAATACAAGGCTAGAAAGAAACAAAATGTTTATATCCCAACAACGCATACTAGATAATTAAATAACAATTATCTCTCCAAACTAAACTGAAACAAAAAATCCAAGATGAGTAAAGAAATATTAAACTAATTCTCATGCAAGAGAATTAATCTCATTACAATACAAGTCTTAATAAAACAAATCGCAAAGTCTAAACTATCTTCTTTAGTCGCGCCTTCCTCACTGGCTCTAATCCACGAGCTACAATCCTGTCAATCTACTCCCCCATATAGACGAATTTCATTTAAGCTCATCATAGGCCCATCATTGAAGAGAAATGGACAACAAACACAAGTAAAAAGAAAAACAACCAATCAGCTACGCTGAGTAATCACATAACCACATAGTCCATTTAAATCTCCAAGTTAAGCCAACATGCTTAATAAGATAAATAATCATGCTTTAAGAAATAAAAGACAACATGCTTTAATTTTTTTTGGTGCAAACAACATGCTTTAATTTAAAGACACGCATCAATACCAAATAATAAATCCAATATTTATTATTATCCATTAGCCAAGTTCATTAGAGAGAAGAGAATCGTAAGAATAGTCAAACCAACCGCAGTTGATTCAATAGGATCTTAGTCCCGTGCATATTGGCAAAATGAGGGATCAACCGTCCTGTAGTATAAATGACTCCCATAAATACTTCCTATGTTCCTAAGTATGCATACCCTCCTTCAACCCTTAGGTGTACATGAAGAACTGTTCCAAAGAACCACTCGCCCAATTACTCAGTATGGATACAAGATTTCAATACGTTGGGGCCATACCCGCAGTTATAGTCCCAATCAACGTAACAAGTGACAAATTCCCATTTGCATCCTTCGGTGGATCCATTACCAAAGAAATCATAACTCTCAATTCATTTTCATAAAGTGATCACATAACAAGTAATACACATATCTTGGCATTTCTCAAATAACTACTCCACAGTTCCCAACATGAACAATTAAAGTCCACAATTCCAATGGCAATAATTTCACATGAATGAGCATTAATACCCCATTCACAACCACCTAGAAATATACCTTTTTCAGGCTTCCAATATTGTTTACCAAATCAATAATCAAAATATCATTAACTTATTGAGCCAAATGCTTACAAACATGATCCAAAAAGCGATAGGTTGTATCTAAATTAAACAAATATTAATCATATCTTTGGTCCAATATCACAAATAGTTACTCCACGTAATTACAAAGATTAACATGTATTATCATATAACATGAATCCCAACAAGTAGACATTGCTACACAAAGTGAATTTTCAACGTTGATCAACATGCATTCACTATCATATAATTCTATACGAATTATCACAAGGAAATAAATAACAATTATCCCTCATCCACAACCAAATACGAATAGAAATTCGTATATTCTATTTCAATCACCTAAAGATAGAGATTTGATACTGAAAGGGGGTCCTTGGACCATAAGCAACAGGACATTCCTTTTGAGACCTTGGTCTATGGATTTTAGCCTTGATAAAGTGGAGATGAGCAGGGTTCCAGTATGGGTTTGCTTTCCTGGGCTGGATGTTCAATTTTGGTCTGCCAAGGGTCTAAGCAAGTTATCTTGTAAACTAGGCTTTTTCTTGTTTGCAGACAAATTCACTTCTGAAAAGGATCAGATCTCCTATGCAAGGGTCTTGGTGGATGTGGATGTTAGTAAGGACTTGCCTTACTTTGTCTCTGTGGCTTCTCCTTTCCTGGGGAAATTCAAGCAAAGTGTGTTTTATGAATGAGTTCCTTTTTTCTGTACAAATTGTAGACAATTGGGGCATACTAGTCAGCAATGCAGGAAAAAGGGTGGTAAAAGCATGATCAAGTCAACTACTGCACAGGGGCAGGTGACAGTAGATACTATGCCAGGACTGGTTGAACCTGTCATTGAAGGGGTGCAGAGTGTTCCTATGGAGCAACCATAGAGCACAGTTAACCCTGTAATGGTGGTGAACCAGCAGCAAGAAGAGTTCCAGTTGGTTGTGAGGCAAAAATCAAGTGGGAATAAACAGTTCACAAGTAGTGTGTTGAGAGCAGGTGTTATGAGATGAAGAATCATTTTGAAGTTCTTCAAGCACTACAACAAAAAGCCTCACTAGTGACGGATATTTTGTGACAGTTGGTCCACATGCCACAAATATTGCTCCACTTTAAGTCGTCGCTAATATTTTAATTAAATTACTACAACTTAAGTCGTCACAAATATTTCTCACCCGTCACAATTATATCTCACGCGTCACAATCATATACAATATCCCCTTTAAATTTTGAAAACCCAAACTTTTGGCCCAAATTTTGATTGCCGCCCACGTTCAGCGCCCATTTTGGAATTTCAGCTTTGTGAGATAAAGGAATTAAAATATAAAAATAGGGGCTTCAATTGCATCTAGGGCTTCCTCATTTCCCTTTCATACAAACACACCCGCCGCTCTCCTCACTTTCTTTTCTCAACCAAATCTTCATATCTCACTACTAAGAAAATCCTGCACAATTAGCCTCATCAAATTCCCATACACCTCACGATTGATAACTCTACTATTTACAGATCAAATTCAAAATCCCAAAGATTATCATAAGAAAACCCCAACAAAAAAGAGTGAAATTTCATCACATATGAAAACTGGATCTGAGAAGATGTCGAGAGTGAGAATGAATGGAGAAAGTGAGGTTCTTTTTTTTTTTTTAAAAAAATTAGGGGTTGTTGAATACCCATTGATAAAGTTTAGTCAATAGTGAAATTGGGGTTTTTGAACAGAGAAGAAGTGGTCTTGCTCACTGGTGACTTGGTGAGTGAATGGCGAAGGTCCAGATGGATCTACTCTATGCGACCTAATTTCAGAAATTCCATAATTTAGGTAAGGGATTCGAATTGAACATTTTACATTATTCCGGTACCTTATTGTTTGTTTATCTTGAAATTTTATGTTTAAATTTAGTTGAATAATTTATGCTTTAGAGTTGAAGTAATTTAATTTATCTAATATTTCGAGTAGAGATTTTGGTATTCATATGATAAATTGAGAGTCTGCTATTTGAATTTGATTGAGAGAACCCAAATTTGTTTAAGTTTGTCAATAATTTAATGTTTCTTTGTTGTGTGGTAATATGAAATAGAACCCAATAGAGATACCATAGGGTGAGACTTGAGCTTTTACTGACATGGAAATGGTTGTATAGAAGTTTATAAGATCCTGACTTGTGGGTTTAATAAGGGTCTGGTAAGAAAGTGGTAAGCTATGCTCAGATCGTTAAAGCAAATATGCGCTAATGTTTGGGGTTCTCCATAATTGATATGCAAGTTAAGTGGCATGTCACTCTGCTTCCCAACTACTCTCTGTAGATTGTAGTGTAGATTGCAGCTGTATATACTCCATTTCCTGAATTGTGTTGGTTGAAACAGTAGTATTGTTGACTATATCTTTGATGCTAATTAATCCACACTCCCTTTTATTAAATTGTTTGCAGGATTTAGAGACATAGAGAAATTGGAAGAAAACTGAAATTGTAAGAGCTGCTTTTCCGCGGATGGTGGTGACTACTGACTAGTGAGGGAAAAGGGTGTTGTAAGGATGTAATAAAGTGTAGGATATTTGTATTGTTGTTTACCTTATGAAGTTATGATATTCGAACCTTTATAGTTTTAGGTCTTTTTTTGTTGGGAAGTTTAGGCGTATATAAAAGGTGTATTTTGTTGGTAACTTGTTCACCCACAATGTATGTACAGGATAACATCTTCAATGTAAATATATTTGATTCTATGCTCCTTTATGAAATTGGGAAACCAAAATTCTTTTTACTTAGTGCCCAGAATAAAACAAAAGGAGAGCCAAAAGAGCTTCAATGCAGAATAAAAATAAAAAAAAAAAAAACAAAATTTGAAAATGAAATAGAAACAAAACTGAGAACTTAATCACTGAACATTAGTGACGCGTGTTCTTGTTAGCTACGTGTTCAACTGCCACAGGAACTTGTGATGGCTGTACTCGTCATTGATACTAGCGACGCCTCCAAACGAGACAAAATCTGTGACAGCTGTACGCGTCACAATTTTTAGCGACGTGTTTAAGTGTCACAATTATTTTACTGACACCCTGATACGTGTGGTCCAGCCGTCACTATTTTTTTAGAGACGTTTATAAACCTCACACTGCATTAGAATAATCGGCACTACTGGCATTATTTCTTGTAGTGAAGATAAGGCCCTGTCAGCTTTTGATAAGAGATGTGATGAAGATGCTACTGTGGTCATTCCTGATCCAGTAGGCATGGTGATTGATGCAGGAGGTGGTACCCCTGGTGGGGATCCATGATAGTATCATCATGGAATGTGAGGGGTCTCAATGAACCCCTCAAACAGCAAGAGGTGAGATCCTTCCTCTTGGTTAATAAAGTGGATGTGGTAGGATTGCTTGAAATCAAAATCAAAGCTGCAAAAGTTAGTAGAGTAGTTAAGAAGCAGTTTGCTAGATGGGGTGCTTGTTTTAACTATAATGACCATTATAATGGTCGTGTGTGGGTTCTTTGGAATCCAAAGAAGGTGGATGTTGATGTAATTGGGACATCCAGTCAGGCTATTTATTGCAGGGTAAAGTGCTTACTTAGTTCTTTTTCCTGTGTGATTTCTTTCATTTATGTTGCCAATGATGGTGTTACAAGGCAACAACTTTGGAGAGAGCTGGGTTCTTTGACTCCTAATGAGCCTTGGCTACTTTTGGGGGATTTTAATGTAGTGTTGAAAGCTGAAGAAAAGCTGAGTTCTGTTGAGATCATTGAAGCAAAGGTGGATGATTTTGTAAATTGTGTTACCTCTTGTGGTATTCAGGATCTTCAAGCAACTGGGGCTTTCTATACGTGGACTAGCAAACAACAGGAGAATGAGAGGGTTTGGAGTAAATTAGATAGGGCTATGGTGAATGGGCATTGGATTATGCAGGGGATTGGGACTAGTGCTGCATTTCTACCTGCTGGTATCTCAGATCATTCACCAGCCATGGTCACTATTGCTGAAAAAGCAACTACAGGTCATAGAGTTTTCAAGTTCCTGAACTGTTGGTGCCAGGATCCTAGATTTCTACAAATTGTTGAGGAGTGTTGGAATACTACAGTAGAGGGGTGCATTATGTATAAAATCATGCAGAGGATGAAGAAGGTGAAAAAGAAACTCCAGAAGATGCACAAAGATTCTTATAGCAATATTACTCATAGAGTGCAAAATGATCAAGCTAAACTGTTTAATGTTCAGAAGGATTTAATGGTTAATCCTTTGAATTCTCTACTACATGAGAAGGAGAAGGTAGCCATTGCTCATTATATGGCTTCAAAAAGAGCAGAATTGAGTATGGTTTTTCCGAAAGCCAAGATTGATTACATAAAGAAGTCTGATGAAAATGTGGGGTTTTTTCATGCTAAAGTCATGGAAAAAAAGCTGTAGAAAGGAATAGGTTGTATTAAAGATTTTAATGGTAATTGGCAGAATGATCCAGAGGGAGTTTGCCAGGCCTTCCTTGATTATTACCATAATCTCTTGGAATCTGAAGTGACTCCTCAGGCTATTGATCAGGAGCATTTTGCTAGAGGTAGTCTCCTTTCTGAGGCTCATTGTTTGCTGTTTAGTGCTGATGTTACTAATCAGGAAATTCATGATGCACTTTTTTCAATCCCAGATGAGAAAAGCCCTGGTATAGATGGTTTTACTTCTGCATTTTTTAAAAAGTCATGGCATATTGTTGGTGGTGATTTTTGTAAAGCTATTCAGGAGGTGTTTAGAAAGAGAAAACTGTTAAAACAAGTTAATTCTACTTTGATCACCTTGATCCCAAAAGTGGAAAGTCCTGAATCTGTCACAGAATTCAGGCCTATTTCTTGTTGCTCTGTGATTTACAAAACCTTGACCAAGGTTATGACTCATAGAATGCAGCATGTCCTTCCTGATATCATTGGACCTGAGCAAAATGCATTTATTAAGGGGCGTAGTATCCATGACAACATTTATATGGCACATGAATTAGTTAAACATTATGGGAGGAGGGGGATCTCTCCTAGGGCCATGATCAAGGTGGATGTCAAAAAAGCTTATGATTCTCTGAGTTGGCAGTTTCTTAAGCAAGTTTTGATAGGGCTAGGTTTCCCTCCAGACTTAGTGCAGCTAGTCATGTTGTGTGTCTCCTCTGCCACGTATTCCCTGAATATTAATGGTTGTCCTAAGGGCTATTTCCAAGGTAAAGTAGGTTTGAGACAAGGAGACCCGATGTCTCATTATCTCTTTATACTTTGTATGGAATACCTGTCAAGATCTTTGAAGAATATAGGGGATGACCGTGATTATAAGTCACATCCAAGGTGTGCTAGATTGAGTTTAACTCATTTGGCCTTTGCGGATGATTTGCTTATTTTTGCTCGAGGTGATGTGAACTCTATCAAAACTATTGTGGGGAGATTTCACACTTTTTCTGAGATGTCTGGCGTTCAAGTAAATAAAGATAAAACTGCAGTTTACTTTGCAGGAATAAGACAGGATGTGCAAGATCAGATTTTGCAAGAAACTGGGTTCATTGTTGGAGTGATGCCTTTTAGGTACTTAGGTGTACCTCTCTCAACTTCTAGGCTGACTAAACACTTGTGTAGACCCTTGCTGGAGAAGATAGCTATGAAGACACATCACTGGGCAAATCAGTTCTTGACTTATGCAGGAAGGGTGCAATTGTTGAATTCTGTAATTTTTGGAATTCAAGCTTACTGGGGTGTTGTTTTTGTGGTTCCTAAAGAGGTTATCAAAGACATGGAAAAGCTTTGTAGGGACTTCTTCTAGGGTTGTAAGGAAGGAAAGAGGAAATACATGATGGTTAGTTGGAAATCTGTAGACCAAAGCATGAAGGGGGTTTAAATATTAAAGAAATCCTTAGCTGGAACAAAGCATGTATTTTTAAGAGATTGTGGTTCCTTACAACAAGTCAGGAAACAATTTGGGTTCACTGGGCTGAAGCTTACTACCTAAGAGGTACTGATATTTGGCAAGTGGAGAGACCTCAAAACTCTTAGCTCTGGAAATCATTGCTACATGTGAGAGATGAGTTGATCAGTAAATGTGGAGACGGTAACTCTGCTGCACACATTCTTGCTAGTTGGGTAGTGAATGGCAGGTTCAGCATTGTTAGAGCTTATAACTTCTTAAGAAGTGCAGGCAATAATGTGTACTGGCATAAAGTGCTTGAAGAGAGTTCAACTGTTCCTAAACACAGGCCCATCATCTGGTTTGCTGCTTTAAATAGGTTGCCTACAGTTGAGAACCTACAGAAAAGAGGGTTGAGCCTTAATGATGGTTGTGCTCTTTGTGGTCAGGGGAGAGATGCACAAGATCACTTATTCTTTCAGTGTCCTATTGCGGCTGAAGTCTGGTCAGATTTGTTACACTGGTTGAGAGTGAATAGAAGACACTGGTCCTTGAGAAGGGAAATGAAATGGATGAAGAAGAACTGCAGAAGTAAATCTCCTCGTAACAGGATGATCAAAGCTGTTTTAGTAGGAGCAGTTTATGAGATATGGTGCGAGAGGAATAGAAGAATCTTTGGGGGACAGACCAGGATTGTTCAGCAGTTGGCTAAGCAAGTCCAATGTCAGATATATGTCCGTGCTTACGCTGTATATTTTGAACAAATAATACATAGTATTACGCATTAGTATCTCTGTATAGATATACTTAGGGGAATTACTTGTAAAGAAAGAGGCTAGAGGTTGTGTTGTGAGTTTTGTAGATGAGTAGTTTTAGGTTGCTGTATTGGCAAGCCTAGTCTGTTTGTAAGCTGTACTTTGGGGGTATCACATTGGTACCCTTTTGGAAATGGAATATATGCTAACCTTTTTCCTAAAACAAAAAATACGAATAGAAATCTCAATTCAACATTACATATGTGTAAAAACCTCAAACTACTTATATTATGGAACGAAGGGAGTAGTTTGTTCTTTGACCGAAGATTTCATTGTTCTATAATAGTTTGATATTGTATTCCATTCTACTTGATTTCGATTATTTAACATTCGGTTATTATCAATTAATGCATTCAAATGTTTGTGTAAAAAAAATAAAATAAAAGTTTTGAGGATGAAACCTTTTAGAAATAAGGGGTAATATAAATAATCATTTGTAGTAGTTTTTTTTTGTTTTTTTTTTTTTTCCGTTAAGGTGAGGAGGACCACTCATGAGCCGACCCATATTTGGATAAGGCCCAGAAGCTAATGGCCAGATAAGGGAATTCCAAATGCCCGTAGGGAGATTTGAATCCTAATGATGAAGGAAGAACACTAAGGTACAAACTACTAGACCAATCCGTGTTGGTTAATTTGTAGTAGCTTATTGATTAAGAACCTCAACCTTCATTGTTAAATTTTTATGTTTTTTTTTTCGCGTGACAGAGTATGACCCTTTTTAGCTTCAACACCCCAATTAGCAATAATATTTTCTTTCAATAGGTGGATTAATGACAAGGTGGCAGACGTGCTTCAAACCAGGAGCCCGTTTAATTCGATGACTTGAACAACTTTACCTTATGGAAAAGTTGTATTTCATGAAGTACGTTAAACTTATTGAAAATTTCTGAAATAATAAATTATTAGATGGTCAGGGTGAATTTGAACGAGATTAATCTATCTGGACCACTCAATAATCTCTTGCATGAAATTATTGAATTGATGACGACATGAGCCAAAAAGTAATTCAACAACTCCATTTTGTAGGAAAGTAAAATACTTATAGTTTTGCTTCTTGTATAATCCTTCCGATCGATGAAATTTTTTACTCTTTCTTTTTCGATTTGGCTCTTGGAAATTTTTAATTTTCCTTATATGGTATTGCTTTCGAGGTTTATTTTCTATTTTCTCCCTCCTTAATTACTTTAAGTTCAGATCCTTCTCTTTTCTCTATCTCGCTCTCTCCTCCAACTCCCTAACTCCTCCTGCAATCTAATGACCCAAAAAAAAGAGGAAGACCAATTCTATGTTGAGATTGCAAGGACTACACCTAAGCTCTTGAAGGAACAACAGAGGATTCTCCACCCCCCTTACTTCTCACCCCATGTACTCATATTCCCTTAGTCACACACCCATGTTTTCTCCTGTGAGTATATTTGGAACAATTGTGTCCAAATGCTTTCTCCTTAAAATTTGTGTCATTTTCAAGTGTAAACATTTCTATGGGTGTCCATATTAACCATTTCCTATAACAATGCATATTTTCTCGCTTTCCAACAAAATGTACATTAGTGAGTGAGACCATTGCATATTCTTTTTCTTGAAAATGCTTTCATCTATAGAAATTAAATTAGAAAGTGAATGTCAAAGCTAGTGACAATGTCAGATAATTAATGAAACTAAAGAATAAGTGAATAACAACTGACAAAAACATTAAAAAATAGGACCTTAGGTTGAGAATGGCCACGAGCCATGCTCACTTTTGAGCAATTCTTCATGAGACAAGACCCCAAAAGGTGGCTTTCATGATGTTCCATCAACAACATTACCCCATTGCCTCTGAAGAGGCCCCGCCTAGGTAGGGTAAGGAGAGGTCGGTTGTACGCAGCCTTACTCTGTGAGAGTCTTACAGAGAGGCTATTTCCGTTTGACCCGAGATCCGAAGAGCGACTATTATCGGCAACTTCACAATAAATAAGAAGTGACGACAGTATTTTGCTTTAATCCATTACATTCCGAAGCCAAAAAGTAGAGTAACTTTTGACTCCACTGGAAATGGTAGACACTTTCATAATGTTCATCACATAAAAATAAGTTGTATAAATTGTTTGCTATAAAGTTGAGTTCCTTTCAGTTTCCAAATAAACAAATGAACATATAATGCAGAATAAACTAGAACAAATATTAGTTTTTGGTTCATTGTTGGTAATAAGACACTGTTTCATGCATCACCAGCCAATTAAAAACCGAAAGATCATGTCAACAAGTTTATTAAATAAATCAGTTTGCTATAAAAAAATTGAACAAAAACACCCAATCATCAGCTTTGTAAACCAAATTCAGACACTAAATAAGCGGCTAATTGTAACTGGTGAAGTGTATATTACCAATAAACTGGTCTTATATCTCAACCTCTATATAAAAATAATTTGATGGGTTGTTTGAGTAACGCCATTTAGAAGGATTTATTCCTCTCTAATTCTCTCTCTCTCTCTCTGAGATTTCTTGCAATAATCGTTGAGCAAACTTTGGTTTGATGTGTTTTTTGTGGAAAATGGCAGCCACTGAATTTGAATAGCTAATTCAGGTAAATTTCTCAAATCATCAATTTTTATGTAATCAAAACTATTAGTACAATTTACAAGCACCCAAATGGCTATATAGCATGATATTGTTGTTACTGTGCAAATTGGTGATGAACTTAACTAAAACATATTGAATAACGCATAAAAAATTGCGAGCTTTTTTTTCCTAGAAAAGGGTTAGTTTTTGCCCATTTGGGCAAAAGTCTTACCTTTTGCTTTAAAAATGGTGAGTTTTTGTTAGAAAAATGTTGATTGTGATTTAATTAAGTCTTTCAAGAACAAATGGAAAAAGGGTATCAATTGAAAGTTTTTGTGATGAATTGCAAGTTTTACAGCTAAGAATAGACGTTAGGTAATTAATATTTAATGAACTAAGAAAGTCTCACATTTCTGTTAGGATTTAGATCAATCTGATTCCGAATTAAATAATTCATGATTCTACATGTCTTTATTTGTTGTATTATTATTGTATTTGTTATTAGCATAGGACATGTCCTCCTTTGACTAAAAGAAAATAAAAAAAGAAAGAAAAAGGAAACAAAAGGGAAAGAAAAATAATTAGTTCTTAATTAGAAAAGTTTGGGTGATTACTGTTAGGTTGACTCATATCACCAACATTAGGTCACATTCAAAGTTCATTTTTTGCAAATGATGGTCAAAAAGTTGTATTTGAATTTACTTTTACATTGTTTTTGAATGAGGGAAATTATAAATCTAAGTACCATAAACTTGAAAATACTTCCTGGAAACAAAATTGTTATTGGTAATCCTATCACTTAGTTTATAGTACATTAGTACTCCAGAGTGACTATCATTTCCGAATGGAGGGAGTAAATCTAAGCACTAGTAGTGGTCTAGTGGTCTGTATGAGGTAGAATGGTGGATGTGCTTAAGCTAGCTCACATTCACATTGATGGCGGTTTTATAATAATGGAGGTTAACATTGTCTCTTCCGGTTGTCATGTTCATTGCCATTGGTGATTGCTATGAGTGAATGACTACTGTTTTGAATTGTTGTTATACAGTTGGTTTTGTTCCTTCACTTGGTGTTCCTCGCTACCATAAGGTTTTGAACGAAGTTCTGATAGTAGATTACCTTAAAGTGTAATGTGTACGCGTTACTCAAGTGAAAATGAACCAAATTTGATTGCAGTTCGAGTAAACCTTTCTATTCATTGTCATAGGATCTTTCATGATTAAACATGGACTTATCTTGTACCTTCAATTGTTTTGCAGCTAAAGGAAGTTGTTAGCATTGTGATCATCTCCATTGCATCTCCGTGCATATTTTGGAACAGTTTAACACCCTTTCCAGGGCTTTAAATATCACCTTACTTTCCTGCCAAAAGTCATACAACATACTGCCTTTCATAGTTCAAAACATTTGCACCAATTGTAATAAGAGTTATCTTGTAGGTTCTATATCTGGTAAATCAAAAGAAACTTGGAAAGGCGAAGATTCAAATTCTTCAATAGCTGCAGATATTATGGACATCATAGTTATTCAAGAAATCAAGTATATTTCTGCTCTTTGTTGCCTTTTGATTTAAAGGGGTGCAAGATTCAGTTTCAGATCACACAAGTGTGTGAACACTAAAGGTGAAAGCAGGTATAGCTATGTGCTGGTTGCTGCTCGGGATAAGACCACTGTTAGGACAAAGGTTGGTTTTTCGGATCATACAAGCAGGACGAGCTTCATACAGGGGAGGCTAGCAGTAGTACTCTTATAATCATAGTTTTGATTAATACGATAAGTTGTGTACTCAAACAAGTGTCAAGTAAGAATCTCGTTTGATGGAAACGAATCTCGTACAACACCTGTTGAAAAATCTCTGCACAAATTCTCCTTGGAGCTATGCAGTATTTTGGAAGCTCCAGCCACAGAACCATATGTAAGATCCCTAATCTGCTTTATCAAGTTTGGTGTTCTGTGCAACTTTCAGTGAATTAGGTGCAAATTAAACTTATAGAATTCTTGATCTTCATTGCTTTATGTTTCGTTGTCCTGAACCTGCTTAGTGTTTTAAGTAGTGGTAGGAGTAGTATACTTTCTATTTTGCGATTGTCGTCTTCATAGTCTCTTCCAACAGACCAACAGTCATTTTGAACTCTCAAGTTCTTGAGATGTCGACTTATGTGAAAGGAGCATCTCTTGACAAGAGGTATACTGCCTTTGTCTCCCATTAAAGCTGTAATGAGTCACAGAGTCGAGGTTTGGTGGCCTTCAAATGTGTGTCCCCTTTCTAGGGAAGTTTTCCTACCAACTCTTTGTCAACTTTCCTTACAACTTCCATTTTTCTATTTCTAAAACTGAGGATGCTTACCAGTTACCAGCTACCAGCAATTCTGATTCTACCAAATCGCTGAAGAAGTCAAAATACATTGTATAATATTCTTCAGGACTCAACATGATAGAAAGCTGAACAGAATCAGTGTTCCGCAATTAATAAAAAGAGATCTGTATTCACTAGTAATGACTTTAAAATGCAACATAAAAGTCAATTACTGTTTGGTGACATAGCGCTATTATAAATGATAACGCACATCTCTGATCAGGATAACCGTCTTGGATGACGCCTTTTATGTTTTTATAATTTGATTACAATGCAATGTTGGTTTATTAATTCTTGTTAAGTGCACAATTATTTTCAAACAAATTAAAAACAAAGAAGGGCGCAAGTTTGACAAATATACAGCCAGATGTAGCAATACAGACCATAAACATAAATCAATTTCACAAATAATTTTTAGTCAGGACAAGCATCATTAGCAATAATGACTCCTTAAGTTGAGCTTGACTCCCTCTATGAGGTTGACGTTTCGTCAGTTGTTTTTTGTGCAATGGGGGACATGACTCATGCTATCTTAGTTTTCAAAGTCATATCATTCATTGATTTCCATGATGGTTAGAGTTTTAGTCATAAGTCAGAGCAAGATTACAATGGGAAAAGGTAATATGTCATCCATGAATGGAATTACTAGATAGCTAAAACAGGATCCAAGTTCAAAGGAAATATGTTAAGCAACATATTTCTATTTGTTTTAAAAAGGGTGATTCTTTTTAATAGGCTTATTAGTTTATAACTTATATGTGTGCTTTGTTAGTGATATAATTTAAAGTGTTTGAGATTTTTGGCTACTTAATTAACTGAGATAGAAAATTGCTGTAGCTCATCTCTGGCTTGTTGTGGAAGTGGTGTCTGCAGTCTAAACCGTGGATTTAACCGCAGTTGATGTTGCATGATATAAACCAGATTAGCTTGCTCTTAGCTCATATGGTGGAAAATGAGTTGTAATTTATCCTGTTCTTACTGTAGCTAGTTTTGCTTGCTCCTCCTGATAAACGGGTTAAGTGTTTAAAAGTGAAGAGTTGATGCCACAGTTCAATCATGTCTCACAAATCAGAACACAAGCAAATTTCTCTATATTATAATCTGATAATTCTACTTTGAGTAATGAGAATCCACTATGGATTCTGCTGAGGCTGGGTCTGACAATGAGTAGCATCTATTACCATGTATTTTGCTAGGCTTTGTGGCAATTGTGTGCTGCAGCCCTGCAAGCATTAAATTCGGTTTCTATACGTGTTTCTCAGACTGATCTACAGGTGTTATTTCATACTGCTTGTACTTTTCATGGAATACATGATATACTCTTTTCTTCAAAAACTTGGAATCAACTTTATCACTACAACGAAATGATGCTTAATCTGTTCCGATACTTCCGAATAAGAATATGCTTAAGCTTACTATTTGGTCTTCCGTCTTTCTAGCTTTCGGGCGGATTTGCCCTAAAAGCATGCGTGAAATAAGAGGGCTTTATAGTTGACATGTGAGGGATCAACTACCGAGAAGGAAAATGTGAAAAACCAGAACACATCCTAACAGTGTAATGAATTCATAAATTCATTTTTCGGTATCTGTTACCCTCTTTGTTATTGGTCATTCTGACATATGTCTCTTCGTTTATAGGTTCTTGACTTATGAAGATGGGTACTATGACTATCCAAAACTGCAAGAAACCTATCAGTGTATATTAGGTGATGCTTATTCGAGGCAGGGAGATATAGAAGATTTTGTATTTGAGACAAACCTTTTGGGCAGGAGTTCAATGGGATATCCAATTCGGTCTGCAATTACTGATATGTCATGCCACCGATATGAACTGGGAGAAGGGTATGATCTTGCAGTTTGACTAACTTCCCTTTGTACTGATTAGATCTCATCGCTTCTAGAAAAATGCTTGAGTTAACATTGTTGTTTGATTCTATAATAGAGTTGCATAGGCAAAAACTGAGATGAAAGCACTTTGAGTACATATGTTAATTGTGCATAGTAAGCATGTGTTCTTTACTTCAAAAGCTAATTAAATAGTGTTCCACTTTTGCTGAATATATGTTAACAGGTTAGTTGGAAGAGTGGCGATTAGTGGGAATGATCACTGGATATACTCAGATGACGTAGGATCTAGGGAATTCATGTCTAAGATCAAGGTGAGCTTTTATCTCTGATTTGCAATCTGCATGCAGAATTTAACTTTCTTACCTAAAGCACCTTCTCCTATCAACAGTACCCAGATGAGTGGCTTCTTCCTACAACAGCTGGAATCAAGGTGAGTAGATTTGACTGTGAATCTGTGATTTAATATGATGAACATGATATCGTTAAATTTCAAATATCATTCTGTGTCTACAAGCAGAGAAAGTCTCATTTTTCTGTGTCTCATGCACTGATGCACATACTGCGAGTGATATGTCTTTAATATTTAGCTAAATAATGTACCTATATATCTGCAGACAACGTTACTGACACCCATTTTGCCTCATGGAGTCCTGCAACTGGGATCAGTGGAAAAGGTTTGTCTTTGTATTGACTGTTTCTGGATATTAACAAGTTTTTTGTTTTAAATTGTAGCATTAATAGATATTTGATTATCCTGGTTAATGTGGCTGTTCTCTCTCATGTGCACACGTACTCTCCTAATTTGAAATAGGCGAACCTTCCACTAATCGAATATGGTCAATGAGGGATCTCTGAGTGTGTATACACTCCTTATTGAGGTTATTTAGTTTTACACTAGATCATCAGCTTGGTCGTTTTAGCGGTTCCTATAGTTGTCAAATGTCAAGTTGTATATTTTCTAACTGTTACGTGACTCATTTGATTGGTAGTTAATCTTGTCTATGTGGACATGAAGGTATTTGACTTAAAGAATGAATAGTGAGAATTGCGCATCAGAATTGGATGACAACTTCGTTATGCTTTCATCTTTTCTTGTTTTTGTACTGTTTTATTTATTGTCTATAACCTTTTACTGTGATTCGTTGTAGTATCACTTTTTTATTAACATAATTTGCATTATTGGACCGTATTCAATCTGGAAAGAACATTGGTTAGACATAATGTGCCTGAGATTTGATTGATTACATCAGTATTGGGTATAGATCTCCTTTAACAGACAGTAGTTGCTGATATTCCTCAGTTGGTGTTATTCTTGTACTTCAAATAAGACTGCTTGGTTGGTTGGTAACAATTTTCTTGGTTTGTTGTCTTCCTGTGGCAATGAATTTAACATCATTGTTATAGTAGCCAATAAGTGGCCTCCTAACTGAGCAACCATGTAAGTGGTACACTAGAGTCTAGGTCCTGAATGGGCATGGAAGAGCTTGTTGTAACTTGTAAGCACAATACGAAAACCAAAATTGAATGATGGTGAACCTTCACCCAAAGTTTGTATTACGCAGCTACCAAGCCCGAAGTTTTAGTCACTTCATCAGTGGGTACTGGGTAGAGATTAGCATGCTAAATTCATAATATACAGTGATTTTCTTGGTAGGTATGACTCACCATCCCGATCTGTATATGAATTTAATGAAATATATTGTAGTAGGTGAACTCCGATTGCATTCCTTATAAAGTACATTTTAGATTTCCATGTTTCTATAAGAAGGAGAATGAATTTATTATTGAGGTTCTGAAATATGTGTTTTCTCGCTTGTTCTTCTGCATTCGTTGATGAAGTTCAGTAACCAGAATGCTTTTCTCTTTAAGCATTTCTTCTCAATATCAACGGAACCTTACATGTACTATTGCTTATGAACAAATTCTAGGTTGTGGAAAGTTGGAAAGTGGTTGCTGATATAAAAAGTCGACTCATCGCGCTTCCAAGTATGACATTTACAGGATCTTTTGCAACTGATGAACATTCTTTTATATTCTCATCAACTTTGTTACTGGAACTGGACAGGGATGAATCATCCTTTGGTAGCAATAGTCTCTACAAAAGAATAGAGTCTGAAGATTCAGAAGAAATTCATACAGCTGATATCGCAGAAGATGAATTCTCATACATTGATCAAGTGATGCATCCATTTGCAGCTGGAAATTGTCTTCATCCAGAGGATGTGACAACAATTTCACCGTTCATAGATGACCAGGATATGTCATATCTGTTATTGAATCATGATGTTGGATCAAATGCACCAATACAGTTTGTTATTGCTGATATACCTGAGAGAACAGGGAATATGTGGCCTTTTTCTTGTCAGGAAGAAGGATATTATGATGATGGGGTCTCTGGAGAGTCATCTATTAGTAATTACTTATTTCCTGAAGAAATGCAACAAGTACCAAGAGCTGAAAATGTCGATGAAACACTTAGTCACACCAATGTAGGAAAGTTTGGAGGCTTCCCTAGAGACTGTGAGCTACATAAAGTCCTTGGATCAGCTGTTCAAACAAAGAATGATAATCACCCACAGAACTCACATAGCATGAATCTGTATTTTGTTGAAGACATGGATTCATCAAAAGAACCCTCTAGATGGTCTGATACAGGAGGTGATCAAGAACACCTGTTGGAAGCTGTGGTTACTAATTTTTCTAACAATTCAGATGATACTACATCTTATAGGTGTAACAGCAGCAGATCATCTTTGATCTCATTGGAACAAGCTACTACTTCCTTTCATGTGCAAATTTCATATGAAGGAAATGTAGCTCTGTCAACGGATGACACAACTTCGGTTCAAGGGGAGTCCACCATGCTCTCTTGGGATCCATGTAGTTTTTCTCTAACTTCACCTCCCTCAATCGAAAGCTTGGCAAGTGCTATCTTGGAAGATGAGCAGCCTCTGAAATGTGGCTATGGGCTGTCTAGCAAGAGCGCGAAGGTGCCTAAACTCAGCAGAGGCAAAGCCAGACCAAAGAGTAACAATAGACAAAGGCCAAGAGATAGACAACTTATCCAAGATCGACTGAACGAGTTGCGTGGATTGGTCCCAAATACTGAAAAGGTCAGTTCATTTAAGGTTCTTCGATATCTTGCACATGATATAACCAATTGCATAAAACAAAAAATCTTGCTTGTGGAACAACTTTACCCATAGACCTGATATTCTTTTTTTCTTTTTCTTATTGTTGTCATTTTTTTTTCTTCCTTTCTGCTTTACAGTGTAGCATTGATGGCCTCCTAGATCAAGCGATAAAGCATATGATGTTTTTGAAAAGTGTGACTGACCAGGCTGAGAGAGTGAAGCAATTTACTGACCAAGAGGTACCTAAAGTTCTTACGCTGATGTGATGCATACATATCATTCTTCGGAATATCCTATTTGTATTTCCTTCTCATAACTTTCAACTGGTTACAGAGATTACTAGGATTATCTGTTTAACATAAAGTAACTAAAATTTCTCGATGAGATGATGCTTCATTTTTATATGCTATTTGAGCTTCGCCGAAAACTGTATGCTTGGTTTCGAGCTTAAACTTGAGGAATTTCTCTAAATATGCAATGTAACTAATTTGGCAAACTCGGTATCATGCCTTTGGTCCTCTACCTATCCTTTGAAGAATAATGGTTGGTACTGTGAATGATATTTTTAGCTTCCAACTGTGATGCAGCTTACTGATGAAATCAAGAGTACAAGCTGGTCTCTGGAAGAGCAAGAAAACCATGGATCATGTCCTGTTATTGTCAAAGATTTGGAGCATCCAGGACAAATACTGATACAGGTTCATTTCTTTGTCAGTTTTTGGGACTTTATAGTTGGAAATGGTCCTTTGGAGCTTGTCAAATTGACCGAAGTAGGAGGGGAACATTTGTTCCCTTGTGTGGTAGGGGAACGATATACAAATATAACCAGACTGACACCAATATACACCAACATATTATGACTAGTGATAGAAAGATAAAACCAATTCTGTCCCATTCTACCCATACATGTACCAAGATGCAACTTCTAATTCCTCTTTTCGTTGGGACAATCTGATTAAACTAAGAAACAAAGAAAATAAGTAAAGATTAGTGTTCATTCTGCTCCCTATGTATGGCTGTACCTCCAACATTTGTTTGTGTTATGTTTTGCTTCTTTCTTTGTTTGTGTTAAGATTTGCTTCATTCTGCTCCCTATGTATGGCTGTTTGAGTAGAATGGTTCCGAAACATTAAGTGAAAATTTGAAAAGATTAACAAAAAGAGGCAACACTTTGCTGTTCTGAAAGTACCCTCTTAGGCTCTTTAGACTTCTCTGATCAATTGAATGAAGCAAATACTCTGATTAATTGAATTTTGAAGAAAATAAGATTGCTCGGTCAAGCATTTCTGGATGTTCATGCTGGGATACTTTTTGGTTGACTACTGTTGCTTTTGTTGGTCATAGGGCTAGATAACTAGGACGAACCACTGACAAAATCTCAGTTTCATTCTCAATAAAAGGGTTCTTTCCGGATGAAGTGCTCCATAGGGCCTTGATTTTTGTACTGATGGATCTGCCTGAATGATTAAGATACAAAGTGGGTTACAAAACACTGCTATTGATTTTTATGCGCCCTAGGCGCTGCAAGTGGAGAGATCTTTTCTGCTTTGTTATTCATAATTCAATTCATATGACTTCCATAATTTTCTGATCACTAGACTATTCCATCCAGAATGTGGTCTAGTCTCCACCCTGCATGTGGACTGGCATGTTGGTTTCAGAAGACGTATTTGTTGGATGTTGTATGATTCATGGTCATCACAGCTAAAACTTTCTTTGAACTATTTTTGTGGCTCAAGCTGAAAAGAAAAAAAAACAGTGATTCCAACCAATATAATTTAATGTTTACGGCAAAAAGTAATGAACTTTTATTACCAACAAGCAATACACATTAACGAAGCATCAGAGTGACCTGACATGGGGATAGAGAAAGAATAAAAAGAAAGAAACCCAACAACCATACATAAGTCAGTGATTCTAGCCAATTCATATATGTTCTACTAGCAACAATGTATTCCTGCAGTGAAATCAACTATTATCGCTAGCTGTATGGCTGGGAGTAGGTGATTGTACCATATATTAAGCTCAAATGCCTTTAAATGTTCATTCAATTACGATCAATATGGTTTGATCACATTACATGTACTGTTGTCATCCTTGCCCCCTTTTTTCACATAGACAAGGTTTGACTATGTTACATGTTCTTGTGTTGTGCTTAAACAGATGCTTTGCAATAATGATCAAGTTTTCTTCGAGATGGCTGAAGTGATACACCAGTTAAAACTGACCATCTTGAAAGGAGTCATGGAAACTCGCTGCAACAATTGGGCACATTTTATTGTTCAAGTACTGAGCTTTGCTTTTAATTGCTTTTGTTTCAGAACCTTTGAATAGATTGACTATCTAAGTTCGCTTATCATATGTGCATCTTTGTTGCAGACTTCTATGGGCTTCAGTAGATTGGACATCTTCTGGCCACTAATGCGAATCCTACAGAGAAATGGAAACTGGAAGATGAATCAATGGTGTCCATGAAGGTAAGAGAGAAGAAAATGTGAAGAAGTATGCCTCAAAAAGCTAAGAGAGTAAGAGCAATGGCGGATATCGGATAGTTTTATGTATGTTAGTCTAGTTAACAATGAAAACAAGTGTTTCTAACACAGCTTTGGAAATAATTTGTGGGAATTGATAAGCCTACACTCCAAGGATTGAGAATCTACCCTCATTGTTTATATGGACTATCTCAGTTTCTCCATTTAAGTTGAGAGGTGTTAAACACAACTGATTTGAAATCAGATGTTTGAGATTACTAGCAGGCTTTTAATACCTATTAAGACCCTTTTTATCTAGCCCATGCATAACACATATAGATTGTTCCAATCAGGACAAATGTGATCCAAAGAGATGGCAAAATTTATAAGAAACAGGAACCTTTTCTTGTACACCTTTATAATTTAATCACAATGAAGCATGTTGTGTTTGAAAAATACAGGACAATTGTCTCCGGCAAAGGAAACAAACAATGAAGCGCCCAAACAAGTCCACTACAAGCTGACATTCACATTATAACCAGGCCAATATTGTAATGTTGAGGTCATTGAGGAGAAACATGAAGGGGGATTAGGATCCAATACATAGTTTTCCGAATTTACGTATTATACTTGTGAATATTCGATATTGTTAAATATTTCACTTTGCCTTTTTTAATTTATAGTCAATTTAACAGGTGTCTAGCATCATCCATAAGTGTAATGTGTAGATGCGGGGAATAAAGTAGTGGATTCTCATCCTGCAATAATGCCTGTGTAATAAGTTGTCTAACTTGTTCCAAATAATCAATACCTGAAAAGAAAAATATAATATGTAAAACATAAGATTTTAAAGTAATGTTGATGGATCAGATTCAATAAGGAAAATTTCCTCCAGTCTTCGCAAGATCAGAGACATCCATTTTTAGATACAAAACTTGTGCGAGATTCTTTTTAGTTCATTGCTGGGAGAGAAACTAAGGTATTTCTAAGCGTGTTACGGTCTTAAGGAGAGAGTGTGGCATGTGCTGGAAGAAAACCCCCGATTCCGGAATCAATGTCGATTTTTTCTTCATTGCGACGGGCATTGCCCGCCCGGCCTTTAAGCCGAATTTTATCCACCTTGTCCATGCCCACAAGCTTGCCATTTACATGTTTTTCAGAAACTAGAGTGAGAGGAAGAATATTGTGAGGATTATCCGCTCCTTGCCTTTCAATAGGTACCAGATGGTTGAACCTGTGAGTTTCACTGAAGGTATGTTAATATTGTGGGCCGGAACTTATCCAAAGTCCATTTGACACGGATTAACAAAATGAAACAAAATATTATGGATGTCAAGGTATCTGGTTTTAAAAAGTCTCCCTTTTGTGTTGAGTTTCATTTATGCTAGTCCTAAGTTTCGTCTAAGGAAAGAGCTTTGGACTGAACTTTTGGCTATTACTACGGCTATTAACTTATTTGGATTGTTTTGGGTGATTTTAACGAGTTAATCTGCCTCCCATGAGAAAGGAGGTGGGAGGCCATTTAGACAACACAGGTATAATCTTTTTGCTGATACTAAATAATTGCCTTTTGGAGGCCGACTTGAGTTTCTCTGGCCCAAAGATCACCTGGACCAATAAAAGACAGTGTAATCCCATAATGGAGAGATTGGATAAAGCTTAGGTGAATGTTGCGTGGCTTATGGCTCCCCTTGAGTCTAACCTGATGAATTTACCTATTTGATCATTGCACTATTCTGCAGAGTCTTTCTGTTTCTATTGTTACACATCTCAAGCCTCATTTTAAACAAGAACCCCTTTGATGAAAGGACCTTGAATATGGTAAATGATGTATGTGATTTCTTTTTTTTTTTTTTTAACATGCTTGGAAAATTAATATTTTTGGAGAAAAAGAAATGTCTTCTTGAGCCAAAAAAAAAAAAAAGAAGTTTGGCAATATTTTCTTCCAAACAAAAAAAACTTTTGAACAAAACTGCAGGTATTCAAAAAGAATTGTAATGAGATTATCCTCGTCTTGATTTTCTTATTGATCTTAAGAAGTCTTTGACCTCTAAGCTTAATGCCATATATATTGTATAAAGAAGAGCAATTTCTGCCTTGAGAGCTAAGATTTAGGAATGACAATGGGTATCCACCCGATGAATATTCATCCCCTCATATCCATTGGTCATTATAGATGGATGAATAATGGATGTGAGTTGGATAATAAGTGATTATTGAGTTGGATATAGGTGATGATTTATCATCCGTTTATCACCCGTTCACTTAAAATTATTTTTATATTTATATTTACTTTTTACTTTTACTTTTACTTTTACTTTTACGTTTACTTTTACTTTTATTTTTACTTTTACTTTTACTTTTACGTAAGTTTTGTTTTTTTGAACATTTGATATATATTTCCACTTTTTTATTTTATTTTATTTGAATAACTATATTTATTGGGTTAAGTCCTTAATTGTATTTGTAATGATTTTCGAATTGATTATTTCTAAGTCGATTTTTTTTTGGGTTGAATGTGTATATTTTTCCTTATGAAAATTCAAATTCGAAATCCAATGGATACTTCTTTACCCGTCATATTCATGGATATGTAAATAGATGGATGAAATTGAGGTAAATGGATATGGATATGGTTATATGGATATGGATGGGGGGTACAAATAAATGGATATGGATGTCGATATAGTTCCAACCGCTCGATATCCGAGCCATTGTCATCCCTAGTTAGGAATACCACATTGTCTGAAAGGGATAACATGATTTTGAGTCTTAAGATCTTGTGGGTAATAAAAAATCTGATATTGACATGCCCAGGAACCATATTAAGGATTTCTATATGAATCTGTGCACAACTGAAAATGTTCATAACTTTAATCTAGATAGCTGGTTGTTTGAATCTAACAATCATCAAATCAAGTTGTCTGGGTCTACATATGATCTAGAGGTTAAAGAAGCAGTCTTTAGCATGGCCTCTCTTAAGTCTCCTAGGCCTGATGGTTTCCCTATCCCTTCTCTTTTCCAGGAGCACTAGGAAGTAGTTAACTATGATTTATGCGGGTTTGTGAGTGATATCTTCAAGTTTGGGTTATCCCAGTTATGTCAATGTAACCATAATATGTTTGTTTCCTAAGGTGGACTGCTCTGAAAGTGTTACATAGTTAAGGCCTATTAGCTTTTGTAATACCATTTACAAAGTCATCACTGAATTGCTTTTTTTCAATGGTTAAATCATGATCTCAAGATTTGAAATCTCCCTACTCTTTCTCTCATTCCTCTTCCTTTCTCTCTCCTTACTCACCACTCTCTCTCCTTTCCCATCTCCCACTTGCACACTTAATGTCACCCCATGATAAAATTAGGATCCTTCCTAATCATGAGATTAGACAAGAATTTGTGGCTTTTTTGGGGCTTTGTTTTGTTATTTGACTTGATTATTTGAATGACTAAAATACCACCCCCTTTTTCTCCCAGTCCCCTTTGATTTTGATTTCCCTCCTATTTTTTATTTCACCCGAATTCCCTACCCCTTAATTTACTCTCACGTCAATCTTTCATTTTCACTCTCCTAAATCAAGAACTACTCAATGGAGGCGAATCTCCACATAATACAATCCCTAACTATCCGCGCCTGTAGTCTCAACACCAGCAGCCACTTGACTCTCCACTAGAGTAAAATTCTTTCTCTCTTAAGCATATAGTTCCACCACCTTTGGCTCAGTTTTAATAGTTTTGTGTTCGAGTTTCGTCTCATTCTTCGTCATTAGAATATCTGCAGCAGATTCATTCACCTTCACCTTGGGTTCGGGTTCAAGTTCAATATTAATGGCAGTGATAGGGTTTTAGGTGGTTGATTGAATTATATATGGGGTAATAATGTTGGGTCACTTTCGATTTTAGGGGTTGGATTTAATTTTGTTTTTGGTTTGAGTCGGAGTAAGCGTTGTTTTGAAAGCTTGTTTTCATCAAGATCTGCTTTAAGAATTGTGTTTTATCAAGGGGTAAAGACAAAAAAAACATAATAATGTAATGACAATTTTCCATATAGGCCACAATGTTCAATTAGTCGGTACCACAAGGGCACCGGTTGATTTTTAGAAATGTTATGGGTACCAACTAGAAGAGTTAATACTACAGGGACACTAACTGGAAAATCCCTTAAAAAAAAACCCCAAAAAGCCTAACTACGAGGTTGCTATTTTTTGGATAAAGGTAGCACGGGAACGGGAATATGAAAATGGAAAACTCGGACACGAGACACGGAAACGCTGATTCTGAAAACATAAAAAATGCGTATACTTAGGATTAGATATTAAAAATCTAAATTTTCTTCATTGAATTGTAGATAAATTAATAAGAATAATAAATAAATATTGTTCAAAGTAATTTGGGGCAGTGTACACGGAAAATTATTGAATGTAATGTTGTTTTAGGAATTTAAATGTCAAGTTTTATGTGGACCTTGGTTACAATCAATTATTCTCGATTCCATTGAAAAGTCTTTTTTTATGGAATATCTAGAAACCTCTTTAAGGAATCATTGGAAATTTGAGAAGAGTTGGTCATTGTGTAGCCTTGGTAAGGGATTCTATATGGCGAAAATTGAGAAGGAAATTGACTTCAAGAGGATCCTTGGTGATGGACCTTGGTTTCTTGCTGGAGTGCTGATCTCTAGTAGGCCTTGGGAGGCAGGTTTTCAGGCATCCCTGACAAAAAATGATCAAGCCCCAGTCTGGGTTTCATTTCCATAATTACCAGTAGAGTTCCTCCACAAAAAATGGCTTGAAAAAATTGGCGATGCTTTGGGTAAATTGGTCAAATTGACCCGAGATCAATACTGGGGATCAAAACAAAAATTAGGAGACTATGTATCATCAAGGATCTAAAAAGGAAATTGCCAGATTTCATCTGGCTTGAAAAGATTTAGCAGCAGGTAGTAATTGAGGATGAGCCTCTCTATTGTACTAATTGTCAACCTCTGTGGCATATTCAAGCTAGCTGCAGCTTTAAAATTCCAGATCCTAACCCAGAACCTGAGCCAAGGCTTCTGAATGAGATCAACTCCATGGAAAAAGATCATTTTGATAAAGCAAACCTTTCCATGGCGGCTGGGAAGAGGAAGAAGATCCATCTAGGTGTACTAAGAAAAAAGATCCGGAAGAAAAGAGTTTTTGGAGGGAATTTTGTTAATTCTAATTTATCACAAATTTCAAAATCAAATTTAGATGTTGTGGCTGAAACTGAGCCATGTGTTGGGTTTAACCCAATCTTTTTTAACCTGGGTCCTTGTGGTTTGGATCATGACCCGGGTATTTTTGTTTTTAACCCCCACCTCTCCTTTTAACCCTAACATCTCTTTCACTTTCTCCTTCGCCATTTCCTCAAAAAATCACTCCTTTCCTTTTACCTTTAACCCAACATCATCCTTGCTTCCTCCTCCACATGGATCCCTGGATCAGGACGAATCTCAAGGCTACTAGAGCCCACCTTGCCCTCAAACCGCAACATACCCTACTTCTCCGCAAGTCCTTCCAACATTGTACCAATTCCACCATACATACCTTCAAACCCCATTATTCACCACCAAAGGGGAAGGCTGCTATGTACTGGAAGAAGCCAACATCTTACCAAGAACTTCCATACCCCCAAGTAGCCTTCTATGTCAGCTCGCCCTGCAATTGGATACCTCCCGTATGCCTGCGGTCATTGATAACCTCACCCGACACTGTTCCAACACCTTACAAAAACCTCATGCATGATCCCAATCGGTGGCCGATTGGCCCGTCCCAACGGCCCAAATCTGTGATCTACAAAAGCTTCACCGTGGTGTTCGAAAAGCCTTGCAATGGATGTTACTCAATCTAGAAATGGAGGTTTTCCTACCTCTGTGCAGACACCAAAATGTGTCACACCTTTTTATATGCCCAATGACGATAACAAACATTTAAGAATATGAATTCTATGTCAATGCTCAAGTAAATTGTATGAAACCCATTCCATTAAATACCCCTATCTATAAGCTTTCCAACTCCCCTTACCTTGTCCCAAACGGTCACCGGAGTCAAAAGATGTGATTCGACAAAGTTATGGGACAAAAACGATGCTCTGATTACCGCACTCCATGATTAAATAGGATTTTACTCTATTAGAGGAAGAATTTCTAAGTGGGCCTAATTTACATGGATTACTCAAACAAATACCTTAAAAATAACATATTATGGGTCCAAGTCCAATTAGAAATGAATGAGATATGATCCAATTACCGCAATGTATACTAAAAAGGACACCTCTTTAGTATTTGGGTCATAACTCCCAAACTACTGATGAGAATTGGGCTTATAATATGTCCAAAGAAAGATATTTGAATAAGAAATCCAATGCAAAAGGAATCAGGTCAATCAGAGGTCAAACGAAGAAGTTATGGGCCTTTCAATTTGACACTCGATAGCTGGAGCGGTTGAACCGCTAGGCTTGCGGCTGAACCGATTGCCTCAAGCGGCTAAGTCGCTTGTCCTAGTTGAAAGACCGTTAGTCCTAGCAGCTAGTCGCTTGTTGGAGTGGTAGCCGCTTGGACTCCAATCGGCCCCCATTGACAGGCGCCTGGTGGACTTTTTGTCCGGCCTTTTTGTCAGTTCCGTCCCAGACCTAAACGTACCTCTATATATACTTGTTTCCTCCGTTTTTTCAAGGGAAACACAATGGTGAACTCAAATTAAACCCTAGAGTTCTCTGACACGCCCGCAAGTGCACGGTTATTATCAAAGTAATACAAAAGATCGTCTCCACAAGGAGCGAGGCGTTTCGAATACCAAATTCTCTAAAATCGAGAAAGCTAAGCAAATTCGAGTAATTGTGATGTTTGGTTCAATTTAACTAGACCTAAAGCTAAGCTAAGATGACAAACTAAGATAAGAGGAAGGATAATCACAATTATAAAGTCAAGGATTAAAGATAGAGTTGGGGGTTCACCCAACAAATGACGGTTTAATGCAATAGATGATAGAAAGACATGCAATCGAATGAGCAATTGTCTAGAGATACTAGGTCAATCAATGACTAAGGGCCTCTCTTAAGGTCACCAAAGAAATACCCAATTCTACCCTTCCACCTATTTTCATGGGGTCAAGCTTTATTGGGCTCATTAAGCAACACCTAGCTCAAGCATCTCCAAAAGGAAATCCGCCTACTTTCGTGGTTGAATCCATTTGTTTAGTCAATGAAACTCCAATGATTGCCTTACCCCTTTCGGTTTTATGTTAATCACACAAAAGATAAGCCAAGTTCTCACTTAGACATTTTATCAAACACTTGGAGTCTACAAAGCTAAATGCACAATAACCCATTAAATCACAATATATTAACATCATCCAAGCATCAAATCACCATAGTTGGGCTAACCCCAATTCTAATAAGAGAGATTAGCCAATAAACATCATGAGATTAAACAAAATAAATTTCATAATGACAATACCCATAATATTCAACAACAAAGATTTAAAACTGCAAGTATTGATAGAAAGAGAGAGGAGAGAGAAAACTTACAACCAAATACTAAGGAATAAGGAGTTGATTAACACTAATTATAAAAGTTTGCACTCACTAAGGATACTAATCTCACTATTTGAGAGTGTCTGTTCAAGAACCCTAGAAAATTAGGCTAAGATGAGATATCCCGAAAAAATAAGAAAAGAGGTTATTTATAGGCGGAGGAGCTCGGGACCAAAAAGCCCCAGAAAAAGCCCCCCGTCCCGAAAAACGGGGTGGTCGTTTTTCTGGAGGGGGCCGTTCTTTTGGAAAGCTGGCAGCTGGCCAGAGGGGCTGGGGGGGCCGTTTTTCTGGAGAAAACGCCCCTCCAGCCCATTTTCGTTTTCAAATGCCTATTTGACAGCCTTCCGCTTTGAATTTGCAAAAACTTAAAACATGAAAGTTGTATCTCTTTTTGTTAACTTTCCACAACACTTTGAATCACGTGATTTGGAGCTCATATGAAGACTTTATGAACAAAATTCCGAAGAGGTGTCCAAACTTTGTCCTTGATTTTTCTCATCTTATAAATGTCCTTGTATCTTTCGAGAATTGGGTCTAAAAGGAGCACATGTGCACACAATACACCAAACACGTAAAGAGGAACAAGAGAAACAAAATTCAAGCTAAAAAACCATGGAACACACACTAAATCAAACAATATGGGGTACAAATCATCACAAAATATGCAACAAATTCATGTTTATCAACTCCCCCATGCTTATCTTTTGCTTGTCCTCAAGCAAACACCAATCAACAAAACGTGCAAGTATATGAGCTAGCACAAGAGGATCGAGAGATCACCCTCTAAACTTGAGGTACCAAGGTAGACACCAAACAAGGATATCAAGAGCATGAAAATCCATCAAGAGACACAAGCACACTAAAAGCTCACATAAGCTCCAACATTCGACGATAATTCAAATAGTCACGAAGCATGAAAGCACTCAATCAACTCGATAATCCCACTCAAAATGTGAAACAAATTAGTCCGATAGACCCTCACTTTTAGGAAGTGTGTATCACTCAAACTCAAATGTGTTTGGGGAAAATAATCGATTTACACTCAAGATTCAAACATCGGTGGTATCTTACCATAAGCTTGCCTATCTTCTAAAATCTCTACAGTTAGATGACAACTCCACATGCAAAGATCGGGAGGACTTTTGGGTTGTAATGAGGCTTAGGGTAAGGTGGGGATACATTTGGGATGTGGGCTTAGAGTAAAAAAGACTTAGTGAAAATACAAACATCCTCTCAATCCTCGCGAAAGATCAAGGGGGTGCAAAAACATCTCCACAAATCAAAAACACCAATCCCAACCTTATGTACCAACCATTAAACCAACATTTTTCACAACACTAACAAAATCTAATATTAGAAGTATCGGGGCAAGATAATTTCAATTAAATGAGATATAAGCCCTTCTTCTACCTCTAGAAGGTTCATTTGACTCTTTTTTTTCTTTTCTTTTTTTTCTTCTTTTACAAAGCTTATTCAAGCTCAAAGTTAACCATCATCCCTCCATTCTTCACCAAAAGCACCCCCATGCTCATCTTTTACTCTATTTCACAATTCAATACTCAACCCAATGAGAGAGACAAGTTACACTAGTCTTAGACTCGGGAGAGGGAAAACGTGTTTGGGAAAAGAGGGCATATAACATAGTTTATCAAGAAAAAGGCATAAGCTCAAAGGGGCTCCAAAGTGATAAAATGATGCATTAGGTAGGCAATTTTGGCTTAAAGTAGCTTAAGAACAAGTAACAAGTGAATGCCTCCGTCCTACCAATGCAAAAATGGGTGCCAAGCACAATTTTGACCAAGAATTAAGGCAAGTTCTAGAAGATTAACCACCAATGTGAATCCAAAACACTCATGAAAGACAAACAACCGAAAGAGATGTGTCGGTTTTTAAGGCTCGAGATCTCACCGGTAAATGTCTATCGCCCCAATTATTTCACGATTATAAGTGAGATTATCAAGTGATTGAAAAAAAATGCTTACATACAAAGGTCCAAGAGAATAAAAGCCAAACGAGAAACCATGCCAATATTTCGGGATTGCATATCAAAAGTATCATGCTCTCTCTACCACAAGTCGAATCCTGACCAAGAGTATCACAATTAATCATAAAGGGATCATCTCTCTTTTTTTTTCATTTCGTTTTTTTTTTTGGAAATGCAACCTAGATGATATGCAAGCCTAAACATGCTCAATGCAATCTAAATGATAATTTCTACAAAGTCATGCAACTAAATGAGTTAAAAATTAAAATGTAACCTAGCATGCTCCTATATGCAAACATTCAACAAGAGTAATCACCACATCCACAACACATCAAACCATCACAACACCATCAATTCACCAACCACACATCCAACAAAAGCTAGCCACAAACCACCACATGCCATCAATACTCTCCCCCATGCTTAAACATTACATTATCCTCAATGTAAACAAGTAAAGAGAAAGGAGGGGAGGGGCGTGATACTCACAAAATGATTGGCTCTTCAAAATGCTCAGTGGTAGGGAGACTTGGGAGTGTGCATTAAGTCATTGTTGACCCGGTGATGACAATGCCTCCTTTGTCATTCGTCCTTTACTTCGAACAATCATCATAGCATGCCAAGGCTCGTAGCAATTTGTTAAAAGAGCTCGAGCACATCTCATCAAGGAACAAGTGAGAAGCCATTGTCATTCACAATATAGTAAGCAATCAAAGATTTTCCCAACTTGTTAAAATCTCTCGAAAAACCAAAGGAATGAAAAGGAGAACCTTCCCATTGAATCAACTTAGAAGCATCCCCATAACTCATTTTTGGCTTGTAACTCATGATATGATCATCAACCCGATGAGTACAAGAGTCATAGATCACAATCACATCATCGAGTTTCACAAAAGCATATTGAAGGGATTTTGGGGGAGGGGAATCATTGAAAAGACTTGGAATTTGAGGGGGGATCATATCAATATAGTCATTTGACAATGAATCGGGATATTCAAGGTCATAGAACGTGTTATAAATTAACTCATCAATGACCCCTTCCTCAACACAACCCCCAAATGATGACACACTAGCCACTTGAACCACTCGACGCTCCGGCATCTCGGTATGGGTGATAAATGCATCAACTTTGGAACACAATTTGCCTAGAGTTTCTTGTAACTCCTCATTGCTCTTTTGTGTTTGAACAATAAATTGTTCCAAAAGAGTCTCCAAGTTTGACTTGGGTTGGGGAGTATGCTCTTCTCCATAGAGATCGGGAAGATCCCAATTAGCAAGAGTGTAGTCAACAAAGCATTGATCGTTTTGCTTACTTTGGTAAAGGGTATAGGCATAACTAGCATTTTCATGACCAAGTTGATGCACATTATCCTCATGTCCAAAATAACGATAACAATCATAAGAGACATTATGCATATCATATTTATTCTCATTCATGTAGCCATGTGGGTTATAGTTTTCATTACCATGATCACACGAATTCGAAAAATAGTCACCATACCCCTCTTGATGCCATGAAGTTTCCATCACACAAATGAAGAAGAAAATAAGAAAAGAAAAGAAAAGTGCCTAGTCTATCCCATTCAAGAGTATTTCAATATCGAAACAAGCCTTGCTCCCCGGCAACGGCGCCAAAAACTTGACACGCCCGCAAGTGCACGGTTATTATCAAAGTAATACAAAAGATCGTCTCCACAAGGAGCGAGGCGTTTCGAAGACCAAATTCTCTAAAATCGAGAAAGCTAAGCAAATTCGAGTAATTGTGATGTTTGGTTCAATTTAACTAGACCTAAAGCTAAGCTTAGATGACAAACTAAGATAAGAGGAAGGATAATCACAATTATAAAGTCAAGGATTAAAGATAGAGTTGGGGGTTCACCCAACAAATGACGGTTTAATGCAATAGATGATAGATTGACATGCAATCGAATGAGCAATTGTGTAGAGATACTAGGTCAATCAATGACTAAGGGCCTCTCTCAAGGTCACCAAAGAAATACCCAATTCTACCCTTCCACCTATTTTCATGGGGTCAAGCTTCATTGGGCTCATTAAGCAACACCTAGCTCAAGCATCTCCAAAAGGAAATCCACCTACTTTCGCGGTTGAATCCATTTGTTTAGTCAATGAAACTCCTATGATTGCCTTACCCCTTTCGGTTTTAAGTTAATCACACAAAAGATAAGCCAAGTTCTCACTTAGACATTTTATCAAACACTTGGAGTTCACAAAGCTAAATGCACAATAACCCATTAAATCATAATATATTCACATCATCCAAGCATCAAATCACCATAGTTGGGCTACCCCCAACTCTAATAAGAGAGATTAGCCAATAAACATCATGAGATTAAGAAAAATAAATTTCATAATGACAATACCCATAATATTCAACAACAAAGATTTAAAACTGCAAGTATTGATGGAAAGAGAGAGGAGAGAGAAAACTTACAACCAAATACTAAGGATTAAGGAGTTGACTAACACAAAATTATAAAAGTTTGCACTCATGAAGGATACTATTCTCACTATTTTTAAGAAATTCTCTCTCTAGAATGGAGAACTCTTCATCGAGTGAAAACAATTCCTCTCCTTAAAGGGAAGAAATTGATAACCTCAATCGATCCAACAACAAATTCAAATGTAAGACCTATGACCTAAGAAGTTTTCACGCGTCTGTTGGTCCCTCGATTAAACCACCAATCACCTGGTGTGGCTACGAACCCTAATCACCCATCGGGGCCGAGCACTGGGAACAGAGTACCTAACCTAGGGGGTGGTTCCAACTCACAAACGCCCCCTCTTCATCCGGGAAACTCTTACAGCAGTCGTCTTCAGGGCCTTGCACAGGGTGCAATGCAGGGGACCATCTTTTGCTATGGTTTAGAGGAGGATGATGATGTCTCTGACGATGATGAAGCACCACCCGAAGATCAAGAGGACCCCAGATGTCCTACTATCCTCCTCACTAAGGAGGAAAAACGCAATATGCGAGGCCCATGGAAAAGATCCTTGATCATCAAGGTATTTAACAAGAAGATTGGGTATTTCCAATTGATCAAAAAGCTACGCCAAAATTGGAATTTAAAGGGTACTTTAGCTCTGGTGGACACAGGCTTTGATTACTATATTGCAAAACTCACAAACCTTGATGATTACCTCTATTTTCTTACGCAAGGCCCTTGGATGATCAATGATCATTATCTTATGGTTCGAAAATGGATACATGATTTTGTCCCCGACGACTCGCCTCCAAGATTTGTAACAGCTTGGATTCGTATTCCGTTCTTGTCTGTGGAATATTTAAACGCTATATTTCTTAAGAAAATAGCAAACAAAATTGGCAAGATCGTTCGCATAGATAATAACACGGCCACAGCGGAGAGAGCTCAGTTCACCAGACTTAGTGTTGAAGTGGATCTTTCTAAGCCATTACTATCCATGTTCCGCTTCCATGGAAGGGTATGGCAAATTCAATGGGAAGGTATGAAGCTTATTTGTTATGAGTGTGGCAAAATGGGTCATCGCAAGGATGAGTGTAAAAAAGTCCAAGAAGCGGAAGCAGCTAAGGAAAGAAAATTTGTTGAACAAATTGATCAACAAGACCAAGCCATGATACCTCTTGTGGAGATTGATGAACCCAATCCTCCATCCCTAGCCAAATCTATGGCTCGTGGATGATCGCAAAGAAACCACCACGAAAAAAAGCCATCAAGGATAACCCGACGACCCGGCCAGGAGTATCCGGGTCGGGTGGGGCTAACCCGGAAGCACAAGGTGTTCAACAGCCTCAAAACTTGCCGAACACCACGCGTAATCCGAGGATCTTTCAAGGGCGAAATCAACGGGGTAAGCAAGGAAATAATCAAGGGGGGTCCAGATTTGATATTATTGCCAATTTGGAAAAAAATGAGGAGCAAATTGTGGAACCAATTGTGGAACAAAATCAAGGCGGGAAGGAAACTAATTTGAATGAGCATGAAGCAGGGGAAAAGGAGCCTCCTATTCCTAATTTGGAACAAAACTCGGGCAATATTCATGAGATAACTAAAGCGATAATGGAGGAGAAATACTCGAGGCAATTACAATCTCAAGTAAAGGAAGTTTCCCAAGCGGAAAATCTGGAAATCCAAAGCGAGAATGAAGGAATTATTTCCGTAGATTTAGAGGAGAATTTTATGGAAATTAATCTGAATGATCATGGAAATTCTATGGAATTTATCCAATATGAGAAATTAGATTCCAACCCAGATGCCACTTTTCACGCTAATAGAATCCCATCTCCCACAAACTCCTCCCAAACGCCAAGCCCAATCTAAGGTCAGAATCAAACCCATACTCCCATCCCACAAGCACCTAGAATTCTTACGAGGCTTAACAACTTTGTTGCTAAAGAGAACCAGAACCCCAACTCTGTGCTCTCTCCCCACCTTAACACCTCACATTGCCATGTCTTCTCTACTACTCGCCCACCCGATCAGTGTAATAACCTCCATGATACCCCCCGAGTTGATGGCTTTCTCGATAAGCACCAGGGAGGAACCAATGATGGGGTTGGCAGTACCATTGGCCCACATAATGGAAGTTCGCGTCAGTGTGATTCTGGATGTGAGAATCAGCCCCCCGGAGTTGGGATTCGAGATGACGTTACCTCTTGAGGTCTCTCGTGTGATCGATATGATCAGTTTAGCCTATGTGGATTCGTTACCTCTTATACCAGTTTTAATGGAAGACAGATATCCAAATTTATTACCTACCTCTTCACCTATTAGTTTCCTTGTGTGGAATGTACAAGGGGCTGGCAGTGCTAATTTTCTTGCTGCATTGAAGGAGATTATTAAAATGAATCGTCCCTCAGTTGTTGCTCTAGTTGAAACCCACCTTGATGGCGAGAGAGCAGAGAGGTTGGGTACTCAAATTGCCTATGATGGCCATGCTCGTGTTGATGCCCAGGGACACAGTGGGGGCATATGGCTATTCTGGCAACAGAACTTTATTGATGTAATGGTACACTCCTATCACTCACAACACATTACTATCAAGATCTCAAGGAGAGAGGAAGAACCATGGTTCTTCTCAGCTGTGTGTGCTAGCCCTGACACCACCACGAGACGAGAGCTTTGGACCGAGTTAGCACGTCTTGCAGCTACTTTGGATCACCCTTGGCTGCTTGCAGGGGACTTCAACGAGACTACCTCGTTGGATGAACGTCATGGTGGAAACCATGATATGCAGAGAAGGTGTGATTTTTTTAGAAATTGGATTGAAAACACCTCATTATTAGACCTTGGCTATTCTGGTCCTTGTTTTGCCTGGACCCGAGGGCGTAACATGAATCATAGACAAGGAGCTCGACTCGATCGAGCTTTATGCAATTCTCGCTGGTGTGTTAGATTTGATGAATCTGCTGTTCGTCACCTCCCTGCTATAAACTCAGATCACTCGTCCTTGCTCATCAGCTCTAATGGTTTCGTTGCACCACCAAGTGGACCTAAACCTTTCCAGTTTTTATCAGCTTGGCTCTCTCATGATAAATTCTCTGATTTTGTGAAGAATACCTGGAGGAACGATGTCCCTATTGTTTCTTTCTTGGGACAGTTTGCATCCGACCTCCAACAGTGGAACAAAAATTTCTTTGGCAACATATTCAGGAGGAAAAGAAGTTTATGGGCTCGTATTGAAGGTGTGCAGAGAAAACTAGCTATTACAGGTGAGAATCACTTATTGAAACTGGAAGCAAAATTTAAAACTGAGCTTAATGAAGTCCTAACTCAACAAGCTGAACTTTGGTTTCAAAAATTTCGTATGGAATCACTTCGTGATGGCGATAAAAACACTACCTATTTCCACACCTCTATTGTTATTCGAAGAAAATTTAATCGCATAGAGGCGTTGAAAAATGATGATGATGAGTGGGTGACCGACCCTGTTACCCTCAAGCAGATGATGGTAAACTTCTTTTGTGATCTGTATACTTCACAAGACCCCCCTACGCTGCTCTCAGTAATGCCCACAGATTTCTTCCCCATTACTCCATCCCAAGGTGATTCGTCCTTTTACCTCCTGTGAGATTAAAGCTGTAATCTTTGATATGGGCTCTTATAAATCTCCTAGACCCGATGGATTTCAAGCTTTGTTCTTTCAGAGATATTGGGACATCACCAAGGATAGCTTTTGTGATGCTGTTATTAAAGTTCTTCAAGGAAGAGCTATCCCAGATGGACTTAATGAGACGTTTCTTGTGCTTATCCCCAAAGTTGAAAACCATTTCTTAACGTCTCAGTTTCGTCCAATAAGCCTGTGCAATGTCTTGTACAAGACAGTAACTAAAGCGATTGTTAATCGGCTTAAGCCAATTCTCCCATACATGATTTCTCCTACCCAAGGAGCTTTTGTCCCAAGCCGCCAGATTACTGATAATATTATTATTGTCCAAGAGGCTTTGCACACAATGAGGAAGAAACAAGGCAAAACAGGGTATATGGCTATCAAGATCGATTTAGCTAAAGCCTATGATAGACTTCGGTGGGATTTTATTAAAGACACACTTATGGAGATGAGAATTCCAGCCCTTCTACTTGACGTTATTATGTTATGTGTTACCTCGGCCTCGATGAGAGTTTTATGGAACGGGGAACCTACTGAAGAGTTTATTCCTACACGAGGGATTCGACAAGGCGACCCCTTATCCCCATAAATTTTTGTCATGTGCATGGAGAGACTTAACCACATAATTGAGGATGCAGTGAGTAAAGGGCTTTGGAAACCAATTTTCTTTTGTAGGGGAGGACCAAGGCTGACAAACTTGTTCTTTGCCGACGACATTGTCCTCTTTGCTGAGGCTGCCACGGAGCAAGCTAAACTTATTAAGCACTGCTTGGACACCTTTTGCAGTGCTTCGGGTGAGCTTGTTTCCTTCCCAAAGTCACGAGTTTATTTTTCCTCTAATGTTGAGGAAAATCAAGCAAATGATATTAGCTTGGAGCTGGGTATTGAATCTACTGACGACCTCGGGTTCTACCTTGGGATGCCTACAATCAATGGTCGGGTTACCAAAGCTACCTTTCAACATGATATTGACAAGGTGGACAAGCGTTTCAATGGGTGGAAAACTAAGTGTCTTTCCCTTGCTGGGAGAACAACACTTACGAAATCTGTCCTTTCGTCACTTGCTTAGTACTTAATGCAAACAGCGCGCATACCAAGGTCAGTTTATGATACAATTGATAGAAAGTCTCGAAAGTTCCTCTGGGGAGAAATTAATGATGAAAAAAAGATGCATTTGGTATCTTGGAATGTAATTCAAAAGGATCGAAAGGAAGGGGGACTTGGGATTCGTTCGATGCGTCAATCTAACGCTGCCTTCCTTACAAAGCTTGGGTGAAGAGTCCTAGCAGAACCTGGCTCCCTTTGGTCACAAGTCCTACGCACGAAATACTGTAAATGACGTTGTGATCTAGATATGTTTGATGCCAAGCGCAATTCCTCAAATGTATGGCAAGGGATTGTGGAGAATGCTAAGTTTGTGAGGCAAGGAACGAGGGTCACGGTTGGTAATGGCCGACGTACACTTTTCTGGGACCACTGCTGGGCCTCGGAGTCACCTCTCTCATCCATGATGACAGCACCTATACCCTTGGAGGAGCAGGACAACACAGTAGACGAGTATTGGGATAACAATGGTGATTGGTGCTGGGATAAGTTCGTCGACCTCTTACCCCCTGATGCAATCAAATTGATTGCTTCGCAGCGCCTTATCCCTGACGAAGGAGATGATGATGCCGTATACTGGAGGTGGGGGGCAGGCTGGAGAGTTCAACATCAAGTCCGCCATTAAAATCATTCGCAACGCTGAGAGTAGTAAGTATGACAGGAAGTGGGATGTGGCTTGGAGAGCACCAGTTTTGCAACGGGTTCGTATGTTCCTATGGCTTGTTCTACATGATCGAATAATTACTAATGCACAGCGGGTGGCTCGCCATGTTAGCGATGACCCAAGGTGCCCAAGGTGTGGCGCAGATGAAGAAACCTTGGACCATCTGTTTCGCAAATGCAGATACTCGAGAGCTGTTTGGAGTAGGTTGGGTTACAGTAGCCCAGAAGCAAGGTTTTGGTCCGTGCCAATTAACGAGTGGGTGGTATGTAACTTGGATGCCACTGACCCGAGATATGACATGGATGATCCACTTATGTTTTCTGTAACCCTGTGGTGGATATGGAAATGGAGAAATCTCTCCGTATTTGGGCAAGCTGATCAAATCCCTTGGAATACAGCATCATTTCTTCATGATAGGTTTCAAGAGATGAGGCTTGCTATTGAAAATAATGCACAGAATGGACGTGATGGCCTGCCTACACGCATGGAGCAATTAATTAGCTGGAAACCACCTATGGAAGGCTGGGTGCTACTCAATGTTGATGGTGCGTCACGAGGCGACCCTGGCCAAGCTGGTGGGGGAGGTATACTACGTGATCACCAAGGACATATGCTCAATGCTTTTGCTGAAAACTTTGGGATATGCACGGTCACTAGGGCCGAAATACTAGCTCTCTCTAGGGGCTTATCTATGGCTAAGGAAGTAGGGATTGATAAATTAATTGTTCACTGTGACTCACAGGCTGTGCTACAAATGGTAACGAGAGATGAAGTACGGAACGGGCCAGCAACATTCATGGTTAGAAGATGCAGGAAACTTATTGGGGATACAAGTTGGGAGGTAAAGATACATCATTGCTATAGGGAGGCAAACCGGGCTGCAGACAATGGTGGTGTTTATTTTTGAAGCTCCTCCAGCATTGCGTTCTATTCTATATGAGGATGTTATAGGAGTGGCCTTGCCACGTAATGTAAATGTTTCTTAATTGTGGGGCTTACCCCTCTCTAGCACCAAAAAAAAAAAATCTCACTATTTGAGAGTGTTTGTTCAAGAACCCTAAAAAATAAGAAAAAAAGCTATTTATAGGCGGAGGAGCTCGGGACCAAAAAGCCCCAGAAAAAGCCCCCCTTCAGAAAAACGGGGTGGAGGGGGCTTTTTTTTTGAAAGCTGGCAACTGGCCAGAGGGGCTGGGGGGGCCGTTTTTCGGGAGAAAACGCCCCTCCAGCCCGTTTTTGTTTTCAAACGCCTGTTTGACAGCCTTCCGCTCTGAATTTGCTAAACCTTAAAACAGGAAATTTGTAACTCTGTTTGTTATATTTCCACAGCACTTTGAATCACTTGATTTGGAGCTCATATGAAGACGTTATGAACAAAATGCCGAAGAGGTGTCCAACCTTTGTCCTTGATTTTTCTCATCTTATAAATGTCCTTGTATCTTTCGAGAATTGGATCTAAAAAGAGCACATGTGCACACAATACACCAAAAACGTAAAGAGGAACAAGAGAAACAAAATTCAAGCTAAAAAACCATGGAACACACACTAAATCAAACAATATGGGGTACAAATCATCACAAAATATGCAACAAATTCATGTTTATCACTCTCTAATTAACCCTATTCTCTCAATATTCCTCCATCTCCTTCCTCCATCATCAAATAAACAGCCCTAAACACTATTAAAATACCTTCAAACTCTACCATTCAACCTCAAAATTCCACCTTTAATATTTCCACCACTCAAAAATCAACCTTCAATCCTTCTCAAGTACAAGTTCAAGAGCATTGACATTCAATTCTAATTCATTCAAGGTTCCACCTGAGGACTCTATTTAATCTTCAAATCTATTTTATATTATTTCTAATCATGTTTTATTTTATATTCGATCATGGTTAATTCAATTGAATTGTTTTAATTGCCTTGAAGTTACTAAGTTGTTTGTTAATGAAATTTAGCAACTTGGCGCGTTTAGCAATCAAGGTAGGGTTGGAGGATTTTATTATTGTTGTTGTTTTAATTTATTATAACATGCAATAATTGATCTTTTTCTATTGTTCTTATGCAAATTGGATTAAATGAATGCAAAAGTGATAACATATACTTTAATGGATGTTCAAACCCACTTAGTTAAATCTAGGACTTTGGACGACCAGATTTGTATGGAACCGTGCAATATTATCAATTAATCAAGATCAATGAGTAAAGACCGTTTTTTTGAAACAGACGTAATTGGGTGCCTAAAACCTTCCCAATTCGTACCTACACCCCCCGAACTCAATCTTTGGCCGTTGGGTCATTTGAGTCAATATTCCCAATAGGAATTAGGGTGCACTTAATTCGGGTTGGAGTCTCTTTAGACTTTCGACTTGGATTATTTTCAATAAATTGGTTTTCTTGTTTTCCTTAAAATTTGGTGGCGACTTCCTGGTAATCTTAATCAAATCCCCATTAATTCTAAATAATACAAAATCTACTCGATTTTCGACAAAGAGCCCGCGAGAGGCGCTCGGTGGGGTTGATTCCTCGCGAGGGTTCTTACAGTGGCGACTTCACTGGGGATTTAATTAAGAGGGTGTAACTTGAAAGTTGATCTTGATTAATTGTTATAATTGCATAGTTCATGACCTTGAGTGATTATTGTTATTATGATTGCTCATTATCAATTATTGCTTTTGCATGCATTGCATACATTGCATCCATTTGCATGCGCTTGCGCGACTTCCGAGCTTGTTTTAACAAGTTCTAACCAGTTTTTCGCATTGGAGTGTGGTGAAGTGCCTTGGTGGGAATCCACTCGATTCCTCTTTGCCAAGAAACATGGATCCCCCCACCTCATGTACCTTCCTACGCATTCGTCCATTCGACGAGTAGGATAACTAGAATGCCTCACATTGTCGCGCATCCCGCGGATTGTAGTACATTCTTGATCATGAGTTCCCTTTGACCAAAACCCTTAAGCCTACCCAATTGCATGAACTAGAACCAATGTTTTAGGCTTGAAACTTAGTCCCATGTCCATGCTAGATATTTGTGACTGCATTTTTTGCGTGAATGTGTTGTTTGCCCTAATGTGAACGCAATCTTTGCGTAATCTTCTATGTCTAAGATTGAGTCTAGAATTAAATCTTTCCCTTTCCCTAGTCAAGAGTATAATTTTTTATTTTATCCCAATTTGAGTCTAGAATAAAATCTTTCCCTTTCCCTAGTCAAGAGTATAATTTTTTATTTTATCCCAATTTGAGTCTAGAATAAAATCTTTCTCTTTCCCTAGTCAAGAGTATATATTCTCTTGCATAGTCAAGAGTATTTCTTTTCCTTTTCGTAATCCCCTTTCCTATTTTCAAAACTTCCCTTTTTCTCTCCTCCCGTTTCCCTTTTTTTTTAAAAAAAAACTCCTTCCTTTTTTAATATCAAATTTTCGAAGTCCCAAAAAGAGAAAAAAAAAAACGAAAATTCAAAAAAATCATAAAATTCAAAAATAAATAAATAAATAAAGGGACTAGATTATTGGATAAACTCTTTTATTTCTTCCTTTTCCCTCTCCTTCTCTTCAATTCAATTTTCTATTTCTCCTTGATCCAGGATAGGAAAATCGAGCCCAAAGTGGGAATGTCCAAATCAAAAAGGAAGATTAGTTAGGAAACTATTTCCGTCACCACCTCCAAGCTCGAGATCAAATTCAGATTCAACTCCATTTTCTACCATGTCAGGTGACGACATGAAAGCCATTCTGGAGAAACTCACTGAGATGAACACACGTCTCAAAGATCAAGATGAGGAAATCAAGAAGTTAAGAGATGAAGTTAAAGCTAAACCTCATACATACTAATGAAAATGATGATGAGCATGGTACTCCTCCAAGCAAGCTTGATAGAAGGCTTGAAAAGCTTGAGTAACTAATGCGTAAGAACTCCAAATATAACACCTACTATATGGAAGAAGAAGAACAGGAGCCCAATGCCGATTTCCATTCAAAACTTCCGAAAAAGGTCACCTTGACCGATCTCCCCAAGTTCAAGGGAGTGGAAGACCCATATGGTCATATAAGGAACTTTACTACATGTATGGAAATCCAAGGGATTGATTCGAGTCTCTATGCAAAGATCTTTCCTATGACACTTGAAAGTCCAACTACAAAATGGTTGAACACCTTCGGCCCACTCAAGGCCAAATGGGACTCTATCAAACACGAGTTTGTGTTGCAATACTCCTACAACAATGAACTCCTTATGACTTTAAAAAAACTAGATATAACCATACAGAATGAAAATGAAGACTTCATCACATTCTTGACCCGTTGGAGAGAGAAAGCGGCCCAACACATCAATCGCCCTTCTGAAGAGGATCAAGTGGGAATCATTGTTCGCAATCTCAAGCCCAAGTACAAAGACCATATGAGGTTCCAACCCATTGAAACATTCGATAGACTCTATAAGATTTGGGATCCAAATTGAGAATGAACTTCAATCCTCCAGTGGCAAGAGAATTTAATCCAAAGAGAAAAAGAGTAATGGCTCCAATTCCAAGGATCATGAAGTTAGTGCTATAAGTAATGGCAAGCCCATTCAAAGGATTATTCCCAATTAGGGATGCCATTAGGCAAGACATTTGAAAAGCTTCATAAACTTGGGCATCTGTATCCCACAGGCCCAACTCCGGATCCACTACCCGAGAAGAAATCCAAATCCTAGGATCCAGAGGCTTATTGCAAGTTTCATCGAGGTAAAGGCCATAACACTGATAGTTGTTGGGTTTTGAAGCATAAGATCCAAGATCTCATCGATAATGGGACCATTGAAACCCCAGTTATCAAGAAGCCCAACAACACGACTAATCCATGGGGCACTCATGAGTAAGTCCAAAATGCCTCCACCTTAGAGGTCCACCTTTTGAAGTCCAAGCTAAGAGCGTCAAGAGAAGCATCTAGATGTCAAGCGCCTTCAAGACTAGTCTTCTTTTAGGATTTGTTTTGTTTTCGAGTTCAATAAGATTAGCATGAGTCGGAGAGTCACTCCACTTTCTTTGTTTTCCAATTCGAGTCTAAGTCCACTTAGGAGTAATTGAGTCTTAGCCTTGTATTCCTTTTTCATTCAATGAAATCGATTTCTTTTGCCATTTTGTGCTATCTTCTATCCATAGAACACTAAAATTGAATGATGAATCCAAGTTGCAAATATCTCAATAATGCTAAGGGTAAAGATGATCAATTTAATTCAAAGGAAAAAAGAATAAATAAAACATGTGTCTACAAGTCGAGTTAAGGACAAGAGGCATTCATTTGGCACCCTCTATTAATCCTTTCAATCCACATTCAAATATCCACTTGCAACCAATTTGAGCCTCAAACACATAGCCATTCATTTCTGACCCACATTAATCCTTAACCTTGGGGCTTTGAGTGTGCGAACAATAAGGTCACCATCCATGAGAGTAGGTGGAAATCAAAGAGGAAAGTGTTCAAAGTTTAAAATTTCAAGAGAAAAAAAGAAGAAAAGAAGAAAAAGAGAAAGAGTTCAAAGGTTCAAAATTCGAGAAAGCAAAAACAAAAAAGGTTTAAGTTCAATCCACCTCTCGAAACATTTAGTGACCAATAAGCACACTGTGGGCTTTTTGATGGGTTTTTGAGCCTTAATATCCCTTTCTTTGGTAACCTAAACCGAGCCTTACATTACAACCTCAAAAGTCCTCTTAGAGACCCGACACTCAAGACATGTGTAACCCGCTAGGCTGAAAACCCGCAAGGGCGGCCTAGGCAAAAGTTAGGGCATAAAAGTCCATAAAGCCTGGTGGTCTATTCACTCAATAGCCTGCGCAAAAATTAGGGCAAGCCCGCTGGATCGATCATTCAAGATAATGATCCAGGCAAAATTTAGGGCATAATAAAAACTAAAATCCACGAACTACGCTTGGCCTGATTCCGCAAGGTTACGTAGGCAGCTTCTTACGAGGTTCGGTCATACTTAGTATTCAATCAACAAACCCTCATGCATAAAAATCTCTAAAATCAACTTGGTTTTCTAAGAATAATTTCAAATGTTCCTTGGTCTTCCACTAGAGCTTAGGACTTGGATATCGATCTTCGAACCCCTATATCTCTATCTCCAATTTTTCTCCTCAAACATATAGCCTCCATTTCAACCCTTCCAATTCTAGTCCATACTTAAAAAAATTTATCTTTGTCGATCCATCCTTTCTTTCAATCACCATTTACGTTTAATCTCTCTATCTCGTGCAACATCTTTCGATACTCAATTATTCATAGTCCGCGCTCAAGGTTTGACGTTAGTCCAATAAGTGTTTTACTCTAAACTCTGACATGGTAGAATCAACTGAAGAATACCACTCATTCAAGGTGGTGGCCAGTCAATGTTTCTCGATACCACCCATCCAAGGTGGTGGTTCCATTAGTACTTCTCTATCAATCAAGGAGATTGTTTTTACTCTAGACCCCTAAGTCTTTTCAAATGTGATTTTAAAAATCTTTATTCTATTTCAATGTGCTTTTGTGCTGGGGGCTTTGATATCCCCATGTCGAGTTCTAATCAATGTTCAATGTGTCTTCACTTCGAATGTGTGTTTGCGTTGCTATATGTGTGTGTGTTCTTGTGTTTTTTTTGTGTTAAAATATCAATCAGGTGAGGGTTCATCGGCTTCAATCCGACAAGTTCTTTCACCTTCAATATTCAATATTCAACGTTCAATGTTCAATGTTCGATCAAGACGAGGGTACATCAGCTTCAATCCGACGAGTTCCGTCGACTTCAATATTCAATATTCAATGTTCAATACTCAATATTCAATGTTCGATAAATGTTCAATGTTCGATCAAGATGAGGGTTCATCGACTTTAATCCGACGAGTTCCGTCCACTTCAAAATTCAATATTCAATGTTCAATACTCAATATTCAATGTTAGATAAATGTTCATTGTTTCATCAAGACGAGGGTTCATCGGCTTCAATTCGGAGAGTTCTGTCAACTTCAATATTCAATGTTCAATGTTCAATGTTCGATCTAGACGAAGGTTCATCGGCTTCAATCTGGCGAGTTCCGTCAACTTCAATATTCAATGTTCAATGTTCAATCCAGAAGAAGGTTCATCGGCTTCAATCTGGCGAGTTCCGAAAATTTCAATGTTCAAGAGGATCGACACTTTCACCAATGGTATCAGTGTTTGTTTGCATTGCATGTTTTCAAAACTTGCATAATTTGACATTCACTGTACTCGAGCTTGGCCAAAGTGGGGGCTTCTGTAGACACCAAAATGTGTCACCCCTTCTTATATGCCCAATGAGGATAACCAACATTTAAGAATATGAATTCTATGTCAATGCTCGAGTAACTTGCATCAAACCCCTTCCATTACATACCCCTTTCTATAAGCTTTCCAACCCCCCTTACCTTGTCCCAAACGGTCACCGTAGTCAAAAGATGTGATTCGACAAAGTTATGGGACAAAAACGATGCGCTGATTAACGCACTCCACGGTTCAAATCGGATTTTCCTCCATTAAAGGAAGAATTCCTAAGTGAGCCTAATTTACATGGATTCCTCACACAAATACCTTCAAAATGACATATTATGGGTCCAAGTCCAATAAGGAACGAATGAGATTTATATTTTCCATTTACCGCAATGTATACTGAAATGGACACCTCTTTAGTGTTTGGGTCATAACTCCCAAAATACTGATGTGAATTGGGCTTATAATATGTCTAAAGAAATCCCTTTGAATAAGGAATCCAAAGTAAAAGTAATCGGGTCAATCGGAGGTCACACAAAGAAGTTATGAGCCTTTGAAATTGAAACTCGATAGCTGGAGCAGTTGAACCGCTAGGCTTGCGGCTGAACCGCTTGCCCAAGCGGTTGTCCTAGTTGAAAGACCGTTAGTCCTAGCGGCTAGCCGCTTGTTGGAGCGGTAGTCACTTGGAATCCAAGCGGGCCCCATTGACAGGCGCCTGGTGGACTTTTTGTCCGGCCTTTTTGTCAGTTCCGTCCCAGACCTAAACCTACCTCTATATATACTATTTTCCTCCGTTTTTTCAAGGGGAACACAATGGTGAACTCAGATTAAACCCTAGAGCTCTCTAATTAACCCTATTCTCTCAATATTCCTCCATCTCCTTCCTCCATCATCAAATAAACAGCCCTAAACACCTTTAAAATACCTTTAAACTCTACCATTCAACCTCAAAATTCTACCTTTAATATTTCCACCACTCAAAAATCAACCTTCAATCCTTCTCAAGTACAAGTTCAAGAGCATTGACATTCAATTCTAATTCATTCAAGGTTCCACCTGAGGGCTCTATTTAATCTTCAAATCTATATTATATTATTTCTAATCATGTTTTATTTTATATTCGATCATAGTTAATTCAATTGAATTGTTTTAATTGCCTTGAAGTTACTAACTTGTTTGTTAATGAAATTTAGCAACTTGGCGCGTTTACCAATTAAGGTAGGGTTGAATGATTTTATTATTGTTGTTGCTTTAATTTATTTTAACATGCAATAATTGATCTTTTTCCATTGTTCTTATGCAAATTGGATTAAATGAATGCAAAAGTGATAACATATAATTTAATGGATGTTGAAACCCACTTAGTTAAATCTAGGACTTTGGATGACCAGATTTGTATGGAACTGTGCAATATTATCAATTAATCAAGATCAATGAGAAAAGGCCTCTTTTTTGAAACGGGCGTAATTGGGTGCCTAACACCTTCCCAAGTCCTACCTACACCCCCGAACTCAATCTTTGGCCATTGGGTCATTCGAGTCAATATTCCCAATAGGAATTGGGGTGCACTTAATTCGGGTTGGAGTCTCTTTAGACTTTCGACTTGGATTATTTTCAGTAAATTGATTTCCTTGTTTTCCTTAAAATTTGGTGGCGACTTCCTGGTAATCTTAATCAAATCCCCATTAATTCTAAATAATACAAAATTTACTCGATTTTCGAACAAGAGCCCGCGAGAGGGGCTCGGTGGGGTTGATTCCCCGCGAGGGTTCTTACACTCAGGACCTCGCGAATTGGATCAACTCAACTCAGATTATCCCTCAGATGAGGGAAACCTGTTTATTGAACTTCGGTGTGCTCACTCTGAAGATGAAGCACAATTCTACTGGAGTCAAGATTATCCAAAAAGTCAGCCCAACAAAGAAATTAGAGATATTGGGCAGATGGTCCGACCAAAGGGAACTAATGGAAGACGACTTTTCCCCAATCTTGGAACAAATGCCAAGAAGAAAGACCTCGATTATGTTCAGCTAGCTGCAGGGAAAGAATGTTGTACAAGCTCCATCGGCAGGAGTTTTCCAAAAGAGACACAATAAACGACTAGCACTACAAAAGAACTTAATTTAGCTGCGGATTTGAGCCACCAAATTTTTTCCCGTAGCTAAATTAGTCACGGAATTAAATTCCATAGCAAATTAACTTCGGGATTCATTCCGTAGAAAAATCAGCTACAAAATTATTTTTCCGCCGCTAATTAGCGGTGAAAATTAAGGATTCCGTAGTTCATAAAAAAAAATTCAAAAAAGAAAATCATTGGCTGCAAATTAAACCTCCGTAGCTAATATTAGTTGTGGATTAACTTCCGTAGCTAATATTAGTTACAGAATTAATTAATTCCGTAGCTAATATTATATTTTGAACTGGGTGCAATTTAAGGTAAGTATTATACAACCCACTATATAGTAAGAAGGCAATCAGAGAGGAGCTAGTGGTAGCTGTCCTTACCATTGAGGAGATCCGTGTTCCAATCCTCACGCGGACAAGAAATGGATTTAGTTCTTGCAGGGTCGCGTGTGAGAAGCATTGGGCTGGGCTGCTCGCGTGCGTGAGTGAGGGGGCAGGTTGGCGTCTAAATTTACCATTTAAATTATTTTCTTCTATTTTATTTTTGGTCAGCAGCGGATTGCTTTTTATCCGCAGCTAACTCTAGCGGCGGACGAAATAATAACCGCAGCCAACTTCGCTAGCATTGAGGTTTTTGGCCGTGGATTCAATCCGCTGCCGACCCCGCCGCTAAGCCCAATTAGTAGCAAATTTAGCCCATTTGCGTCGCTTATTTTCCGTTGCCATTTTCCCTTTTTTCCTGTAGTGTGGAGAGTGCCAAAGGTACTAGGAGAGGAACAAGTTATCCCTGATATCATGAATATCTTAGCCTGGAATACGTGTGGGTTTGCAAGACCCCTCGTTCAATGATAACTTCTTGCATTTGATCCATACTCACAGTCCTTGTCATCTTATCTGAGACTCGCGTGGGACTCTAAAACAATGATCAAAGTGTGAACACATTACCGTTCTCTAACTTTGAGCTTTTGGAGCCTGACAGTTTAAAAGGGGGATCCTGATGCTGTGGAATGATGGGAGAAAGTCGCTTCAATCCCATCAGCTTTCGCAGCCAAGGATTTCATGGTCTTGTTCAGGTAAATAATCCTAAAACAATTTTTTTTTTATCTCTGCTATTTGTGCTAGAACAAAATACAAGGAAAGAAAAGATTTGTGGGAAGAACTTGGTGCTATCTCTGTGGAAAGTGACTTACCTTGGTTGATGATTGGTGATTTTGTTGATGTGATTTGTGCGGATGAAAAATTTGGAGGTAGGCCTGTCAAAGAAAATAGAATTGCTACGTATGCTAACTGTATATGGATGTTTGCAAAATAGTTGATCTGGGTTTATTGGCCCCAAATATACCTGGACCAATAAGAGAAAAAGTAGACCTATCATGAAACGACTAGATAGGGCCTGGGTTAACAGCTCTTGGATGATTGTCTTACTGCCTAGAGTTACTTCTGATCATTGGTCAATTTTGCTCAACACAACACAGAATCACAACCAAAAAATTGACAAAGCCTTTAAACTGAAACATATGTGGTTCTTGGACCCTGATTTTAATGGCTTAGTTGATGATGTATGCATTAAACCTGACTCTGCCACTTGGAAGTTGGGAGACGTGGCCATGAGTATCTGTGCTTGGGCCAAAGAGAAATTTTGCAATTTGTTTATTAAGAAAAGAAAATTACTGAACTGATTAGGGGGTGTCCAGAGGGATATTTATATCTCTCCTATGTCTACGTATTTGAATGATTTAAAACAAAACATTGTTTCTGACTTAAATCCTTGATCAAGAACAGTGGTTTTTAGATGATGAGAACTGTAAGGACCCGGGATCTCTACGGCCACGGAGTGCTTCCTTATAGAAAATTTGTAAGTTGGGAGTTTAGATAAGTTCAAGGAACCGTCAAGTTAGAAAAGCTTTTGCAAATACTTGAATTGAATAAAAACCATGAAAGAGGTCACAAATCGACCATCGGCGTTTTATCGAAGGGACAAACCGAAGGGACAACCCAATAAACAATTAGGCAAGTAATTTAATTTGAGCCCTCAGGAGTTTGTACTTGAACTGTAGGCTATATTTGATAAAAATAGTAAAGACAAGATCTCAAGTTTCGAAGAAAGAGGGGGAAGCTCGGTGTCAATACTCATGAGAATAGAATAGAATTGTTTATGGAAGAAAGAGTGAGAAGCTCAGAGTCAATACTACTGAGAATAGAGGGTGTCAACTGTAGACCGTGTGTTTTGAACTGAGGGAGGAGGGTCGTACTTATAGGCGTGGGGAAGCAAGGCTGGACGGCTGAAGAGGAGCCGAAAATTGAATTGGGCTTGAAAAAAGAGTCAGGCCATATGCTATATCAACGCCGCTAGCGGCGCTGGTCAGGGCCGCTGGGTTTTATCCCAGGGCCGCTGACGACTGTCAGGTTTCCAGTTGGATGTTCTCCGGGCTATATCCCACTCATTTAGGCTTCAAATTGGATGATTCAAGATGTTTTGGAAACCTTATTGGGTCTAGTTTCAAATGTATTTATTTTCAGGCCCAAATGTTTTGTGGATCTCTAGATATACCCGAAAGAGTAAGGAGAGGTCTGTTTTGAAGTAGGCATCAATGTTGGGCTCGTAACTCCTTTGTTGGAAATGTGGTGTGAGCTCATGATATGTCATTGGAAAGATATTTGGATAAGGAATCCAAAAATATAAGGCTCACAAATTAATTCAACCAAATGAACTCCCATATTGGGTTGGAAATACGGTCCATAGTATTCGGCTACATCTTTTTTGACCCTTAACTTTGTTTGGCCATAACTCTTAGGTGCGGAATCGTATTTTGACACGAAAGGAAGCAATGTAAAGCTCTTAAAAGGGGCTTTTGAATGGGATTGGAATGAATGAGTGTTTAGAGGAAAAACCTGAGACCTTATCTTAACTATTAAAGCAAAAATAGCGTTCATTTTTATAAATTACTCCTTTCATCATAGGGCTTTTGCGAGAAGTCTGAAGGCGTTTTTTGGCATCTACAAGAACTAGGTCTAATTGGATCATTCAAGGGGATAGGAATACTTCCTTTTATCATCACTCGGTTCTTTAATTTTTAGCAAGAAAAATAATTAAATCCTTTATTATTTTTTTTTTGGAAAGTAAGATGATTTTATTACTTCCAAAAAGGATATAACGTTTACAGTACAATGTTAGCCATACAAGCTAACCCAAAAACTCTGTAAAACTCCAGTAACTCTAGCTAAAAAAACTAGAGAATAAAAAATTGAAGCCTAGCCTCTGCTAGATTATAGTAAAGCCCCTCTCCATGAGGTTCTTGCTACCGCCCAAGCCTAGTATTTTGCTTCAATCCAGATTACAATTGTTCATCTCAACAAAATAAATCAGTCTAAATTAACACAATTACACATAATAGTTCAAATGGTCTTGAAAATAGTCTTTTAGCTTCTGATTTTTCCCTGCAGCTGCTCGTGCATGCAGGCTGGAGACAATCTTTCTCATGGTGCTATCAAAAGGTGAGCTTTTGTCTTGAAATATCCGCAAATTACGTTCTCTCCAGATGTAGGAAATAATAGCAGCAAAGCAAGCATAAAACGTCTTACCCTTTGTTGTTCTGCATCCAAACCTTTGCGTTATCTATTGTATAAGAGAAGACCGGTTCCACTGAATAGCGGAACATTCTGCCATTGAAAACTCTTACTCCAAAGTGTAGTTGCAAACTCACACGAAAAGAATAAATGCTCAAAAGTTTCTTCATCCTTCTGATAAAACACACAATAGCTAGGTCCCCTACAAACCTATCTTAAATAGATTCTTCCAAATGTGAAGTCTTTCTCTCATCAAAAGCCATAGTATAAACTTCCATTTAGGGAATGAAAGTGAGCATCATACCAGATTGGCCCAGTACTTCTTTTGTTGTACAGGTAGCAGCTTGACACACTTTGTATCTCCATCCAGTTGAATTGCATCACTAATTCCAATAAAGATCTCAGGTCAAAGATCTTTTGTATAATCCAAGCTGCTTGACAAGGTTTGTTCATGTGCCAGAAGTTATTATTGTCACATAATAAGCATCTATCCAGTGTACCTAGAGTTTCTCTTTCTTGTGCTGAATATCACACAGAAGCTTTCCAAGAGAAGCTCTGTTCCATGTTGAGAAGTCAAAGATACCCAAACCACCTTTTGCTGCTAGCACACACAGGTCAACCCATGCAACTAGTGATCTGTTACTTGCATTAGATGAGCCAGTCCAAATAAACCTCATGCATAACTGTTCTATCTGATGTATAACCGCAAGTGGGATTGTGAAGAATTGTGCCCAGATGTTTTGGAAGGAGAATAACACTACCTTAACGAGAGTAAGGCGACCAGCATAAGAGAGAAACCTAGCTGTCCAGGATTGTATTCGATCTGTAATTTTCTGAATTAGAGAATCATAGTGCCCCACATGAAGCTTCTTTGAAGTTAATGGCACACCAAGATACCTGAATGGAAAATCTCCCTTATTCATGCCCAAAAACTCAGTAATTAGAAGTTGTATCTCCGGGTATACACCACCAAAATAAATGTCTGATTTTGTTTCACTGGCTTTCAACCTTGAGCATGTTGAGAATACCTGGAATTTCTCAAACAAGATCTTCACAGACAAAACATCTCCTCTTGAAAACAGTAGCAAGTCATCCACAAATATGCAATGAACAAGGTCAAATTTCTTGCATCTAGGATGATAGGAGAAGCCTTGGTAGGTTTTTAAATCTGCTAGACACCTTGAAAGATAGTCCATGGCAAGAACAAATAGATAGGGGCATAATGGATCCCCTTTCCTTAACCCTCTCTTTGCAAAAGGATCCATGGGGCATCCATTGAACATGACAGAATAACTCACAATCTTGATACATATCACAATCCAATTAACAAATTTAATAGGGAAATGCAGCCCTATTAATATTTGTTCAAGAAAGCACCATTCTAGGGAATCATAAGCTTTCCTGAGGTCCACTTTGATTATACATCTAGGTGAGACCACTTTTCTTTCATAATGTTTTATAATCTCATGAGCTAAGATTATATTATCCCCTACGAATCTTCGCTTAATAAAAGCAGACTGCTCTAAATGTACAATCTCATTCAACACAGAGGAGAGCCTATTTGCAAGCGTCTTAGAAATAATCTTATATAAAAAATTGCAACATGCAATAGGTTCATAATCACTCACATAAGTAGGCTTAGACTTTTTAGGCACTAAAGTAACAGAAGTACAATTCAAAGCTGTCAGTGGGTAACCTGAATGAAAAGTACTCTGTATTGCTTTCACAATGTCTTTACCCACAATGTCCCATGAAGCTTTGTAGAATTCCACAGTAAAATCATTAGGTCCAGGAGATTTATCCTCCCCCATACCCCAAAGAGCATCCTTGATTTCCTTTTCAAAAAAATCAGAGCAAAGTTTTTGTTGTTCAACAGTAAGAACCTTGCCATTCTGCATAATGGCAGTCTGAATAGCAGGCACTTCAAGGGAGCTGGAACCCATCATACTCACAAAAAATTTATGAAACTCCTCTCTAATATCCACAGGATCAGTCAATTTTACATTCTGTGAGCTGTAAATTGAGAAAATGTGATTTGTAGCCCTCCTGCTTTTGAAGCAAGCATGGAAATACTTAGAGTTTGCATCCCCAGTCGTGAGCCAATTGATTCTAGCTTTCTGTCTAAGAATGTTTTCCTCAATATCTCTAAGTTGATTCCACTGTTCTGCAGCCTCTCTCTCTTCCTGAATGATGGCATGATTGAAGAGATCAGCACTTAATCTGTCTTGTACTGAGATTAGCTTCTCTTATGTAGCCTGAATTTTATATTCCAGATTGGTACAATAAAATCAGCTTCCTTTATCCTTTTCTGTTTCTTGATAACTCTGAACATCAAGGAACCTGTCTCCTCACAGTTCCATTGAGAGTCAATAGTAGTCAAGAAAGCACCATTTTTAATCCAAGAAATGAAGAATTTAAATGGTTTCCTGCCTTGATGGTGGTCATAATAAAAGTTGATTAGTATAGGTGAATGATCGGACACAACGGGAGCTAGAAAATCAGCTTCCACATCAGCATAAGCAGAAACCCATTCAAAATTACATAACACGCGATCAATCTTACTATAGACCCTATCCTCAGTGTCTTACTTGTTTGACCAAGTAAAATCACCTCCTTTGGCTTTAATATCTGACAAATCAAGGTTATAACAAAAGGGTTGGAGCTCATCTGTACCAGAAAACACATTCCCAAATTGTACTCTATTCGAAACATTCAAAGTGGTATTAAAATCCCCTCCAATCAACCAAGGCTCCTTGATATTGCAACCAACATTTTCCAGTACCCTCCAGCAAATATCTCTATTATTTTTATCATTCCTGGCATAGATGGCAGTCACAAGCAAAGAGATCCCGGAGATCAAAGTGACTCTCATTTGGACAAACTGATCAGTTACTTTTTCTATATTCACCTGCAAAATAGTAGGGTCCCAAGATATCCAAATCCTACCATTTACAGCATCTAAATGGTTACAAAAATATAACCAATTACTCATGAGTTTATTGTGAACCCTCACTGCTTTATTAATTTTAACTCTAGTTTCTAACAAAGCAACAAAACAAACTTTATGCTTAACAATAAACTTCTTCACATCTTTCAACTTAGAGGGTTTATCTATCCCTCTCACGTTCCAAAAAAGGAACTTCATTTGGAATTAGTGAGTGAAGGAGAAACCGTACCCTTACCCCAGGATTTGCTCCAAATTGCACTTCAACTATATCCTGCCCTGCTTCTCCAGTTTGCAATAACTCTGTACACTGAAGAGCATCAAAAGGGTAGCTGACACTAACTGAAGGTATCACTTGCATACACTGCCAGCGTGCTTCTTCAACAGAAATGTCAAGGCAAGTATTTTGTAACCCCCCCTCTTGTGTAATATGATCCTCTACATTTTCAAAAGGTACATCATGTGCTGTGCCCGAGGTTGATGTTGTAGCCTGCGTTGCTGTATCAGCAGAAGTTGTGGCTCCTTTATCCCTAGGAACCCATTTCTTTGCTGGCTTTTGTCTCCTTCTTCTAGCACCTGTTTCTTGCCAAGTATTCTGATTTGTGCCCCCAATAGAACGTGAAGGAACTCCACAGTGTCTCTCCATATGGCCAAACTTCCTACATTTTTGGCAAAACGCAGGCTTCCGCTCATATTTTATGCCTTGTTTCATTATTGATCCATTATCTGCCTCAAACCAAACTTCAGTCTTGTAGGGAAGAGTAATGTCAACTTCAATAAGTAGCCGAGCATATGATTCTTTCCTGCTCAGCTCTAAGTCTATCAACAGAAAGAGGAATACCCACACAACTACCCAATCTACTCAGTGAATCAAGTGACCAACAATCCAAAGGCAGGTTAGGAAATTGAACCGAGAGTGGGACTTTTCTGATTGAAGATGGATCCATCTTGAAATCAACAAACCATTTGTAAGGACCCGGGATTTTTCATTACCAATCCTTTTGTTTTTCCCCGGAGTGCGTCCTTATAGAAAATTTGTCAGGTGGGGGCTTAGATAAGTTCAAGGGACCATCGAGTTAGAAAAGCTTTTGAAAAGACTTGAATTGAATAAAAATCATGAAAGAGGTCACAAATCTACTACTGGCGTTTTATCGAAGGGACAAACCGAATGGACAAACCAATAGCGCGAAAAGTGAACTAATCATGTTTTTAAAAAGACTCCCGCTTATATAAAACATATAAGTACCTGAGAATAATAGGTTCGGGGGCGAAGATACGAGGTGGGAAGGTGTTAGGCACCCAACTCGCCCGTTATGATGGCCTCTACTAACTCAAGTTTGCTTTATAATTTAAAGGCATAATTCCCATGCAAAACCGTATTAACAACCTAGACTTAGACTATTAACTGGTTCACCACAAACATCACAACATTTATTTTTAACCCTTATTTAGACATGCATTTGATTGACAAGTTGAGCAGCACAATGGCTATACATTCAGTATTTAGGAAGCAATATAAACGTTATTCTAGCATAATATCTACATTATGACTACTGGAAAAATAAACAGTTAAGCAATTAATTTAATTTGAGCCCTCAGGAATTTTTACCTGAACCGTAGGCTATATTTGACAAGAATAGTAAAAATAGATCTCAAGTTTGGAAGAAAGAGGGAGAAGCTCGGTGTCAATACTCCCGAGAATAGAGGTTGTCAACTGTACACTGTGTATGTTGAACTGAGGGTGGAGGGTTGTTTATATAGGCGTGGGAAGTAGGGTTGAACGGGTGAAAATTGAGTTGAGAACGAGACGGGCCTGAAAAATGAGCCGGGCCCGAATGGAAAGGCAGCGCCGCTAGCGGCGCTGGCTAGCGCCGTTAGCGGCCCTGGGACATCTTCCAGGGCCGTTGACGGCTGTCAGCAGCCAGCTGGATCACGTCATAATGACGTCATCCAGCCTGTCTTTATCTTTCGGGGAATTTCTAGCAATCCAAAAAATAGGAAAAGACTGTTTTACCCTTGAGTGGTGAAAGACGATTTTACCCCTATGTCGCAACTTGGCGACCGGAGGTCGGAATGAGGCATGAGACGTGTCGTTGGAAAGCTCTTGAATGGGGCTTTTGGATGGAATGAAATAAAGGAGCGTTTGGAGGAAAACCTGAGACCTTATTTTAAACTATTAAAGCAAAATAGCAGTTCAAGCTTAAAAATTAGTCCTTTCATCATCGGGCTTTTTGCGGAGAAATCTGAAGACGCTTTTTTGGCGTCTACAGAAGCCCCCACTTTGATCGAGCTTGAGTAAAAGAGAAGATCAAAGTACTTCGAAGGCGACATGCAGGATGCTGATGTGCAAACGGTGTGGGAGAGTGTACAGTATGCATGCATATGAAGACAAACCTGTGTTGGAACACGCTCGTAGTATGCTAAGCTTTCATCCCTGTGAACACAAGAGAAACTGAAAGGTTAATAGTAGCAGGATAGATGGCCTATACGTCTGTTGGGGACCTGTATTCAGAGTGAATGAAAAAGTTAGTAATACTTTGATCAACATAGAGTGCTTTGACAAACAGTGACTAAACACCGCTCGGCAGATGTCGAGATTTCGTCCCTCTTCGAGAAACGAAAAAGTCAACGAGACAGCGCGATTAAAAATAACGTCTACAAAAATGGTTAGTAACATGAGAGTGAATAGTATAAATGCTTTATCGAGCAAACAGTGACTAAGCACTACTCGGCGGATGCCGAGATTCCGTCCCTGCATAAGAAACGAAAAGGTCGACGAGACAGCGCGATCAAAATGATGGCTGTAAAATGGTTAAAACATATGAACAGTTTAAATGCAATAGGTTAAGCAATCATTGACTGAAACATATAAAAACAATGGACAGTATAACCGCTTTAAGCGATCAATAACTGAAGCATATAAAATAATGGACAGTATAACCGCAATAGTTTAAGCGATCATTGACTGATCATTGACTGAAGCATATAAAAATTTGTAACTTTGAAGAGGGATAGTTTAACCGCAATAGCTTAAGCGATCATTGACTAACCCTAAAAATTTGTAACTTTGAAGAGGGATAGTTTAACCGCAATAACTTTAGCGATCATTGACTAACCCTAAGAATTTGTAGTGTCGAGTTGCTTAACAAGTGCCGTTGAAAATTTCGGGCTTATGAATAAATCGGGCGCTCCGGGTCGTGAGAGTCGTCGCCGTGTAGATCCGAGTTTCAGTACCTGGGACCTGCAAAAATTAATGGGTTAGTTTTACCTGTAAGTAGTTGGTACCGTAAAATGGGCCAACTGTCGAATTTTGAATTTGTGGGCCAGAGGGCTATGCTCCCGCGCGTTTGGTACTGAAGTTATCACGAGACGAAATGTAATAACGAACTCTGGATTGGAAAAGGGGCCTTAGGTCAGCTTTTGGGGCCCGTGCTGCAGGTCCGCAGGGCCGCTAGCGGCCTAGGCCAGCGCCGCTAGTGGCGCTGGGCTTGAGCCAAATAAAAGCGCTTCGGCGCTTTCTCTCTCCCCTTTTCGCGTTTTCTGCTTCTTCCCAACCGAGCCATTGTCGAGAGCTTTGGGTTGAAGGTCCTCCATTGTTGAGTGCTTCACTCCACTTGAGGTAAGTTGATTCTTGTCCGTTTTCTTCGGTTTTGGTCTTGAACTTGCTTACTTTTCCGCCTAGTTGCTGAATTTTGAGTTGCATTGTTTAATGGGTGCTTGTAGCTTGCGAATCTGAAATTTTTTTTTTCCCACTTGTAGAGAGAGAAAGCTTCATTGTGTTCTCATGGCTCCCGTAGACAAGGGGAAACGTCCTATGTGCGACGAAGAGTATGACCGGAGCCTTTTCCGCACCGGGTTGCCTTCTACCCGAAAGCCTCCGACTTGTCACGCGGATGGGGCTCGACTGTACCAGGATTCGTTCATGCGGCTAGACTGGCGCCCGCCTGGCTTTTGGAACCGCAGTGTTCTGTTACCGACTAGACAGAGTCATTTGTCTGACCCAGAGCTGGTACGTTTTCTAACTCAACTTTTTGTTTGTGTTCAGCATATTTGAACTGAAAATTGGAACTGTTAGTGCTTCTGCACACGAACAAATTAGGATTTGTACTGGATTGGTGGTCAGCTGTGTATAATTTGTGGTGAAATTTATTTTAGCTGTCTTTGTGGTGTATTGGGTACTTGAGAAAATTTTGTTGGCTTGGCTAGGGTGTTGGGGTTATGCTGTAGGCTCATGGGACTACTTCCCATTGGTCTATGCTGTTGGGTACCTTTTCGGAGAGGGCCAGGAATTTGGTACTGGACTCAGGTCTTGCTGATTTTTTGACTGTTATTCCTGCTTGTCACTCGGGGGATTCTAGGATTGTCGCCCGGGGTTTACTGGAGAGATTTAGGGATTCCACGAACACCTTCCATACACCTGTGGGAGAGATGTTTCCTACCCCTTATCGGTTTGTTGTGCTGACGGGGTTGTCTTTTAGAGGGCGTCGTATCCAGTATGACGCGGATTATTGGCGATAGAGCGACACCTTGTCGGATCTTTACGGGCCTGTATATGCCCATTTTGACCAGGATCGGGTTTCCTTGTCGCGGTTGTGGGAGGCCGCATCTGCGCAGGGGCTCACCGAAGAGAAGAGGGCTCGTAATTTCCTGGCTTGCTTGCTGGGGTCGACGATCTATGCTCAAAAGAAGAGCGTGTGTCAAGTCGGTTTCTTGACATGTCTGGAGGATTTGTCCAAGGTGCGTGAGTTCAACCTTGGTGGAGCTGCTTATGCTTCTTTGTTGAAGTGGTGTCGTCGGGCCTGTAGGCCTAAGGAGACGAGCGAGAGGACATCTATCATGGGCCCATGGAGGATACTAGAGGTAGACACCCTCTTTTGTTTATTCTTCCTCTTTTTGCCTATGTCCTCGACGAGGGTAATCATCTTTGTTTGTGTGCTTGCTTGTGTGGCAGTTGTGGTTCTTTGAGTATTTTCCAGCCTTCGGCCCTCATCGTCCTGGTTTGAGGATGTTTTCTTTAGGCTGACGATGGGTTGGTAGAGACACCCATCCGTTCACCTCCCTGGAGCATTTCCGGGCTACCTTTGAGAGTCATGCTATGTCCACGGTACGTTGCTTGTTTGATCTGTATGCTCTTTTTGTTCATTTTGTGTGAATGAATTTTGACTTGATAATCTGCAGGTGTCATGGTCCGCCTTTGATGAGATTCCTGGGGTTCCTCCCCATATTACCCTAGAGTCTTTCAGGGTATCCTCTCTACGAGTGGTCTTCGAGGGGCCATTCACCTTTGTATGGTATCTGGGGGATCGCTTGACTCGGTTGGTCTATCCCTCCTTGGGTACTCACCTGGTTCCGGAGGATCCTCCTTTGACCATGTTTTACCTGCGCGGCCTGAGTGTGCGGGACATGGGGGTTGTGATCCGTGGTAGGGCAGCGCAGGAGTTTATCGTGCCGAAGGTTGTTGGCTTGGACCATACGGCCATGTATCTGGCCTATTGCTTAGATCCCCTGATGCCGGACCTTACTTCTGAGGTAAGAAATTTGTCTGTATTTTTAAATTGTTTGCCCAATATACTGACTTTTGTTTCCTGTAGGCGGATCGTCTAGCTCTCACGGGCCCTAAGAGGTCTCGTTCTAGAGCTTCTCGGGGTCAGACCCCCAGCGTAACCTAGCCAACCAACGAGGTGAGGTATCTAGGAGAGAGTGGGGGGCGCATAGTGGAGGAACTCCCTCTCGATATTGCTGATGGAGAGGCGGTGGAGGGCCTACCCTTGCCTGATGGTTGCACGGGGGTGAGTCATCTTTCTCTTTTTTTTTTGTCTCTCTCTTATACTTGTGTTTGTTTAGAGTTTCTGACTCTATTTTGTGGCCCTCTCTTTCTTTTGTAGTTGAACCGAGAGCAGACTTCTCATGTGTTCAAGCTTATACACCTGTTGAAGAAAGGCTATGGTCGAGCGATGGGCAAGGGGAAGAGTTCTCGGTCCAAGACTATTGATGTAAGTAAATTCCCTTCTTCCTTTGTTTTAGCTAAGTGAAGTGCTTAACTTAATGTTTTGGACCATCTGCAGATGTCTCAGTCTTCATGTTCGGTAGGACCTCGCCACTCTTCTGCAGCGAGGGCTTCATCAGCGAGCAGGCCATCCCTTGCTCGTTCTCCTCCTATGGTGGTGACCAGGCCTCCTGTTGATGAGGTGCCCGGATCTTCTATCCCATATATTCCGGAGATGTTCTCTCCTGTTGATTTCCGGCCCTCCTTCGAGAGGTTGCCTGCACCTACGCCCTCGGCTGGAGATTGGGCGAACGCCCCTGGGTGGGATATGTCATATGCTGGGCCTTCTCATCAGGATGCCGCTATGGATTTTGCTAGTCAGGCCGCAGCGAACTTGTTTGCCCCGGGATTTCCGGCAGGTATCCCTATGCGGGCTCCAGCGCATGATGGATGGGACATGAGCCCTGAGAACAGTAGGCCCATATATAGCTCTTCTTTCCCTTACTCGACCGGACACTACAGGCAAGGGCCGTCCATTGATGATGAGGCCGGCAGTGACGATTTTAGTTGAACGATGTTGGGCCGCTTTGTGAACATTGGTCTTTGAACTTTGAACTCCTGCTTTGGGTGTAACACTTACACACATTCTTTTGATATGCCTGAATATGTTATGATGACTCAATTATGCCCGTCTGATCTACTTTATGCAATGTGTTGTGCAGTAGAACAAAGCTATAAATTTAGGGAATAGTAAAAAAAATTCAAGTAAAACGCAAAATTTTACACATATTATACCCCCTAAAAAAAAGAAAATAAAGAAAAAAAAATGGAAAAGATAAATCTAAGAGAGTCTCGGGCTTTGTTATTCCGCGTGGGTGCTAAAAGACTGGACTGAAATCGGGTCGTTTGGATCAGAAATGCAGACCGGGGCAGAAAGGAAATCGAGCTGGGGCCAGAGTCTAGGCCGCTAGCGGCGCTGGATTGGGCCGCTAGCGGCGCTACGCTGGGCCGCTAGCGGCGCTGACCAGTCTGCTGACAGCTTCTTCTTTTTTTGCTTTTTCGGCCCGCGTGCTTGCCTATAAATAGGGTCCTTCAAACAAGAACTCTTCAACGATGCCTTCTAAAGGGAAGGAGGATTAAAGTAGTTTTCTAAGAAAGCAAGTCTAGTTTTCAAAAGAAAATAATTATAGGAATTTGTTTAGCTTAAACCCTCATAGTTGCATTATTTTCTTAGGAAGTTTTGATTCTCGCAATGTAAGCTTATTCGTTCAGTTTGAATAAAGCTTATACTTTTTGAATGAGTTGAATGGAATTTGTTGATTGATTTTGCCCGGGCCCCTTTGAAAGGGTTACCTACGTATCCAGTGTGGAATCAGGCCAGCGTAGTTCGTTCAATTAGTGTTCGTCTTTTCTTTTTCTTTTTTCTTTTTAAAATTTTTTTTTAGACGTAACACTTCTTCAATTGATCCATGTTGGTGAGCTGGCTGAACTCGATGCCATCAATATCCATGAGTCTGACGGCGCCTCCTGATAAGATGTCTTTGATGATGAATGGTCCGGACCAATTCGGTCGAAACTTCCCTCTAGGGCCGGTTACTGGGGCTCGTAGTTCTTTCCAAATCAAGTCCCCTTCCTTTAATTTTCGAGGTCGAACTCTTTTGTTGAATGCTCTCGCCATGTGTTGTTGATACATGTGGGAATGGTCTAGGGCCCATAGCCGTCTCTCATCTATGAACATAAGCTCTTCATAGCGAGTTTGTAACCATTGGGTTTCGGGGATATCTCTTTCTAAGGCTATGCGCATGGATGGTAGGTGGACTTCTATGGGCAGAACTGCTTCCATTCCATAGACTAGGGAGTAAGGTGTTGCTCCCGTAGAGGATCTTATGGATGTCCTATACCCCCAAAGGGCAAATGGGAGTTTGATGGGCCAATCCTTGTAGTTTTCTATCTTCTTTTCAATGATAGTTTTAAGGTTTTTGTTGGCGGCTTCTATTGCACCATTGGTTTGGGGACGGTAAGAGGATGATTTGTGGTGCTGAATTTTGTAGCTTTTAAGGAGGGCGGCGGTTTCGGCTTTGAAATGGGATCTATGGTCACTTATGATTTCATGTGGAACACCGTATCGGCAAATGATGTTGTTCCTTATGAATTTGGACACTTGTTTTGAGGTAAGGATGGCATAGGACTGTGCTTCAACCCATTTGGTAAAATAGTCTATGGCTACTAGGATGTATTCATGTCCTCCCGAGCCCTTTGGGGTGATCTTTCCAATGATGTCTATTCCCCATGCAAAAAATGGCCAAGGAGAAGTAAAGTTGTGAAGCATCGAGGGTGGCATATGCTGTAGGTTGGCATATATTTGACACTTCTTACATTTCTTGACATAGTCGTAACAATCCTTTTCCATAGTAGTCCAGTAGTATCCCAGTCGTAGGCCCTTTTTGGAGAGCATTCGACCATTCATGTGTGGCCCACACACACCATTGTGTACTTCGTCCATGATCTCTGCAGCTTCTTCGGCGTTCACACATCTGAGGTTTATCCCGTTATGGGATTTTTTTTGTACAGAACCCCCTTGTATTCTATGTATTGTGCCGCTAAGAGACGGATGGCCCGTTGAGCTCTTAGTGGGGCATCTTGAGGGTACGCTCCTTTGGTGATATAGTTATAGACGTCTTGGTACCAAGGGTCTTCTTCGATCGGAGCCAAGATCATTTCTGTGTCGAGGTTGTTGCAAAAGGCCGGCCCGCTTCTTCTTCTTGAGGAGTGGCACCATTGGGGGGAGTTCAGCTACTCAAATTCTTGTAAAAGTGTAAACCTGTATTCTTGCTTTGCGAAATTCACTTACATTACTCAAACTGATTAGTTAATGATTTGTGCAACTCTGTATTCATTGGATTTGTCAATAGTTAAACAAAGAGAGAAATGAGCAAGAGGAGTTTTTATTGATTTGCAAGAATAGATAAGCACACATGACTTTAGGGAAGAGGGTCCCTAATACCCGTCAAAAGGAAACTAGACTGAGAAGGTAAATAGAAGGGGGCTAAGACCCTAACTCGACAGGACTTGAAGACTCAGACTCGATTCCTCCAGCTCTTGCAAGTAACTAATCAGTTCCAGGGCTCTTCATCCTCTTTCAGAGGTGGTGGTACCTCCCCGGTGTCTATGATCTCTTGTATGTCATCTTTCAGGCGAAGGCATTTGTCCGTGTGGTGGCCGAAAACCTGGTGATAGCGGCAGTAGAGGTCCGGGTCTCTCTGCATTTCTTGGAGGTCATAAGGCGGGATTGTAGATTTCAGATCTCCCTTCCATATGAGGGTGTTCATGACATTACCAATGGGGGCATTCAGCTGGGTATACTCTTTTTGGTTAAAGCGGCGCCACCCGTTCCTGGCCCATGAGCTGGGCAACCACATAGTCCCTCGATCAATGAAAGTTGTGGCGATTTTCTCTTTCATTTGCCGAATTGCGTTGTGGTGATGTGCCACGTAGATGGACATTCCCACGATAGTTTCCTTTACTTCTTCAAACTCATCGGGTTGCCCTATTTCTTCAGAAGGGTAGGTCACGAATTCCTTGGAACTGTCTGAGCTACGAGAGTTGGTATCTTCTTCTATGAGAGCTACCTCTTCAGGGGAGAATCCCCATAGGTCGAACATCTTAACTATCATGCTCTATCTTCAAGACAGGAGTCTTATCAATAGTTGCCTTGACAGGGTTGGCTTCGATTTCCACAATTTCGCCTTCCAACATCATTTTGACTTTCTGGTGCAAGGTAGCGGCTACAGCGTTTAAACCGTGAAGCCAAGGTCGTCCCAGCAACAAGTTGAACGTAGCTGGGATATCCATCACATAAAACTGGACCATATTTTCTATAGCCCCAGAGGTAATGTTCATAGTTATGGTGCCCAACACCTTTCGACTAGAGTTATCATACGCGCGCAAGCCTTGCGCTGAGTGAGCCAAATTATTGATGTCGATGCCTAGTTTTTCCGCGGTCCTCAATGGGCATACATTCACGGCCGAGCCGTTGTCCACTAGGGTCATGGGTACATACTTGCCCATGGCGAATACAGTTAAGTATAGAGAATTATTGTGTGAAGACCCCTCTGGCGGTAACTCGTTGTCTGAAAAAGTGATGGATGGCCTAGTTTTATCCCCTACCAAGAAATTGACCAGTTCGTCAGGCCTCATGTCAGGCGATACCGAGACCTTTGACAAAGCTTCCAAAATGGTCTGACGATGTTCATAGGATGAAGCTAGAAGTTGCCAAATGGAGATGTCAGCCTTGATCCTCTTGAGTTGTCCTGTGATGGGAGGTGGGACCCTGTCATTATAGATGTTTGGTGGCCTATAATGACGACCAGAGCTTGTCAAGTGGGCCACTCCTACGGGTGATCTGGTTTGGATCTCCCATACGTCTTCTTCGTCATTGTCCCATACTCCAGCAATTTTGATTCCCAAGGCATCTTCGACACTTATATGTAAAATGGTACCCAAAGGGTTGTTTGAGTTACTGGGTGCTTGACCTGGTTTTGGTAAGGGTATGGTGTCGTTCTCAATTCTATCTTGGATAGCATGTTTGAGGGCCCAACAGCTGTCAGTGTCGTGCCCTTTTCCTTAATGATATTTGCAGTATTCCCCTTCTCTCCAGTTGCGATTCTTGACAGGTGGTTCGGGAGATGGTCCAATGGGTTGCAGCAGATTATTTTTAATCATTCTTTCAAGAGCATGTGATAGGCTCATTCCAAGAGGGGTGAATTCCCTTGGCGTCCTTCTCTCAGCAAAGGTGTTCACAGCAGCTACCTTGTTAACTTGAGCACCAGAAGAGGTTCCGGCAATCGCCCTCTTGTCTCTCCCATAAGTGAAAGGCTTAGGGGGGGCTTGGTCTTTATTTTTGTTGATATCATCCTCAATAAGAATAACAACGTCATATAGACGTTGATATGAGTCAATGGCCTGATACTGCAGGTGACCTTTATAAGCCGGTTGGAAGTTCTTAATGAAAGGCCTGGTCTGTTCAGTTTCAGAAGGCCTTTCCACCATTTCAGCTATCTTGGACTTCCATCGACGGAGGAATTTAGTGAATCCCTCATTCCTCTCTTGAGTAGTGATTTCAAGCTCCCTCTGAGTGATGGGGAGAGTGCCGTTGTCTTTATATCGAGCCAAGAAGACCGTGGTAAAATCAGACCAGGTTGGGTAGCTCTCTAAGTCTAAGGAATAGAACCAAGGTCGAGCATGTGTATCGAGGGTCTGAGGAAACAGGTGGGCATAGAGCTTCTTGTTGATTCCTCTCGGAGCCATAGCAGTAGTGAAGGATTTCAGGTGATCCTGTGGGTTGTCCACTCCCGTGAAAGTGGGCACTTCAGGCATAGAGAACTTGGCTGGAAGCTTATCCTTGATTTTAGTGTCGAACATTCCCACATTGGCGCTATAGTTGGAAACCAAACCACTTTTCTTGAGCACAGAGGTAATCTTAGCTAACATAGCATCTGACCCTTCCTCCTCAGTATCGGAATCAGAAGGGACTTTTTCTTCTCTCTTTCTTTCCATGTCATCCATTCTGAGCTGAACCTTCTCTAGCTCACTCATGAGGTCATCAAATCTTTCACCCATGGTTTTAGGCATTGTGAAGTTGGGAGGAGTGATTGGTGTGGAGACGAAGGTATGTAGGGATGGTGAATTTATTGATGGTGAAGCTTTTTGTGGTGGAGGTAAACGGGAACTGGGCGGCGTAGACGGTTGTAGACGAATCAACCTTGCCGAAGGCCGGGCCCAACTTTTCTCAAAATTTCCTTTCTTCTTCGGACCCCCTATCCTGAATAGGAAGCAAGGAGCACTTAGTAACGAAGAACATGAGACTCTCATCTAATGAAAAATTGACCCACACGTAGAAAACACATTGTCCTAAAAGAAAGGTCCTTAAGCTTAAATACCCAAATATTTCCCTAATATCCGAGAGAAGACAAAGTTACTGATTGAAAATAAGAAAAATAGAAACAAATAATTATCTTAATTTTATTTTTCTAGATTCAAAGAAAATGAAAAATGGGATGAATAATAAAAAAAAAGAATTTTCGGTCCTTCTCTTTTTTTTATATTATATATTTTTTTATTTTTTGGCATATTTTTTTTTGCTTCGCCGTTTTATTTTGTTGTTTTTTTTTTTGATTTTTTTTTGAACCGAATCTGAATTACATCAAAAGAAAAAAAAAATACAAAATAAGAAAAAGGGGAGGGAAAATTAAAGACTGACTCTCTAGAAATTGTTCATGACTTTCAGAATAGATCATTGGGAAAATGATGAGTGTTCATTGAATTTGAATTCTCACACCATCTTTGGGCACTAGGAACTAACTAAAATAAAAGAAAAGACTCCTAGCACGTAGGTACATGTTGGCACATAATCACGTAATTCATGCATTCAAGCAAGCATTATAACAACGTAGCTTACAGGCAAACATGTGATCAGATGGGCATTACAACGACACATGCACAACAAGCAAACGGATGCATGAATGTGGGTTAAAGGCTTTTCGCTCCTGTGAGGTTACCACGACAAATTACAATTTGCGTTCGGCGGATGGTCGACACATCGATTGTAATTCTTTTCATCAACAAAGGATTGATGAGTCATGGGTGAGGAAGCGTCGATTTGCACGATAGGACAACTGTATATTCCTTTAGATATACGCGTTGTCTACGAGTTGCGACACAAACTTCCTCGAGGGTCGATAAGGGTCAAAAGGTTGCGCCAAGGCACATGCAAATGATCGAAAAATATGGAACATGTAATCAAACAATTAAGCAAACTTAACTTTCGAGTCTCACCCTCTTAAATAAGTCCCTAGTGAAGTCGCCACTGTAAGGACCCCGGATTTTTCACAAATCTGCTACTGGCGTTTTATCGAAGGCACAAACCGAAGGGACAACCCAATGACGTGAAAAGTGAACTAATCATGTTTTTAGAAAGACTCCCGCTTATATAAAACATATAAGTACCCAAGAATAATAGGTTCGGGGGCGAAGGTACGAGGTGGGAAGGTGTTAGGCACGCAACTCGCCCGTTTATGACGGCCTCTACTAACTCAAGTTTGCTTAGTAATTTAAAGACATAATTCCCATGCAAAACCGTATTAACAACCTAGACTTAGACTATTAACTGGTTCACCACAAACATCATAACATTTATTTTTAACCCTTATTTAGACATGCATTTGATTGACAAGTTGAGCAGCACAACGACTATACAGTCAGTATTTAGGAAGCAGTAAAAACGTTATTCTAGCATGATATCTACATTATGACTACTGGAAAAATAAACAGTTAAGCAATTAAATTAATTTGAGCCCTCAGGAATTTGTACCTGAACTGTAGGCTATATTTGACAAGAATAGTAAAAATAGATCTCAAGTTTGGAAGAAAGAGGGAGAAGCTCGGTGTCAATACTCTCGAGAATAGAGGTTGTCAACTGTGTTTTGAACTGAGGGTGGAGGGTTGTTTATATAGGCGTGGGAAGTAGGGTTGAACGGGTGAAAATTGAGCTGAAAACGAGACAGGCCTGAAAAATGAGCCGGGCCCGAAGGGAAAGGCAGCACCGCTAGCGGCCCTGGTACATCTTCCAGGGCCGCTGACGGCCGTCAGCAGCCAGCTGGATGACGTCATAATGACGAAAAATAGGAAAAGACTGTTTTACTCTTGAGTGGTGAAAGACGATTTTACCTCTATATCGCAACTTGGCGACCGGAGGTCAGAATGAGGCATGAGACATGTCGTTGGAAAGCTCTTGAATGGGGCTTTTGGATGGAATGAAATAAAGGAGCGTTTGGAGGAAAACCTGAGACCTTATTTTAAACTATTAAAGCAAAATAGCAGTTCAATCTTAAAAATTACTCCTTTCATCATCGGACTTTTGTGGAGAAATCTGAAGACCCTTTTTTGGCGTCTACACCATTCCATAAGGATGAAGAGTTTAGAGTTAAAAGCAAAGGGACCTCTATTTAATACTTCATTTTTGTCTTCCATGGAAGCAAATTTAAAGATGAAATAACCATCCTAATGAAGATAACACTTAGGCGTGGTGAAAATTTCCAGTAAGATGCAACATAATTTTCCATTTGATTGAAATATGGAGCATCGCCTAAAACAAAACCTATGAGAGCATGTGCCCATTTTCTTGTTTCATTAGCAATTTCAGATTGGAGCAACTTAGCTACTGGTTTACCTTCCTTGTAGATAGGGGGTATGAATTTGAGTTTTGTAGCCTCAGATGCTAATCTATATTCAGCAAGTGGATGAGGAGGGTTAGGGATTTGATTTACCTCTATTTCAGTTGCAATTGGAATGTCAGACTCTGGTGTCACCACCGATGTGACCACCGGCGAGATCCCTGTCGAAATTCCCACCCCAGGGGTTACCATCTCCGGTAATGGATCACCATCTCTAGGCGTTGGGACCATTATCAATCTCCTCACTGCCCGTGGGGAAGACGCAGTCATGGAATCTTCGACCCCACGTATACCTCGCGAAAGTGAACTCAGATAACCCAGATCTTCAATACATTGATTATCCACTATCGACCCCTCAGTATCTGTAAGAACCCTCGCCTATCGGCGCCTAATTGAAATAATAAGTAATATATGTTATAGGTTCTTAAATAGAAGAGATTGATTGATTAAGGGATTATTGAACACATGAAGTCGCCACCAATTTTTCAGGAAACAATTGGAAACCATCAAAGTGCACCCAATTCCTATTGGGAATTATGACTCATATAACCCAAAGGCCAAAGATTGAGTTCGGGGGTGTGGGTACTAAAAAGACAAAACGAATCTCATCTAAATCTCCCGTAATAACGGCCTCCACTAATCCTATTCATGTTGATTCTTAATTCACATAACAAGGTTCCAAATAATTCGGTCGTCCAAGATCCTAAATTAACTAGGTGGGTTGAACAAACCAAACTATTAGAGTTATCGCTTTGCACATGATTACCCAATTGCATGATTTAACTATAGAACACACAACCACAATAATAAAAAATATGTTCCCCAACCTTACCGTGCTAGCTTAACGCGCCAGTTGCCAATTTGCATGAACAAACTTGTTAGTAACTTCAATGGAAGTAAAATAAAAGATATAAACTTTATTTACATGTTAGTATGCTAATTGAATTGACTAATCATGGAAAACATGCAAAGATATGATATTTACACTAATCATGATAAAATATAAGAAAACTAGAAATTAAACTAAAAAGTATGAAAATCATGTAAGGATAATAATTGAACTAACCTATGCATGATAATCATGAAAACAATAATTAAAATTGATCTACATATGATGAACTAAATAAAACAATTAAAACATGCAAAGAATATTAACCATGATCATAATATAAACAAAACATGCTTTGAAAATAGATTTAAGAGTTGAAAAATTGAGACCTCAGGTTGAACCTTGATTGTACTAAAACTGAATGTCAATGGCTCTTGATATTGGACTTGATCTTGACATGAGACTTGTTCTTGATTAGGGTTTGAAGATGGGTTTGATAGATGTGACTAGGATTGAATGGAATAGATGAGAGAGAGAGATAAGTGTTTTCTTTGAGTTGAATCCCGTAATAATGAGTTGTGTCTCCAAAAATAGGAGTTTAGAGGGGTATTTATAGGGAATGGGCCAAAAAGGAGGTCAAATTAGGGTTCCGGGGCCAAAAACGGTGCCCAGCAGCCTCCCGGAGGGCCGCTCGGGGCTCGGCGGCCTCGATAGTGCAGCATAGGCTCGGCGGCTGGGCCGCTGGGGCTCGGCGGATGGTCGCTGGGGCCGGCGGCTGGCTTCACGGCATCCGCTCCCACGAAAAGGCCGCTGGAGGGCTAGTTTGACCTTAGATTAGCCTGATTCTTAGTGTGTTGGATTCCTTGTTCAAAGGGTGTTCTTTTGACATATTGTGGGCTCAAATAGAATACGTAGCTTATAAGTTATGGCCCAAACACTAGAGAGTTGTCTATTTCATTGGATTAATCAATCATCGGATCATATCTCCTTCGTTTCTAATGGGATTTTGGCCCAGAATATATCATTGGAAAGCTAATTCAAAGGAGAATAAAAGACTAGTTTGCTAATGCTCCAATTAATCCTTGAATGGCTAAAAATCAGTCTTGAACCATGATATGCGGGGTATGAGAACATCGTTTTTAGCCCATAACTTCATTAAATTATAACTTTTGACTCCGGTGTCCAATTGGGACAAATGAGATGGCGTTTGAAAGCTTATGGAAAGGGCTATTATATGGTATTGAAATGTGAAGGGTCCAGAATAAATATGGATAATGGGATACAAATAAGCACCAGTATTTCGAGTATTGATATTCAATTCATTATGTTCATTAGTGGTTATCATCATTGGGCATTTAAAAAGGGGGAACCGATTTAGGTGTTTACAGAAGCCCCCACTTTGGCCGAGCTCGAGTGGAGCAAAGGGAAAAGTATGCACATTTTCAAAACATGCAATGCAAGCACATATTGGAACCGTCGATGTTGATGTTGATGTTGATGTTGATGTCGATGGCTCTCAGGATCGCCAAGTTGATTTGAATTGAAGACGGCGGTCGAGGTCGCCAGATTGACTTGAAATTGAACATGGCAGTCAGGATCGCCGGATTGACTTGAATTTGAATATGGCAGTCAGGATCGCCGGATTGACTTGAATTTGAATATGGCAGTCAGGATCGCCAAATTGACTTGAAATTGATGTTGGCCGTCAGAATCGCCCGATTGACTTGAAATTGAACGTGGCAGTCAGGTTTGCCAGATTGACTTGAAATTGATGTTGAATATTGAAGACGGCTGTCGGGGTCGCCAAATTTACTTGAGTGATTGACTTGGATATTGAAGATGGCTGTCGAGGTCACCGAATTGATTTCAGGGGTTGACTTGAGTCGAGTATTCCCTGTAGATGAAAATGCAAGGACACACACAGACATGGCAATGCATACACACAAACATGGCAATGCAAACACATATTCGACCAATAGACACACATAGGAGATTGACTTGAACTTGAAATGGAAACTAAAAGCTCCAACATAGAAAGCAGATTGAAAAATAGAAAAGATTTTGAAAATCAATTTTAGAAAAGACATAGGGGTCCAAAATAAAAACAATTTCCTTGATCGAATTGAATAGGAGGGTCTCGATGGAGCCTTCACCTTGGATGGGTGACACTTCTTAAATGATCTACCATATCAGGATTTGGAGGAACACTTGTTGGATTGATGTCGAGCCTTGAGCGCGGAGTTTGATTATTCGAGTATTGAAAGACTTTGCGCGAGCCGGAGAGTATAGACATGATGGATGATTGAAGGAAAGGTATGGATCAAAAACGATAAACAATGTGAATTGTGGACTAGAATTGGAAGGGTTGATAAGGGAGCACATTGATCGTGGAGGTGATGGATAGAAAGACACGGGTTCAATAATCGAGTCCAAGTTCTAGGCTCTAATGAATGATCAATGAAACACTTGAGGTGATTCTTAGAAAACCAAGTTGATTTTAGAGATTGTATAAATGAGATTTTTTGATGATTGAATTTAGAATATGACCGAGCCTCTAGTGAAGCTGCCTACGTATCTTTGCGGAATCAGGCCGAACGTAGTTCGTGGAATTTTATTTTTTTATTACGCCCTTTGTTTTTGCCTGAATCATTGTCTTGGATGATCGATCCAACGGGCTTGCCCTAACTTTTGCCTAGGCCATTGAATGAATGGGCCTAGCGGGCTTTTTACTTGACTTTAATGCCCTACCTTTTGCCTAGGCCGCCTTTGCAGGTTTTCAACCTAGCAGGCTGCACATGTTTTGAGTGTCAAATCTCTAAGAGGACTTTTGGGTTGTAATGCAAGGCTTGGGTTTGGGTTACCAAAGAAAGGGTTATTAAGGCTCAAAGTCCCGTCAAAGCTCCAAGTGTGCCTATTGGTCACCTTATGTTTCGAGAAGCGGATTGCACTTGAATTTCATTTCTTTTTTTTGACTTTGATTTTCTCTTTTGTTTTTGCACTTTGAACATTTTTCTTTTTTTCTTTTTTCTTTTTTTTTTCTAAACTTCTGAACTCTTGGAATTCCACATCCCTGATGGATGGTGACATTGTAGCTTGCACACTATCAAACCCCCCAGGTTAATGATTATGTGGGTGTGAAATAAATGGCTATGTGTTTGAGGCCCAACTTGGTTGCAAGAGGATTTTGAATGTGGCTTGAAAGGATTGATAAAGGGTGACAAATGAATGCCTCTTGTCCTCGACTTGACTTATAGACACATGCTCTTATTCTTATTTTTGTCCTTTGATTTGAATTGATCATCTTTTTCCTTAGCATTAATGAATTATTGCAACTTGGATTCATCATTGAATTTGAGTGTTCCATGGATAGAAGATATAGCACAAATAGAGAAAAGTAATTGACTTTATTGAATAGAAAGGAAGAAACACAAGGCTAAGACTTGATAACTCCTAAAGTAGACTTGAACTCGAATTGGGAAAGAAAGAATTGGGAGGGACTCTCCGACTCATGCTAATCTTATTGAACTCGAAAATAAAATAAAATCCTAAGAGAAGACTAGTCTTGAAGGCGCTTGACATCTTGATGCTTCTCTTGACGCTCTTGGCTTGGACTTCAAAAATGTGCCTCTAGAGTGGAGACCTCTAGGCCTAGTGGTTATGGCCTTATGGATTACTGTTGTTATTGGGTTTCTTCATATCTGGGGCCGGGATGGTCCCATTATCTATGAGATCTTGGATCTTATGCTTTAGAAACCAATAGTCATCAGTGTTATGACCTCGGCCTCGATGGAATTTGCAAAAAGCTTCAGAATCCCATGATTTGCTTCGATTCTGTGGACATGGATCTGGAGTTGGACCTGTAGGGTGAAGATGCCCATTTTGCTGGAGTTTCTCGAATTCTTTGCTTAACCTCATGCCCAATGGGGTGAAGACCCTTCGAGGTTTGTTAGCATTATCTTCATTTAAAGAGTTAACCTCAGGGCCTTTGAAACCATTAGGAGTAGTTGGAGTAGTTGCTCTTACTCTTTGTGGATTGAAGATGTTTCTCATTTGGATCCCGACCTTGTAAAGTCTATCAGATGTCTCAATGGGTTGGAACATTAGAAGTTCTTGGTATTTGGGTTGAAGGTTACGGACCACAATCCTTACTTGGTCTTCTTCAGAGGGGCGATTGATGAGTTGGGCTGCCTTCTCCCTCTATCGAGTCAAGAAAGGAATGAAATCTTCCTTTTAACTTTCTTTGGTCACTTCCAACTCCCTTAGAGTCATGGGGAGTTCATTGTTGTATGAGTATTGCATCACAAATTCTTCTTTGATAGAAGTCCAAGATTTAGCCTTTAGTGGGCCTAAGGTTTTGAACCATTTAGAAGTTGGACCTTCGAGTGTCATTGGAAAGATCTTTGGATAAAGAGTTGAATCGATCCCTTTGATCGCCATACATGTGGTAAAACTTCTTAAGTGACCATGTGGGTCTTCCACTCCCTTGAATTTGGGGATATCAATTAATGTGATCTTCTTGGGCAGTTTGCAGTGGAGGTCGGCCTCGTGCTCCTCTTCTTCATCCATATAGTAGGTGCTATATGTAGAATTCTTGCGCATGAGTTGCTCGAGCTTTTCAAGCCTTTTATCGAGCTTAGAGGGAAGAGGGATGTCATCCTTTTCCTCATCATCAGTGAGGTTTAGACTTAACATCCTCTCTAAGTTTCTTGATTTCGATATCTTGGGCTTGGAGACGAGTATCCATAAGTTTCAATTGCTCGAGAATGGCTTTAAGATCATCATCTCCTAGCATGGTAGAGATTGCGCTTGAACTTGAAGTATATGTTCAGGCGGACTTGAAGGTGGTGATGGAAATAGTTTCCTAACGAGCCTACCGTTGGTACTCGACCGCTCCCACTTTGGGCTTGACTTTCCTATCCTGGATCAAAGGATGAATCAGAAAAGGGAAAAGGAACAAGAATTTTGGTTTTTTTCGAATTTTTGTTTTTTGTTTTTTTCTTTTTGATTTTTTTTTATTTTTATTTTTACGGGACATGAAAAAGTGGACAGGAGAAATAAGGAAGGAGATTTTTGGAAAATATAAGAAAAGCTGAAATTTTTGAAAACGGGGAAGAGATTTTGAAAATGGAAAATAAAGAGATTTCATAAATAAAAAAAGATCTCCTTCTTAAATTAGGACCCCTAGGATATGAGAGTTTTGAAATAAGGGGAAGAACACGATATAGAAAGTTCCAACTAGCATATAGCACATAGATCACGTCCAACCAAGCAAGAAAGGTGGGAAATTGAATCAAGAATAATCCCTCAACAGGATAACTTCTCAAGGAGATTTAACTTGAAAATCCTCTAAGGTAAGTAATGTGCTTTAATTATTGATCCTCCATTTTTGACTTGATTAAGAACGACTCTTGACTCAAAAAGGAAAAAATATATATACTATTGACTTGATTATGGAAACGGGACTCTTTTATGAATAAGACTTGTGCAAGAGGAAGGACTCTTAACTTGTTATGAAAATAAGAAAATTACTCTTGACTTAAATAAGACTCGACTGAAAATATGGAAAAGACTCAGAAAAAGGGAAATATTACTCTTGACTGACTATGGAAAGTGAGACTTTTTTTTTTTTTTGGAAGGATCTTTAATCGAAACACGTTACTTACTAGGATTCTATTTTCTTGGAAAACAAATCTCCCTAATATGGTTAGTAGCATCATAGGAATCATACATGGATTCTATTTCCTAAAAAGAAAAGATTCTAGACTCGATCTTAGAAAGATACCTACACAATAAGGGATACCAAATAACGCAAAAAGATTGCGCTTAATCAAATTGGCAAACAATTATGCAAGAATGGACATGGGAATGAATGCAAAATCTGGTGAATCTATGGCTCTGGTAAAGGAACCCACAACCGGATGCGTTTCGTCATCTATGGGATGCATAGTAAAACTAGACGTACTGTTTTACATATCTCGAATGGAAACATGTAAATGTCATGGGGTGGAACACGACTATGTGCAAAGGTAATTCGATCCTAGTGGGTCACTGGCCTAAGTCATAGACAATGCTCTAAAGGATAATTCCTATTTATGGTGTGGTGTTGTCTTTCGACATCTTGCGAAGATAACGCATGCCATATGAATGATATGAATGCAAAGCAATAATAAGCACATAATGATCATGAACCAAGAAATAATAATTAACAATCAACATGGACAAGCTTTCGAATTACACCCTCTTATTAAGTCCCCAGTGAAGTCGCCACTGTAAGAACCCTCGCCTTTCGGCGCCTAATTGAAATAATAAATAATATATGTTATAGGTTCTTAAATAGAAGAGATTGATTGATTAAGGGATTATTGAACACATGAAGTCGCCACCAATTTTTAAGGAAACAATTGGAAACCATCAAAGTGCACCCAATTCCTATTGGGAATTATGACTCATATAACCCAAAGGCCAAAGATTGAGTTCGGGGGTGTGGGTACGAAAAAGACAAAGCGAATCTCATCTAAATCTCCCGTAATAACAGCCTCCACTAATCCTATCCATGTTGATTCTTAATTCACATAACAAGGTTCCAAATAATCCGGTCGTCCAAGATCCTAAATTAACTAGGTGGGTTGAACAAACCAAACTATTAGAGTTATCGCTTTGCACATGATTACCCAATTGCATGACATAACTATAGAACACACAACCACAATAATAGAAATATGTTCCCCAACCTTACCGTGCTAGCTTAACGCGCCAGTTGCCAATTTGCATGAACAAACTTGTTAGTAACTTCAATGGAAGTAAAATAAAAGATATAAACTTTATTTACATGTTAGTATGCTAATTGAATTGACTAATCATGGAAAACATGCAAAGATATGATATTTACACTAATCATGATAAAATATAAGAAAACTAGAAATTAAACTGAAAAGTATGAAAATCATGTAAGGATAATAATTGACCTAACCTATGCATGATAATCATGAAAACAATAATTAAATTGATCTACATATGATGAACTAAATAAAACAATTAAAACATGCAAAGAATATTAACCATGATCATAATATAAACAAAACTTGCTTTGAAAATAGATTTAAGAGTTGAAAAAATGAGCCCTCGGGTTGAACCTTGATTGTACTAGAATTGAATGTCAATTGCTATTGATATTGGACTTGATCTTGAGATGAGACTTGTTCTTGATTAGGGTTTGAAGATGGGTTTGATAGATGTGACTAGGGTTGAATGGGATAGATGAGAGAGAGAGAGAGAGAGAGAGAGATAGAGATAAGGGTTTTCTTTGAGTTGAATCCCGTAATAATGAGTTGTGTCTCCAAATATCGGAGTTTAGAGGGGTATTTATAGGGAATGGGCCGAAAAGGAGGTCAAATTAGGGTTCCCGGGCCAAAAACGGTGCCCAAAAGCCCCCTAGAGGGCCGCTCGGGGCTCGGCGGCCTCGATAGTGCGGCATAGGCTCGGCGGCTGGCCGCTGGGGCTCGGCGGCTGGGCCGCTGGGGCTCGGCGGCTGGGCCGCTGGGGCTCGGCTGCTCGCTTCACGGCCTCCGCTCCCATGAAAAAGGCCGTTGGGGGGCTCGTTTGACATCTCATTGGCCTGATTCTTTGTGAGTTGGATTCCTTGTTCAAAGGGCTTTCTTTTGACATATTGTGGGCTCAAATAGCATACGTATCCTATGAGTTATGGCCTAAACACTAGAGAGGTGTCTGTTTCAATGGATTAATCAATCATCGGATCATATCTCCTTCGTTTCTAATGGGATTTTGGTCCATAATATTTCATTGGAAAGATAATTCAAAGGAGAATACAAGACTAGTGGTCTAATACTCCAATTAATCCTTGAATGGCTAAAAATCAGTCTTGAACCATGATATGCGGGTATGAGAACATCGTTTTTAGCCCGTAACTTCATTAAATCATAACTTTTGACTCCGGTTTCCGATTGGGACAAATGAGATGGCGTTTGAAAGCTTATGGAAAGGGATATTAGATGGTATTGAAATGTTAAGGATCCGAAATAAATATGGATAATGGGATACAAATAAGCACCAGTATTTCGAGTATTGACATTCAATTCATTATGTTCATTATTGGTTATCATCATTGGGCATTTAAAAAGGAGGAACCGATTTAAGTGTTTACAGTATCAACCAATGGAGCAGAGCTACTACGAAGAAATTCTTGTAGAGGCATGCTCGGAGCTTGAAGTCCCTTTTTCTTTCTCGCCATTAATGACCATGGTGCACGTTAGCTATCTCAGTTTATCGTAATAATAAAATCTTTTTGCTAAGGGATTCAGTGGGAAACGACATTTTTTGCCCTAAGGAAATTGAAAGCCATGTTACATTGCATTTCATGAATATGTTTACAACTGAAAAAATTGATAATCCATTTTGGCATCATAGCCTGTTTGAGACTAGCACTGTGGTTACTATCAAGATTTCGTTCCTTCCCACCTTTGTTGAGGTCTAGAAGGCAGTGTTTTCCATGGGGCCCTATAAGAGCCCTGGACCTGATGGCGTCCATTCATTGTTTTTCTAAAACCAATGGTGGAGAGTAGGGGGTGATTTACTTGATTTTACTAGGAATGTGTTGAATACTGGGAAATTAACCACTAGTCTCAATGACACCCTCTTTAGTCTGATTCCCAAGTGTGATAATCCTGAGACTATTAAGAAATTTAAACCAATTAGCTTGTGTAATACTTTGTATAAAGTTTTTATAAAAATTTTGGTAGCTAGACTGAGACCTTTCTCAACAAGTTCATTTCCCCTAATAACCAGAACAACTTCATTCATTGGAGGGCTACTGATGCTAATTACGTTGTAGCTTCAGAGGTTCTGCACTCCATGCATACCAAGAGGGATACTAAGGCTCTGATCTGTTTGATTCACCTTAATTTTACTTAAATTCAGTTCAGTTCAGTCAAGTTGAATTCAGTTCAGTTCAGTTCAGTTCATGTGTAACTTTATCACTTATATAACTTTTGATTCCGAAATAATTTTACGATGATAACTACGTTATTGGAAAGATCTCAAAGCATACTTTCAAATGAGTCCAATATGGACTACGTTTGGACGAATTCTAAATGGTTAACGGTCAGGTTTAAAAAATCAATTAAATTCAGTTCAGTTCAGATCAGTTCAGTTCAGTTCAGATAAGTGTTATCCAAGTGAATCAAACGGAGCCTAAATATTGGTTTGCTATCAAAATTGACTTTGAAAAACCTTATGACAGACTGGAATGTGACTTCATAAAGAACTGCTTGTTTTCATTTAATTTTGATGAAAACTCATAAATCTAATCACACACTGTATTTCTTCTATCTCTTCCTCTGTCTTGATCAATGGTGCCCTTTCTGAGGCCTTTCATCCCTCCAGGGAAATTAGGCAAGGGGACCCCATGTCCCCTTATATCTTTATTCTGTGCATGGAGTTTTTCTCAAAAATGATTCATGGGGTTGTCAAAAGAAAGTCTGGAGCGCTTTTTTAGTGGGACAGACACAACTCCTTATATCTCACTTACTATTTGCTGATGATGTTCTCCTGTTTGGAGAAGCTAACCCTTCCACCATGGATGCAGTTAGGACCACTCTTCAGACCTTTGCTAGTGCATTTGGTCAAAAGATCAATCCTGAAGAAAGCTAACTGGTCTTTTCCAAAGGAACACCTGAAAATATAATTCTTGACATTGAAGAGGGTTTTGGCACCTTGAGACATGAGAGTTTTGGGATCTACTTGGGTTACCCTCTAACTCATAATAGACCCTCTAAAAGAGAGTTTAACTTGATGCTAGACTAGGTCAAGAGGAGGTTGTCTGCTTGGAAGACCAATCATCTCTCTAGGGTTGGGAAACTTTGCCTTATCAAAACTACCCTGAACACCATTCCCTCCTATTTTATGCAATTCATTCATCTTCATACTCAAACCTTAAAAGATCTGAACTCTATGGCTAACAATTTCCTTTGGGGTGACTTTGATCATGGAAATAAAATTCACTTTATGGGCTGGGATAAAGTCACTAAACCTCTTAATGAAGGGGGTTTTAAAATTAGAGATAATATCGCCCAAAACGAAGCTCCAATGGCTTGGAAACTTATGGAAAGTGGGAACTTGGCCAGGCTAGTTATTAGAGCTAAATACCTCGGGAGAAATGGTTTTGCTCTCTTTCATGAAGGGAAAAACACATTTGGCAGGATGTGGGAAAGGTTGGGATATTCTGGATGATAACATGAGTTGGGTGGTAGGAAATGACCATTCTATTTTGTTTTTGGGGCCTAATTGGACTGGTCTGGGACTCTTAGAGATCTGATTTGAAGGGACCTTGCTGCATGGAGAAGATCAGAGGCTTTAAAATACCTATATCTCTGGGGGGAAGTGGGATTTGAGTAAAATATAAGCCTAGTTCCCTAAGGACATTCTTTGTTGCATGGAATGTATTGCTATCCCTATTGAGGATAGATCTGATTTTAAGACTAGCTCTTATGTGTTCAGTGATAAGTTTGGTTTGACTGATGTGTACAAAGACTTGATCAAGGACCTCTATCCTAAGAGTGATGAACTCACGGATACAAAATGCTTTGGAAGCTAAACATTCCCCCAAAAATTTACTTTTTCCTTTGGTTGGCTTTTGATGATAGTTTGTCTCATATGAAGACTCTTTTTTAGAGGAAAGTTGCTGATAATGCTTGTTGGCATAATTGCTCTGACTATGTAGAAGATACTTTACACGTGCTTAGAGATTGTCCCCTTGCAAGTAATGTGTGGAGTAATTTGACTAATCGTGAAATCAATAATGCTGATAGTATCAGGGCCTAACTTCACATGAACCTCACTCGTACCAAAACCTGGGAGTCTAAACCTTGGCGCACTGTCTTTGCCTTCTTGGTCTGGGGAATTTGCAAAAGGAGAAATAGGAAAGTTTTGAGGAAAACCTGCCACATTACCCCCTGGCCGAAAACAACCTTTTATCACATTACTGAATTTCTCACCTCTTAATCCTTAACACTTTCACCAGCTATGAATGCTCCTGAACCCTCTGGATAGTGGTCTCCCCACCCCCCCCCCAGCACAGGCACCCTCAAATGCAATGTGGATGCTTCCTGAGTTAGCTCTTCTTCCTTTGCAGGCATTGCAGGATGTATCAGAAATGATGCAGGCAAGTGGATCGTTGGTTTTGCAAGGCAGGTAAAGGAAATAAAAAGTGGCCATGACTGAGATTCTAGAACTAAAAAAGGTACTTCAATTGGCAACAAAAAAGCAACTGGAACCAAATGATTTTCTGTTCAAATTCAAGCAAGGTAGTGGAAATTATTCGAAGTGAATGTTGTGTTAAGATTATTCACTTTATTATTGTGCTGGACCGGAGGGTATTGCTCATTAGGAAGAACTGGAGGATTGACTACGAAGGAAGGTAGGGCAACAGGGTAGCTGACATGTTTAGCAAGATGGCTAGAAAGGAACCTCTCTTAGACTGTATTTTGCAAAGGCCACCTACTGATATAATTGAGACTCTAAACTTAGATGCTTTGGCCTGTAATAACTCTATGGGCTGTAATAACTTTTCTAACCTTTCGTTGACTTAATTTAAATTGATGCACAATTTCTACAAAGAAAAATGTCATGTTTAGGAGAATTGTTTGTTTTTTTTTTTTTTTTGGTAAAATGTGAGCAATTTCCATTACCAAAATGAGATTTGTGAGTACTTACATCAAAACAACTGTAAAACAAGGGAGCCTACTACAGCAACCCTTTTCAACAAGAAAATTTACATTCTGTATCAGCTATCCCTATACATCAATACTATTTCTTTGTAAAACAAGGCTCAATCCCTACTACCTTGCACCAATTTCTATTGCTAGCGTATATTTAATTCTGTCAATCTTGCGTAACTGTATATGCAGCTCATATTGTATCCTAGCAAACACACCCTCAGCATTAGCATGTTCTTGTCTGAAGATCACACGATTCCTTGTAACCCAGATATGATATAGACTAGCTGTTACAACAGCTTTACTCATAGATCTACGAGCAGAAGATCCTCTCACATATTTCAGACCCCAATTCATAGAGGAGGGACTGTAAACTTAATAAAACTGCATACCTTTTGCCAAATCTGCTGAGCAAACTGACATTGCAAGAATAAATGCTCATGTGTTTCAATAGCAGAATCACAAAGACAGCACCTTGCATCTGTGATCACACCTCTTGCCAATAATCTATCTCTGGTGAAGAGCTTCTGTTGCATTAATATCCATGCAGTGAATGAATGTTTTGGATAACAATTCCTCCCCCATATAAATCTAGCCCAAGGTTGCACAGGACCATCAGGATGAATGGCTCTATAAGCAGCTTTAGAGGAGAAAGGAGGAGGACATGCAGTCCATTGAACATCTCCATTCTGAATATCCACACACAGCAAAGCTTTTTCCCTGAGTTTCAACAATTTCCTAAAGCTCCAAGAGTGAGAGCTAGACAATTGCACTTCCCAAATATCATCCTGCAGTAAGTATATCTCATGCACCCACTTGACCCATAAGACATCAGCTTTCAACGCCAAACTCCACAAAAATTTCACAATCAATGCAATATTACCATCATACAGGTCCTTAAATCCCAAACCACCTTGTAACTTAGGTTGACAGATATCTCTCCAAGCCACAAGAGCTTGTTTATAAGTTTCCTGACCATGCCATCGAAAATTTCTACACAGAGCTTCCACTTGCTTAATCACTTTTTTGGGGAGGACAAAAATTGAGCCCCAAAAATTATATAAACTGTATAAAACAGTACCAATCAACTGGGTTCTACCAGCACAGGAGAGAAACTTGCTAGGCTAGTCTCTGATCTTCCCTGTAATTCTTTCAACCAATCCAATACAATCAGCAGCACACAAGGACTTAGTAGTCAATGGAACACCTAAGTACCTTACTGGGAGCTGGCCAACCTCCATCTGCGTAATTTGCTGTATTTGCATTCTCACAGGTGTAGATATCCCCCCCCCCCTAAAAATTTGACATTTACTCAAATTAGCAACCAACCCAGATGCATCAGAAAATGATTTGAAAGCAGTAAATACAGAAGAGGCAGCTGAAGGAGTACCCTTGCAGAACAAGAACAAGTCCTCAGCATAGCTCAGGTGAGAAATGTTCATCTTCTTACACTTTGGGTGGTATCTAACTCTATAAATACTTATTTACACCCTCTTTTACAGGAGGTCAGTCAGTTCATAATTTTGAGAGCATTGAGAGCACATATTCCTCCAAAACCAAAGAGAATTCAGAAATCTGAAGATCCAAGCAAGCATTACATTTAGCCTAGCACCCAAGATTGAAGAGCAATTCCAATTCTACTAGTCCCGTTCGAATAAGAACGTCCAGGTTAACCATCCTCAGGGCCTAAACTCTTTATCAAATCTCTTGTTTTACTATTTATTAATCATGTTTTATTTAGCTTTTGATTATGGTTGAATAAATTTGCATGCTTTGGGTTTTGTATATTATTATGCATGTTTAGTTTATAAAGTTAGCATCTTTTTATTAGTTTATGCAAGTTTGCATCTTTTTATAGTTTTTTGCATGCATATAGTAGTCTCCTAGGTTTATTTTAGTATAAAGTTAATATCTTTGCATTGTTCTTTCTTTTGAAGTTACTAACGATTTTATTGATGTGCATATGCAATACTTGGCACGTTTAGCAAAGTGCGGAAGGTTGGAGCGTTAATTTAATGCTTTATATCTTGTTTATGCTTGTTAATAGTATGCATGTAAATTGGATATAAATTGTGCAAAGTGATAACATAGGTAATTTGGTTGTCTTTAACCCGCCTAGTTAATTTAGGATCTTGGACGACCGGACTTGTATGGAACCATATAGTATAAATAAATATTTGACATGGATAAGCTTAGTAGAGGCCGTTTATACGGGCGATTTAGATGAGATTCGTTTTTTTTATTTCGTACCTACACCCCTGAACTCAATATTTAGTCCCCATGGGCATGAGTCAATTCCCAATAGGAATTGGGTGCACTCTTGATGGTTTCCAATTGTTTCCTTAAAAATTGGTGTTGGCTTCTTATTTGCAAATTGTTATTCCCTATAATTAATTTAAATTGCATATGACGTATTATTTAAGAACCATTAATTCCAACTAAATAAAATCACGAATTTAAAGGAAGCCGATTAAGGCGAGGGTTGTTACAATGGCGACTTCGCTGGGGATAAATAACAAGAGGGTGTAATTCGAACACTTATCCATGTCAATAATTTATTTTAGCTATTTGGTTCAATTACCGTAAGTGTTTATTTTCTTTGCTCTTGCATCCATATCATTCATACTGCATGCGTTATCATCGCAAGATGTCGAAAGACATCACCACTCCACAAACAGGAATTACCCTTCGGAACATTGTCTATGACTTAGGCCGGTGATCCATTTGGTCCGAATTACCTTCGCACATAGTCGTGTTCCACCCCATGGCATTTACATGTTTCCATTCGAGATGTGTAAAACGGTACGTCTAGTCTTACTATGCACCCTATAGATGACGAAACGCATCCGGTCATGGGTTACCATATCCAACCATAGATTGTGTCAACTATTACATTATGTCCCATAGTCCATATGAAGGTGCTAATTGATTTACTTGCCATATTATGATTGACTGTTTCCTTGCTATGTGATTAGTTTCCATAGAATATTAGGATTAGATCCCCCTTAGGATTTCTTTTTTGAGTCCTAGTCAGGAAAGGTTTCCCTTTTGTTTGCTTGTGCGTTTGTCAGGTTTACAAATAGAGTGTAGGATCTTTTCTTTTTAGGAAGTAGAATCCATGTACGACTCCGATGACACTAGTGACCATGTTAGGAAGACGTTCCTTTCCACAAGAATTAGATTGCATGCAAATAATATATTCCCGTCAATGATCTTTCACCAAATAAAAAAAAGAGTCCAAATTTTATTCCATATGCAAGTCAATAGTATATCTTCTTTCCTTAAATTAGGGAATTTCATCCCATATGCAAGTCAAGAGTATTTGTTATTGTAATAAAATTGAAAGATCATTAACTAGAATATGCTATTTACATAAAATCGCGTCTTTCCCAAAAGATCACCATGTTGAGGATTAGTGCTAGATTCTCTTCCCACGCACATTTGTTTTAAAATAAAAATCTTTATTCTGTGGAGTTTCCCATTTATTTCCTATTTTCTTAAACGGACCTTTTTATGTCCAGAATTGGTAGGAGTAAAGATCCCGGTCCTAGGAAGTGGGAGAGGGACGAGTCCAGCAAGAGATTAGTCCGCAAGTTGTCGTTCGAACCTTCACCACAAGCACAGTTCGTGGGCCCCATTTGGCTCGATTACCTTCGCACACCGCCACTGTCACCTCAAGCCTCACCACCTAGTTCACCTAAGTCCGCTATGACTGGAGACGCTGAGAAAACCACCGACCAAAAGATGGATGACCTTTTAGCCCAAATAATCGCCATGAATGCTAGATTCACTGATATGGAAGCCCGTGTCGCCAAGTTGGATCCACCTACTAAGGATGATGATGAGCCCAAGCCCGAAGAGGCAAAGACCGAACCCTCCACTAAAGAGGTCCAAGAACTCCAAGCCAAACTGAACAGGCTTGAATCTGTCCTAGGCAAAAGTCGTGTCTTTAACGACATGATCATCAATTATGAATGCTATGCTCCCCATATCAAGGGAAAATTACCCCACTAAGTTTTCCATGCCTGAAGTTCCCACTGTCAAAGGAACCGACGATCCACAAGATCACATTAGAGCCTTTACCACTGCATTGGGCCTTAGAGGCATTGAACAAGAGCTGTATGTTCACCTCTTTCCCCAAACTTTGGATCCTCCTGTCAGGGCCTGGATCTTCAAGTTACCCACACAAAAGTTGGAAAAATGGGAAGATTTATCCACATTGTTCCTCCAGAGGTGTGCCAATGATGTCCTGCCACCCATGACATTAAGAGAGTTGGACATCACCAAGCAGGGTGATAAAGAAGGGTTCACCAATTTCGTGAGAAGATGGGGGACTAAAGTTGCTGAAATGATTGATCGCCCATCTGAAAGGGATCAAATCAGAATGCTAGTCCAAAATTTGGCATCTGAGTACCGCGAACACATGAAGTTTCAACCCATAGCCACTTATGCCCAACTAACTGAAGTAGGCATGGCCATTGAAGATGACCAACTCCAAAGAGGGAAGAACAAGGTCACTTACAACAACAGCACAAGTGGCTATAAGGATAAGAAATACACCAATACCAATCATACCTCCACAAGTAGAGGAAATGAAGTGAATGACATTGCTGACAGGCAAGGTATACTCCCCTCGGAATGCCTTATGTCAAGGTTCTAGACAAATTGATCAAAGGGGACTATCTACATTCGATTGGGCCTACCCCTGATCCACTTGTAGAGAAAAGATCACCGTATTGAAACGAGTCTGCATTCTTCAAATACCATAGGGGGAGTGGACATGATACCAAAAAGTGTTGCACTCTCAAGGACAAAATCCAGGATTTGTTTGATAATGGCACTATACCATTGCCCAAAGATGCGACGCCACCTAGCAACAACAATAATCCCCTCGGGAATTCTTTTGCCATTGACATAGAAGAAGGGTTTGATCCATCCTATCTGATCACTCCTATTGGGAAGGCCATACCACCATACCCAAGCCCAAGGCCCATGCTGGACGTTTGTGGCCTTTAGGATAGCGTTGAGGAAGATAATGGGTCATGTACTGATCCAGAAGACGTGTTGACTCCTCAAGTCCATGACATAGCCAATGGCAAAGCCTGGTACGATATCTCCAATGATGAGAAAGAAGAAGATTATAAAGCCCTAAACTACCTCACAAGATCAGGACGCTAGTTCAGGCCCGAAAATATCTATGCGAATCCATACCAAATTCAACCCGTAGAGCCTGTAACGATCCCCAATTGGGATTCGGCCCAAAGAGAAATGGCAAAAGAGGATGATGGGACCAACATCCTCAAACAACTACAAAGAACAAAAGCTGATATATCCATCTGGCAACTGTTGACCACTTCTATCACTCATAGAAGGGCCGTGCTAGAGGCCTTAAATGCAACCACTATTTCTCCAAATGCCACCCCTGAAGAGGTAGTCAACCTCCTGGTCCAAGGAAAGCCATCCACACCCGTCACTTTTTCTGACAAAGACCTTCCACCTCAAGGTATTCACCACAACAAAGCCCTTTATCTGACCGTAATCTGTCAACAAAGACAAGTCCGTATGACTTTAGTCGACAATGGCTCAGCTGTAAATGTATGCCCCTTGAGGACCGCTGAACACCTCAAAATAGATTGCAATAACCTCGCGCATTCCGCACAAGGGCTAAGGGCTTATGATAATTCCAAGAGGAACGTATTGGGCACTTTCTCCATGAACATCAATATTGGGCCCATCGAGAAAATGGTTCAGTTCCATGTAATTGACATTCCAGCCACCTTCAACCTACTCTTAGGAAGGCCCTGGTTACACGGGCTAAATGTCGTAGCCTCAACCCTGTATCAAAAGGTAGAGCTATCCTTAGCAGGATCCACCTTGGAAGTCTGCGTTGATATTATGGCCAGGTTGAGAAAGCTTTAGTCCTAAAGATAGAGCATAATGAGCAAGACGAGGAGTTATGGGGCTTCGAGAAGATAGCTTTCTAGAAACAATAGAGCCCACACTCAATGTGAATGCTTTACTCAGAAAACAAGGCCACTTTCCAGGCACCACTTTGGGCCCTCATCCCAAGGTAGCTCAAATCTGCTGGAACACCAAGATCAAAAATGATCTATTTGGGTTGGGCTACAGGCCCACAAGGCAAGAAGTTAGAGCCTACATATCCAAGGAAATGGCTAAGAAAAGAGCCCGTGCAGCCAACAAGCCTGTTCCACACAACATGGATCCTTATCCCCTGACCCTCAATGGGCAATTTCTTCAAGAAGGCAGCCCATATCCTTACTATGGATTCCCTGAACCATACACAATTAACGGGATCCTAATTCCAGGCTTTGAAGCATTCCAAGACTGCTTCACCATGAACGAAGACACACCCATACCTCCTAATGAGGACCGATCCACTAAAGATTGGGCTAATGAAATGGCACCCAACAATTTTGGGCTACTATTTGGCGAAGAACGTCGCCAATACAACGAGACAACAACCAAACTTTCCCTTACTGTGCTTTTTAATGAAGGTTTCGACCCGTCCAAGCTGATTGCCCCAATCGGGCCCGACCGCCTCCTGGAAGCACGAGACATAGTGGACTCCAGTCAAGGGAGCCAAATACAAGTTCACGATTCGCAACGGTCCTACAGAGGGGCCTATTTCTGATTCTGAGTCTGTTATCTTAGAAGCGTCGGGTAGTCCACCCCAGTCTATTCCCGATATTACTAAGGTCCTTAGTGATGACCTCATTGATATATTGTCCGCTTCTATTAATATTATGAGTGTCGATTTTGCTTACTCGGATTGCCTCGTTGCTAATAATTCAGAAGATACAACGGAATTGCCAAAAGAAGTCATTGAAGCATTAATCGAACACGAACAAAAGACTTCAATAGTCGAAGAAACAGAGACAATAAATATTGCAACTAATGATGAGCCTCGCCACGTGCAAATAGGCTTGTCTTTAACATCTAATGAACGCGAACAATTCGTAACACTCCTAAAGAATTATACGGATGTTTTCGCCTGGTCCTACAAGGACATGCCAGGCATAGACCGCAAAATTGCCAGCATACCATCCCGCTAGACCCCGACTGCAAACCAGTCAAGCCAAAGTTAAGAAGAATGAAGCTAGAATGGGCTCTTAAGATCAAAGAAGAGGTCCAAAAATAGCTAGATGCAGGCTTCATAAGAGTAGCCAATTACCCCGATTGGGTAGCCAACATCATCCCAGTCCTAAAACAGGACGGACGGGTCCGAATGTGTGTAGATTTCAGGGACTTGAACAAAGCAAGCCCAAAAGATGACTTTCCCTTACCCCACATAGATGTTCTAGTGGATAATACTGCTGGACACACCCTCATATCATTTATGGACGGGTACGCATGATATACCCAAGTCCTGATGGCCAAAGAGGATGAAGAGAAAACCACTTTCATTACACAATGGGGCACTTATTGCTATACAGTAGTGTCATTTGGGCTTAAGAATGCATGGGCCACATACCAATGAACCGCTACAACCTTGCTCCACGATATGATGCACAAGGAGACTGAAGTTTATGTAGATGATATGATCATAAAGTCCAGAGACAGAGAAGGGCATGTACCCTCACTTCAAAAGTTCTTCGACAGACTTAGAAAGTACAATATGAGGCTTAATCCCAAAAAGTGCGCATTCGGAGTCACATCCGGCAAACTTCTAGGATTCGTCATAAGCACCAGAGGAATAGAAATTGATCCATCCAAGATCAAAGCCATAATAGACATGCCACCTCCAAAGACAGAAAAAGAAATAAAGGGCTTTTTAGGGAGAATCCAGTACATTAGCAGGTTCATTTCCAAATTAACTATCACATGCAAGCCCATATTCAAGAAACTCAAAAAAGAGGTAAAGACAGAATGGATGAGCAATGCAATTGCAATTGGGCCCGGCCCCTCCATCAAATTCGCATTCAAAAGTTGTTAAAAGTTGTGCACATAATAAACACAAGGTTGCAATATTAAATTGAGCATGTCTCCATAAAAATAATAATAAAGTCCATTACAAGACTTGGCAATTCCCAAATAATAATAATAAAAAACTAAGTTTAAATCTAATAAAAAAGGGGCACATCACCCTTATTGAATTTAAGGCAAATAAAAGGCAATCCTAAGCTACACATGCTCCAAAAGAGTATTTCTTAATAGACTACTCCGTAACTTCGTTAGTAGGGACTACATCCTCCATGGGCTCATCAACCTTTGGGCCTTCCACTTCGCGTTCGTTGGGAGCCCATCTCTCTCGAACCAAAGGCTCTTCTTCTTTTTTAACTTCCATTAGAGGGACACTTGAAGAGGCTTCATGATCATTAGCCCAAACTTGGGGCTCCTCTTCCGGTTTGGTAGTAATCTTGGCTAAAGCTTTCTTGGCCTTTGGGTTAAGGACGCTCTTCACATGCCTAATTCCCTTTTGCTTACTCTTCCCTTTAGGATCATTAGGGTTAGAAAGCCTTAAGCTAGCCTTGACCGATTGGGCCTTAAGATCGTCTTGTTCGGACTTCCTGCATGCACGACGACCCTCCGTAGTCTTACAATCCATCCACGCTTCATAAGCCGAAGATATGGCCGTTGGGGCCTTGATGTGAGGAATAGTCCACTTGGGGCGACGATCTCATGCACACTCCCAAGATCTAACCATACTAATAGTCAAAACCCGGGTAACGGGAGCAACACTATCCTTCTGTGGGATAATCTGGCGTTTCCCATATTGCCGCATGATACGGCTAGGAAATATGTAAGTCAAATTTTGAAGACCAAGGATATGATAATATCCCGTCTCCTTACTGCATCTCATTGCGGATTTTAGGCCCCACCACTTGATAGTCCATCTTAGCAAAGGGAAAGCTTTAAGGTATCCACGCCATTCATCGATGATGGATTCATAATAAAGCCTTCGGCGAGCAGAAAATTGCTTTGGTTGATACTTGAGCGCGTTAGCCGGTCTCTCAATGAAACACATATGCTCCAAGAGCCATATCTACAAGAACAAACACAAACACAAAAAACATATAAAGTTAGGTATCCATTAAAGATTCAAACTTTATAAGATTATCCAAAGCAATTAGTCAAGCACTCACTTGAAGGAGAAGAGGGCTTCCCGTCCATCCATCAGGCGATGGCTCTTATTTCTTGAGGTCCAAGCAAATTAAAGTTTCACCAAGGACAAGAGACATAGGTGTAAAATGGTTTTGAATTTGTTCAACAATTCTAAGCATACAAGTTTTACCATTATTACCTCCACCAACAAAGAGGTACCTATGTAAAAGACATAGGATAAAAGCACGCCTATAATATGTCTCATTGTGATCATCCCTTACCTTGGGGAAAAAGATATCAATCACACCATTGAGGTCTAGCTCACCGGTCCTTGCCACGGAGGAGGCTTGTGTTGGGGATAGGCCAAGATACCTTTTATAGTAGCCTTCAAGGCTGGCCCCAAGCCATGGAGTAGCAGGAGCTTGATCATGAGGGAACCCAAGTATGGCGGCAAATTCTTCAGGAAGAGGGCACAATTCATTATACTCGAATCTAAAAACATGGAGTTTGTCATCCCAAAATTCAACGGCAGCCTCGAGAAGGTTCCAAACAACTTGAACTTGCTTCAAGTGGAAGAGAGCATTCAAGTGGAAGGGCATAAGTCTCATCCTTTCTTCAGGGATCATGGATTGCAACTACTTATCAAACTTAACTTCAAAACTTGTCATGGCTGAAATCTAAATTAATTAGGGGATTCTCTCTCTAAAAAGCTCTCTGTTGCTAGTAAATTATGAAGGTGATGTCCCAAACCGGACTAACCCAAGCATTATATAGGGCTCGCACGAAAAAAGATGAAATAAGGCAACCCGTCAAAAAAAGGGCTTCAGCGGCCCATGGGACAGCCGCCGAAAGCTCAGCGGCCACGATACAGCAGCAAAAGGCCCAGCGGCCCAGCAGCTGAGCTACAGCGGCCAGCCGCCGAGCCTCCGCGGCCCAGCCGCTGAGCCTGGCGGCCCCTATTTTGACCCCCGCTCCTTCGCGTCAGCCACTGAGTGTCTCCCTTTGGCCGCCGGGCTGTTTTCTCGAGACAGCCTTCTTCTACCCGGTTTTGGACACTTTCCTTAACCGTTTTGGACTCCAATTTGGCTCAGTTTCCTATTTCTGCTATTATTGCTATTTTCTATTATTTCCTTAATTATTTATGGGAACTCCACAATTTTCTTATTTCTTTTTGGATGATTATCATCTTTTATTTTTATTAATCCCTTTTTCTACTTATTAATTTCATTTCATTTTTGCACCCCTTTCTTTTTTCAATTTTTTTAGGGGGGATAGGGTACACACAATTTTAACTTTTTGGTTGTACCATTTTTTGCTACATGGCTATTACTTGCGCTTTTGCTTGACCACCTGTGCAGTTGCATTAGCCTAAAATTATATGCAGGGACCAATAAATGAGCAATATTCTACAAGCAAAAGTCCAAATGTTTGTTCAAATATAAATGTTCAAAAGTTCAAATGGCCAAACAATGTGTTTCACAGAAGTACATAATCATAAAAATCATCACCCGCATCAGCATCCGTGCGGAGCACCTCAAAGTGATGCTCCGACCTCCGTGGCTCATCGCCAAAGATCGACGCCGCCAACTGGCCAGGGTTGAAGGAAGAGTGACGGGAGGCTCCCAATACGAGCACCCCTCTCTAGCATAACTCGAATCATACCCCCCACGAAGAACGAGGAGGCATGGTAGGCATCACAGGAGCAGGGACAGGGGGCTGATAGTAAAGACCGCCATAAGGAGCATAAGCCGCATACCCGAGATAAGAAGGATACATCGGCATAGGCATAGGAGTAGGCTCCACAAACTGAGTCATCCTACTCCCACCAGGATGATCCGTCCGATGTACCGGCTCCCTCTCTCTCCTAGGACTCTCCCTCCGAGGGCTCCTCTCGCGAGAAGGGCTACGCTCAGGAGATCTCACAACCTCATCATCCGACAAAACCACCTGTCGTGATCGACGAGGAAGGGGTCGACGATACTCAACCTGCAACCCACCAAACATATAAGATACATTTCTCAAAGCATGTAACTTTGAAAATGCAAAGTCAAGCTTACCTTGTCCAAATTAGCTCTTGAGCAAGTGCCCTTCGAGAGAGCTCGAGATATCCAAGACTTCATGGCATGCATCATCTTAAAGACCTTCAACAGGTAAAATTACAAATTTACCCCTGGATGGCCACGGTCAAGCTGCGCAAAGAAAAGTCAATACAAGCATGAAAACGGTAAAAATCACATGCAACAGGTAAAATTATGAATTTACCCCTGGATGGCCAACTGGAAGAGGAAGGCCCTGAATATCCTCATCAAGGTCCTCCGTCATCGGGATCTCTCCCCAGTACTCCTTCCCGCAATAGTCCCAGCCTCGGACCCGCATATCCGGGACATCCACATCAACGTCGTCAACCCGAGGCTCCTATAAAGCAAAGAAGGTTAGCAACCAAAAAAACAAGAAAGGCATGGAATGACAAATATAAAGTTCTTACCTTCAAGCCCACAAATGAAGGCATGAGGCGATCACGACGGAACTGCTCGTAGTGTCCCGCAAGGTCCTCCGCAGGCTCCCTCAAATACCGCATAGCATCCGAGCCCACCATGGCCTCCGCAACCTGCTCACGAGACAAGCACCTCACCAAGAACATGGTCGACGGAGGATGCAAAGGAATCCTCGGTCCCACCACATCGGGATAAACCTGACGGAAGATCCACTCTCCCAAATACCACTCGAAAGAGAACGGCCCCGCAATCAGGATCCTCTGGCGATCCACAGCCCTAGATGCTAGGACAGCATCCGAAGCCAACCCATGATACTTCGCCCATGGGAAGTAGTCAATCTACGCAAGCATGCAACATAAGATATTTCCACACTAAGAAATACAATTGATGCAACAAAAAGCAAAGCTACGTTACCTCGTGCCAGTCTAGGCGCAGAAGGGCCTCCCTGTTTAGCTGAAGAGTCTGGAAGGGCGCTGGACACCTATGGCGCCATGCCCTGCAAGTCGGGAAGTCTAACTCCCAGCCCGTAGGCGCCATGTCCAGGAAATACTCAAAAAACCAAGGCTACATCGAAACATGAAATTAAGCACCGCACACTTACATCATGCAAATCACCAAAACAGATACAAAACGCAAAACGCACCTGCAAGACCTTCCAAAAACCGCACAAGCTCATGGGAGGAAGAGTCGACTGCTTGCATCCCTCATCATTCACGCGGCAAGCAAACCGCATACACCTCAAGAGGTTGGTGTAGCCCGGCAACCCCCAGTTGTACTCTCTCACCCTCTCTCAATCCAACAAGCTAGGGAGGTAGATAGCATGGATACGCTCCCCCTTGTCACCAAAGATAGTGGTGGCAAGGAGGTAGGCGATGAACATCCTCGCCTTCTGCTCCACCGAGGTATATCTCTTGTACCTCGTGTCAGTCAAAGCGGCATAGAGCTTGCTGTAGGAATGATAATGATGACCCCAGGTGTTCCCCCAAGGGCCAAACAACTCCACCATCTCTGTCTTGCGTTTCCAAATGGAAATGTCATAGACAATAGGCGTACCCACGCAAGGTACCCCAGTCAGTATAGCAAACTTCGAGGGAGTGATCATCATCTCCCGATTAGGGAAATGAAACGTGTTGGTAGTATCCCAAAAGCGTTCCAAAGACAAGCGTACAATGCACCTCTTGACTCGCTCAACCGAGTCCGCCGCTTTCAAAAGGGGGCCGAACCCCGCACCCAAAACTGCACTCTGCACCTCTTTGGGCAAGATCATAAAAAATCTCACCGAAGAGCCATAGTTACCATGGAGCTTCAAATTCCCATCAAGTTCCTATGATCAAATTTGCAACCCCTTAGGTTCACATTTCAAACAAATGTTCAATCCTAGGCATGTTTCTAAGTTCGTTCAAGCCGCGCAAGATCACATCCGCTACAAACTTGACAACTGCATACAATTTCTACACAAGCTCTACTCGAGGCAAAGCATATAAACTAAAATTCAATGCATAAAACTGTGAATTCAAAGTTTGAGGCTTACCACAAACTTGGAAGCACGGGAGCTCAAGTGAGTCTCCGGTCGGAAGAGCAACTCCGATCGATCCCAAACAATGTCGGGCATCCTATCCGACCGCGTATATCTATCTTGAGGAAACGCCACATTAGGCTTCCTCTTTGAAGGCTTTACATGGGAAGGAAAAGCCTTAGTGAAGATATCAATTTCTTCAACCTCCTCCCGAACCTCGGTCCTTCTACTTCTATTCTTCACCAATTTGGGAGCCATGAAGAAGTATGAGCAAAGCAAGAAACAACAAACAAGCAAAGATGGAGAAATTGGGATTTTCTCTCTCCAAGGGTTTCAAAAACCCACTCTCAAATTCACCAAATTTGTGAGAAATCAGAAATAAACTTCAAATTATGCAAAGATTATGCAAAAGCAAGCAAAAAGAAACAAATTTGAGAAATTTTGAGCAAAAAATAAAGGTTGGGCAACAATGGAGGTAGAGAGAGAGAGTCTCGAATTTTTGGAAAAGAAATGACCCAAAAATTCGGCTCCCTGAAAAAAATACCCGATTTCGCCTCTGAACCGGCCCAGCTGCCCGGTTCAGGGCCGCTGGCCCCGGCGGCTGAGCCGCCAGGCCGGGCGGCCCCTCAAGTAGCCTTCGCACAGCCACTTGAGCCGCTGAGCGGGCCCGTTAAGGCCACCCAGCGCTCAGCGGCCCTGCGCATGGCCGCCAAACCGGTTTTCTCGTCCGCTTCTCACGGGGCGGGCGCACGAGTTCAAAGTCCGCGCGGGATTGCATTTCTCGACCGTTGGAAGCCCGAGAGATTTGAGCATGTCACCCAAAATGACTCTTTTGCCCCACAGCTTGGTTTCCTATCCTATGGACCCAGTATTATCTATTTTTGCAGGCGCAAGCCTTATATCTAATTTTTTACAGGTATGTACAGGCGCTTTATTTTATTTTGTAGGTACAATTTTCCAAAAACACAGGCATCACTAAAGCAATGCAATACAACGCTCTTTGACGTTGAGGCTATTAAAATTAGCGTCACGTCGACAACAACTAAACCAGAGCAACATAACGCTCTTTGACGTTGAAGTTATTAAAGTTAGCGTCACATTGACACCCTTGAAGCAGAGCAACGCAACGCTATTTCACGATGAAACTATTAAAATTAGCGTCACGTTGGCACCCGCAAAACAGAGCAACGCAACGCTCTTTGATGACGAAGCTATTAAAATTAGCATCGCGTCAGTCCCCGCCAAGCAGGTAACCCTGACCACATGCGGTCAGGAGTCTATCTTTAACATAAAGCATTTTCAAACAACAAAAACATTATAGGCATTTTTAGCAAATACTTTGACCTTCGCTTTTACAAGCTCGGCCAAAGTGGGGGCTTTTGTAAACACCCTAATTGGTTCTCACCCCCTGACACCGCAACGCCCGATGATCACAGTAATGGATTAACATGGACGTAAGTAGAAAAGGACATTGCTCGGAAATCTAGACCAAATTCCTTGAAACCTCAGTCTTTGGATAACCCTTGTTATAAGGATTCCAACGCCTTTGACCTTGCCTCAATCAGGTTCCCGGATCAAGAGATATCGCGTCTCGAAGATTTGGGTCAAAACCACTCAATCCCGACCCCCTGGGTCAGCCCAAGGGCAATTTCGTAATTTACTGAGCACAAAAACTCAAAAAACCCTACTCACGCGCGCGCCTCCAGGCCGAACGGCTATCGCTACCAGCCCGGCGGCCAGCGCGTGACAACGGGGGCCTTCTGGCCAGCCGCTGAGCCCCAGCGGTAGCCGCTGGCTTCAGCTGCCCTCCGTGTGGCCGCTGGGCTTGTTTTTTGGCTAGGCCGAGTTGTGGCGCCGGGTTTCTTACCCTAAGCCCCAAATTCCATCCCCTAACTCTATAAATACTTCTTTTCACCCTCTTTTGCAGGAGGTCAGTCAGTTCATAATTTTGAGAGCATTCAGAGCACATATTCCTCCCAAACCAAAGAGAATTCAGAAAGCTGAAGATCCAAGCAAGCATTACACTTACCTTAGCACCCAAGATTGAAGAGCAATTCCAATTCTACTAGTCCCGTTCGAATAAGAACGTCCAGGTTAACCATCCTGAGGGCCTAAACTCTTTATCAAATCTCTTGTTTTACTATTTATTAATCATGTTTTATTTAGCTTTTGATAATGGTTGAATAAATTTGCATGCTTTGGGTTTTGTATATAATTATGCATGTTTAGTTTATAAAGTTAGCATCTTTTTATTAGTTTATGCAAGTTTGCATCTTTTTATAGTTTTTTGCATGCATATAGTAGCCTCCTAGGTTTATTTTAGCACAAAGTTAATATCTTTGCATTGTTCTTTCTTTTGAAGTTACTAACGATTTTATTGATGTGCATATGCAATACTTGGCGCGTTTAGCAAAGTGCGGTAGGTTGGAGCGTTAATTTAATGCTTTAGATCTTGTTTATGCTTGTTAATAGTATGCATGTAAATTGGATATAAACGGTGCAAAGTGATAACATAGGTAATTGGTTGTCTTTCACCCGCCTAGTTAATTTAGGATCTTGGACGACCGGACTTGTATGGAACTATATAGTATAAATAAATATTTGACATGGATAAGCTTAGTAGAGGCCGTTTATACGGGCGATTTAGATGAGATTTGTTTTGTTTATTTCGTACCTATACCCCCGAACTCAATATTTAGTCCCCATGGGTATGAGCAATTCCCAATAGGAATTGGGTGTATTTTTTATTGTTTTCTATTGTTTTCTTAAAAATTGGTGGCGGCTTCTTATTTGCAAATTGTTATTTCCTATAATTAATTTAAATTGCATATGACGTATTATTTAAGCACCATTAATTCCAACTAAATAAAATCACGAATTTAAAGGAAGCCGGTTAAGGTGAGGATTCTTACAAAGTGACCAAAAGCTTCTGACACGAGAAAAATGACCTCAATAGAGTGTCGATATTTCATAGGTTTGAACACTACGTACCGTCTACAAGATTTGAGGAGCAGTTGCAAATAAAAATGTATGGGACCAAGTTGTTATTATTTGTCTGTTTTGATGCCACTACTTACAAAATCTCTTTTTATCAGTTCTGTAACTAAATATTAAATTAAAAGACCATCATGTTCAGCTGCCCAAATGAGCTAACCTGGAGGGCCTATAACAAAGACTAAATTTGTACTAATTATAAAATTGCAAGCATGGCAACGATAGAGCTTGGAGGTGGTCCTTCCGCAGAATGACTGCTCTGAATTTGAAAGAACTTTTTGACGATTTTATGGAGAGCGAGTCACAGTCACAGTTTGCAGTGGGATCTCAAAGCTTTAATGGATCTTTTGAATTAATTAGTCTTTATTGCATCCTCCTGTTTTTTGGGACACGCTATAAATCTCTCCGCATGCATAATAGTAATGCTTTATGGGTACTCCCAATCCCATGTATCGTAGGAGTAATCACTAGTCCAAATGTTTACCACGAGGTCGAAAAACGGATATAGGTTGATGATTCATGTTTTAAATTAATTATTCAGCCAAAAAATAAATATAAAACTAAGTCCCACTTGAGATATGGAGAACATATTTAGTTGGGAGTAATGACGATTAGTATACTGATGCATTAGGTGTCGCCAGTGCTTCCATGCTCAGTTTTTTGGCTCACGTTTTTAAAATATTATGCACAAAATAGGATAAAAAATAAAAAATATAAATATTTTTCGGACAGCGGATATCCGACTATCCGAATTCGAAATTTTAGGTATCCGAAAATCGGATATCTGAAATTTCGAATACGAGTTCGGATATCAAAATTTGGTATCCGAAACTTCGGATACCCGCATATGAACACCCCTACTACTATTATTATTATCATTAAAATTGATATTATTAATATGACAATTACTTTATTATTATTATTATTATTATTATTATTATTATTATTATTATTATTATTATTATTATTATTATTATTATTATTATTATTATTATTATTATTATGTTCCAATTCAGTTCAGTGGTGTTCAGTTCAGTTCACTGGTGTTCGATTCAGTTCAGTATAGTTTAGGGGTGCTCGGTTAAGTTCAGTTCAGTTCAGTTCTGGTAAGTTCAACTCTAACAAACGCACCAATAATATACCTTATGACATTCAATCAGTATAACACCTAAAAGACGATGAGCTTTTGAGGACACATAAAGTCAGATAACATCCAAACATGGATCCCCTTTTCATTTTTGTATCATTCTGATCTTTTTTTCTTCACTAATGAATATTTTCCTCTCAAATTAAAGTCATTTATTAATTCAGTCCATATAATTATGCCCTGTCTTTCCCATATACGTCCATCTGCATGTGTTCTCGTCTATCACTTTTACATTCCTTTCTCTCTCATTCTTTCCATGTCCTGATGCTTTTGCCCTCTTCTCAATCCTTCCAAATTTGCCACCAAGTCTTAGGTATCATTTTGTTTAACTATTCAACATAATACTATTTGTTTATTCAAAAGGAATATTATCTCATCACGTCTCAAATGGCTCTATCTTAAGCTTATTTTGTTTCCTGGTAACCTCCAAGATAGCCTAGCATATATGTAATAACATCGATCGAATAATTGTTGATCCTATATGCGTGCAATTGTCACCTAATTTAGTCCTTAAATATGTTGAAGTTTATCAACACTAACAAATTATTATATTGTACTTCCTCCATTTCATTAAAGCCATGTTCTCTTCAACGGAATGGTGCAGGACGATGAGGAACGGAACGGAACGGCGCGGTGCAGATAATTATTCAAAAATATGTGAGACAAAATTAAGTACAGAATACGGCGCAGAACGGAACGGAACGTAAAGGATTGGAACGGAACGGAATGCAGCATGGAATCGACGAAAATAACAGGGCCTAATTCATTTTTTGACTTTGCACATAGATTAAGAAATTGTGAATTCAAAAGAAATAGATGATAAAATTATTGTAATAATAATTTTAAATGTTATAGCAATGGAATGTACACTCATTTCATTTTATTTCTTTTTTTGCTCTATTCATACTAAATATATACTCCCTCCGTCCCAATATTTTCTTCTCATGACCAAAAGGCACGCAAATTAAGAAAAGGTGAAAGGAGCCAATTTTTGTCAACTTTGCCCCTGATTTAATGAGTTAAGAGAGAGGTAAAAATCTGGGACCACAAGCACATGGGGTGGTTTGATGAGTAAGTGAGGGGTAGTATAGGGATTTAACACTAGAAAAGTTACTATTTTAAGTAATGAGAAGAATATATAGGGACTGCTCAAAATGGAAAGTGAGAAGAAAATATAGGGACAGAGGGAGTATAAGACAACACTAAGAGATTATTGTAGTACAGTGACACGAGAAAGTATAAATGAGACACAAAGAATTCTAATGTAACGAGTAATTAAATATGATGGAAAAAAAAGAATATTTGACATAATAACGTACTCAATTGATTAGCTTTTATCACAACATCAAAATTTCTTTACTTTGGCACTAATTTAGGTAGTGTTTGTTTCGGCTTTTAATGTTTTTGTTTTTAAAAGATTCAAGTCTGTTTTTCTATTTCTAATTTTAAAAAATACTATCTCCGTTTTTTAAAAATGGTAACATTTATTTTTGCACGGTCTCCAATGCACTACTTTGACCATAAATATTTGTGTTTATATGAATACATAAACTATAAAAAATAGAATTTCCGAAAGTACTAATTAAAACGAATCCAATGATAGTAATTTTACATTGTAAATCTTTATATTTTTTCCGAAATCAATGGTCAAAGTTTGTAAAGTTTGACCTTCAAAAAGTAAATGTTATCATTTTTCCGAAACGAAGGTAGTAATTTTTATGAAATAATTTTGTTTGGTTCAATTACTAATCAAAAGTAGTTCTTACAAAAACCTATTTGGATAGCATTAAAGTTGAAAAACGTTTTTGATATTAAAATTTAAAACTAGTAGTCTACCTTTATTGGAAAAAACTAGTACTAGTATATATCTTCTAATCATCCCTTATATTTATGCTTGTTGCGTGGAATATTCAATGTTGGAGTTATTCATGTAGCAGAATATCTTACATCTGGAAGCTACTACACATATACTCAGTGTATGATTTTTTTATACACTTTGCATTCTGAGCGTCCAAGTGGCAAAAATGAGGAATCTCTTTTATTTTGTTGGAGGGAAAGTAGGCGCCACTTTATTTGGGTATTGGAGGGAGTTTTGCCACCAAAAACAGAAATGGGAGGGAAGAATATGAGAAGTCCTACTATCATTAATGCTTGTTATTGGGAAACCAAAAATCTAACATTGATATTATCAACAAAGAAGTAAAAGGATGACTAACCTAATTCAGAAAACTGATTGAGAATCCTAAATTGTTGTTCATATTATCCGGCGCCGGTATTCAAACTTTCCGGCGACTTAGTAAAAAAAAAATTTAATTAATTTGGCATTCCTATGTTCATAGTTTCCGGCGATTTAGTTCCTTCAAGATATCTATTATTTTCGCCGATCCATTACGAATTAGCCGGTGTCAATTCAGAATCCTAAATATTGTTCTTCATATTATCCGGCCGGTGTTCAAACTTTCCGGCGACATACTTAAAAAAAATAAAATTTCGCATTCTATTGTTCAAACTTTCCGGCGGCATACTTCGTTCAAGATCTCCATTATTTTCACCGACACATTAGAATGATTAACCTATCCTAAATGAGAATCCTAAATATTAGTTCTTCATATTATTCGGCCAGCGTTCATACTTTCCGACGACAAACTTATGACTGTTTATAAAAATGGGAATTGGGATGCAGGGATAAAGATGATGGACAAATTGTACAGGCAGTTCAAAGGGAGAGGCGTAGCGTGCTGGAAGGAGAATTATGTCTCGCCGTTGTCCCTATCAAACTATGGCGTACATTAAGCTTGCCGGTTTTGAGTTTCCATCTTTGCCCTGTCCCCTGAGACATATACATTACCCTGAAGATTTATCGATGAATTCGACTATGAGAATGCTGAATTAGAAGACACATATCGTTATTGTCCAGTTTGCATTTGCGCTAGGGGAGTTTTCTGGTTTCATACTACCTTCATTTTAGGCAATGTCTAATGTTATGTAATGTAACAAAAAGGATATGCTAGAGAATGTTTAATGTTACGTAATGTAGCAAAAATGATGTTTTAGAATGTTTTGTAATGTCGCGAAGTCATCTATCTTATTTTGGTAGCTTTTCTAAAACAATGTTTTGTTGGAGGTGAAGTTGCATTCGTTGTTACTATGTCACTTGGTATTTTATTGGTACACATCTTATACTATTTTATTGGGCGCCAATTTTTCTATGTAACTAGGTACACATCTTATACTATATCGCAAGCTCTATATATGATCCATTGTGCTACGAAACATGGTAGGTCACACATACACCTCTACCAATCAACAATCATAAGCATCATGTAATGTAGCGAAATTGTACAAAATGATAACGTACATGATTTAGTTTAAATGGAAGGATAAGAAATAATATAATTTAACCTTAAGTAGCAAAACAAAATTTATGTGGAAACCCCAAAACCTATACCCTATACCTTATACCCTACATACGCTTTCTAAAAATATAGTTAGAGAGAGAGAGAAAGAGAGAAGTAAAGTAATAGTATGTTAGTTTTATAAAGACGAATTGGTAATATATCTAATTTTCTTTTTAATTCTCTTAGTATTATTGTTTTATAAAAACTAATTGCAGTAGAACCTCTATACATTAATACTCTATAAATTAATAACCTCTCTAAAATAATAATATTTGTTAGTCCCAACACTGGCCTAAGGTGTAAGTGTTATATCTAAGTTTGTTTTTAATTCTATTACTATTATAGTTTTGTAAAAACACATTGGTAATATATCTAAGTTTGTTTTTAATTCTATTACTATTATAGTTTTATAAAACCCAAAGTGTAATATAACTTTCATTGTAGATATTCTTTGAGATTTATCATTTTCATATTGGGTCTAGTAATAGTGCTTAGTTTTATAATGAATCTAGAGGACTCTCGGTGCCCCGAGAAGGTCATCTGGATCCCTAAACTTCGATATCACCCATGCATTCGGCCTTCTGGCACTTATATTGATGTCAAAACGCCATTACAAGCCTATCAGGGACCCGATAACGCCATCATATTTAGTTTTTGTCATATTCTACTTGTCATGTACTCCACATCATTGGATTACTCCACTTATCATGTAGTCCACTATATTATTTTGTAGGAAAGACATCCTATACTCAATACGTGTTGTATGTATAATAGCACATACAATCACCTAAACCCCTCCCAATCCACAATCATTGCAATTATTATCATGTGAAGTAGATATAGTAGCAACTTCACCTAAACATCTCCCAATACACAATCATACCAATTAGAATCATGTCAACTGGTTATAGTAGCAAATTAGCCTAAACCACTCCCAATCCACAATCATACCAATTAGTATCATGTCAACTGTTTATAGTAGCCAATTAACTTAAACCTCTCCCAATCCACAATCATATCAATTAGTATCATGTCAACTGGTTATAGTAGCCAATTGACCTAAACCTCTCCCAATCCACAAACATACCAATTAGAATCATGTCAACTGGTTATAGTAGTAAATTAATCTAAACCTCGATCTCCCAATCCACAACCATACCAATTAGTACCATGTCAAATGGTTTTATAGTAGCAAAATTTAACCTAAACATCTCCCAATCCGCAGTCATACCAATTAGTATCATGTCAAATGGTTATAGTAGCACATTAACCTATACCCTATACCCTATACCCTATACCCTGTACCATATATCTTAAACCCTAAACCCTAAACCTTTTACTCTATATTGCCATATACCCTGTACTCTATGCCATATACCCTATACCTTATACCCTATCTCCTATACCCCTATACAAGAACTAATGTTATTAAACATTTCACGTACATCTTTCACATACATCTTTTACAAATTACTGTCTAAGTTTATACCTTTTACCCATTTGCATTATATTATTTAACATTTCAGATATTATTACACTAAGTATTTGCCTTTTTATTATTGTTCTTGATTTCATAAAACAATTTGTACGCCATTATACCCCTTATTATACTACTTAACATTTCACATGTTATAACAATATATATTTGTCTTTTATATTATTGTTATAGTTTGATTCACCAACTATATAATGCTAATTATTCATGATATCTATCTACATTTATATATTGGGTTATTCACGCTATTCATAAAAACTATAAATTTGACTTCAACAAATATTATAATTTCATGTTGTTAGATAATCATCGACCTTCTTGTCAGTAATGTCATTCATGTGACTCATTTAACCAATAGAACTGTTTGCATCATTCAGTATAACACTTGTAATCTAATATATAAAACAAATTGATAAGACCTTAGAAGACGTTATTATTTCATATTCTTAGAAAAATATTAAACTTTTGATCACGCTATATAAATCATAACGTCATCAATATTATAAGAATTAATTCTAGTTTTGACTTTAATATATATTAATATATATTATTGATATAACATTAAATATGTTCATGCATTGTATAAAATATGTTTATTTGATTTGGCAATCAATATATATATATATATATATATAATGGGATGAAATGTTTCATAATGTAATAATATCATGTGAAGTAGAGTAGTAACTTCTCCTAAACATCTGTTAATACACAATCTTATCAATTAGTATCATGTCAACTGGTTAGAGTAGCAAATTAACTTAAACTTCTCCCAATCCACAATCATACCAATTAGTATCATGTCAACTGGTCATAGTAGCAAATTAACCTAAACATCTCCGAATGCACAATCATACCAATTAGTATCATGTCAACTGGTTGTAGTATCAAATTAACCTAAACCTCTCCCAATCCACAATCATACCAATTAGTATCACGTCAACTGGTTATAGTAGCAAATTAACCTAAACCTCTCCCAATCCACAATCATACCAATTAGTATCATGTCAAAATGGTTATAGTAGCACATACCTAAACCCTAAACCTTAAACCCTAAATCCTATACCCTTTACCCTATACCCTATATCTTTTGTCCTTTACCCTTTACCCTTTACCCTTTACCCTTTACCATATAGCCTATACCCTATACCCTATACCCTTTGCATTATGCCCTATACCCTATGCCCTGTGCCCTATACATCCTATACCCTATACCCTATACCCTATACCCTATACAAGAACTAGTGTTATTAAACCTTTCACATACATGTTTTACAAATTATTGTCTAAGTTTATACCCTTTACCCATTTGCATTATATTATTTGCCTTTTTATTATTGTTCTTTATTGCATAAAACCAATTGTATGCCATTATACCCCCTATTATACTACTTAACATTTCACATGTTATAACAATAAATATTTGTCTTTTACATTATTGTTAAAGTTTGATTCGCCAACTATATAATGCTAATTATTCATGATATCTATCTACATTTATACTGGTTTATTCACGCTATTCATAAAATAACTATAAATTTGACTTTAGCAAATATTATAATTTCATGTTGTTAGATAATCATCAACCTTCTTGTCAATAATGTCATTCATGTGAATCATTTAACCAATAGAGTTGTTTGCATTATTCAGTATAACACTTGTAATCTAATATATAAAACAAATTAATAAGACCTTAGAAGACGTTATTATTTCATATTGTTAGAAAAACATCAAACTTTTGATCATCGACCTTCTTGTCAATAATGTCATTCATGTGAATCATTTAATCAATAGAGTTGTTTGCATTATTCAGTATAACACTTGTAATCTAATATATAAAACAAATTAATAAGACCTTAGAAGACGTTATTATTTCATATTGTTAGAAAAACATCAAACTTTTGATCACGCTATATAAATTTTAACGTCATCAACATTATAAGAATTAATTCTAGTTTTGGCTTTAATATATATTAATATATTAATTTGATATAACATTAAATATGTTCAATATATATATATATATATATATATATATATATATATATATATATATATATATATATATATATATATATATATATATATATATATAAAATGGGATGAAATACTTCATAATGTAATTGATATTAGTACCATATTAAGTAGATATAGTAGCAACTTCACCTAAACATCTGCCAATACACATTCATACCAATTAGTATCCTGTCAACTGGTTATAATAGCAAATTAACTTAAACCTCTCCCAATCCACAATCATACCAATTAGTATCATGTCAACTGGTTGTAGTAGCAAATTAAGTTATTCCATATATTTTTGATATCGAAAATGAATTTGATATAACACTTACACCTAGCCGGAAACTGGGTTTTTCTCATTTCTCCGACCTGCTATTTACCATTAGTTTTTTTGTTCTTGATGACAATAATTTACCATTAAATCATATAGTCGCTTCCCCCATTGGAGAAATTTCCAGAATTAGTAATATTGATTTTGTAAGCAATTTACGTAAATCATGAATTAATAATTTTATTTTGGAAACAATTAACTTGGCAATTTTTGTTAAAACTTTGTCCATTCATTGCAAACTCGTCGGAAATAATGGTTGAAATTGGGTTTCTTATTTCTACAGCATGCTAGGACTATAATTTACTCTTGAATCAAATAGACGCGTCCACAGATCGTAAATCACGAATTATTAATTTTGATTTTGCAAAAAACTAACTCGAAAAAATAAATTTGATGGATTTTATTTTAGTAAACTAACGCCGGTGTAATCGCCGGAATCGCTACGCCGGAGTGGATACGAATCGCCGGAGCGAAATCATCGCCGACACGACCCTCCAGAAATCGGCGGAGTGGAATCGTCGTCGTCGATTAGCCGGAGTGAATTCGCCGGAGTTCGTTCGTTTCGCCGGAGTTCGTTTGTTTCGCCGGCGTTCGTTCGCTTCGCCGGAGTTCACTTCCAAACAAATAATGGGAATGGGGTGTGAAATTGGGTTAGATTATTGATATTGAATTGTTTTGTTTCAATGCATTGGGAACATAAAGTAATAACGAGGCTTACTTTCCATTTGAAATTTGAATGAAATATTTCAAAATCACACTTCAAATTTGAATGAAAAAGATTCTTTGATGATGTAAGCATGACATAAGTGAGTTGAGGGAATATTCAGTTTTTTTGCCACTTGGACGCTTGAGATTGAAAGTGTATATCTTGGCATATACACTGAGTGTATGTGTAGACTTGTCCTCTTACATCTACCATGAAAAATCACATGGATGTGATAAAAAGATTTCTATCTTCTATCATACATGTGGGCTGTGGCTTTTATGAAGGGACAAATGGCAACATTCTCCATTTTCCTCCTAGAAAAGTGAAGAAATAAAGCCACAGTATAGGAGTTCTCTAATTGCGTATATGCAGTATGCAGACTTGTTTATTTAAGGGGACAAGGGGTTACAACTTGAGGATGGTACCGCATAACTGCTAAACACTGAGGAAAAGTGTTTTTCTGATTCTGGAAGTGGATATTTTTTACTTTTTGTTTTTCTCTTTTTCTGTTTTTGTTTTCTTGAAAATCAGTTTTTTTTTCTTCACTTTTACCAAACACCATTTCTCCCCAAAAAACACTGTTTATTTGCTAATTTAAATAGAAAAACAGCTTTATGAAACTGAAACAAACAGACCCTTATTTGAAACCCATGTTTAAGAACTTTTAATTATGTTCCCTCAAACAAAAAAAAAAAAGAACTTTTAATTTTGTTAGAATTCTAGTGGGTTTTTTAATTCCCTAAATTTTAGGGTGGTTAAATCATAGCACCACATTTTCTTTAAGGTTGTTTTTGTATGTAGGAAAGAACATTAATTAAATTAAGATCATAATATATATATATATATATATATATATATATATATATATATATATATATATATATATATATATATATATATATATATGGGAGGGTTCCTATGAGAACCGTTGTTTATATGAGAACTATGAGAACTCATCTTAGGATTAACTTTTTTACATGATAGGCTTAACTTTTATATATATAAGGGTTAACTTTTATATATGACATGGTTAACTTTTATAAATGTACAATATAACAGGGTTAACTTTTGTACATTATAGGGTTAACTTTTATAAGTATAAGGGTTAACTTTTATACAATATATGATTAACTTTTATTTATTATAGGATTAACTTTTTTTCAATTAAAAAACAATTTAATTAATTAATGGTTGAGGTTAAGCCATTTTTTCCCTCCCACTCTCTCTCCTCCACCCACCCCCACAACCAGGCACCATCTACCACCCCAGGCCATCGTGCGAGATCGCTATTCGCCGGCGACCTCAGCACCGGACTCAAACTGCCACCCGCAAAAAAAAAAACGAAAAGCCCATAGGTTTGTCACTGAGCAAGAATTGGTGGCCGGAGACCACGGGTTTGTGGTCGAAGACTGCAGATCCGTGGTCGTCGGCCACTAAGCCGTGATCAGGGCCGTCAAAAATGTCGAGGAGAGAGAGAGAGAGTGAACTGCGAGGAGAGTGAACGAACGGCGAGGAGAGAGAGTGTGTGACCAGCAAGGAGAGAGAGTGAGAGAGTGACCGAAAATGAAAGGGGAGAGAGAGAGATCGCGGAGTAAATGAGTGCCGGTGAACCGCCAGTGGACAGCCGGTGGACTGCCAGTGGACAGTCGGTGGACCGCTATATCTCAGATTGCTTTGATGTCTCTGACAAAGGTATCTTGAAATTCCATTGCATTATTATTAAGAATTTGATGTTTCATAAAAATATTGGGGTGCATGTTACACTCGAAATAAAAATGGACTTAGAGAAACCGCGTTTGCTATTATGTTGTGTCGGACCGTGTAGGTCGACCATTTGGCGCGTTTGGCACAATCGCGTAGACAATTAAGGGCAATAACCGGTTATCAAGATCCCTTTTGACCGGAAATGCAAAATGCTCTTTTTATTCTACCAAAAAACATAGTAGTCGACTAAATTAAATGGAAATAGGAGTATGTAAAATGACCCTTTGTAATTGAGTTGAAAAACAATGTAAACGCTAGAATAAGTGATGTATGTAAATTTAGACATGTAGTAGAAGGTATAAAGAAGTGATGTATTTTGTATCCCTTATGATGTGTTGAATATATATTTGAAATAAGTTAGGAAAAGTATGTTTTTGATGTATGTAGGAATAGAAAATGGTCGAGAAATTACATAATTGGTTGTCCATTTTAGTTGATATTATAGATTCATTGTTTATATATTGTAAGACTGAATATGGCTTACCAATAAAAAAATTAGATGCATCAATGTGAACAATAGTGTAAGGAATTGCAAAATAGTATTGTGTGTTTTGAATATCATCAGATTTTGAATATATGTTAGATTTTGACTATATATTTTGAGTAAATAACATAAAATGAAAATTGATGACTTGTAACATAAATAATATGTGTACAAGTTAAATAATGGTCCACCAATTTGTTTGTTAGTAAATTAAATTGGTGTACTAGTTAAATATTAGTACGACAATATGTTTGTGACTAACTTTATTGGAAAAAGTAGTGGCCTTGACAAAAAGTAATGCTAAGAACTAAACAAAAAAAAAAAAAGTTCAAACAAAAGAAATGAAAAAAAAAGAGAAGAAAAAATGTTGCTGATGCAACTCGAACACAAAACCTACAGTTAACATGGTGATGCTTAACACAAAAGCAAGGAGACCAACAAGGTAAACCAGCTGACATGATATTGTCATGCAAATAAAGTTTTTAGGGGAATTCCAATTGGTGCCCTTCTACTATCGACTTGTCCAAGTTGTGCCCAAAACATTGAAATAAGTCTGGTCAATGCCCCTTTTATTTTAAAACTGTGTATTCCGTGTCCTTATTTATTCTATTCCGTTAAGTGAATTTTTTTGTCCATTTTACCCTTATTAAAATGTAGTTAGAAGCTCATTAAACGAAAAAATTTATGTCATATGCCATCTTTCTCTCTCCACACCATGGCCACCTCCAATAGCACCACCACCGTGCTCCACGCCACCACCAACCCACATCTCTCTCCTCAGACCGTCTCCATTGCCATCAAAACCCCACCTCACTTCCTCTCTCCTCTGATCTCCAATACTCCACCACCATCACCACCCATCTCTCTCCTTAAATCAACTCCACCACCACCTAACTTGCAATTCCCTAATTGTCAATCTTCAAGAAAACTGAACTGCACCCTTAGCAAGGGATTCCAAAGAAGCATCAGCCTGAAAAATATAACAATCACAAATATCAAAGAATATTCAATACCAGTTTCTATGCCACAAATCATTTGCATCATGTCACTTACTGCTACCAATAAAAGTAATTGCACAGAACAAAACTATACAAAAGAAATGATTTTTAAAGGTAATAGTCCTGGTCTCCTGGAGGCTGCAGTATAAGACCAATTGATGATCTAGTGTTTGTCCCTAAAACAGAGATAATCAAGTTGGAATTAGAACAGGAACAAAGCAATAAAATTTTTACAAAAACTCGAATTCAAAATCAATCAATTGACTGACATACAACCCAGTAAAATACATACCAAAATCAACTCAAAGGTAATTAATATCAAACGATCTAAGTCATCCAACAAAAACATGCAAGTTTCTCAGAATTTGATTGGGTAATTTTGTCGAACAGTTGGCGTGCAATACATGAATCTAATGCAACTATCTCAAAAACACTACAAACAAAGTATTTAATGCGTTATTTGTACAAATTATAGAACTCACAGTGGCACCATTAACAATATCAGGTACTACAGTGCCGCAGTGGTACAAATTAGAGAACTCAGCAAACCAAAAGTAAGAAACTTGACACGCAGAGGGAAGAGGGAGAGAGAGATAAACGAGACCTCAGAAGAAACTGACTTGAGATAATTCTAGATTAGAATTGATATACATGAAATACCGTTGATGAGAGAGAAAGAGGAGAAGAAGGTGGTAATGGCGGTGGAGAAAGACGAAGGAGAGAGAAGGTTAAGGGAAATGATAGTGGTAGGGGCAATTTCGTCTGCTTATTTCAGTCGAAAATGGACCTAGCAATCTCATAGTCATTCAACATAGACACGTAATTAATTAACGGAGATTTATAACGGAAAATACGAAATAAGGTCACGGAATAGACCTTCAAAAAGCAGAGGGGCACGCTTTGGATTTGAAGAGATGATTTGGGCACCAATTGGACAAGCCAAAACCACGAGGGCACCAATTGGAATTCCCCAAGTTTTTATTAATTTCTAGGATATGGGGGAGGCAATGACACACTAGTCTCCCCCTACCTCTGCCATTGTGAACGGTTATATGTAAATGATAGGTCTTATGGTCCACCAATTTGTTTGTTAGTAGATTAAGTTCGTGTACTAGTTAAATACTGTGGTCCGATAATATGTTTGTGACTTACTTTATTATTGGAAAAAGTAGTGGCCTAACAAAAAGTAATGCTAAAAAGTAAATAAAATAAAAATAAAAGTTCAAACAAAAGAAATGAAAAAAAAGAGAAGAAAAAATGTTGCCGATGCAACTCGAACACAAAACCTATAGGTTAGGTGGTGAGGCATAACACAAAAGCAAGGAGATTAACAAGGCAAATCAACTGATATAACAGAGGTACGCTTTTTATATGCTAATCATCTTATTTTGGTTTGTCGTTGGAAATACAGAATTGATAAAGTATACGCATTTTACATGGTAATCATCTTTATTTCATTAAACTATACGGCTGACAATATTTTTTTACTTTTTGGATATCGTATTATGCATTCTCCTTATTATAAATTATTTAATAGGTCCATCTTATGTTTCTTATTTGTTCTACTACTGACACCAAAGGGAAAAATTTGAATTAATGATGAATGGCCTTTTCTAACCATGGAATCTCATATTTTGTACATTGCCGAAGTTTGGTCGACCTTTTGATAATGGGATCATGCATAAACGCAAGTCTCGTTCTCATGTTATTGGTTTCTGCATCATTAAGTCATAGCTCTTGTATCGTACATTTCTGGAACGTCAATGTAAACGAAGATCTTCTATTCTACATTCTAGTACTATGGTGGACCATATTTCTCTGGAAAATGTGTCAAGGCATGCCTCGTTATCAATATATGCTTAAAACAGGGACTAATTTAAGCAAGTAGTCATGTATCAAGGCATGCCTTGTTATCACTATAGTACACCAATGTAGTAATTGTGTAGTAGTAAGTCAAGCACTTTTGCTTGATTGCTAAATTTCGCAAATATAGGCCACAATATATGTATCAAGGCATGTATGAAGGCATGTATCAAGGCATGCCTTGTTATCAATATAGTACACCAATGTAGTAATTGTGTAGTAGTAAGTCAAGAACTTTTGCTGGATTGCTAAATTTCGCAAATATAGGCCACAGTATATGTATCAAGGCATGTATCAAGGCATGCCTTGTTATCAATATAGAACACCAATGTAGTAATTGTGTAGTAGTAAGTCAAGCACTTTTGCTGGATTGCTAAATTTCGCAAATATAGGCCACAGTATATGTATCAAGGCATGTATCAAGGCATGCCTTGTTATCAATATAGTACACCAATGTAGTAATTGTGTATTAGTAAGTCAAGAACTTTTGCTTGATTGCTATATTTCGCAAATATAGGCCACAATATATGTATCAAGGCATGCCTTGTTATCAATATTGTACACTAATACCATAGTGGTCATATTAAGAATAATGGATCATTCTAAGTTACATTACGCATGTTCTTTGCCATAATTTGGAATGATAATTGTTGGATTTGGGTTATTTGCACTTGGACAGGATGTATATCATACGTGCACTGAAGGGACATCCACACAGCAAGGGGGTCAATCAAGTTATCATGTGTATTCGGACTCTATAAATATGGACATGGGGGAACAAATAGAACCGAATGGCACACAACCAATCTCATCGGGTGATGAGAGTGAAGATGATCCGAATACAGATTATGGGACTGCCATGCATACTGCAACCGATTACCCAAGAAATCATGTTAATGAAGTTTGATTCTTTATACAAAGGAGAGGAATGGTATAACAGCTACGCGAATGTCATCGGATTTAGTAGGAGACTAAGCTATGCAACTCAAAGCCGGAAAATGGGCTATACTATTGGACGGGTTATGGTATGCTCAAATGCCGGCACGAGAAAATCAGAAGTTGAAGATAGCCAAAGGCAACGGAAAGACATGTCGATTACAAGATGTAATTGCAAGGCAATGTGTGCACTTAAATTAGATGAATCCACTGGAAAATGGTGTGTCAACAAGTTCAATAACGAGCACACTCACCCACTTGTTCTCCCACATTTGGTTCATTGGCTTAGATCCCATAGATCTATTCCCCAAGGAATCAAGGAACAAGTCATTCAAATGTACAAAGCTGGCATGAAGATATCAGCTATTAAACGTTACATCCGAAGACCAAGTCGGGTTGGAACATTTGGGTTACGTGCCAAAAGACTTGTACAATTTGATTACTCATGAACGAAGACACTTGCCATTAGATGGAGATGCAGAGGGTCTCCTTGGTTACATGAATGCTAAGAAGACAATGGATCCCATGATGTACTTCCACCACGAGGTAGATACCAAAAATAGACTAAAGTATATTTTTTGGTGCGACTCTAAATCTCGCTTGGACTATGCAGCATTTCATGACACCATGGGCTTCGACACAACCTATAAGGTTAATGCATATGATATGCCTTTTGTCATTTTGGTGGGGGTCAACAACCATCGGCAAACAATAGTTTTTGGTTGTGCTTTATTGGCTTACAAGACCATTGAATCATACAACTGGCTCTTGCAATATTTCCTGGATGCCATGCATAACCAAAAACCAACAACTGTCATAACCGATGGAGATAAGGCTATGGCAAGCGCAATACAAACCAAGTTCGAAGGGAGTACCCATCGTCTTTTTCTATGGCATTTGCAACGCAATGCAATGCAAAACGTTGGAAACGCTTTTGCCTTCGCTTTTGTAAAGATTTCAGATAAACATCGACGAAAGGAGGACTTTGAGGCTTCGTGGAAAGTTTTAATCAACCATTTTCAACTAGAAAATAACAATTGGACGAAATGGCTGTATAAGAAGAGGGAGAAGTGGGCTGAGCCTTGGTTTAGAAATAGTTTCTTCGCCGGCATGAGAACAACCCAACGGTGCGAGAGCATGAACTCCTACATGAAACTGTTCATCACCAATAGGATGCGCTTGTATGACTTCGTACACTCCTATGACCAAGCTTTAGCGGAACTACGTCTAAAAGAGAAGGGGTTAGATTTCGTGTCAGAGCATACTACTCCGGTACTTCATAGTTGCTTGAACAGAATTGAAGAGCAAGCATCACAAGTTTATACAAGGGCCGCATACGATGTCTTTTGTACGGAGCTCAAACACGAGAGTAAATACCAAGTGAGGAACGTATGGGTTAATAATAAATGTTGCGATGATTGTGATGACCCAATAAATAGTATGAATTTAGGTTGTTAATCAGATTTGTGTGGGAATTATGTTATTAATATTTTAAGCAGACTTGAGTTAGTAGAGGACGTCATTTAAACGCGTGAGTTGGGTGACTACAACATTACTAGTTCGTACCTTTGCCCCGAACTCTCATTCTTGGGTACTCATATATTTTGAATGAGCGAAAGTCTTTCTAAAAACATGATCACAAAAAGTTGTATAAGACGGTCTTATTGTAACTTCTAATGAGACGAAGGTCATTTTATAGTGAAACAAGGGTCACAATTTATAAGTAATTCCATTTTATTATGAGTTGGTCTTATATAAGACTTATTCAAACATGATTAGTTTGATTTTTCACGTATTGGGCAGTCTCTTCAGCAATGTGCCGGAACAATTTATTGGACCCTTTCATGATTTTTCTTCAATTCAATATCTTTCAATGTTTTTCTAACTTGATGATTCTTTGAACTTATCTAATTCTCCGATTCAATTACAAAGGCAAAATTCTATACGGATAGCAAAGCAACAAGGTCCTTACAAATACTCAATGATGAGCTAGAAAGGGGGTAGAGTGCTTTTGTCCTTTGTCTCGTCGTCCATCTCTCAAGTTCAATACTCATGTCTTAGCGCCTTACCTTAGTGCCCATGTCCCAGCATATTGCATCAAGGCGCATGTCCCAAGGCCCTTGATGCATGCTTACATGCTTAAAATAGTCTATTATTTATATTTATAGTCTATAATAATTGGACAGTGTAGAAATGAAGCAAACATCTTTGACATCCTAGTAGACTACTATTATATTAGTCTACTGTTTTAAGAACGAGGCATGCCTTGATGCATGCCTACATGCTTAAAATAGTCGATCAATTATATATATGGTCTATCATAGTTGAATGAAGCAAACATCATTGACATCCTAATAGACCACTACATATTATATTGGTCTACTATTTTAAGAACAAGGCATGCCTTGATGTATGCCTACATGCTTAAAATAGTCGATCATTCATTTATATAGAAATAAAGCAAACATCCTTGACATTTTAGTAGACCACTACCATATTGGTCGGTGTACTATTTTAAAAACAAGGCATGCCTTCATGCACATCTTCATACTTATAACTGATCATTTATATATAGTCTATCATAGTTTGTACAATGTACAAATTAAGCAATGGAAACACCCTTGACATCCTAGTAGACCACTACTATGTACTACAATACAGTACAAATGGTAAAAATATGATCTAAAATGAATTTAGGAAGATTGGCCTTAACTCAGACAAAGACAAAAATAAATAAAAAAGTGCTTGTAAAGAGTTGAACACAAGCTGTGGGTAAACAAACCAAAATCCAACATCACCAACTGTGCTACCATCACATTTCTATACATAGGCTAACATTTTTTTTTTAAATAGGGTATGTATTTGCCCATGTAGAAGGGGTAGAGTGAATCAGAAAAAGGCAACCTTATAACCTTAGAGAAATCATTTTTATTTGTTTCTAGTAATTAAAGTAATGGTACACCATTTTTTATTTTTGTTACAATTTCGTTAAATTTTATTCTATCTAATGTACTTATAGACATATTTGCGAACTAAAAACATAACTAGTACACCAATTATTTAGTTATGTTACAAGTTCGTTAATTTTCATTTTTATTCAATGTACTCACAAACATATTCGCGTACCAAAAATTTAACTAGTTAACAAATCATTTATTTATGTTACACGTTCGTCAATTTTCATTTTATTTAATGTACTCACAAACATATTAATGACCATAATGTTTAACTAGTACACCAATTATCAACTTTTCAACTTGGTTAAAAAAATAAAGCTTACTCGATTTTATTCATTACAACATAGTCTATTTTATTTTACTAATTTCAAAGCCCCAATATTCAATTTTAAATCCTAATGTACTCCAATGTTTCAAACTTTTACTCTACTTAACACTTATTTTTTTGCCATGAAAAGAGAGAGTGAGTGAGAGAGTGAGAGTAGGAGAGTGAGATGCAAAAATGGTTAAAAGATACATTTATTTTAAAGGAAAAAAAAAAACTTTCCTTCCCTTTAACTTTTTGACAGGCAAAAAGAACCTTCCTAAACAACTAACAAGTTTCCAGTCAACTACAATAAAGGGCTGAGATTAAGTACAAGGATCCAATGGTAGAAAATATAAAAGACAAATGCCCTACACCTTGCGGCACAACACATTAGAAGTGCCCAGAGAAACAGTAGATAAGTTGGTCAATATAAGTGAAAGACCTTAAGAGTCCTAAATATGAGAGAAGACTCATAAAACAAGAATATATATATATATATATATATATATATATATATATATATATATATATATATATATATATATATATATATATATATATATATATATATATATATATACAGGTACCCGTATATTTGCATAAGTATATTTATACGAAAAATAAATACATAAATGTTTTATACAAAGAGAAGTTGTATGAAAGGATTAAAAGATCAGCACAACACAGAGACGCTCAAGAGAAGTGGAGAATGTGGGGAGATGGAACACCAGCATGAAGAAGGTGGATAAAAGAAGAACTGCTAGATCATGGGCAGTTATCTCAAGCCCCTATAAATACAAAGACGAACAGAAGGACAAGGCAGCCGAGCTCATATTGACAAGACGTCAAAAAAGTAGTGTTAGAGTAGTATAGTCTAGGAGTAGATTGTAACTTAGGCTCTTCGAGCGTGTAACCCAGCCACTCAGCAATGGCGTCTTCATGTGAGGTATAATTGCTTTTATCCCTTTTATTTTCCGTACTTAATCGAATGAAGTATGCTTAGCTCTCATGTTCGTTTAAATATTCCCTTTCTATGCTTGTATGTTTGGCTCTCTAATTCAATAGTGTTCGAATAGATATCACTGTCACCAAGTGTCCACATCCTGGCCAAAGCGGGTGCCCTGGGGTGGAAGGGTAGGTTCGAACAGGGAGCGACCTACCCTAAGATAGTCCTAGACCTTATCCAAGACCTTTATAAGGGACGTAGGACTGCCCCTCACGGTTGTCTGTGACCCCTAAGTACAAAACACGACAACAAATTTGGCGACCACAGTGGGAGTTACGAAATACACTCCACGAATAAACCTTTTTAATGTCTCAAACTAGGTCTCAAATAAGAAATATATCTGGTGAAATGAGTACTCAAAGAGAGGATAACGCTTCGAATGCAGCATCCCAACCTCAAGGCTCTTCTTCCCGAGAAGAAACTCCAAGAAAAACTAAATACGATATACAGGAAGTTTATGAAAAATTTGTGGAATGTAAGAAAGAAACTTTGTTAGAAGCCCGAGAAAGCCAACGAAAAGAGTATAATGATCAGTATAGAGCCTTAGCACATGATACTTCAAGGGTTTGCCATCAAATCGTAGATAGCATAGTGACAGACTCGAAAGAATGTCTAGCCAAAGAAGTAGGAAAAAACATAATAGATATGCAAGAGACCTTTAATTCTACATTTACAGCCTTATCAAAAAGTATGGCTAATGACGTGACAGTGAATTTAGAGCCACATATTGAAAAGCATAATAAACTCATCGAAAAGGTTATACTATTAACTGGCGGGAATCTTAAAGATAAAGCACCTATAGGAGAGAATACTGAGACACCTATAGGATATCCACCACCAGGTTTCCCTAGGGAACCTCAACGAACAGTTAGGAATGTTGAAACAGGCTAACCGTCAAACCCGATTAATTTGACATCATCCTCTGGAGTTAATACGAATTTGGGTCTAGGACCCACAGGGGACAAAGATAATATAGGAAAAGATAAAAATCCTAGGATACCTTTCGAATACCCCAGGGCATCTAATATATCTTCACAACCTATTCACTCTGATCCAAACCCATCAGGGTACACGATCATGGGTCAAGGAAACCCTTATCCACCTTTCAAAGGAAATTTTCAAGGGAGAAGACCAACTACTTTTGGTCAGAATACACATTATAAAACAAGATATGGGACGAATGATCCATATAATTCACAACCCACCCCATATCCATATACGATGCCAAGAATGATGGGGGAAGAACCCATTCAATCACAAATCAAACAAATAGTAGAGAGGTTATACGGGCCAACACTGAGAAAAGTGAATAGACCCTTAACGAGTAAAGCTTACCCTGATTGGATAGATAGAGCACATCCTTTCCCTAGAGGATTTAGGGTTCCTGATTTTACTTTATTCTCAGGAGAGGATAATGTATCTGCACTAGAACATGTAGCTAGGTTCTCATGTCAATGTAGAGAAGCAGCAGATAACGAATATCTAAAACTTCGAATGTTCCCTAGTTCTTTAACAGGAACTGCTTTTAATTGGTATATAAGCCTAGCCCCAAATTCGATACATAGTTGGGAGGAAATGCAATTCCATTTCCAAAATCACTTCGCTAGAACAGATCCAGGCATCTCTATGAGTGATCTTGCTAGGATATGACAGCATACTGGAAAATCAGTAGAAGAACATCTATCTAGATTTAAAAGAGTTAGGATAAGATGTCACATAAATTTACCTGAGAAAGAATTTGTGCAATTATCTAAAGAGAATATGGCCATAGAATATCGAATGAAATTCGATGGTCTTCCTTTTCATGACTTTAGAGAATTAGCAGAAAGTGCAATACGATACAAAAATATGCTAAGAGAAGAAAGTCAAAGAAAACACCATGGATTTAACGCATTCGAAATAGAAGCACCATGGATTTTTGAAGAGCCTTTTGAAATACATTATACTGAATTTAAGAAAGGACCACCGTTCTCATGCCCTAAACTCGAAAAGAAAGATAGTGCAGTGGATATAGGGGGTACGCCTAAGAAATACTCTTTTGATGTGTCGAAAGCCGATAACATTTTCGACTGGTTACTCGCTAATAAGAAAAATACCTTCAGATGCAGAATTAGAGAAGAAACCATATTGTAAATGGCATAATACTACGACACATAAAACCAATGCTTGTTCATACTTTTGAAATATCATACAGAAAAAGATAGACGAAAAGGAATTATTCTTTTCTAACGAAGAGAAAACAGAAATTGAAAAAGATCCCTTTCAACAAACTGTAGAAATCAATATGATAGATGTTGACGTATTTAACATTTCGCATTTGCAGGTATCGAATTATACCAAAATGGCCAATATTATGTTCAACCGATATATTGACCAAGGAATCCTAACATTTCCTAAAGTCAAAGATGAAGGGCTCGAAGGAATGTGTAGATGGCACATGAATACTCTACATACTACTGACCAATGTCAAATATTTCGAAGGTTTGTTGCCAAGCAGATGGAGCTTGGAACAGTGGAGTTGACCTATGTCGAAAAGGTTACTCTAGGAATGGAAATAGTTGATGATATCGAAGTACATCAGCAAGAGGTAAGACCTGTTAGCAAAGAACAGGTGGCTAATGTTAGGGACAATACCTACAAAGAAATCCTCGAGACAGAAGGTGTGGTAACCCCGAAAATTGCTGCTAACCTTAGAGGACTACAGAAGGTATTTTGTCTTGATTGCTCTGATATATTGCACTTCGAATTAGTGCGACTACAGATTATCCCCAATTATCCAAATTGGGTACCGGCCTATCAAAGGGATTATGGAATGCCCAAACGACCACGAATGGATATCTTCCCAACAGGAAGAGGATATCGAGGAGGTAGAGGAGGCAGATTGGGGGGCAGATATGCTCTCAGAGGAGGTTTGCCTCAAAAAGGGGCAAGAAGGTCAGGGCATTTCGAAGATGCCCGACCTTCTCATATGACCCAGCTAGGAAACATCCCTTCGAGAGCTCAAGAAAGGAGGCAAGTGGCAGAGAAATTAAGCCATGCCAGGGCTCAGGTTGCAATGAAGATGCAACAAGAAGCACTTGTCAATCAATTGAAGACTGATGAGGAAGCAATGTCGAAAGGAACATTGCAAATCCAAGTTGGACAAATCGAATGCCCAACAAAAGAGAGTGAAGGGGTGGACATAGACACCCTCAGCGATCAAATGAGGGAAGTCAAAGTTCATCCCAGTAAGTTCGAAAGGAGGAATCGAGAGGAAGACGAATACACCTCAGATGACGGGATAGAGATCTACGTCAACAATGAAGAGTTTGCACGAATGTAGGCTGTTCAAAGGGCTTTGAATTTCGAAGATAAAACTGAAGTGAGTATGGTGAATGCCATGCACCCAGAGATTCAGCCAAAGGACAAAGTCGAGAACGTCAACGATGGCATGAGATGGTGGAAGAAGAAGAAGCCTACGAATTCATGGCTCAACCAGGTATGTCTTCCCAATCTTATGTAGAAATAGAACGAAATTTAGCTTCTACTCTAGATGACTGACCATACGAATTCATAAAATATACCCTCCTAGATTTAAAATGTTATGAGGACCTAAACATCTCAGAAATCGAAGAGGTCGAAGCTTGTACTTGCGAGCATAACATAGACACAGTTTGTAAGGAATTATTGGATAGGAAAGCCATAAAAATAATCACATCAAACCCTTATATATCAAAGCAGAAATTGATAATGTAGGGATAAACAGAGTTTTAATTGATAATGGAGTAGCTGTGAATGTATTACCATTATCTACTTTACCACTCTTAGGAAAATCCATGAAGGATTTAATAATTGCAGATGTAGTAGTATATGGCTTCTCAGGACAAGCCACAAAATCCGATGGGCTGTTACCAGTAAAAATTAAAGTAGGAAATACGATTTCTTATACCGCCTTCTTTGTGGTTAACACCAGTTCTAGCTATCAGGCTTTATTAGGGAGAGATTGGATCCATAGCAATTATTGCATATCATCTACCCTACACCAAATATTAATAATATGGAATGGTGAGAAATTCGAAACTGTTAAGGCAGAAGAAAAGCCTCATTTAACCACTGCTAATTTTGTGGAAGTCAGGTTCTACACAGGAAATGCGCGCCAATTCGAATAGAGGTGCTCGAGGAACAACGAAGGAAAGAGGTCAGGCGAAGACCAGAAGAAAGCAATGAAGCAAAAATTAGGGACTTTAGTAACAAACTAAAGGAAGGACCCTTGAAAATTACAGCTTCCTAGAGATAGGATTAGAAATAGTTGTAATTATTATAATTTTTAAGAAGTATTGTTATGTCTGGAATAATAGATTGTATGGAGGTTACTCGAATTAATACAAATATTTTTTACGAAGAGAATGGTTCTGTAGTTGAATTAAAGAAAACCTTGGATAAAACTTTAAGAATCGTAACAAGTCTAAATAGCGAACAAAAGCTAAGTCAAGCAATGAATAACGAATTAAAAGAAATACAAGAAGATAGCACATACGAAGTGCCAGAACGAATCTGGGAGAAAAATGAGGATATAAAAATGGAGATACAAGATCCACTTGAAGAGGTTAATTTGGGGACAAAAGAAAAACCCAGAATAACTTATATTAGTGCAAAGTTACATCCAAATGAGAAGGAAGATTTTATTAAAATTTTAGTCGAATATAAAGATTGCTTTGCCTGGGCTCATCATGAAATTCCAAGAATAGACACTTGAATAGCACAACATGAGCTACCTATAAAAAAGAATTGTAGGCCAATTATGCAGCCCCCACGAAGGATAGCCCCAGAGGTTGTTTTGGGGGTAAAAAAGGAAATAGAAAATTTACTTGAAGTAAAGTTCATAAGGCCAGCCAAGTATGTCGAATGGCTAGCAAATGTAGTACCAGTGGTAAAAAAGAATGGAAAAATTAGAGTATGTACAGATTTTAGAGATCTAAACAAAGCTAGTCCAAAAGACGAATACGCTATGCCAGTAGCTGACACTCTGATCGATGTCGCATCTCGACATAAAGTATTATCATTTATGGACGGATACTCAGGGTACTATCAATTACGAATAGCTAGGGAAGATAGACATAAAACCGCATTTAGATGCCCAGGATCTTTAGGGACATTCGAATGGATTGTAATGCCATTTGGGCTCAAAAATGCAGGAGCAACATATCAAAGAACCATGAACTACTTATTTCACGACATGATAGGGAAGTTCATGGAAGTATATATAGATGATGTAGTGATAAAATCACAAACACATGAAGATCATCTAGATCACCTAAATAATTCATTCAAAAGAATGCGAAAATACAAATTAAAAATGAATCCACTTAAGTGTGCTTTTGGAGTACAGGCAGGAAATTTCTTAGGGTTTCTTATCCACCAACGAGGAATTGAAATTGATAAGAATAAAGCATAGGCAATTTTGGAAGCAAAACCACCTACGAACAAGAAGGAGCTCCAAAGATTCTTAGGACAAATTAATTTTATCCGAACGTTCATATCTAACCTAGCAGATAAAACGAAGAATTTTTCATCATTATTGAGATCCAAGGAAGGAGAAGAATTCCAATGGAAACCAATACATCAAAAAACATTCGAAAGGATTAAACAATATTTGTCAGAACCACCAGTCTTAATCCCACCTCGAATGGGAAAACCTCTAAGATTGTATCTCTCCTCAGGAGAAACATCAATGGGATGTTTATTGGAGCAAGAAAACGACAATGGAAAAGAACAAGCAGTATTCTATTTATCAAAAACTCTAGCAGATACAGAGACAAGATATACATCTATTGAAAAATGATGTTATAGCTTATACTTTGCTTCATTAAAATTAAGGCATTACTTCATGTCCTTTACAGTGGAAGTAGTATCCCCAACGGATATACCGAAATACATGTTATCACAGCCACTTTTAAAGGGAAGACTGAACAAGTGGAGCCTTCACCTTCTTCAATTCGATATTAGATATATACCACAAAAAGCAATAAAAGGGCAAGCGTTGGCTGACTTTTTAGCAGATCATCCATCAATTAAGGATAATCTAGAAAATCAACTCGAAAACGACTACATTGAGCTAGTCCCATGAAAATTATATTTCGATGGATCTTCTACAAAAAGAGGAGCGGGTGTTGGGGTATATTTAATATCACCAACAGGAGTTCCTACGAAGATAGCCGTACAGCTCGAAGGACCCTGTACAAACAATAGGGCAGAATACGAAGCCCTAATTTTGGGTTTAGAAAGCCTTCTCGAATTAGGAGCCAAGAATGTAATTATAAAATGAGATTCTCAACTAATTGTGAATCAAAACAAAGGAATTTTCAAGTGTTTCAGCCCAATGGCAACTCTGGGAAATGCCAGAATTAAAAAACTATTGCAATACTTCTACGAAGTTAAAATATATTATATTCCCCGAATTGAAAATAAAATAGCAAATGAGCTAGCTCAACTAGCATCAGGGTATAAAATTCCTTGGAGTTATTTCCACGAAAAAATTACAATTAAGGTCAAGGAACTTGTTCCATTCGAAGAAAGAATAACGATGGAAATCAACAAAGTCGATATTATGGTTAAAGAAGTTGATTAGAGTGACGAAATAATTGAATTTCTTCAAGAACCATCAAAGAAGAAATATTCGAACAAACTAAAACTCATAGCGCATCGGTATGTGTATGATGGAGAACAACTGTTTCGAAAGGATGTTAGCGGTGTATTACTTGAATGTTTAGACCTAGATGATGCATTGTTAGTCATGGGAGAAATACATGAAGGTATATGTGGAGCCCACCAAACAGGGCAAAAGATGAGAAGACTAATACACCAATATGGCTATTACTGGCCAACAATCACTAGGGATTGCTTACAATATGCTAAAGGGTGCAGACCATGTCAAAAACATGGTGGTATTCAACGAGTCCCAGCAGATAAGCTTCATAGTATAATTAAACCATGGCCATTTCGAGGATGGGCAATGGATATCATTGGAGAAATTAGGCTTGCTTCATCAAAACACCATAAATATGTTTTGGTGGCCACTGATTACTTTACAAAATGGGTCGAAGCCAAACCTTTTGTAAATATAACATCAAGTGACATAGTGGATTTCATCAACGAAAATATATTTATTAGATTTGGGATCCCTAAGACTATTACAGTAGATCAAGCGAAGGTATTCAATAGTGACGAAATAAAATCATTCTTAGGGAGATTGTCTGTCAAATTAACAAATTCTACTCCATATTATGCCCAGGCGAACGGTCAATCGGAATCAAGTAATAAGATCATAAAAAGGGGAATTGCGAAAATGATTAAAATCAATCCTCGTATTTGGCATGATTTATTACTAGAAATACTATGGGCCTATCGAACAAGCCCTAGAGAGAGTATTCTAGTAACGCCTTTTCAATTGGTATTTGGACACGAAGCAAATACTAAAACAAATTAATTTATCACCACAAGAATATGAAGAGGCTATGAATATAGTACAATTGGATCAAGAGATCTTACAAATCGAAGCGTTAAAAAATATTCATAAATTAAAAAGACAAACCGAAAAATGTTACAATCGAAGAGTAAGGAAGAAACAGTTCTCCAATGGCGAAATGGGTATGGAAAACTATACTCTCTGAAGGACAAAAAGATAAGTTTTATGGAAAATGGTCTCCAAACTGGAAAGGACCATTCATCATCGAAAGCACTGAACAGGGAAATCCATACAAATTGTTATACACGAATGGTAAACAATTTGGACGAGCAATAAATGGCAAATATCTAAAGAAGTATTTTCCTTCGACTTGAGATATATACAAAGATAACATTTACAATAGATTTTCACAACTTTGGGAAGAAATAAACGAAAATTAAAATACATAAGAGATTCGAATCAATTTATTACAAAATCCATTTGAGATAACACCCTAACAGGACGTGATACTCGTAGAGGAGGCATCTTCAGATCTGGCAGACGAAAAGGGTCTTCGAAGATATAAATGCTAGAAAACGGATATCTGGTCAGAAAAATCCTGAAGGGATATCACACGACAAGTGGGTGTATTTGATAGGGTCCGAATAAAAGAAAAAGGGGGTCAAAATCTGTAGACACCCTAATCGGTTCTCATCCCCTGACACCGCAACGCCTGATGATGATGGTAATGAATTAACTTGGACGTAAGTAGAAAAGGACATTGCTCGGAAATCTAGACCAAATTCCTTGAAACCTCAGTCTATGGATAGCCCTTGTTATAAGGTTCCAACGCCTTTGACCTTGCCTCAATCAGGTTCCCGGATCAAGAGATATCGCGTCTCGAAGATTTGGGTCAAAATCGCTCAATCCCGGCCCCTTGGGTCAGCCCAAGGGCAATTTCGTAATTTACAGAGCACAAAAAGTCAAAAACCCTAGTCATGAGCGCGCCGTTAGGCCCGGCGGCCTTCGCAAGCTGCTCGGCGGCCAACGCGTGACAGCGGGAGCCATTAGGCCAGCCGCTGGCTGAGTTTCAGCGGCCCAGCCGCTGAGCCCCAGCAGCAGCCGCGGGCGCTCGGCTGCCCTCCGTGTGGCCGCTGAACCCTTTTTTTGGCTGGGCCGAGTTTTGGCGCCGGGCTTCTTTCCCTAAGCCCCTAAATTCGTCCCCTAACTCTGTAAATACTCCTCTTTCCCCTCTTTTGCAGGAGATCAGAGAGTTCACAATTTTGAGAGCATTAAGAGCACATATTCCCCAAAATCAAAGAGAATTCAGAAATCTGAAGATCCAAGCAAGCATTACATCTAGCATAGCACCCAAGATCGAAGAGCAATCCTAATTCTACTAGTCCCGTTCGAATAGAACGTCCAGGTTAACCATCCTGAGGGCCTAATTCTTTATTAAATCTCTTGTTTTATTGTTTATTAATCATGTTTTGTTTACCTTTTGATTATGGTTGAATAAATTTGCATGTCTTGGGTTTTGTACATAATTATGCATGCTTAGTTAATATAAAGTTAGCATCTTTTTATTAGTTTATGCAAGTTTGCATATTTTCATAGTTTTTGCATGCATATAGTAGCCTCTTAGGTTTATTTTAGCATAAAGTTATTGTCTTTACATCATTAATATTCGTTTGAAGTTACTAACGGTTTTATTGATGTGCATATACAATATTTGGCGCGTTTAGCAAAGTTGGTAGGTTGGAGCGTTAATTTAATGCTTTATATCTTGTTTATGCTTGTTAACAGTATGCATGCAAATTGGATATAAATTGTGCAAAGCGATAACATAGGTAATTTGGTTGTTCTTAAGCCGCCTAGATAATTTAGGATCTTGGACGACCGAATTTGTATGGAACCATATAGCATAAATAAATATTTGACATGGATAAGCTTAGTAGAGGCCATTTCTACGGACGGTTTAGATGAGATTCATTTTGTTTATTTCGTACCTACATCCTCGAAGTCAATATTTAGTTCCCATGGGATGAGTCAATTCCCAATTGGGGTGCACTTTTGATGGTTTCCAATTGTTTCCTTAAAAATTGTTGGCGGCTTCTTATTTGCAAATTGTTGTTCCTTATAATTAATTTGAATCGCATGCAACACATTATTTAAGAACCATTAATTCCAACTAAAAATCGATTCGCGCGCATTTAGGGAGCCGGAAAGGCAAGGTTCTTACAGTGGCGACTTCACTGGGGACTTAATAAGAGGATGTAATTCGAACACTTATCCATGTGAAAAATTTATTTTAGCTATTTGGTTCAATTACCGTATGTGTTTATTTTCTTTTCTTTTGCATCCATATCATTCATACTACATGCGCTATCATCGCAAGATGTCGAAACACATCACCACTCCATAAACAGGATTCACCCTTTGGAACATTGTCTATGATTTAGGCTGGTGGCCCACTCGGCCCGAATTACCTTTGCACATAGTCGTGTTCCACCCCATGGAATTTACATGTCTCCATTCGAGATGTGTAAAACGGTACGTCTAGTCTTACTATGCACCCCATAGATGACAAAACGCATCCGGTCATAGGTTACCTTATCCAACCATAGATTGTGTCAACCATTGCATTATGTCTCATAGTCCATATCAAGGTGCTAATTGGTTTACTTGCCATATTATTATTAATTGTTTCCTTGCCATGTGATTAATTTCCATAGAATATTAGGACTAGATCCCCCTTTAGGATTCTTTTATTGAGTCCTGGTTAGGGAAGGTTTTCCTTTTTGTTTGCTTGTACGTTTTGTGAGGTTTACAAATAGAGTCTAGGATCTTTTTCTTTTTTAGGAAGTAGAATCTCTGTATGACTCCGATGATGCTAGTGACCATGTTAGGAAGATGTTCCTTTCCATAAGAATTAGATTGCATGCAAATAGTATATTCCCGTCAATGATCTTTCACAAAAAAAAAGAGTCCAATTTTATTCCATATGCAAGTCAATAGTATATCTTTTTCCTTAAATTAGGGAATTTCATCCCATATGCAAGTCAAGAGTATTTGCTATTCTAATAAAGTCGAAAGATCATTGACTAGACTATGCTATTTACATAAAATCGCGTCTTTCTCAAAAAATACCATGTTGAGGATTAGTGCTAGATTCTTTTCCCGCATTTGTTTTAAAATAAAACCTTTTATTCTGTGGAGGTTCCCATTTCTTTCCTATTTTCCTAAACGGGCCTTTTTATGTCCAAAATTGGTAGAAGTAAAGATCCCGATCCTAGGAAGTGGGAGAGAGAGAGGAGTCCAGCAAGAGGTTAGTCCGCAAGTTGTCGTTCGAACCTTCACCACAAGCACAGTTCGTGGGCCCAATTTGGCTCGATTACCTTCGCACACCGCCACTTTCACCTCAAGCCTCACCACCCAATTCACCTAATTCTGCTATGTCTGGAGATGCTGAGAGAACCGCTGACCGAAAGATGGATGACCTTTTAGCCCAAATGGTCGCCATCAACGCTAGATTCACTGATATGGAAGCCCGTGTCGCCAAGTTGGATCCCCCTACTAAGGATGATGATGAGCTCAAGCCCGGTGAGGAAAAGGCCGAACCCTCCACTAAAGAGGTCCAAGAGCTTCAAGCCAAGCTGAACAGGCTTGAATCTGTCCTAGGCAAGAGTCGTGTCTTCAACATGATAATCAATTCTGAAGGCTATGCTCCCCACATCAAGGGAAAGTTGCCCACTAAGTTCTCCATGCCTGAAGTTCCTACTTTCAAAGGAACCGATGATCCACAAGATCACATTAGAGCTTTTACTACTGCATTGGGCCTTAGAGGTATTGAACAAGAGCTGTATGTTCACCTCTTTCCCCAAACCTTGGATCCTGTTGTCAGGGCCTGGTTCTTCAAGTTGCCCACCCAAAAGTTGGAAAAATGGGAAGATCTATCCACATTGTTCCTCCAGAGATATGCTGACAATGTCTTGCCACCCATGACATTAAGAGAGTTGGACATCACCAAGCAAGGTGATAAAGAAGGGTTCACCAATTTTGTGAGAAGATGGAGGACCAAGGTAGCTGAAATGATTGATCGCCCATCTGAAAGGAATCAAATCAGAATGCTAGTCCAAAATTTGGCATCTGAATACCGTGAACACATGACGTTTCAGCCCATAACCACTTATGCCCAATTAATTGAAGTAGGCATGGCTATTGAAGATGACCAACTCCAAAGAGGGAAGAACAAGGTCACTTACAATAACAACACAAATGGATATAAGGATAAGAAATACACTAATACCAACCACGCCTCCACAAGTAGGGGAAATGAAGTGAACACCATAGCTGATAGGCGTTCAAGAAGGTACACTCCCCTTGGAATGACTTTTGTCAAAGCTCTAGACAAATTGATCAAAGGAGACTATCTACATCCGATTAGGCCTACTCCCGATCCACCTGTAGAGAAAAGATCACCATATTGGAACAAAGCTGCATTCTGCAAATACCATAGGGGGCGCGGCATGACATTGAAAAGTGTTACACTCTCAAAGATAAAATCCAAGATTTGTTTGATAATGGCACAATACCATTACCCAAAGATGCACCACCACCCAGCAACAACAATAATCCCTTCGGAAATTCTTTTGCCATTGACATAGAAGAAGGGTTTGATCCATCTTATCTGATCACACCTATTGGACAGGCCATACCACCATACCCAAACCAAAAGCCCACGCTGGACGTCTGCGGCCTTTGGGATAGCGATGAGGAAGATAATGGGTCATATACTGATCCAGAAGATGTGTTAACTCCTCAAGTTCATGACATAGCTAATGGCAAAGCATGGTATGATATCTCCAATGATGAGAAAGAAGAGGATGATAAAGCCCTAAACTACCTCACAAGATCAGGACGCCAGTTCAGGCCCGAAAATATCTATATGGATCCATCTCAAATCCAACCCGTACAGCCTGTAGCCATCCCCAATAGGGATTCGGCACCAGCGACAAATGGCAAAAGAGGACGATGGGACCAACATCCTCAAGCAACTGCAAAGAACAAAAGCTGATATATCCATCTGGCAATTGTTGACCACTTCTATCACTCATAGAAGGGCCGTGCTAGAGGTCTTGAATGCAACTACCATTTCTCCAAATGCTACTCCTGAAGAGGTAGTCAACCTCCTGGTCCAAGGAAAGTCATCCACGCCCGTCACTTTTTCTCACAAAGACCTTCCACCAGAGGGTATTCACCACAACAAAGCCCTTTATCTTACTGTAATCTGCCAATAAAGACAAGTCCCTATGACCTTAGTTGACAATGGCTCTGCTGTAAATGTATGCCCCTTGAGGATTGCTGAACAACTCAAAATAGACTGCAACAACCTCGCGCATTCCGCACAAGGGCTAAGGGCTTACGATAATTCCAAGAGGAATGTATTGGGTACCTTCTCCATGAATATCAATATTGGGCCCATCGGGAAAATGGTCCACTTCCATGTAATTGACATTCCAGCCACCTTCAACCTACTCTTAGGAAGGCCTTGGTTACACGGGCTAAATGTTGTAGCCTCAACCCTGCATCAAAAGGTAAAGCTATCCTTGACAGCATCCATCTTGGAAGTCTGTGCGGATACCATGGTAGCCCAGATTGAGAAAGCTCCAGGCCTAAAGATAGAGCATAATGAGCAAGACGAGGAGTTATAGGGCTTCGAGAAGATAGCCTTTATAGAAGCAATAGAGCCCACACTTAATGTGAACGCTTTACTCAGAAAGCAAGGCCACTTCCCAGGCACCACTTTGGGCCCTCATCCTAAGGTAGCTCAAACCTACTAGAACACAAAGATCAAAAATGATCTATTTGGGCTGGGCTACAAGCCCACAAGGCAAGAAGTTAAGGCCTACATATCCAAGAAGATGGCTAAGAAAAGAGCCCGCGCGGCTAACAAACCTGTTCCACACAACATAGATCCTTACCTTGTCACCCTCAATGAGAAATTTCTTCAGGAAGGCGACCCATATCCCTACTATGGATTCCTAGAACCATACACAATTAACGGGATCCTAATACCAGGCTTTGAGGCATTCCAAGACTACTTCATCATGAGTGAAGACAAACCCATACCTCCTAATGAGGACCAATCCACTAAAGATTGGGCTAAAGACATGGCACCTAATGACCTTGGGCTCTTATTTGGCGAAGAACGTCGTCAGTACGACGAGACAACTACCAAACTTCCCCTTACTGTGCTTTTTAATGAAAGTTTCGACCCGTCCAAGCTGATCGCCCCAATCGGGCCCGACTGCATCACCAGGAAGCACAAGACGAAGTGGACTCCAGTCAAGGGATCCAAGTACAAGTTCACAATCCGCAACGGTCCTACAGGAGGGCCCATTTTTGGTTCTGAGTCTGATTCCGAGTCTGAGTCTGATTCTGAGTCTGTTATCCTAGAAGTGTCGGGTAGTCCACCCCAGTCTATTCCTTCTAAGGTCCTTAGTGAGGACCTCATTGATGTATTGTCCGCTTCTATTAATATTATGAACGTCGATTTTGCTGGCTCGGATTGCCTCACTGCTAATAATTCAGAAGATATAACGGAATTGCCAAAAGAAGTTATTAAAGCACTAATCGAACATGAGCAAAATACTTCAATAGTCGAATAAACAGAGACAATAAACATTGCAACTAATGATGAGCCTTGCCACGTGCAAATAGGCTTGTCTTTAACATCTAATGAACGCGAACAATTCGTAACACTCCTAAAGAATTATACTGATGTTTTCGCCTGGTCCTACAAGGACATGCCAGGCATAGACCGCAAAATTGCTCAGCATACAATTCCACTAAACCCCGACTGCAAACCAGTCAAACAAAAGTTAAGAAGAATGAAGCCAGAGTGGGCTCTTAAGATCAAGAAAGAGGTCCAGAAACAACTAGAGGCAGGCTTCATAAGAGTGGCCAATTACCCCGATTGGGTAGCCAACATCGTCCCAGTCCCAAAAAAGGACGGACGGGTCCGAATGTGTGTAGATTTTAGGGACTTGAACAAAGCAAGTCCGAAAGACGACTTTCCTTACCTCACATAGACGTCTTAGTGGATAACACCGCCGGACACGCCCTTCTATCATTTATGGACGGGTACGCAGGATATAACCAGGTCCTAATGGCCAAAGAAGACGAAGAGAAAAACCACTTTCATCACACAGTGGGGCACTTATTACTACACAGTAATGCCATTCGGGCTTAAAAATGCAGGAGCTACATACCAAAGAACCGCTACAACCTTACTCCACGACATGATGCATAAGGAAGCTGAAGTGTATGTAGATGATATGATCATAAAGTCCAAAGACAGAGAAGGGCATGTACCCTCACTTCAAACGTTGTTTGACAGGCTTAGGAAGTACAATATGAGGCTTAATCCCAAAAAGTGCGCATTCGGAGTCACATCCGGCAAACTTCTACGATTCGTTATAAGCACCAGAGGAATAGAAATTAACTATCACATAATAGACATGCCACCTCCAAAGACAGAAAAAGAAATAAAGGGCTTTTTAGGGAGAATCCAGTACATTAGCAGGTTCATTTCCAGATTAACTATCACATGCGAGCCCATATTCAAGAAACTCAAAAAAGAGGTAAAGACAGAATGGATGAGCAATGCCAAAAGGCCTTTGACAAAATTAAGGCCTATCTATCCGAACCACCTGTTCTAGTACCACCCATTCCAGGCAAGCCTCTAATGCTCTACCTTACAGTCACAGAAACGTCAATGGAGGCCATGCTAGCCCAAGAAGTAAATAAGGAAGAGAAAGCTATATATTATGTGACCAAGAAGTTTCTGGAATACGAAACCCGCTACTCATCCCTAGAAAAGACATTCTTAGCTTTGGTAGCAACTACTAAAAAGTTACGGCATTACATGCTCCAGCACACGATCCACATAAGATCAAGAGAAGATCCTTTGAAATACATATTCGAAAAGCCCATACTGAACGACAGGGTAGCAAGGTGGACTGTTCTTCTCTCGGATTTCGACCTTAAATTCGAGCACCAAATGGTCATAAAAGGACATGCTATCTCAGAATATTTAGCCGACCAAGCCATACATGAACCAAATCACAAGGAAGAATATCACTTTCCAGACGAAGGGGTTACGACCTTAGATACTGAAACTTGGCAATTATACTTCGATGGAGCATCCAACCAAAAGGGTTTCGGGGTAGGAGTACTAATAGTGTCCCCCGAAGGTGCACATACACCTATTTCAGTCAAACTGGACCATGAGGTTACAAATAATGGCGCCAAGTATGAAGCTTGCATAATAGGACTGCAATCTGCCATAAGCCTTGGCATCAAAACACTCCGAGTCTATGGGGACTCGTCACTCATAATTAACCAAATTTCCAAAGTATGGAAGGTTAAAAGTGAATCCCTGGCACTCTACCAGGAATACTTAGATAAGATCATAGTGTATTTCAATCAAATACACTTTACATACCTTCCACGAGAAGATAATCAGTTTGCAGATGCCTTGGCTAAATTAGCAAGCATGATCAATATACCTGAAACCATCCGGATGATGCCCATCAGTGTACAAAGGAGATCCGAGCCTTCATATTGTGACAATTTGGAAGTGTTCTACGACGAAGAAGACGAATGGTACACTGACATAAGGAATCTGCTTGTTCACCAGCTCTACCCTCCTGATTCTAGCCCTAGAGCCCGGAAAGCACTCAGAAGGCTCGCGGCCCAATTCTTAGAAGTACAAGGTCAAATATACAAGAAAAGCCCAAATGGAGTCAACCTCCTATGCCTAGGTACTGAAATGGCCCATAAGGTCCTAAGAGATGTACATGCAGGAGTATGTGGACCGCACATGAACGGTATGATGCTATCCAGGAAAATAATAAGGTTTGGGTATTATTGGACAACAATGGAAAAGGACTGTTGTGAATTTGTCAAAAGATGCGTACAATGCCAGACCCATGCAAATCTGCAACATCTACCACCAAGCCCATTATATACCTTCACCTCATCTTGGCCTTTCTCGGCGTGGGGAATCGACATCATCGGTAAAATAACCCCAATAGGAAAAGGAGGCCACGAATATATGCTAGTCGAAATTGACTACTTTACTAAATGGGTCGAAGCGCAATCATACGCAAAGCTCAAAGCGAAACATGTGGTCAAGTTCATTAAGAATAACATAATAGCCAGATATGGGGTTCTCCAAGAGATCATTAGTGATAATGGGTCACACTTCATGAAAGAAGTGATTGAGCTGTTAGCCCAGTTCAAAATCCAGCATCGAAAGTCGTCTCCCTACAGGCCGCAAACAAACGGCGCGGTAGAGGTAGCTAACAAGAACATCAAGAAAATCATTGAAAGAATGTCAGAAAATTATCATGACTGGCCAGACAAGTTGCCATTTGCACTTTGGGGTTACAAAACATCAGTTCGCGCATCAACAGGAGCAACACCATACTCTTTGGTTTACGGAATGGAAGTCGTATTGCCAATTGAACTAATAGAGGTCCCATCTCTAAGGATCGTTCTAGAAAGTCAAATTCCCGATGTGGATTGGGTCCAAGCCCGCCATGACCAATTAGTCCTGCTAGATGAGAAAAGGTTGCAAGCCTTGCACAACGTAAGAGTCTATCAAAAGAGACTAACTAGGCACTTTAACCAAAGGCTCAAAATGAGGGACCTTAAAGTTGGAGACTTAGTACTTAAGGAGGTAAGGGCCAATGTAACTGACCCAAGAGGTAAATTTCGACCCAACTGGTCAGGCCCGTTTATCATCACAAAAATCTTAACGGGTGGCGCTGCAAGATTGGCAGATTTAGACGGGATTGAATTTAGTCAATGGATAAACATGGATCAATTAAAGAGGTTCTATGCTTAGGCAAGACACCCAATATAGCACTTTCGAGAGGCCCACACAAGGCTAACTAATCCCCAGAAAAAAAAAAAAAAAAAAAAAAAAAAAAAAAAAAAGGTGATTGAATGTTAAAAAAAAAACGGATAAGAACTACGAGCGGCCTGATTCCCCTAAAAGGATACGTAGGACAACCCAATTACAATTGGGCCCGGCCCCTTCATCAAATTCGCATTCAAAAGTTGTTAAAAATTGTGCACATAATAAACACAAGGTTGCAATGTTAGAATAAGCATGTCTCCATAAATAATAATAAAGTCCATTACAAGACTTGACAATTCCTAAATATAAAAAAACAGGGCACGTCACCCTTATTGAATTTAAGGTAATTAAAAGGCAATCCTAAGCTAGACATGCTCCAAAAGAGTATTTTCTAATAGACTACTCCGTAGCTTGGGTAGTAGGGACAACATCCTCCATGGGTTCATCAACCTTTGGGCCTTCCACTTCACGTTCCTTGGGAGCCCATCTCTCTCGAACCACGGGCTCTTCTTCTTTTTCAACCTCCATTAGAGGAGCACTTGAGGAGGCTTCATGATCATTAGCCCGAATTTGAGACTTCTCTTCTGGCTTAGTAGTAATCTTGGCTAGAGCTAGACCTGGCAAACGGGTCGGGTCGGGTTTGGGTTCGGTCATATCGGGTTCGGGTCATTATCGGATCAGGTCAAAAACAGGTCAGTCGCAACGGGTTCGGGTCGGGTCGTCGGGTTACAACGTGCATGTTCCAGTACGCTTTTATGCACGAATTTATGAGTTAAAGGCGCCTTTTCTAATAGGAATTCTGCTGCGTTTTTCACTACTCGTTCTCTATTTAAAATAGTAGTTAAAAAATGAAGATTTAAAAAAAATATTCAGCATAAATAAAAGAGTAGAGTTGTATTTTACATAATTTCAGTTCATTGAAAACATCATTGTAATGTCCTTATGCAACTAGTTCAAGATCACAACACAACGGACATAAATCGTTTTATCATATAATAAATCTCAATCAATAAGCGGCTCGAATTCTTTAACTTCATCTACTTCAACAGGTTCTTTGCGAAGATCACGTCGAATGTGGAATTCTAATCCATCTTCAAGTGACTCCACACCGTTTTTTGCATCACCTAGCAAATAAGAAAAACATTAAAATTTAAAAGTAGCACCAAAAAATAAACGTAAGGAACGACATATAAAGAATGAAAGAGAAGAATTATACCCTGTTCTATATTGTAGCCAAAAATCCAACTACGAGTAGTGACCAAAGCTTCTGCATTTTCAGGTAGAAGGGAAGCTCTCCACTTGGTCAAAATTCTACCTCCCAAGCTAAAAGTAGACTCGGATGCAACAGTGGTAATAGGGATGCTCATTATGTCTCTTGCCACTCTAGCCACTTCGGGGAACCGCTTTTCGTTGTCTTTCCACCATTCAAGAACATCCAATTCTAAATGAATATCTAACCTACTCTCATCTAAATACATGTGTAGTTGGGTCCTTGTTGAAGTTCTGTCCGAACCCGTATAAACTTCAAATGCCTACACAACATAAACAAATCAATTAATATTTAATGGATAATATATTGTTATTGATTACCAAATTAAATAGAATGAATACTAAATTAAAATACTTACAGCAAGGTCAGCATCATCCACAGCAGAAAATCGAGTACCACCAAGTGACACATCATGCTCTCTATACTCTTCAAACAACTTGAACAATTCACTTCTCACTAGTTCAGTCTTTCGTTTTACCTCTGTAATTGTCAGCACTGTCTCCACCCCATTTGTAGCCTCTAATTCCACAGAATTAAAACAATATTTGACAAAGTGAAGTTTAAAGCGAGGATCCGAAATGGCACCAAATGAAAGGACCATGCTATAATTCTCCCAATACTTGTCAAATTTCTTCTTCATGTCTATCATCATCTCTTTGAATTCAGACTCCACTCCAGCAGTATATCTCAATAACAATAATTCAATTTTCCACACACTTTTCAGGTACAAATTGGCAGTCGGGTAGTTTCTTCCAGAAAATTGGGTTGTGATATCATCAAAAGGTTTCAACAAAGCAGCTATTTTTAAAATAAGAGGCCATTCTACATCATCATCTGGGGCTAACGGAGCATTGGTATCAATTAAGTTCATGTTTACAAATGCATCACGATAGATTATGGCCCTTTCAAGCATCCTATATGAGGAATTCCACCTAGTTGGACAATCTAACCACAAACTTTTCGAACAATTAATATTAGCACTAATAGCACATTCCCTAACCTTCAACAATCTTCCCTCAGAACTCGTCACATATTTAATCATCTCCCTCAATTCATGCATTGCCCCACTAATCCATTTCAACCCCGCTTGAACAATCAAGTTCAATACATGAGCCCCACAACGAACATGAAAGTATTTACCACCAACAGGTAATGGACTAGTCATAGAGAGACTAACCTTCAATAAGTCTTGCATAGTGTCATTGCATCTCGCATTGTCCAATGTGATAGAAAATATTTTCTTTTGAATCCCTCATTCTTTCAGTAATAAATTAAGTATGTCATGCAACACAGAGGCATTATGGGGAGGAGGAACATGGCAAAAAATTAAGGATTTTGTTATGCAAGTTCCAATCATCATCTATGTAATGAGCTGTTAGGGACAAATAACCCTGACTAACAACAGAAGTCCACATGTCAGATGTAATGCATATTCTACCAGGAAGGTTGCTCAAAGCACCCTTAAGCCTTATTGCCTCTCTCTCATGGATTTTCAAACAAATGTTCTTGGCTGTGTTCCTACAAAATGGCTTACAATTATGATTCAAGTGTGTGTGTATAGCCCTATTTCCTTTATGTTCAGCAAAAGAGAATGGATATCCATGTCGTATAATTGCAAGTGCTACTAGTTCTTTATAGACAATACTTTTATATTCATTTCCTGGCATCCCCGCTTTATCCATCAATGTTTGAGCAACAACACCCCCTGAACGTGCATGACAAATATCAGAACGACGCTTAAAATTTGTCGTATCGTGCTTTGACTCAGCGAAAGTAGGCCCTCATTTGCAATATTTGCAAATGGCTCTTTGTCTACCATCTTCAAACAGATGTCCATCAAAGCAATCATAATGATCCCAAACAGCTGAAGACCATTTTCTTTTTCGATTATCAAATGTTTCATTTGTATCGACATTTGGAATTGGGACTCCTTCACCTGTTACAAACAAGTTGTAATTCCAAATCAGCACTTGAGAGTTGCAAAGCAAACCACATATTAGTAAGAAATAAAATCATCCTTGATCAAAAATAAACTTACTTGTAGGATTCAAAGTAGTAGGGGTGCTACTAGGTGATGAAGAAGACGAAACTTCTCGTCCCAGGGGAGATGGCATTCCAGCATTTGTCGAGCCTCTCCAACAAGGCGTTCGATTTCAGTGGGGCGAGCCTCGCCGAGTCATGATTTGGCCAACCCACACAACCACACACCAAAAAGTAAAACTTAAATGTGTCATGATGATTGACGAAGCTGGTTTCAAATTGAATAAGACAAAAATTTCTAAGCAAGAATGAAATTGCGTTTCAAACTAGGGTCGAAGAGAGATAAAATTAGCTAGTGTTTAACAAATAGATATAGAAAGAAGTTAAAGAACTAAAGAAGTTTAGGTTGATCTGAACTAAAGAAAGAACTAAAGAATTTTTGTGGCGTCATTCTCATTTTCTCATCACCCATACAGATACAGTGCAACCAATAATTAGAAATGAACATTTAACATTGTTTGTTGGGAGATAGATAACATTCAAGCTTTTACTCAGATAGAAGCCCACAATGAACCTTGTAAAAGATCTTACCCCTTAATCCTCAATCAATAACCCACACCCCTCAAAAGAAAAAATAAGTTAGGGAAGAAGATCAAAATAAATACAGCCAAAGTACAATTTCAACATTAACATAGAAATTCAAGTTATCCCTCCTCCCCTTGCAAGTACCATCCAAATTGGGCAAAACTCTAGACTAATCCTATAATTCAGATACACAAACGGCATTGATTGCCTTATTGGTCAAAAATCAAAATCAATAAGAAAGCTGGCTAATTTAGAAATGAAGACAAAACCAATTATCAGTGATACTTAATACACAATGATAATTTCAGCGGTGAACACCAAACAATCCAAACCAATACTAAAACAGTAAAACCCATATACGCAGAAATAACAAAGTGAATTATACCTTCGGCGACGGCTTGGTGGATTCCGTGGTGGCCTGGTGCAGTTCGTAAGGCGGTTCAAAGACTGAATAAGTTTTTCTACTTATTTGCGTCTTCTGCACTTTGTATATGGAGGAGAAGAGAGGAGGACGAGCGGCGAATGAGAGAGGAGGAGGAGCAGCGGATGAGAGAGGAGGATGAGCAGCGGTGAGAGAGGAGGAGGAGCGGAGGAGGTTGGTGGTGGGTTAGGGTTTGAGGTTTTCAGATACAGAGAGAAAAGAGAGAGAGTAGAGAGAGGAGCAGTTTTTTTGATTTTTTTTCCTTTTGCCACGCCCACGCGACTAACGTTGCTATGTTCCAAAAAGCAAAAGTCAAACCCATTGGGTCAGACCCAACCCGACCCGGACCCGACCCGGGAATTTCGGGTTTTTATCGGGATCGGTCAATTACGGGTCTCGGGTCAATTTTTCGGGTTTCGGTCGGGTTTAAAGCAGGTCAGGTTCGACTCGGTTTTCGGGTCGGGTCAGTTTTTGCCAGCTCTAGCTAGAGCTTTCTTGACCTTCGGGTTGAGAACACTTTTCACATGCTTGACTCCCTTTTGCTTACCCTTCCCTTTGGGATCATTGGGGTTAGAAAGCATTAAGCTAGCCTTGACCGATTGGGCCTTAAGATCGTCTTGTTCGGATTTTCTACATGCACGACGGCCTTTCGTAGTCTTACAATCCATCCAAGCTTCATAAGCTGAAGATATAGCTGTTGGGGCCTTAATGTGAGGAATGCTCCACTTTGGGCGACGGTCCCATGCACACTCCCAAGATCTCACCATACTAGTAGTCAAAACCCGGGTAGCAGGCGCAACACTATCCTTTTGTGGGATAATCTGGTGTTTCCCATATTGCCGCATGATACAGCTAGGAAATATGTAAGTCAAATTTTGAAGACCAAGGATTTGATAATATCTCGTCTCCTTGCTACATCCGATTGCGGATTTTAGGCCCCACCACTTGACAGTCCATCTTAGCAAAGGGCAAGCTTTAAGGTATCCACGCCATTCATCATTGGTGGATTCATAATAAAGCCTTCGACGGGCAGGAAACTGGTTTGGTTGGTATTTGAGCGCATTAGCCGGCCTCTCAATGAAGCACATTTGCTCCAAAAGCCATATCTACAAAAACAAAGTTAGGTATCCATTAAAGATTCAAACTTTATAAAATATCCAAAGCAATAATTCAAGCACTCACTTGAAGGAGAAGAGGGCTTCCCGTCCATCCACCAGGTGATGGTTCTTGTTTCTTGCGGTCCAAGCACATTAGGGTTTCACCAAGAATAAGAGACATAGGGGTAAAATCGTTTTGAATTTGTTCAACAATTCTAAGCATACAAGTTTTACCATTATTACCTCCACCAACAAAGAGGTACCTATGTAAGAGACATAAGATAAAAGCACGCCTATAATATGTCTCATTATGATCATCCCTTACCTTGGGGAAAAAGATATCAATCACACCATTGAGGTCTAGCTCACCGGTTCTAGCCACAGAAGAGGCTTGTGTTGGGGATAAACCGAGATACCTTTTATAGTAACCTTCAAGGTTGGCCCAGAGCCATCGAGTTGCAGGAGCTTGATCATGATGGAACCCAATTATGGCGGCAAATTCTTCGGGAAGAGGACACAGTTTATTATACCCGAATCTAAAAACATGAAGCTTGTCATCCCAAAATTCAACCGCAGCCTCAAGAAGGTTCCAAACAACTTGCACTTGCTTCAGGTGGAAGAGAGCATTCAAGTGAAAGGGCACAAGCCTCATCCTCTCTTTAGGGGTCATGGATTGCAACCACTTATCAAATTTAACCTCAAAACTTGTCATGGCTGAAATCTAAATTAATTGGGAGTTTCTCTCTCTAAAAGCTCTCTATTGTTATAGAATTATGAGGGTGATGTCCCAAAATCGGACTAACTCAAGGCTTATATAGGGCTCGCACGGAAAAAGACGAAAACATGGCAACCCGTCGAAAAAAAGGCTTCAGCGGCCCATAGGACAGCCGCCGAGGGCTCGGCGGCCACGATATGGCAGCCAAGGCCCAACGGCCAGCCGGCCAGCCTCCGCGGCCCAGCCGCCGAGTCTGGTTGCCCCTCTTTTGACCCCCGCTCCTTCGCGTCAGCCCCTGAGCGCCTTCCTTCGGCCGCCAAGCCCCTTTTTCGAGACACCCCTCTTCTACCCGGTTTTGGACACTTTCCTTTACCGTTTTGGACTCTTATTTGGCTCAGTTTCCTATTTTCTCTATTATTACTATTTTTTCTCTTATTTCCTTAGTTATTTATGGGAACCCCACAATTTTCTTATTTCTTTTTGGATGATTATCATCTTTATTTTTATTACCCTTTTTTTCTACTTATTAATTTCATTTCACTTTTTTTGCACCCCTTTCTTTTTTTCATTTTTTTAGGGGGCATAGGGTACACCCAATTTTAACTTTTTGGCTGTACCATTTTTGCTACATGGCTATTACTTGCGCTTTTGCTTGACTACCCGTGCATTCGCATCAGCCTAGTTATATGCAGGGACCAATAAAACGGTAATATATTACAAAGCAAAGTCCGAATGTTTGTTCAAGACAAATGTTCAAGGATGTATTTCATACAAATACATTATCATAAAAATCGTCCCCCGCATCAGCATCTGTACGGAGCACCTCAAAGTGATCCTCCGACCTCCGTGGCTCATCACCAAAGATCGACCCCGCCAACTGGCCCAGGTCAAAGGAAGAATGAAGGGCAGGCTCCCGATATGAGCACCCCTCTCCGGCATAACTCGAATCATACCCCACGAAGAACGAGGAGCATGATAGCCATCATAGGAGCAGGGACAGGTGGCTGGTAGTAAGGACCGCCATAAGGAGCATACCCCGCATATCCGGGATAAGAAGGATACATCGGAATAAGCATAGGAGTAGGCTCCACAAACTGAGTCATCCTACTCCCACCAGGACGCTCCGTCCGATGGACAGGCTCTCTCTCTCTCTCTCCTGGGACTCTCCCTCCGAGGGCTCCTCTCACGAGAAGGGTTGCGCTTAGGAGAGCTCACAACCTCATCATCAGACATAACCACCTGTCGTGACAGACGAGGAAGAGGCCGACGGTACTCAACCTGCAACCCACCAAACATATAAGAATACATTTCTCAAAGCACACAACTTTGAAGATGCAAGGTCAAGCTTACCTTATCCAGGTCAGCTCTTGAGCAAGTGCCCTTTGTAAGAGCTCGGGATATCCAGGACTTCATAGCATGCATCATCTTGAAAACCTTCCCGGTCTGCTCACGGTCAAGCTGCACAAAGAAAAAGTCAATACAAGCATGAAAGCGGTAAAATCACATCTAGCAGGTAAAATGACAAGTTTACCCCTGGATGGCCAACTGGAAGAGGAAGGCCCTGGATGTCCTCATCAAGGTCCTCCGTCATCGGGACCTCTCCCCAACACTCCTTACCGCCGTAGTCCCGACCTCGGACCCGCATATCCGGGACATCCACATCAACATCATCAACCCGAGGCTCCTATAAAGCAAAGAAGGTTAGCAATCAACAAAACAAGAAATGCATAGACTATCAAATATAAAATTCTTACCTTCAAGCCCACAAATGAAGGCATGAGGCGATCACGATGGAACTGCTCGTAGTGCCCCGCAAGGTCCTCCGCAGGCTCCCTCAAATACCGCATAGCGTCTAAGTCAACCATAGCATCTAAGACAAGCACCAAACCAAAAACATGGTCGAGGGAGGATCCAAAGGAATCCTCGGTCCCACCACATCAGGATAAACCTGACGGAAGATCCGCTCTCCTAAATACCACTCAAAGGAGAACGGACCCGCAATCAGGATCCTCTGGCGGTCTATCACCCTAGATGCAAGGACGGCATCCTAAGCCAACCCATGGTACTTCGCCCATGGAAAGTAGTCAATCTACACAAACATGCAACATAAGATATTTCCACACTAAGAATACAATCCATGCAACAAAAAGCAAAATTGCATTACCTTGTGCCAGTCTAGGCGCAAGAGGGCCTCCCTGTACTGCTGAAGGGTCTGAAAGGGCGCAGGACCCCTGTGACGCCATGCCCTGCAAACCGGGAAATCCGACTCCCAGCCCATAGGCGCCATGTCCGGGAAATGCTCAAAAGAACCAAGGCTACATCGAAACATGAAATTAAACACCATAAACTTAAATTATGCAAATCATCAAACAGCTACAAAAGCAAAACGCACCTGCAAGGCCTTCCAAAAACCGCACAAGCTCACGGGAGGAAGAGTCGACTGCTTGTATCCCTCATCATTCACGCGGCAAGCAAACCGCATGCACCTCAAGAGGTTGGCGTAGCCCGACAACCCCCAGTTGTAATCTCTCACCCTCTCCCAATCCAACAAGCTAGGGAGGTAAATAGCATGAATACGCTCTCCCTTGTCACCAAAGATGGTGGTGGCAAGGAGATAGGCGATGAACATCCTCGCCTTCTACTCCACTGAGGTAGTTCTCTTGTACCTCGCATCAGTCAAAGCAGCGTAGAGCTCGCTATAGGGACGATAATGGTGACCCCAGGTGTTTCCCCAAGGGCCGAATAACTCCACCATCTCAGTCTTACGTTTCCAAATGGAAACGTCATACACAATAGGCGTACCCACGCAAGGTACCCCAGTCAGCATAGCAAATTCCGATGGAGTGATCATCATCTCCCCATTAGGGAAGTGGAACGTGTTGGTAGTATCCCAAAAACGCTCCAAAGACAAGCGGACAATACATCTCTTGACTCGCTCAACCGAGTCTGCCGCTCTCAAAAGGGGCCCAAACCCCGCATCCAAAACTGCACTTTGCACCTCTTTAGGCAAAATCTTAAAAAGTTTCACCGAAGAACCATAATTACCATGGGGCTTCAAATTCCTATCGAGTTCCTATGATCAATTTGCAACCTCTTAGGTTCACGTTTCAATCAAATGTTCAATCCTAAGCATGTTTCTAAGTTCGTTCAAGTTGCGCAAGATTACATGCGCTACAAACTTGACAATTGCATACAATCTCTACACAAATTCTACTCAAGGCAAAGCACATAAACTAAAATTCAATGCATAAAACTATGAATTCAAGTTTTAGGCTTACCACAAACTTCGAAGCGCGGGAACTCAAGTGAGACTCCGGCCGAAAGAGCAACTCCGACCGATCCCAAACGATGTCGGGCATCCTATCCGACCTGTATACCTATCATGAGGAAAAGCCACATTAGGCTCCTCTTGGAAGGCTTGACATGCGAGAGGAAAGATTTGGTGAAGATATCAATTTCTTCAACCTCTTCCCGAACCTCGGCCCTTCTACTCCTTTTCTTCACCAATTTAGGGGCCATGAAGAATTATGAGCAAAGCAAGTATGAGCAAACAAGCAAAAATGAAGCATTGGGATTTTCTCTCTCAAAGGGTTTCAAAAACCCACTCTCAAATTCACTCCAAATTTGTGAGAAATCACAAATAAACTTCAAATTATGCAAAGATTATGCAAACCCAAGCAAATGCAAGCAAAAAGAAGCAACTTTGAGCAAACTTGAATGAGAAATGAAGATTGGGCAACAATGGAGGTAGAGAGAGAGAGTCTCAAAATTTTGGGGAAGAATGACCCGAAAATTCGGCTCCTCAAAAGAAAAACCCCGTTTTCGCCTCTGAATCGGCCCAGCGGCCCGGTTCAGGGCCGCTCAGGCTCAGCGGCCCAGCCGCCAGGCCGGGCGGCCCCTCTGGTGGCCTTTGCACGACAACCCGAGCCACTGAGCAGGCCCGTAAAGGCCAACAGTGCTCGGCGACCCTATGCATGGTCGCCGAACCGATTTTTTCATTCGCCCCTCTCGGAGCGGGCCCACGAGTTCAAATTACGCGCGGGATTGCATTTCTCGACCGTTGGAAGCCCGGGAGATTCGAACAGGTCACCCAAAATGACTCTTTTTGCCCCCACAGCTTGGTTTCCTATCCTAGGGACCCGGTATTATCTATTTTTTGCAGCGCGAGCCTTATATCTAATTTATTACAGGCACAGGCACTTTATTTCATTTTGCAGGCACAATTTTCCTAAACACAGAAGCAGAGCAACACAACACTCTTTGACGTCGAAGCTATTAAAATTAGCGTCGCGCCGACAGCAACTAAAGCAGAGCAACATAACTCTCTTTGACGTTGAGGCTATCAAAATTAGCGTCACGTTGACACCCCTGAAGCAGAGCAACATAACGCTCTTTGACGTTGAAGCTATCAAAATTAGCGTCACGTTGGCACCCGCAAAGCAGAGCAACGAAACGCTCTTCGACGACGAAGCAATTAAAATTAGCATCGCGACTGCCCCCACAAAGCAGGTAGCCCTGACCACAGGCGGTCAGGATTTACTTTTATCGCATCTTTTTCTAACATAAAGCATTTTTCAAAAAAAAAACATTGCATACATTTTTAGCAAATACTTTGACCTTCGCTTTTACAAGCTCGGCCAAAGTGGGGGCTTTTGTAGACACCCTAATCGGTTCTCATCCCCTGACACCGCAACGCCCGATGAAGATGGTAATGGATTAACATGGACGTAAGTAGAAAAGGACATTGCTCGGAAATCCAGACCAAATTCCTTGAAACCTCAGTCTTTGGATAGCCCTTGTTATAAGGATTCCAATGCCTTTAACCTTGCCTCAATCAGGGCACTCGTTCTAGAAGAAAACTCTTACGAGTTTGAAGGAGTTGTATTTGTTGCTCAATATCAGACAACTCAACAGACAAAGTTTGATAAAACCCGGTTTCCTGCGGAAGAAGGACATGAGACTCTTCGAGTTGAGTAGACAACACCTCAAAGCGTCATCTGACGAAGATGCGTCGTGAGCATCACGAATAAATTGAACAAGAACGCCCACATTGTTAAGTATTAAGTCCCTAACCCGTTCAGGGAAAAGAGACTGCACTCTTACAAAGAAATCTTGAAGCTCTATCGCAGCTTCGACACGGGTAGAATCAGATGAAAGAGCATCAATCAAACGAAAACTCTCAGCCTTCGAAGGCATATTCACAACAAGACTAGGTATAGAAGCACCTACAAAATATAACGAAAAGTGTAAGTACGAAACACATAAAAATAATAAAAACTAGAGTCAAAAGAATTCAAACCTGTAATAACCACACTAGCAGGCTGAGAAGTAGTGGCCTCTTCGATTGGAGGAGATTGGGCAGACGAGACAGGGGGAAGATCAGGAGAAGGGTTGGAAGAAGGCAAAACTGGATCCTCCAACCTAGGATTATCTGACCCTATACCATCAGAATCAGATGAGATGGATATCTCTACCCTATCTAGAAGATGAAAATAGCTTAGTTAGTCTAAGATAGAAAATAGAGATTAAAAGAAAGAGTTAAGAGAACCCATACTCGAAGGAGAACGATGGATGGGAATGTGATCAGGGGAAATTGGCCGTGAAGAGGGCGACGAACTCTCAATCATAGGCTCTACATGTAAAAATAAGAAAACATGGGAAAATACAAATAAATGAAACTAATCAAAACAAAGACGAAAACCATACCAGATGGGATTATCATCAAAGCCTGGGGTTCAAGGCCAGTCACGAGAGAGGAAGTATCCCCTATATACAAACAGAATAATAATATTAGAAATTCATCCGTAACAAAATCTCACAAGAAATTGGATTAGAAGTTACCTTTATCTCGACGACGCCTAATGACAAAGGGTTCATCAGAAGAAGAGGTATCAGATTCTTCGATCGAATCTGAAGGAATACCAGGGGGACCTCTTCAACTAGAGGATGGGATATCCCTAGGCCGTTTCAGGCCAGAAGTAGAAGGAACAGAAGTCGAAGGCATCATGCTTATCGGAGTCACAATAAGAGGAGATACGCTTGTGGTATCCCCGTGGATTGACTCCTCGTCAGAAAAGACCTCCGGAATAGGCTTCAGTCAAGAAGAAATAGGTTATATAAAATAAACAGAAAATTTTCAAACTTGTCAATAAAAGACGAACTATACAAATAGAAGGAATACCTCAAGAAGAAAAGGAGGAGAAGGCAGGGCTCTAAAAGGAGCAATAGCAGCAGTCGTGGCAGGTTCCTTAGGATAAAGGACTCCTAGATTAGCTTCAATATGAAGACGAAGCGAAGTGGGATTCAAATAAGTAGAAGCAAATCGATTCCACCACCGAGCATAACCGGGCTCAACTCAAGCAGCCCTCACCCAAGGAAGAATCTTCCTTTTACTTCTATAAGTAGCAAGAGTACGTTGGGTTCAAAGGTACAATTCATAATCAGCAGCATCATCTAGTTTTTGACTAACCTCAGACCCGAAAAAATTAATCCTTGAAGACCAAGGACGGTTGAGAGTCTCAATAAAGGGGACAGCACAAGTTTGAATTAAACCAAACTGTCTAGCTACAAGTTAAGGGTTATAAACCTCAACTCCCATCTCATGAGAATCAATAAAGAGAAGGTCACGAGCACACAATATAGAATTCCGAAAGTGTTGACCTTGATTATCAAATATTAAGAAGGGATTAAAGGTAGAGAGCCAGGAAGGAAAAGCTATTCGAGTAGGGTCAACAACATCAGGACTAACACCTAAACCTCGAACAGGATGCCAATTAAAAAGAGGGGGTCTCGAAAGAAAATCAAGGAGGACCCGGGAAAAATCTTGGGGAATAGAAGGGGCACCCTTGTTAAAACCAGCCTCTACAACACAACCCCATTCATCTCGAGGAGACTTGTTACAGTGAAGAAGAGAAACCCCAAATTTATCTAATTCCCTTCGAAATTGGAGATCATAATCTCTATCAGACAAAGTGTGGACCAAGTGAGGGTACTACACGTGGGCCCAAACAGTCAGAATCCATAAAGGACAAGTCTGCCTATAAATTCGAGAGGGTTCAATGGTCATACGACTAAGACCTCGATACAGTTGGGCCAAAAGAAATGGAGCCAAAGGAATAGGCCCCTCCATCGAAGCGATATTAGCTGCTATGGGTAGAAATATTCGACCTATGTTACAAGACTTTCCCATACATATTCGACTAAAAACATATACCAAGAAAAGGACAACCTCTCCATTTGTAATAGGACCTGGATGGAGCAAAAGAGAGTTCAAAGCACTCCAGGACTGTTTTTGACCAAGTAAAACAAAAGCAGGCTCTAAATAGTCCCTATAACATTAGGGGAATAGTGAATATAGCAAACCTCTACGAACGAGGTATCAGGGCTTAAACCTGTAAAGAATGCAATATCCTCGAGGGTAACAGTTTGAAAGCCACTACCCGAAATAAAGCAATTTATGGCAGGATTCCACGAGAGTAAAATAGAGAGAGAAACATTGGCCTCGAAAGGAATGGTTTTCAACAAAGCCAAACGAATAAAATCATAAATCTGATTATCCTTCCAACGACCATGATAATCTCTAAAACGATCAAACCATCTTCGAGGAAAGGTGTTCTTAATCTCATTTACCCAACAATGAACAGGTTTCTTACCAGCATGAATAAATGCATGTTCAAGAGCATTACCAGAAAAAAGAAGAGAATGACAAGATTGGAAGTTAGGAAAGACCTGATCGAAACGAGACAAGAAAGTCTCATCTTCTCCCACAAAGGCTTTCGAATCAAAATCAGGGCCCAACGAGAAACCCAGAAGACGACTCGAACAGAATGGGGGCTCTGGAGGAGATTCAACCACAACGTTTCGATGTTGAAGCCTTGAAGGCCGGTACAAATCCGGATAATCTTGTATAATCTCGAAGAGCTTAATGGCATCTTCAGCTTCCTTAAGGTTCTCGACACATTTCAAATCAAGGAAAGACTCAAAATTAGCCATGAGAAAGGAAAAAGATTGAAAAGTAGAGAGGAAGAAGATTGGAATTTTTGAAGAAAGAGGAGAGCGAAGAGGTAAAGGTAGTAGGGGTCATATATAGGAGCTAAAAGTCATCATTAACTGAAAAACGCACGACTACCCATAACCAATGAAAAGGCACACGCAAAAGTAACCGTATCATCAAGGCGCGGGAAACGAAGCGTCATTCGCACAATAATACAAATTAAACTCGAAACGTTTATATGCGTTTATATGTATTAGGGGGGCAGCTCGAAATAAAAATGGACTTAGAGAAACAGTAGATAAGTTGGTCAATATAAGTCACAGACCTTAAGAGTCCTAAATATGAGAGAAGACTCATAAAACAAGAAATATATATATATATATATATATATATATATATATATATATATATATATATATATATATATATATATATATATATATATATATATATATATATATATATATATATATATATATATATATATATATATATATAGGCACTAATACCAAATTAATTAGTCGGTAATTTTTTCATTTATTACAACTGTGATATAAGATAGTCATCTCAGCTTATCATGCACTGCGAGAGCATTTTAAAGAAAGAAACTAGATAATCAAGCAATTTTGTTTTCCTTTTTTGTTCAAATGGGTCATTTAGGGTTGAGAGAGATCCAAAGGGGTTGATATTGGTATAGGTTGGGAAAATGTATGTGTGTTAGTACTTATGGATACATGTTTAGTAGTCCCCTGTAAATTTAAATTATTTTTATATGTATGTTTTTTTTTTTCCTTTCTTGAGTACTCAGTTGTAACTTGTAAGAGATCATTATTCTTGTTTACTAAAGTGTAGGTCTTGTGTAAGACCAAGTCACAAAAAAATGGGGTCACTATTTAGAAATTCAAGGGTCAGTTTTTATAAATGATGACCATTGGTTTTGCTTAAATGTGACCTTTGTCTCACCAAACATTATGAAAAGATTGTCTTATAGAAGTTGTTGTGTTATAGTAAATATAATTTAAGAAAAAAAAATTAAAAAAATCCATGACTAATAAATAAATGTATGTTGTGTGACGAAGCACATTCCAAGTGTCAAACAAATTTACTTGAAATCAAAGGACAATAATAGCACAATCTATAGCTACCTTGTAATTTTTTCTAGGTTTTTTTGGACAAGATTTGCTAACATAAAATAGATAACAATTGATCAAAATATATGATAAAATAGAATAACAAGGCCTGTTTTTTCTTTTACCCCACAAAGACACATTTCCTACTCATACAAGATACAGCAATCGTTCTTCGCTGGTTGTTATAATGCTTATGTTCTTCTCTTTTAACTAAGTATCTCCTCTCAACACTTCAAAAAAAAAAAAAAAAAAAAGAGGCTCCGTTTGGTTGGGCGTAAAAGTGTTTTCCCGTAAAACTTTTTTCTCATTTTAGGTTATTAGTTTATCAATAGAAGGAAAATGGTTTTCAGGGAAAAAAAACATTTTCAGCTATAGAGGTAAAAATGTTTTTCCTTCAAAAGTAAGGGAAAACAATTTTCCATTTGTGGGACACAATATCTCGGACCACTAATAGTGAACTGATCATCGAGTCTTGTTGTCAGGTATAATTCGGGCAATAAATTCAGACCCGCACCCGACTTGGGCGAGTCTCAGGTAGGACTTTCAGACCGCTTCCTCAATATTGTTTTTTTTTCCCTTAAAATAATTAGAGTATAATTTTTGTTTCCGATATGCGTTTGAGATGATTTTTTTTAATCCACCTAGCTTTTCAATATCTACGCAACTATGATAGCATGTTTTCAGATTACTCTCTCAACTACCCTTCCGCACCACACACCAACCACCACCACCATAACCAACCTCCTCCATCTCACTCTCTCCTCCTCCACCACCACCACCACCACCACCACCACCACCACCACAACCACAAGACCTACCTTCTCAAATAATATGTCACTTTCAACATCTTCATCATCATCCTTGAGTGTCCTCAACATTCTACCAATTCTTTCAACTATCTCTTTTGTAAAAGCACAAAAATTAAAACCAAAATTAGAATCGTAACCAAAACCAATTTCTCAAATTCAGTCAATAAAGCAAAGATAACACAACAAATCCATATAATATGGAAAAAAAAGATTCAAAATTTCGAACATACCCAGAAAAATTAAACCTTACCTATGGCTTTAAGAGAGAGAATCAAAGTCAACAAACCGATGATAGGATAATGATAATTTGAGAGAACAAACACATGATTTAGTAGAAGCAAAGTTTTTGAGTTGTATAAGAGTGGGTGGTGGTGGTAGGTTTCGTGGGGTGGTGGTGGTAGGTTTCGTGGGTTAGTGGTGGTGGTGGTTGGTTTCGTGGGTGGTAGTAAGTTTCATGGGTTGTGGTGGTGAATTGGTGGGTGGAGAAAGAGAGAGATTGAGGGAAGAGGGAGGAGGTTCGTTATGGACTTATGATGGTGGTAACGGGTGGTACGGTGGTGGTGGTGGGTGGTGGCGGTTGTGACAGGGGTGGTAGAAAGATAAGAGAGAATAATCCGAAAATGAGAGGAGAGAGAATAATATGGCCAAACTAACTAATATTTTTAACGGACTTAACGGAAAACACGTAAGTGAAACTATTTCTAATATCAAAGGTCACCAAAGTGGGAATATGAAAAACACAGGTCACCAAATAATGATTATGCAATATCTCAGGACACCAAAATGAAAATTTTCCTGAAAAAAATAATTCAGTTAAGTTTAATTTTTCTTTTTCAGGCGAATCAAATGAAGCCCTAACACCAAAAATAATTTTAAGATGTAAACACTTTTTGCTTGAGAACGATTTTCTGTCTAAGCAAACTGAGCTAAGGGCCAGCATAGTTGCACAATGTTTTTCGAATTTCTTGGAATTTTATTAGAAAAATGTTTCCAAGAAAAAACTTTTTCTAAAGAATATGTGCTCTAACTCTACCCCCACCTTTCTATCTCTCTCCTCACGGCTCACACTCAAGGTACTCAACCTCCAACCACAAATCACCCATTTCCCACTGTAAATTCCCACCACCACGACCCACCACCACCACCACCACGACCCCTGCGAACCACGACCATCACCCCACTTACCACCACTGCCCCTACTGCCACTACTGCCACCTTCTTTATTTTCTCTCTCTTCTATTTAAATACCCTTTCGGCCTCTCTCTCTCGTAATTAATAAAGATTGGAATTTACAGTGATATCAAGATTTCAGAAAATGGGCATTAATCTATATCGGCCATCTTCATTTGGGTTTTTTTAAGTTTTTATTTTGCCGGCTACGAAGTGGAGAAAGGCAAGGACAAGGATGGAATAAGGGTTAAGGAGTAAAGAAAACCTCACGCACAGCTCCTTCTCACCACCGTGACACCGTCCCTCTCTCCCGTCACCACTGCCCCTCTCTCTCGTCACTATCGTTCTCTCTCTGCCGACTTCTGTTCCATCAACCAGGTGCGAATTTCCCATAATTTTTGTTTCAATTTGCGAAAATTATAACTTTAGATATGTTAAATCAATTCTCAGATGATAAATAGGAGGCAATTTGGTGACTTTGGGTTTTGTTTGGATTTCGCAGATATGTTGATGTGAACTGTTCGATTTCGTTGAATATGTCATCTTGAAATTCTCTGTTGCTGGATCTGTTTGTGGTGTCATTGAATTTGATTGTTATCGAGACTGGTATGTTTGAATTATTCCTGGTATTGGTGAGATTGAGTTTGATTGATTGTATATTTCGCTTTTTTTTTCTCGCGGGGTTTATGAATTGAGGTTTGTGAGCTGCCAAAGCTAAGTGTTATGCTTCATCTGATGCTCACGAAGCATGTGTGTACTTCTTTATAATGCGTGTGAATTTTTGGCTGCCAGAGAATTTATTTTCGTGTGTAACACCTCCGTTATGGTTGTTTCTAGAGAGCTGAACGAGCAGAAACCAGCTCTTTTCCCTAGAAGAGATAGATCAATCTGGAATTCTTGTTTGGAGTAGCTTAAGCATTGTGCAATGGCAGATGCACTTTCTATTATACCTGGGGCAGTACTGCGGAACCTCGCCGATAAGCTGTATGAGAAGCGGAAAAACGCTGCTCTTGAGGTTCTACTGGAATTTCACTTTCAGAATCTCTGTATTAGCCTTTTCTTGTTTGTATTGAAGTAATTTTGCAGTTGTTGGTAGGTTGAAGGCATAGTAAAGCAATTGGCATCAGCTGGAGATCATGAGAAGATTACAGCTGTGATCAAGCTGCTGACTGAAGAATTCACTTACTCGCCCCAGGTGAATCATCGAAAGGTATGACAAGTTTATTATCATGGGGGGAATTCTATTCAATTTCGCAGCATAATGGTGTGTTAAATTAAGGTTTTTCATTGCTTCATTAGGGTGGATTGATCGGATTAGCTGCGGCAACGGTTGGTTTGACCACGGAGGCAGCTCAGCATCTTGAGGTTAGGATTCAAAAATTTGACTGTTTTTCTTTTTCTACTTCAGATTTTTATGCAATGTAATAAGGACTAAGTCCTTGTATGTGCAAAGAAGTGTATATTATAGATCTTTGAGCTTCTGAGTGAAATCTACCTGTTCTGGCATTCGCTATCGCAAATTGAATAGTATAACATCGGGAAATATTTTATCCATACCGAATCCAAAATAATATTGCTCAGTTTGACAATTAGAGCGAATAATTAATTACGGTATTCAACTTCTGATAGTAGAAGTTGCTAGTTATGATATGGAGGAGTTTTCAGCAACTAATATACACAACTTGATTTGCGGATCAAGGGCTTAGTTTTGGTGATTTTTTTTGTTTGGTACGATATCTTCTGCTTATTTTTTTAGATAGCATGGGTATTCAAGCTTTGTTTTATTAATCCCATAGGCCTTGAAGTTTTTAGATAAGAAAAAGTTTTATTAATAAAAAGTTAAGAATAGAAAAAAGATAAAGGAGGATGAGGCATCCTCAATAACAAAAAATATAAGTAACTATACATCTCGCCAATGGCGCTGTATTATAGTGAGCGGGATGCCCTTAAAGCCAAAGGCCCCCGCCGCCTTAGCCCAAAGAGAAGCCAAGTAAACTATGTGATCCCGGATATTATCAATAGTCTTCCTAGCCTCGGAAAAGTTCCTCGAGTTCCTCTCCAACCAAATGCACCAAAGTATAGCCATGCAAGCACACCTCCACAACAACCGCCCCTCCTTGTTTCTCCTCATCGCAGCAAATCGTAACTGCAAGAAACCGCCCACTGTGGCTGGGCACACAAAACTCTCCCCAAACAACAACCTATCCCATGAACTCCTTGCGAAATCACATAGCACAAACAAATGCAAGCATTTCTCGTCACTATGACGACACATCACGCAAAACCCGATAAAAGTGACCAACCTGGTCATGTCATATGTGTTCACCCTACCTAGTACCAAAGTCCACACAAAAGCACGTACCTTCAATGGAACCTTAGACTTCCAAATAAATGCACCTAACGGAAAACGGGGAAATTGTGAAGGAAGGCTAATGTGAAAAAGGAAGGACTTGCACGAGAGGAATCTCCTGTCCAAGTCCGAGAGTCGTCCCTAGGGACGAGAAGGGTAGAGTTAAGAACACTCAGGAGGAAAACAAGCTCCTCCATCTCTCTATTATGTGGTGCCCGGCACAAATGTAAGTCCCAAGACCCACCCGTGGCAGAATAAAATGCAACCAACCACTGGGGCCCATGAAGAGTAGACAGCCGGAAAACCCGAGGATATGTAGAAGAGAAAGGGATGTCGCCCTTCCACACATCCTCCCTGAACCGAACCCGAAGACCACTACCCACATTAAACCTGACCAGTGGAAAGTATAGAGTCGATACCTAGTAAATGAACTTGCAAGGGCATGCATGAGAAACATTGGACCCAGCATGAGCGTCCCATCCGTTGTGCATAAGACCGTACTTGCTCTTGATAACTCGATGCCATAGGGAATCATACTCCAGGGGAAACCGCCACAACCACGTACCCACTAACGAAATGTTCTTGGACACCAACCTACCAAAACCCAGTCCCCCCCTCCGTTTTCGGCTGGCAAACAGGGGCTGAACCAGGGAGGGGCCAGCAGGGGCGGTCGCCCCTCCCATAATTCCAAAATTGAATATGTACTTGCGCATGCAAATTATTTCACATGTTGATTGTAGCACAGCTGGTTGGTAGCCGTTTTACAAAGTAGCTGGAAGGGGAGCGCGGTTCGAATCTTGACAGCTCCATTTTGTTAAAATTCACCCCTTTTCCCCGTCCCCTTTCATTCTAGTTTTGTTTTCTTTGTTTCTTCTCTTTTTTTCCTTTTTTGTCTTTAAAGTGAAGTTTGTGTGATGTAAGCTTCCCTTCTTTTCTTTTGATGCAATTTTTAGTTTTCTTCATAAGAACTGAAATAGTTGTACGAAATTATCTCACAATGAAACGCTCTTTATTTATGCTAGGTGAGTTTTTTAATAGAGTAATATTTATCTTTATCCGTCTTGCTCAATTTATTCTATTGTCGTTGTTTATATCATAATTAAGACAAAAAACTTTATGATGATTTTTCCATAATTTTCATTGAGACGAGGGTGACGTTTAATTGAAACAATGGTCACGGTTCATAAAAGTGACCCCTACATTTCTAAATAGTAACCCAATATTATTGTGAGTTAGTCTCACACAAGACTTACTCTTTATAAAATTACGTCTTGTTTTTTTTTTTTTTTTTTAACAATTACTAGCATTATATGTAAGTAGTCGCTACAAATATTTGGCCCCCCCTAAGTATAAATCCTGGTTCCGCCACGTCTGGCAAACACGGTCCCAACTAACCAAGTGTTCTCTCCTGCCCTCCCCTACCCCAGACCAAAGGAAGTCCCTCATAATCCTCTCAATCCTATTAGCTACACCCACAGGAATCCTAAACAGGGAGAGATAATAAAGAGGGATATGAAGAATAGTAATTCTCCCCCCCGCCAAGGAAAAATACACACCCTTCCAACCATCCAAACGCTTAGCCACTCTAGACACAACCGGCTCCCAAAAGGACACAACCCGGGGATTACCCAAGGGGAAACCCCAGGTAGGTAGGTAAGTGGCCACTGCTGCACCTGACAGTCCACTAGGCCTGCAAAGGACTTAAGAACATCATCATCCACATTAATCCCAGCCAAACTACACTTAACTTAGACAGATTAACCTTCATCCCGGACACCACCTCAAACATCTGTAACAGTGTAAGCACCCTCTTAAATCCCTCGGTCTCAGCCGAGAGGAAGAGAATCGTATCATCGGCAAACTGAAGGTGGGAAACCTACACCCTCTCCCGCCCGACACGAAAACCATCTACTAACCCCCGATCCACACCCCTATCCACCATCCGACCAAGCACATCCACCACCAAGGTGAAAAGAAATGGGGAGAGGGGGTCCCCTTGTCGAAGACCCCGGGACGATGTGAACCACTCACGAGCCGCACCGTTAACAAGGACAGAAAAGCTAGCATTAGACAGACAACCCCTAATCCAGTTACGCCATCTCCCTCCGAACCGTTTCCTATCCATAACCCGATCTAGAAAAGCCCAGCTAACTCGATCATAGGCCTTCTCAAAATCCAACTTAAACACTACTCCCTGAAAACTAGAACGACGGGCATCATCAACCACCTCATTCGCCACTAAGGCAGCATCTGGCGACCCTCCACAAAAGCACTATGGGCCACCGAAACCGTCCCAGACAGGACAGTCCCAAGGCGAATAGACAAGACCTTAGTGATAATCTTGTACGCACTAGTAACAAGGCTAATAGGCCTAAAATCCCTCACCTTAATGGACCGATCCTTCTTAGGAACTAGGGTGATAAAGTTAGAGTTCATATTCTTCCCAATCACCCCAGTAGCATGAAATTCACCAAAAATCCCTAAGACGTCCTCCTTAATCACCTCCCGTCCTGGTAAAAAGCCATAGTGAAACCATCCGGCCCCGGGGACTTCTCTCTATTTATCCCAAACACTGCCGCCCTAATCTCCTCTAGCTCAAATGGCCGCTCAAGCCAATCCCTAAAATGAGCAGCTATAGGGCACCACTCCACCCCCTCAAGCATCGGCCTATCTACCATCTCTTCCGCAAAAAGGCCCCTATAAAAATCAGTAATCTCTGCACTAATCCTATCCATATCAGACACAATCTCACCATCCCCGACCTCAAGCTCCTTAACAAAATTCCTTCTCCGCCTACCATTAATGTTACCAAGACTCGGCACTTTGTGCCATCGTACCCGTGTCGACACGACACGACACGGATACTGGTATGAAATCCGTGTCTGACACGGATATTTTCAGTACGACACAGGGACACTGCTGTTGCAATGGCCAGAGAAGGAAAGCTGACAGAGAGGAGAGAGATAGATGATAAAGAGGAGAGAGAAAGATAAGAGATATGGAAGCTCTGAGCTCCTTCCTCGTTCGCCCCAACAACGTTGTTCTTTCTCTCTTCTTTCTCTCTCCTGGGCGGCGCTTATGAGGAGTAGGGTTTTGGTCCTACAACTTTTAGACTTAACTGGAGACTGAGTTACTATCACGTTAATAATAAGTTGGGCCTTCCTAAAAAAAATACCACTTGGGCCCAAACAATAGAAACAACAAATGGAGTAGCAGTTTAATATTCACATGGGCTTTCCTTAGAGGTCCAAAACTCAACCCTTCTTATACTTAAATCTGATTTTATAAATACTATTTTCTATAAACAATATTGCAAACTTAACAAATCCTTATTTTAAAAATATACTTTTCAATATCAAAAAGATAAATATTTTTAAAAGGCCGTACCCCCGTACCCGTGTCCAAGTTTAGGACAAGGTCCCCGCACCCGTGTCCCTAATTTTGGACAGCGTCCTCGAGTCCCCAAATTTCAAACCATGAAGTATCCGACACTTGTACCCGTACCCGACACCCGTACCCGGGTAACATAGACCACCTTAAAAAAGAGTCTGGAACTCACATCTCCCTCCCTAGCCCACCTCCCCTTCATCTTCTGCCACTGATTCTGCCTCTCCTTCAGTAATACCTCCTCTAAACTATTATTCAACTCAACAACTCTTCCTCAAAAGCTCGTCACTATGCCCCTCCTCACTCAAAGCCAGGTCCGTGGCCAAAATATCCTTAAGGATTTCCCCTTTCATCACTCGCACATCACCAAACACCTCCTTGCTCCAAAACTTAAGCTTCTCCTTCACAAACTTCAATTTCCTCATAAAACAATAACCCCTCAAACCTCAACCTCACAACTCGTCCACCATTCCCGAACCCTCGACTCAAACTCCACATGAGAAGTCCACATGTTCTCAAATCGAGTAGGACCCCATCTAACAGGAGCAGAGTGGAGGACAAATGGAAAGTGATCAGAGCAAGAGCGAGGTAAAATCTCCTGAGCCAAAGAAGGAAACTTATCCTCAAACTCATTAGTAACAAGAAACCGATCCAGACGGGACGCAGCATAACGCTATGCCTACCACTGACACCCCAAGTGAACTGATCATGGCCAAGAGGCAAGTCCCTAAGAGCCGACTCCCTAATGAAGGAGTCAAACTCGCACATACCCCCCGACAAACACCGTCCCCGCCCAACTAACCGTCCCCGTCCCCAAAGGCCCTGAAGTTAACGACCAGGATAACCCCAAAAACCCCAGTGCCCTGAGGGGACTCGAACATGGATCCTATCTTCAGCTGAGATAACCCCCTCAGGGTTTGAAGATCTCAATTCAGCTTAAGCTTTGATGGAACATTTATAGATGGATATAAGCATAAGACCTATGCACTATACTCACTAGAACAGTAAGATCAATGGCATTATGCTTGGCTCTTCATTGTGATGGTTTGTATCCAGTTTTCTGTAAGATAACATGGAACATTGGTGTGGATAATGTTCTTGCATTAGGGAGTATTTTTCATGGGAGAGAGGTTTTGTTATGGAAAACTATGTAATACGTGGTAAGGAGTCACAATTTGGTTTTTCTCCCACCCAACTAACCTTTATGCTCCTTGTTGAAGAGGGATCTCCTATCCCTCCCCTCCTATTTTGGAGGCTGGAGCACAAATTCGGTTATATTGGTGAAGCAATATAATTAAAAGTCCTGAACATCTTATAGAGGCGGTTAGACATTCTACACGATCTGCAATATTGTCACACCTACACATATCCTGTTGGGAGTTCAGTGCCAAAATGTTCAAGAGGCAAATTTCTTAAACCCGGCTTGAAGTATTGTGCTCTTTCTAGGTTATTGCTGGTATGTAGTAGGGAAGGATTTTTGGTTATGTTGTTTTTTTCACTTGTAATCTTTGTATGAATTTTCCTTGAAATCGAAAATTTAGAGAATATTTTATTGGAAAGGAAAAATATTACAACCTAGAAGGACAAGGACTAGGACTAGGAGTCCAAGAAACTACTCGATAAGTGTCACCCCCTTAAAGCTCTTGCCTCCTTCGCCCATGAAGAAATACACCACACCGTCCTATACAAAATCAAGTGGCCTTGATATCTCAAAAAATCCGAGCATTCCCCTCGAAGCAAATACACAAACAAACGACGAAAAGAGCACACCGCTACAACAATCTAGCCTCCTTGGTCCTTACCCCTTCCTCATCCAATGTACCATGACTGGAAATGCTTCACAATAATCGCTGGACAAATAAAACACTCTCCTTTCGCCTAAAAAAACCTTCGTCAACAATTCTAAGCGAACTCACTGTTTGAAAATACATGTAAAGAAGTCTCGCTAGCCCAGTCTGCAGCATATCATGGGTCTTCAAATTATCTAGTAGGTCCACACAAAAACACGCACCTTGATGGGAGCCTTAGGCTTCTAAATAAAATTATCAACGAGGAAATGGGGATAGTTTGATGGTAGGCTAAGGTGATGATGAAGGATTTCCATGAGAAAACCTCATTGGGATCTCCAATCCAAACACGAGAGTCATCAACTTGGAAAATATGATGACTTTAAAACTATTTTTAGATAAGAGAAAATTTTATTAATCAAATGGTAAAGAATACAAAAAGGTGGAGGATAAGGCATCCTCAGTAGAAAAGAATGATGACTTTAAAACTTAGGATAACGAGATTCCTTGCGGTTTCTATTTTCTTGTAAGTCATTCCTTAATCACCTTAGTTACCTTCACAAGTTCCTTCTTTCCCTATTGGCAATCTCGTTTGGAAGTCTAATATTCTTTTGAAGGCGGCAGCTTTTGTTTAGACCATGTTACAAGGCAGGATTTATACCCATGATATGGTGCAAAGGAGGAGACGGAGATCTGCCAACGTGTGTATTCTATGCCATCTTGATAGTGAGACCTGTGTGCATTTGCATTTGTTTTGCAATTTGATTTGGCATGATTTTTCTGGAGGCAATTGTTTGGGGACCTGTTGTACAGTAGGAAATGATTCTCAAACACAATACCATATGAGGAAACTTAAAGATTTCCATGGGCTAAACATAAAAGGAATGCTTAACGATTTCCGTGACTGGAGGGAGTATGAACATGATGAGGGCAATGTAGGCATACTATTTAAAAACAATTTTTTTCTTCTTGTTTCGTTTCTTATCTTTGTTAAATTTTGGAGTTGACGGAAGATCTTTTGTACGCCCTCCCCATTCACATGCCTTCTTAACCCCTCCCCAAAGAGGCTGTTTAAAAATGTAAAAACCTATAGCTATGATGGAACATGTCTACGGGTGAAACTTATTCGGATTAAATCCAAATCCAATCCAATCCAGGTCTGGCGATTCGGATTGGATTTGGACTAAAAATTAAATAAAAAATTGGATTTTCGGATTGGATTCAGACTTACTCACTCACCCTTTAAGCACTAGAAAAGCCCTACATATATCAAAAATATTATTGGAGCCAGATAGTACCGAAGTTGAAAGTTGATGCATGAGTGAGATATGTACTCTAAGCGTAGATTACCGAGGACCTTTAAAGGTTTATCATTTGTATTTTTTTTAATTAATGTTGTAGATTTAGACATTTAGTTGTCTTGGACAATGTTATCTATTTATCATTTGTACTAATATCTTGTCGATGAACTTTTTTTTTGTTAAGTAATGGACGTTGTTCTAAAAAAAAAATCAGGAAAAATTGGACTATTAGGATTGGATTGCATTAGAGAAAATAGTTCGAATTGGATTCGGACTCAAAAATCTCTGAGTCTAAAATTAGTTTGGATTGGACTTGAGCTCAAAATTTCGAGTCCGAAATTGTTTTGATTGCATTTGGACTAGGCCATAATCCAATCCAAAATTCCAAAGTTTCACCCCTAAATTACATGTCTGTCACTTGAGAATCTGAGATCCTAGTCCTTTTTTCATTTTCTTTCCAGTCTCTCTCTCTCTCTCTCTCTCTCTCTCTCTCTAGCATATGTGTTATCCTGCTCCCGTTCCAAAATTTTGAATATCCTAGTTGGGGTGGAGACAGGGTGGGGGGCAGTGTCGGCCATGGCCTCCCCCGTCATCCTAAACATTAGTAAATTTTTATAGTGTATTATAGAATCATACCTTGCAAGTTGCTTCACTGAATCACTGGTGTGGTAACTCCTTGCATTCTGAAGGTTGCGGGATCGAGGGACATGGACACCACTTCCTCCCACTTTTCTAATGTTTTTTCTTTTCATTTTCTTGTTTTAGATGTATGCAGAAATTAGAAGTATGCTGCACTACGGCACCTTTTCCTTTGCTTTAGATTTCAGCTAATTTCTGTAGTCTCATTTTTAGTATTCCATTTTTTTTTCTCTCTTTATTTGACAATACTAACATAATTGGCTCCTTTCTTTTTATGTAATATTTCTTTGTTCTCTTTCTGGATTCTTTTTTATTTATTTATTTATTATTTGTTCTCTTTTGCCTTTTTTTTCCCTTTATTTTTATTTACATTTTTGGGATACCATATGAGATTTAACCATTTGATAGTGTCACCTAATTTGCTTATCTATGGCATAATCTCTGTGATAAAAAAATGTATATGTACAGGCGCACGAAGATCAAACTATTACTAATTAAGAGGGTATTATTTGAATTTGGCCTATTGAGAAAATGAAGAGTTTATTTTGAGTAAGTAGTATATTTGGTGTCCCGGTCCCCCCAAAGAAAAATCCTGGCTCCGCTAGAGCAAGGCGCCATAAGTTAAAAAAGGTCGTGATGCGCATATGTGGCTCGTGAGAGTGTTCTTTTACATCATGGCATGTTACATTAAATATCAGTTTATTTGTCTCATTGACATCATATTTATTTGTTATTTTTACTTGCAATTTTCAGCAAATTGTACCACCTGTGCTTCATTCCTTTTCTGACCAAGATGGCAGAGTCCGCTACTATGCATGTGAAGCTTTGTATAACATTGCAAAGGTGGTAGTGCTTTGCTTCCTGGTATTTTAGCATTTTATGGTTTGGATATTCCTGATCTTTTACTTCATTGCAGGTTGTACGAGGAGATTTTATTGTGTTCTTTAACCAGATATTTGATGCTTTATGCAAGCTTTCTGCAGATTCCGATGGTAATGTACAGAGTGCTGCTCATCTTTTAGATAGGCTTGTAAAGGTAACCTCATATGTGTATATTGTTTAAGATCATTTCTAAGAATCTCTATCTTGTTAGTTTAACTTATGTTTTGATTTGGGGAACAGGATATTGTTACTGAAAGTGATCAGTTCAGGTGAGTCAGCTGCTCTTTTCCAAGATTTCTTTCAGACATACATTGGTCTTTTACTTGGCTGACGATGTCTTTTTTTTATTGTATAAAAGCATTGAAGAGTTCATACCGTTGCTGAGAGAGCGCATGAATGTCTTAAATCCCTATGTCCGCCAATTTTTGGTTGGATGGATTACTGTCTTGGACAGTGTTCCAGATATAGATATGCTTGGGTTTCTTCCTGATTTCCTTGACGGTAGTTTTCCATTTCAATGTAGTATTTTAAACTCTTGCCCTCCTTTTCCTTTCAAGGCTTGTAAATTCACAGGACATGGTTGATTCTAGGTTTGTTCAACATGTTAAGCGACTCAAGCCATGAAATACGACAGCAAGCTGATTCAGCACTATCAGAGTTTCTCCAAGAGATTAAGAACTCCCCAGTAAGCGTTTGACTTTTAATGATGAGACTTATACTTCTCTGACTCGCTGACGTCCTGTTTCAAGTTTCTTATCTTTCTGGAAGTGTAATGGTTTGATGTTGCGTAAAGAGCTGATATCTTTTGCTTGATAACGAATTTGTTTCTCCTTTCGTTTTTCTCTATTTCTGATGATAGTGTTGCTACTGTCAAAGTCTGTAGATTATGGTCGCATGGCTGAAATTTTGGTGCAAAGGGCAGGTTCTCCTGATGAGTTTACAAGGCAGACTGCCATTACCTGGGTAAGGGTTTTGAGTACTGCCAATTTCTGTAGATTTTATACTACTAGTTGATAGGAGTTCCTTAAATTTCCTTCTGTTCGTTAATCTGTGTATTTAATTTAGCACATCTTTCAAGTTTTGCTTGTTCTTTCATTACTCTAATTATAAATTGGATGTGCTACTTAACTCTGCAGATAAATGAGTTTGTAAAATTAGGGGGCGATCAACTTGTCCCGTATTATGCTGATATTTTGGGAGCCATATTGCCCTGTATTTCAGACAAGGAAGAGAAAATTAGAGTTGTAAGCTAATACACTCCTTTTTCTCAGCCCCATTGCATACAATATTAATATCATGTTACACAGATTAGTATGTATTTCATTTGATAATATTTGCCAGGTTGCTCGGGAAACAAATGAAGAACTTCGATCTATCAAATCTGCTGCAGGTGAAGGTTTTGATGTAGGAGCAATTCTTGCTGTTGCTAAAAGGTGCAGTCTTTGTTATGTGAAGGAACTCTACGTTCCAATCCACTTGTATGATTGTAAATTCTTCTTCTTGTTAGGTTATGTTTGACACAAACAGCAGCTCTTCAATAAAAGCCACAACTTGAAGATTGAAGCTTGCATCTAATTTTTTCAACTCTCAGCTACCAAACAATTTGCCAAATTATATTCAATTTGCAGCTACAACTACAACTAATTGTGGGTAGCTATCCATACTAGTTTTCAATATGCAGCAACACCTACAAGGCTACAACTAGTTTATTAGCTGTTCGTAACAACCTCGAACTATTTTGTACTAAATTCTTTCCTCTTTTAACATTTCACAGCCACAACAACAACTAATTTTGCCAAACATATCCTTGATGCTTTGGATAATCTTATCCTAATTAAAATAATGTCAAGAATTTCTATAGAGTAGCAATTCCTTTGTATGGGTAATGCTGCGTACATGTGGACCTCCCCAGACCCCGCCCTAGGCGGGATATATACTGGGTTGTTGTTGTTGTGGTTGTGTAGTAGCAATTCCTATGTAGAAGTTTATATTCTTGTAATTGTTAAGATGGGTTGGTTATTTTGTATTTTTTTGTTTCTCAGACATTTGTCTAGTGAATGGGAGGCCACTCGGATTGAAGCACTGCACTGGATTTCAGCGCTTCTTGAAAACCGCCGTGATAAGGTATCTCCAGAACTCTATGCATATCTGTCCCAATTCTTGTGTGGTTGTTGACTTGCTGCTGACAATCTAATTTTATTGTTAGTTATATTGAGTTCTGTAATTATAAGTTAGATACTGTTGTGTATTTCTAAGTTCCCATTGTGCTGTAAGGAAAAAATTATGAAGTATCACTATATGTTCTATAGTTTCCACTTCCTGACTTTAGTTTCTTGAAGTTTTCTCTTGACATTTATTGTTTTCTAGATAAGCAGTTTATGTTGTGTGGCAAAGAAAAGGATACTATATTATTCTGACACATTCTTTCATGTAGGTAGTGTAATTTATATAATTGTATCATTGCCAAGTTTTTCTCTACCTGCAATGTCCATTAAGTTCCTATAGCCCAGTATTAACTTGCTACTTAATTTTAAAGAAATTATCATGTTCTCTCAACTTACATTATGTATTCTTTTTGACAGTTGAGATAAATTGTTTAACGATTTACCACATAATTCATCTGGATAATAACTTAAGTATGCGACAGGGATATTACAGTCTGCAGTTCTTCTCAATTTTTTTTGTCTTTCATATTGGTGATACAAAAATAGGGTTGAGATTGATTAAGATTGCCTTTGAATAGCAAATATGCAAACTTTAGACAACTTGTGATCCTTGTTGATAATACCAACATTGGACAGAAGTTTCCACCAGGATCAAAAACATAGATAGTGCACCTGAAGGGATATTGAACGTGTTATCTCTGCGGGTCCATATTTCATGACTCAAAATGGGTTATGCAACAGACATGGCAGTAGGTGGAAAATCTCCAGCAGTTTCCTTTGAGTACCCATTACACATTGAATTGTAACAGATATCATTTTTATTTAGGCACATATCATTTTCACCCACACAGTCCAAATATCTATTACAGATATCTTCCGTTGCCTCTTGCTCCCACCACCGAACGACGAACTTCCATCATTACTTTCGAAGGTAGATTTCATTTCAGCAGTTCCACCATTACTCCCCTCTCCAAATGATCCTTGACGCCGAGGATGGGTGGTCTTCCTCAATATCTTAGACCAGTTCCCATGTAGCATCCACAATTGTATAGTAAAGCCATCCAACAACAGACACTGTCAATGAGAGACACGGGCTACAAAGGATTCCCCCTAGGTCATATACCAAAACTAGTGAGGTTAAGCTGAAACTCTTCACATAACCAATCAATTTCAACACCTGATGATCCCAGCTACCTTGTCTCTGTGTTAGTGGAGAACGTGGAGCTGGGCTGAAATGCGGATCTCTAAACACAATGTTTTTGACCAATTCAATTTATCTTCCAAATTAATGGGTCTACTAACATAAAGTGTGTTGCTATGTAGGATCCATGTAGTACAAATCTGCCAGGGTTAAACACTATTACTCATCAATCTCAAACCCATATAAAAGTTGGCAGGGAACCCTTTGCTTTGAGCAAGAATAAGTCTGACATTGACTTGTGTTTTTTTTCATTCATTTTCGAATTCAAAAAGAATGAGGAAATTTAACATCTTTTTGTTATCAATCCATCTTCAAATATTTGACATAAGAAAATAGTAGGCCATTGCATAAAAGTAGACCAACAGTTTTCAGTACAAACGAATGAGGAAATTTAACATCTTTTTGTTATCAATCCATCTTCAAATATTTGACATAAGAAAATAGTAGGCCATTGCATAAAAGTAGACCAACAGTTTTCAATACAAACACCAGCTACGTAGGACACCAAGAATGATGCCGACTTTTCTAAATGATTGCCACTCATCATATCCTACTTCTGCTTTTCTAATCAGTAGGCCACAAGAAAAGTACTATACCTGAAGCCTTATGTTTGTGATTTTACTCTCCTTAACTCGTTAACTGCACCAAGGTTGTCCTCAAGTTTTTGCTGGTTAAGGTGACCGGAAACTCCTTCGTGCCCTGTTCACCAGCACACTTATCCCAAGGACAGGACATATTTGGTACTGACATTTTATCGAACATATACTGGGCACGTCACGCCAAATGATAGATCAGCATTGACCTCAATTAACTTCCCCAGATAAAATCCACAATTGTTTTCAACTGGGGCTTTTCATCGAACACCTGATATGCATGTCCTTCAACTAAGCTATTTTGTTGTTTTGAACAGCAGTCTACTTCATTTCCCCCTATCAAAAGAAACGTAGTATCTTCTCCCATCACAGACAAGGAATTGGACCCATTTTTCTTACATTTATGTAGGGGACCATACTTTTTTTTTAGATAAAGAGAGATTTTATTAAAACCAAAAGAGAATTGCAACATTAGAGGACAAGTAGTCCTCATACAGTGATGTGGGAGACAGTACTTATTCTCACACCATTCACATTCCCCATTTTCCCACTTGGCAAAAACATGAGAGAGATATTCGAAAGAGTGAATTACCTTGTTCTTCATTGCAGTTTCCAAATGAGACTTGAGTAGAACATCGTGTTGGAGGTGGTTACAGAAATCCTAGAGCCTTGAGCAATTTGCCATTCAAGCTACAGTACAGTATTCTGGTGGAGGTTTGCAAAAAAATGTTAAGGAAAGAGTGGCTCGGATACCTCTGATACCATTGTGCAAAATAGGGTTGAGATTGATAAAGATTGCCTATGAATTAGCAAATTGGCTAAGAATTAGCAATGGTTAACCAATCCTAGCTCACTGATCAGGATGCTTAAGCGTTTGAAAAAGAATAAACCTTGAAATTTACGGGCAAATGATATTAGAAGTGGAAGATAGATAGACAAATAGAGAGAGATAGCAGACTGATGGGAGTATTATTTCATTGATTTCATAACCTTGCTCAACTAGAGGGTGGGGCTTTATATACCCATATGACTACAAGGGTTAACCCTAAAAGTTTCACAATAAACAAAAATACAGCAATACTTACAATACTAAAATACTTGGTTCGTATCAACTGTATTCTTGTCTTGGTAGTGCATAACTTGTTAAGGGTTTTGCTTAAGTCAATTCAATAAAACCTACAATGGTTTTCTAGTGTCTGGTGTTTGCCATTCCTTTCTTTTTTCTTACTGCTTGTGATAGTCTGAATGCTGAGGTCTGTGGTGTGGTTTACTGAGTGACTTCTTTCACTATCGAATCATTGCCAATCCACTTGGTAACCTTATGGGCGTTATGGCTAGGTGGTCTGCTAGTAAGCCTTGTTATTTTTTTATTATTTATTTTTACCTGTCTTGTTTCTCCTTGCAAATAGTAAATCTTATCTCTTTGTTAATATTCCTTACATATTGACAGGTCTTATCTGTTTTGAGCGACATATTTGACACGCTTCTGAAAGTACTATCAGATTCTTCGGATGAGGTAATTTTTTTCTTCTGCTTAATCTCTTGCGCATACTTGTGATGCATTCTGTTGTTTTATGGCATCAAATATTACATATTCTGAGGTTGTTCATGTGGATAATCATTTCTTGAATTTTATCTCAGTTTGATAAGTTTGGTGGTAGAATTAAGTTTGAGTGTTACTTATCTGTATTTAAGGAACTTACCACTAATCATCAAATTTTGTGTTGAAAGTATTTATTTGAATACTCCTTAACCTCCAAGAGTCTGCTAAATATTAGCTTTACTGATGATTAAGTTCACCAATTGGGGAAGATTTTGGTTAGATGGATCTATACACTTTATCATGGAACATGATAGGCTTCAAAGATGTTTCTAGAAGGGCTTTCTGTAGAGGGTTTATCAAGAAATACTCCATGGCTTTTTGGTGCTTGCAAGAAACAAAACATTCAGACTTTTGACAGATTCAGTGTAGCTAAGGTTTGGGGTGATAATTTTGTGACTGGGAGTTGTTAACAACTTGGAAGTGGATCTTGTGAAACACGAGGGCCTAATTTTCAGCATACAATCAGAGAAAGAAATACAGAAGCGGATACTTTAGCAATGAAGGAATTGAATAGGAACAATAACTCATGTGTAGGGTTGGAGTACATAGCCAGATTGTAGAAGAGTGAGGATCCTAATGGACCTCAGGTTTTTTGAATGGTTGCTTATTTGGCAATTAGTTGCCTATTAATACAAACTTTGCTGGTCAAAAAGAACAAAGTTCAGCAATTCTTTTATGAGGCTGCCTCATGCATAAGGCCACCAAAATTATCACTTTTTGGTCTTGAGGTATCATTTTTTTATTCATCGGTATCACTTTTTAACTTACAGGCATCACTCATTTTTTTCGCAGCCTTATTATCTATGATTTCTTGTGAATTAAGTTTATATAATCAAAGGTAATCAAGATATATTAATTATCGACATATCCGAGGTTCATACTTCGTTTATATCTATTTTCTTCTTTGTGATTACATTTTGTGGTGTTTATTTGCTGGAGAGAAATGCTCGGGTCTTCTCTCGAGTTTCAATGTCACCTATTCTTATTTGGGATCGGGTTACTTTTTTAGCTACGTTATGGGCCAAGTTTATATGATCGAAGGTAATCAAGAGAAATTAATTATCAACATATCAGAGGTTCATACTTGGGTTATATGTATTTTCTTCTTTGTGATTACATTTTGTGGTGTTTATTTGCTGGAGAGAAATGCTCGGGTCTTCTCTCAAGTTTCAATGTCACCTATTCTTATTTGGGTCGGGTTACTGATTTAGCTAGGTTATGGGCCAAGTTTATATAATCGAAGGTAATCAAGAGAAGTTAATGGTCGACATATCAGAGGTTCATACTTGGGTTATATCTATTTTCTTCTTTTTGATGATTACATTTTGTGGTGTTTATGGCTGGAGAGAAATGCGCGGGTCTTCTCTCGAGTTTCCTGTTACCTATTCTTATTTGGGACTGGGTTATTTATTCAGCTACGTTATGGGGCCAAGGCTGGTGGGCTTTTAGTAGGTACACAGTATCACGGATGTTCAAAGAAATTGGGTCAATCTGGCCTACCTGTAATTGTATCTTTTGAGAGGCCATCTTGTCCTCGTTAGCTGTTTCTACAGCAATATTGATATAAGTTTTTTCTTATCTAAAAAAATGATTACATTTTGTGTCCATTTTTCCTATCATTCTCTTAGGAATTGGTTAGTAACTTAGGATTGTTTGTAAACAAATATACCACTATAATTTTATGAATTTGAAGATGAAGTTCCAACATGAACCATCAAGATTATCCAATGTCTCCGAGAAGGCTCCCGCACAAGCCAGGGGGGTTGAGGTGCACACAGCCTAACCTCTTTTCCATGCGCGACGACCATCTGCAGCATCACAATAAATAAGAAGTGTAGTCAATTTGGTGAGCCATTTTGAATTTTTGATGTAGTCCATAAAATATTTCAAAGCCAAAGATCAGTACAAGTAAAATAACAACTGATGCCCTGAAAGGGGTAGCTAAGTTGGTTTTGGGATTGGATTTCATGGCAAAGGTCATGGGTTCTATTTCCACTAAGCCTCTTTTGTTGATGTCTACAAGATTTATCTTGTTGGTTTGCCTGGTGTATGTGGTTTGCACACACTCGGGGTTTATCCAGTGCACACTCAAAGAGTAGTGGCTGCGGGTTCCTCGTATCAAAAAAAGAAAAAAAGAAAAACTGATGGTATTTCCCTAGCTCCCATGTATTCCTAAACCTCTTAAGTCATTTCATAAAGTCGAACTAAAGTTTAAGTTCCAATGTTTCGAATTATAATATTTCAATATTTGTTTTTTAGTTGTCCATCATTGGATTTCTCATCAAGTAATCTGTGGGAGAATTTGTTTTTTAGATAAGAAAAATTTATTAATCAATTCTGTAAAGAATACAAAAAAGAGGATAAGGCATCCTCATAAGCAATCAAAAGAAACGACAAATCTCGCCAATGGCGCTGTACAAAGGTAAGTGGAACGCCCTTAAAAGCACCCGCCGCCTTAGCTCAAAGGGAGGGTAAATAGACCAGATGGTCCCAGACATAGTCTATAGGCTTCCCAACACCACATAACACCCTAGAGTTCCTCTCCAACCAAATGCACCACATGATGGCCATACATATACACCTCCAGAACAATCTCCCCTCCCTCCCTCGCCTCATCACAGCGAAACGAAGCTGTAAATAATCTCCCACCGTAGCAGGACATGCAAAACTCTCTGGGAGAATTTGTAATAGTTTTCTCTCTTTATGAGGACTTCTTGTCCTCTCTCTGTTGTATTACTTTCCGTTAAAATAATTATTTTCTTATCTAAAAAAAAGGTTCACACGTCTACCTTTTTCTTAATGTGTTTTTCCGGGAGGAGGTTTCTGAATTTAATTTGAATTGAATTTTTGAACCCGATATTAAAACCTTATATCTCTACACCTCAAATTACCTCTGGTGTTACTCAACGTCGAAACTAAATTATCAACCTTATCAATCTTAGACAATACAAAACCATATCAAAAGACAACAATCCCTAATTTCGACTCATGAATCAACTATCAGCACTTTCAGATTCTTATTTTGTTATCCCAACATTGTATACATATTCTGCCATTTTGAAACTCATTATTCCAACCCCCCCACAGCATAAAAACACAAGTATTCAATAAATCAGGAAAACCCCGCTTTCAAAGGGAGCCTGATTCAAACATCATAATCTTATTTGTTAAACATGAGACCTGCTGGTTTTATGGACCATGTGGCTTAATTGGCTGCGCTTTGGGCCAATGCGGCTGGGGCGTTTGGTGGAGTGCCACTTACGGATGTTCAGCGACTATGGAGGGATTGGGTTTTTAGTTAGAATTGCGTTTCTGATTCTGAGGACTCCTTGTTAATATCTATTTTTCAATACTGTATTGATACTTTCATTCATTAATAAAACTTTTTATTATCTAAAAAGAACAACATGAAATCTGTAAGTCAAGTAAATAAATCGAAAATAGGAGACGTATCGGTAGGCCTAGGGGGAGGGGGACTGTGAACAATCAGTCGTTTTTGGTGTGTGCGTGGGGACGGGGGAATATGAGCAGTCCACAGAAGCCCACTCAGTGACCATGAACAGTAGCTTACAGTTGTGATGTGGACTGATATATATGTATATTCACCACTTTTGAATTGTTTTACCAATAAGAAAAATACTCTTCCCGGTTGCAATAGCGAATCGCGATAGAACTGTAGTTTCGTGGTAGCGACATCTAGTTTAAGTTATGTTTGGATTCGCAGGCGTCTTTGGTGTAAGTCGGGCCAATTTAAAAACAAACTAATTTTGGTTGAACTCATTCCAAATATTATGTTTGTTGTACTCTCAAAAATAGACATGTTAACACCTCTCGAGCTACTATGAAGAAAAGAATTTTCTAAATATTGTAATGGTTCTAAAATAGACATGTTAACACCTCTCGAGCTATTACGAAGAAAACAATAGCCAAGCACCATTCATAGTACCTGCTATTCTTCTTATGTCATCCCAGTGATTCATTCTTTCTGCTACACTATTGTGGCCATAAACAAAAGTCACAGAAAACTCTGAACTAGTTGTAAGATGCCTAACTTCACAGTGTACCATTTGTGCACTTTAATATGGATCTGGAACCAATCTTGTCTCCATATTATCCATAACCTACGTCTGGGGCTATATACATAGCTCATATGAGACTCCCCAATTATGACAAGCAACTTCCTTGCATTTTTAAAGTTATTTTCTCTGATTTTGGTTTCAACAAGGCCACACAGGCCCACTTTATTCTGCAGACAAAAGGCTCGCACCTCTCGCTGCTTATTGGGGACATTTAAGCCCCTCACATTCCATGAGGTTATTCTATCCATGATCCCCTTGTGTACTAGGGGACACCTCCCTAGTACGAGGATTCTCAGCATGTGTTTCTCCATCATCTCTGCCTTGCAGATGCATAAAGTTATTTTGAGTTGTTATCACCTCACTAGAAGAGCTAGCTTGTTGCGTTGTAGCTCTATTCCTGCTGACCTGCTGCCATCCACCATTATCATTTGCAACTGTTTCCAGCCCCTGTGTTGTCTGTGCCTGATGCTGTTCAGTAGTCATAGCGGCTCCTTGGGTACCTTCTGCATTATTTTCAGTGCTAACAGGAGCTTCAGTTGCTCTAGGTGGTGCATTGACAGGCTCTCTTTGTTGTCTAGGCCTTCTGCCCTCCTTCTTCCTGTATTCAGTGTCCTCATGGCCAAAACCATGGCAGTGCTTACATTTGACTGGTTTCCACTCAAAAACTACCTTTTGCGCTACAATGTCACCATATTCATCTTCAAACAGAACTTCCTCTGGCATATCTTCCCCAATATTAACATCAATCAAGACCCTTGCAAAATTCAATCGAGTTCTTCGTTGAGTAGCCTTATCAGTAATAATTGGTTCCCCAATAAGGCTAGTGATCTTACTGAGAGAATGAGCAGCCCAATAAATGACTAATTTTAACAATTGCTCCCAGATAGACTGATTTCACCTCAGATTGGAGATGACCACTCTCAGTTCATGGCCTAACGATGAAAGGCTTATTGTCAAAATGTTCCACACCCCTCTGTAGTACTGCATCCCTTGCCACATGAGTTTTAAAACGAACCAGAACTTTGCCCGTTTGCATGCGATTTATCTTATCAATTCCGTGTTTCCCCCAAATTCTTCTAGTAAACCCTTCTAAAACAGTTGTAGGGGGATTAGCGTCCAACACAAAACACACCACAGCATGACCGTCTTGGAGCTCCGTTATTCGAGTGAATCAATTCCAGCCATTGATCAAGTTTCTTTGAGCTAGCTCACGCTGATTTCCCTCTTAAGTCGCCTTTTTAAGCATTTCCGTCAACGCCTTCGCTACACTTAGTTGTAGTTCATCTTCTATCATCACTGCTTCCAGATCCGTTTCTGAATTTCTTACTACCCTACTACCTCCCAGAGCATCTCTAGGTGTTTCGCAATTTCTCTCCTCCGGCTTTGGCCGGCGGTTGATTTTTACGCTTAGGAGGACGCCCTCGAATCACCATTGGTGGTACACGATAAGAACAACCTTATCCTGCGCCTCGGGAGCACTCTCTCTCTCTCTAAACATCTTTTACTTTAATTGTAATGGTCCTAATTATGAATAGAAGAATTTCTACATATGCAGTTCTACGAACATTTTGACACCTGAGCTTTACCCTACGTGATTAACATTTCTTACATGTAGTGCAATTTTATGAACATTTTGAGTTAGGCGACTGAAAGATTGTAATGGTCAAAATTTGAGTTAATCGCAAGCCGATATAACCCACCCCGAGTTACTCTGAAACCCGACGTCCGAAAAAACAAGGTCAAACCTGACTCGACTCAATCTGAACCTGTTATCTGTTACATAAATTATGCTGCCCAAAGCTACCCTGGCCAACCAATTGCTACCTCTTGTATGCTACTACCAGCTTCCATTCTGAGGGAACCAAGCTTTCTCATTCCTCGTCATGTGGTTGAAACCCCATACTCTCCACCATGAAGAAAGAGGAAGGGACTGGAGATTTTCAATATTGAAAAATAGATATTATTAACCGCCCTGCCCCCCATCTTCACTTTTCAGTTGTTAGCTTGAAGAGGGTTTGGTCAATTTTGCGTTAAACGTCGAATATCACCTACAAATTGTTGCTTTTATGCCATTGCAAGTTATGTGACTCGGAATTGGTTGAGCTTCTTACTAGAAATAGGATAAACTTTTACTTTACATTTGACGAGGAGATACCTCTGTGTGCATGTGTTTGCAGTGACATCGTTAAGAGCCACTTATACATATTTGTCCTAGTAGACCGTAATTTGCATTTCACTTGACATTTGATCGTCTTTTTCTTATACTGTTGAACTTTGTTTCCAGCAATTCAATAATGTCTTTAGATGACAGTCTGTGTTTGTCCATATGTTAGGTAGTGCTTTTGGTGCTTGAGGTGCATGCTTGCATAGCAAGAGATACGATGCACTTTCACCATCTTGTTGTTTACTTGGTTGAGAACTTTCGAAATGACAACTCTCTCCTAGAAAAGTGAGTTTTCGATTCTGAGGTTTTTCTAATTTCCTTCCATAAATTCTCCACATTAGTGACTATATATATACCTTTTCTCATATCAGTGGTTTGATTTTCCTTATCTCTTATCCAGACGGGGTGCCTTGATAATTCGGCGACTCTGTGTACTTTTGGGTGCTGAAAGAGTTTACCGTGAGCTCTCCACTATCCTTGGAAGAGATTCTGATCTTGATTTTGCATCTATCATGGTTCAGGTCTAAAATTCGACCCATTAACAAGTGATGCATGTCTGCATAATCTTTGATTATATATTGCCTTGCTTTCTTTTGTTTGCTAGCAGCTATCTACTATGCATTGCTATATGTGTTACAGTATTTCTGTTTTCTTGCTACATATAAACTATGTTGTACGTATATGGAAATGGAAATGTTCTCGGAATGTTTGGAAACTTCGAAACACAAAGGGAGGGGGGAAATCAATTTCTAGGATGATAACCTCCCTTTTTTCAATAGAAATGTTGTCTATTTAGGTCCATTTCTAATGGACTGAATCAAAATGGGTCATCAAACTATGTGCACTTCTTATTTAGTGTGAAGTCGTTGGTGGTATAGCACATGAGCTCAAGGGCTAAACAAATAGCCTGTCAATTTTCGTAAGGGTAAGGTTGCTGAGCCACTCCCCCTACCCCATTTTCGTGGGAGCCTTTTGGAGGCACTGTGGCAACGTTGATGATTATAATGTAGAATATGTTTTTTTTTTTTTAAATGTTTGTTTCTATAAGAGTTAAAATGAATTAGATCTAAATATGAGGACAAGAATTCCTCAAACAAAAAGTGCCCCAGTGATGTTGAATGTATGTGAGGGTCCTGGTTCGGAATCTAGTTATTAGTGTGAGGTTGCGGAAGCGGACTAATATTGGTGACGTGTGTTAGATCGACCTGACGCGGCATGGATTTTAGTAAGATTATTTGTCAGCTGTATCGGTTATGGATCGGCTGTATCAGCCAATTATCAGCCGTGTCCTTCGCATATCGGCCATACTGTACGCCCCGTTACCTATTGGGAAATTGCGTATCGGCAACACCAAAAACCAGTACGTCTTGGCCGACGGTCGATATTTTATACCATGGTGAGGGCACCCCCCTAAATCCCCTGCTGCTTTGGCCCGAAGAGATGTACAGCATACAAAAGAACACAAAATCCATAGCCTTGCCAACACCGGATAAGACCATTGAGTTCCTCTCCAATCGAAGGGATCAAATAAAAGTCATACAAGCACAATGCCGCTAGATACGCCTTCCTCCTCCCCATACCAACAAAACGCTCCTGCAGATGGGCAAGCAAAGCATTCCCCATGAAACAGCCTAGCCTATAAAGATCTAGCATACACAGAAAGCAAGAACAAATGCAAACCACTCGCATTAGAGAACTTTCACTTGCCTGGTTACACATCACACAAACTTCCGTTGACAACACCACCCAGGTCTCTTCTGTTGTATGTCATCTGTTTTCAATTTTCTTAATACCAAAGTCCAAAAGAAGGCAGGCATTATCAAAGGAACCATAGACATCCGAATGTTGGCTAGAGAAATCAGGGTACTGTGAGGGGAGGCCAGGCCAACTGGCCAAGACAATGAGGGTACTGTGATGATGTAGAAAATGTTTTTTGTTCAATTTCTTGGTAAATTTTGAACTCAAAGACTCTTTTCCTCCTCCACTAGTAAACAAACGATCGTCAAGTTCAAATGGGTGATATTTCACTACAACTTACAAGAGACATTGGTCATTACTCTCATTAGTAGTAAGGAAAGGTAATTTTAGAATTTTAGGGTCCTTGAGAAGCTGTGTATCAAATATCAGCCAATACGCAATGTATGAGTGACGTATCAGTTTTTGAGGTTGCCAATACTCGATATCCGGGTATGTCAAGGGGTGTCCAATATGGCCGATGCAGCTGATACATGCCCGTAAATGGCCTTCCAGCCGATACTGACAGATACTAAATATACATACCGACGGCTGCCACCTGATATATGTCACCCGTATCAGTCTACTTCCACGACGTCGCGACCATTACTCCACCAAGAATTTGCTGTTTACATAGAGACAATATTTCCCGAGAGTTTCATCAAGTTTCCAGAACGGGGAAACATGACCTTCATAAAGTATTCATGCAACAAAGAATTTCAATGATATGTGACACTTCATTTTAATGAACTGACATGAGTGCTGTATGTTAATGTGAATCATAAACTTTCTGTGTATCTGGGCTCTTGACTGTGATGTACTTATTCCAGGCTTTAAATCTCATTTTACTTACGTCGTCTGAGTTGTCGGAGCTACGGGAGCTGTTGAAGCAATCTCTTGTCAACAATGCAGGGAAAGATTTGTTTAATGCTTTATACGAGTCCTGGTGCCATTCTCCTATGGCAATCATTAGTTTGTGCCTCTTAGCTCAGGTAATGGTTTGTCATCCATTTATCTGTGAGCGGACCACCTCTTTGCTGGTGAATTCATGTGACGATTTTGAACAGACATACCAGCATGCCAGCACGGTCATACAGTCTCTCGTGGAAGAAGATATCAACACTAAATTCTTGGTCCAGCTTGACAAATTGATTCGGTTACTTGAAACTCCAACTTTTGCTTATCTGAGATTGCAGGTGCTTAATCTTTACATGGTCTCTCCTTACAAGTCAGATTCATTATTCCAATTCAGTTTCATTAGACTGTCAATTGCACATTCACGTGCTAGTTGGCGCTCAATCGTAATTCAAAAGAGTAATTTACCTGTATGTCTATTTGTTCATATGTCCTAGGAAAGAAGTCACACTTTGACAACAATATTCGATTTTCTTTTTACAATCAGAAGTCATACTTGACAACAATATTCAACTGTATAGTGGAGTTGTCTATGTACGTTTTTGTGCAATTGCATTGAAAATTACTCTAAAGTGACCATATGAGCTGGTATATATGTGATGTTATCATTCTCCTATAAGCTATAATGTGTGGTTTAGGTGGAAGAGTTCATATTGGAAGAGTGACAATACGGCTTCATTTGTGAGTATTTGCCGCAGGTTTGATTAAACATTAATATATGATTAAAAGGACAACATATAGAGCAAGTGAAACCCTGTGGACTGCATTGGAAATCTGGCACTACAAGCTGGACTACCCTTTTAATTGTTTCTCACAAGTTTCTCTTCTATTTGCTTTGTCTTGATTGCCCCAGGTGGCATTTGGAAGGTTGTACTTTGTCAGTATTATCAATAATATGAAAGCTTTTCCAGCTTACACTCCCTCCAGTGGAGGATCTTTGAGAGATCCCATCCTCTCCTTGCCCACAACTGGTCCAAATGGAACCCACTTTGTGACAGTATCATCTTGGAGATTAATTAGCCTAATATTTGGGTTATATTGGCTAGCGAGCGGAGAACATGCTTGTTTTGGGTTAACTAACCTTGCTTTGATAAGTGTTCCTGGGTTTGAGGGGCGGGAAGGAGAAGAAGTTACTTAGGCGAAATGCTTTTTTTTTTTTGGTGCATTTAGTTGGAGAGGAATGCCTGGGTGTTTAATGAGTTTTCCATTTCTCCTGTTATGTGTGGAAGAAGGCAATCTACTTCGCTTCTTTTTGGGCTCTGCAGTGGCCTTGCGAATTACACTATCTCAGAGGTCCAACTGATGTGGGCTAATCTGTAAATGTTTTATTATAGAGGATATCTTATCCTCTATTTTTGCTGTAAATTGATCCATATTAATAGAACTTTATTCTTATCTAAAAGGAACACCTTGCTTTGATAAGTGAATCAGTCTTTGAGCATTTGGAGGCAAAGAACCCTTGAAATACATGTTATTGTTGAGTCCTCGAGCACCAAAAAGTTCTCGGGCTCGAATTCCTCACCCACAATTGCAGGTTTTATCCAGAGTATAAAAAAGACGAGTCATTGGTATTCTTCATCACTGTTAGTGTATAATCCAGTAACTCTAGTTTCAAATCCCTCATCGCAGTGGTTTTCATGTAAATAACATGTCAGTACCCAGTTTTATATATGAGCAATTGTTTGATTTTGATGTCATCGAATTTCTTGGGTGACAATATTATGATTGAAACTTATTTAGTTTTGTATTTAAATATCTTGTACTCTCCTGTTTGTTGCTTGTATCACATTGCTTCAAGTCGTCAGGTGCTCTTCTCATCCCCCTGCCCTCTTTGTTTTATAACTCCTATTTTGGAGCTTCCTCTGCATGATTGATTTCCTTTGTATTTTGTTTTTGTTTTTTTCATTTGGAGAATAGATCATGGTCTGTTGTATATGTATGAATATCTGTGGGATCCACTTGTTACTAGTTAATTTTATGGTGAAAGCATTAGTGAGGAATTTATAATTTTTGCAGCTTCTGGAGCCTGGAAGATATACGTGGTTATTGAAAGCCTTGTATGGTCTGCTTATGTTGCTTCCTCAGGTAAACTTTTCTCTTTAACCTAAAATTAATAGTTTTAAATATAATAAAAAAATTTTGAGATGGAGGAAACAAAAAAGAATGCCCATTTCATTGTGGTTGATATTGAGGTCCTTACCTATGTTATCAAGCTACATAATTGTAGAAGAAGATATCAGGGTGTAGAATTATACTAGTTTTTTTTTTTTTTTTTTCTTTTTTTTCTTTTTTTCCTTTGATGTGATCCTAGCATAGTGGCGGAACCAGAAATTATTTATCGGGGGGGGGGGGGAGAGAAGTATGCTAAATTCAGTATACATACTAGACTTAGATGATCTTGATTCAAAATGTTATAAATACTTGTGTCCATTTCTAACAACAAAATTTAAAACTATATTGTCATAAAATAATGTCTTTGGGACTTTCATTTTATACAAGTATTTATGTTTGTGTGGAAAATAGGACGTAAAATAAACATTACGAGATCAAAATAAATGAATAAATAAATACATGAAGGAAAAGTTGGCTAAAACCCCCTTAAGTTAAGCACAAATTGTCAGGAACCTCAAAAGAGCACTCATGTTTGGTACCCCTTAAATAAATTTTAAAACTCAGGTGTGGCCCCCCTAAACCCCTTTTCTGCCAACTTTTAGACCTACTTGACCGATATAACCTCACGTGTTATGCACTAGAGTCACTTACTAGTGGTTTTACCCCTCTCTTCCTCTAATTACTCCCCCTTAATATAACTTTTGGAAGTTAAATCTGGGTTGTTGAAGTCAAATCTGGGCAAAGTGGGGGAGTAATTAGCAGGAAGAGGAGGGTCAAACACTAGTAAGTGATTCACATGCGTAGCATGTGAGGGTATATCGGTCACTTAGGTCTAAAAGTTGGCCAGAAATTGGGTTTAGGGGGTCAGGACTGGGTTTTTAGATTTATTAGGGGTACTGAAGAAAAGTGATCTTTGAAGGGGTTCCCGCCCGACAATTCGTGATAAACTTAAGGGGGCTTTAGGCCAATTTTCCAACCATGAATGATAATTTAAATAATTATACTGCTCTTAGCTAGCTCCAGTGTCGAAGTCTCTATAGTTGTACCACTTATATTTGAGCAACAGTTCTCTTATGACGACTAAAAATATTACTTTTTCGTTCAGAGATATCACTTGTGTCGGTAGGTATCACTTTTTTGCTCACGTATCAGTTTTTTTTGGTATGAGGTCGCCTCATGAGTTTTTGTGTTATTTGGATTATCTCTGGGCCATGGCGGCAGGGACCTTTAAAGGAGGGGGTGCCCTTTACTGTCGTTCAACGTCATTGGGGGTATTCGGAATTATTTGTTCTTTTTCAGTATCCTTGTCCTTTTGCATTGTAGTATTGTTTCAGCTTTAATAATATTTATCTAAAAATATGTATGCACTATTTTGTATCCTTTTGAACCAAACATAGAATAAAATACAAAAATTTAGAGGAAAAGCTACATTTTACCAATCTGAAATCTAAATGGACAGTGAAAAGAGGACAAAGAAAATAAAAATAGATCAAAGAAGGGGGGGAATCTGCCTAATTCGTTAAAGAGTTAAACAGTAAAGATAAACGGAAAAGGAACAGGGAAAAGGAGAGACACAAGAGTAGAATTGCTCTGTTAGGAAAACAAAATTGGCTCAAAGGAGAGAGAGGGTAGGAAATAGAATAGGAAGTTGGCACCACCAGGAATTGAACTTCAGTACTTTGTATACTCATTTGTCCCAAGTACCAACTCTGGTGACATTGAGCTATGAAATATTTCACATGAATTATTATTTGTTGATATCAGAATTATAGGGGAGCCATGGCCGCTACTGCCCCCCCTGATTGAACCTCTGCTCTAGCAGCTTTTGTGCAAAATTGATTTGTCTCATTAGAAAATATAATTTAGAAATCGTTATGAGAATGATATTGATAAATATTAATAATGAAAGGGCAGCAGGAATGCAATTGAGAGTTTTGTGTGAAAAGCAATTAGTTCAGATGGAACTATTGTAGGGGCATATGGAAACTTAATGGTCTTTGTTTTCCAAGTGTTGCATACCATACCTTATTCATTTGGTGGAAGCAGGCAAGGAACGGTATGCGTGAAGAGTCTCTCACTTGAGACTCCTCAACTAACAGATATAAGTAGAGATGTTATTTTGAATCAGTTACAGTGTAAATGTGATTTTAAATTATAATATTAGAATAATTGTATGTGGTTCAACCAGTTGAATCAATTCTGGTTGGACCATTTATGGGCTAATGATCCAGGCCCATGAACCAGAGCAGGGATCAGTTGAAGTTTTAATGTTGCCGTCACATTGGATGCCATCTACAGAGTCTTGTGATTTGCTTCCCATTCATATCTTGTTAAAATGTCTAATGCAGCAAAGTGCCGCTTTCAAGATATTGCGGACTCGGTTGAAAACTGTACCTTCATATTCTTTTGGTGGAGAGCAACCTCAGAATTCATCTTTAGGAACCTCTCACTTGAAGAGCTCATATTGTATGCCCAGTGGGTCTTACCATACAGTGGATGGTGAGGTAAAGCAGGAAACAGATAATGCACTAAATGGAATAAACTTTGCTTTGATGCTGCAACAGTTTGAGCAGATGCAGCACCAGCATCGAGCACATGCTAAATCACAGGCAAAGTTTAGGAAAACTTCAGCTGTGTTGCCAAAGGTAGCAAAGAAAATTTATTTTAACTGTTACTTCATATGTATGCTAGTCAATGTTTTGCTATTGTTTGTGTGGATAATGTGTGTTTTATTAAGCCAAGAAAGTAGTAGTTGAGTATTGGTGTCAGAAAGAAGCGTATATGCAGGGTAAAGGTCAGAATTTGAAAGAGCGCCTTGAGGTTTGGTTAGGATTTCTGGCATAAACTTGGCCCTCGTTTGCCATTTCCTGTTCAGCTTTGTTGTGAAATGGAAGAATGATAGCGCAAAACAAAGCTATTGAAGATTTGCTGAAAATAAGTCCACCATTCAGAGCAGAATGCCCGGTTGTCCCGGTTGATGCTTGAAAGAGGTCAAAGACAAAGATATCCTTTTTTTCCCACTTTAGCTGCTTTTACTAGTTACGAGGGTCCGTAAAATGGAAGATTCATGGTGGTGGTTCTTGTTTGGGGTTACATTTTTTTTTAGATTTTCCATTTGGCAGTGTCTATAATTTGAGGAATGTGCTTATCCTTCTTTAAAGATCTTTGGGTTCGTTTTCAATTTAGTATACTTTGCAAACCCATCGTCTAGTTGAGTTTGTGTCATTGTCGGGGGGCCTTTGACCATTTAGAGAACAATTTCTTCATGCAGTCATTGCGTAGGAGAATAGCCAAGAGTCTACGTGAGTGCTTCAGTGATACTTTTGCCTGAATGCATCAAGTTATTGGAGACAATGCTAAAATGAATTCTTTTATCAGGAGCAGGGGAGGATGTGAAGGTAGCACTAGGGTGCGTTCTTGTATTTTTTCAGAAATCAGTAAAAGCAGTTAATATTCAGCAGCATCAATTTGAAGGTAAAATCAATTCAAAATAACAAAAATCATGTGAAGAGAACTTGCCCTTACTCTTGTTAACATGTGTAGAAACATTTGTAGACATACACAGGCGATTGGGGCGTCAGCATGTAGGATGTGATGAGTGTTTCTTTTGTGCAAATAGTCTGGCACTCCTATTGAGATCCTAGCTGTTATGACGAGGTTACCGTACCTTGGGCAGGTCATCTGTGAGAAATTTAGTTGGACATGGTTACTGATACTCTAATACCTAGGCACAAATTGGGCTTGAGAAAAGCCATCGTACGTCTCAAAAAGTAGCTGACCTGATTTTAGGGTTTTGACATTCTGAGTAGTGTAGTGTAGTTAGTAAGTAGTAACTAGCGTGGGCTTATGACGTTATTTACTGACTATTTCCTTCGGTTGATAGACATGAACTTGAATGGTTTGTAGTTTGTACACTTCTTTTTGTGTGACAATGAAAGGCTTTCTCATTTGATGTGGCTCATCATCTGCATGGCATTGTATTTTCCAGGTTTGTGTTTCATTTTTTTTTTTTTCGTTTCCTGATGCAAGTTCTTGATTGTAATGAATTGATCCATTCATTTGGGACTCACTTGTGTAGTACATAATTTTTTAAGATTGGTAACGAGTAGCTTGTCGCCCCTAATTTGTTTCAAACTAGGCCCTAGGTAATGGCTAGTGCTATGGCAACATAAGTCTAATTGCTCACGCCCAAATTGAATTCGCCAAGAATGTCATTAGGGTCGAAATTCTGGGTGAGTCTCTTTAGATTACAATCAGGCCCTTCTCTTTGCAGTACTGACGTAGAACTTAGAAGTGCTCACCCCTAGTTCAGCTGCTCTGTTCAATGGTTTATCTCCACCTGTCATACTGGAGGTCATGGGTTCGAATCCTGTCTCCCCCAAGGCGAGGGGGAAGGCGCTTCAACGGTTGGGCTTTGGCACAGTTGGTTTCCATCTGGTAGGCGGTCCCTGTGGGGTTAAGTTGCCCCTTTCTTCTCCCAGGGCACACAGGGCGGGTCTTTAGGCCCGTTGCTTGTCTGTTTGAAAAAAAAGTTTGGTAGACTGGTCTGAACCAAGCACTTTTCATTTATCAATATTTTTTCAACAAACTGACCAAGCAATTGGGTGTCCACATATGAAAGACAGGCCAGAGAAATTCCTCAAAATCTTTTGCTGATGTTAGCAGTCGAACAGAGGTTTGCACTTCGTTTCACACAGATTGTCCTTTTTCCTTTTCTGGGATACTTGAATCTGATGGGCCTAATAGTTAATGTAATGCATAACTATGTTTTGCTTTGAACTAAACGGCCTTCTTGTTTTAGCCATGTCCGAAAAAGGAAAAAAACACACTACACGGCCTCTATATTTTTCAAATAGTGATTCCCCAGTAGAGTTTTGATAGTACAGACAATTGATGTTGTTAACACTGTTAATTATATTTCTCAAAATGTGAGAAATGTCAGCTCTGGCAAACACTCAGAAGCAGAGGGAATAGTTGTCATTTCTTTTTTCATTCTTTGTTCTGTTGTCTGATTTGTGTTGGAGATTCTGACGTTTGGTGTTGTTTATCTATGTTGTTTTTCGGGAGTATGGAAAAAAGAAAAATTGGTGAAGGCCTATTGGCACAATGCGTTTTTGAGCAAGTGCCAGTTGAAAAGATTCAAAGAGCTTTTCTCCTATACTCCCTATAGTTCTATGACATGTTAATTTGGTCCTTATGGGAACATACTGTTGGTTACCCCTTGCAATTTTGACATATTCTTCATGGAAAGTGCTACTTCTAGTGCAGCACGCGGCTGGTTGTTGTATGTGTTGTGGTCACAATTAATTTAATTAGGATGTGGGCAGCTTTCTGCAACTGATTTTGAAATGTGCTTTTTTCGAAATGCTTCATTCATCAAGCATCTGCAATCTCAACTCATCAGCTTTTTTAAAGAGCATGTTAGCCTTTTAGTTTGCTCCTTTCTATCCTGGTCTGTTTGTGTAATTGTTGGTAACTGATGTACGCAGGAGGTTGAGAGTCCGGACGGAAACAGGCAGCCACCACCCATTTCAGACATGAATCAGCCTTCAAAGTCTTCAAGGAAAGGTGCAGGTCAACTGCAATTGTAACTAGGTCAATATTCGTTGGTCTCAGCTGCTACTTGTACTCCGATCTCATTGATTGCAGTGCCTGATGAGATCTCATATTATTTGTAAAATTGTATATTTTGTTTTAGTATTTGCTTCTTTCGCTTAGGGGAGGTTTGGCGGTGCCTAATTGAGATAACCTTGGCCCATCCGGTAGCTCTATTCTTTTTCTTTTTTTTTGAAAGGTTATTACGCCACGTGGTTCCTGTTGTTTTTATTGAAAACCATGTTGGCTAGAATGGAAAACAAACATTAGAAAATGGCAGGTTGTTTTTTTTTTCTTTTCCACTTCCATCTGTTACAAAATTGGAATAAGAAGGTATCTAAGTTGTGTATATACATTATCGGTAAAGGTGTAATTTTGATCATTCTGACGGTATCTATTGTTGTATTATGAAATAGTCTAATCTGTTTTGATCTTGATTATTGCATTGCAAATTTGCAATATTAGAAAAGCAGTTTGAGATGAATTGAGAATCCTAAGTGTCCTTGGAACTGAATACGATACTCAAGATGGGAAAACTTCAAATGAAAACACCACATTAATTAAAGACGATGAAACATGCACAGCTCAAAATAAAATATGTGCTTACATATTCTTATTCACTCCAAAAAAACAAAAAAACAAAAAGGAAAAGAAAACAAAGATGTGTGCTTAATAGCAACACCAAATAAAACCAAGGTAATAAGAAAATGCACATCTGGAAATAAAAATACGTGATTAACCAAGTTAGCTTGTTTTAGCCGGTTATTGCATCACCTCTTATTTAAGATGTTTAAAGGAAATATTTAGCCGCACATAAGAAATGATTTCCTTAAAAAGGGTCATTTAGAAAATAATACCTAGATTAGGCTGGTTACAAAGTAATTCCTGATATGGTGTCCACGAAGGCTCAGACAAAACGACCCGTGAACCTTTTTTTTTTTTTATTTTTTTTATTTTTTATTTATTTATTTTTTTTATTTTTTTCCGCTGACAACAGATAAGTCGCTGTCCAGGACAACGGCTATAGGGCTGAAAACACGTTGTCCCGGACATCGACTTCCTTTTGCTACAAAAAAACCTCGCCAGCGCCTGACAATAGTAAGCCGCTGTCCGCCATAGCGAGTAAACCTGAACTCACTGTTGGCCATAGCGAGTAAACCCGTACTCGCTGTCAGCCAAAGCGAGTCTCCCGAACTCGCTGTCACGTAGAGCGAGTTTTCCTCCCTAATTCGCTCTTTTAGAGAGCGACTTTCCACTGAACTTTCAGCCACAAGAACGTATTTCTCACCTTCCTGTAATTCATTCAACCTTCCTGTAATTCATTCAACATCCCCACTAAGACTAGAAATTCACATACTCAGCTCAACAATCTAGTTGTACCCAAAAACATATTTAAGAATCCAATCAAAGCGTCAACCTACATTATATTTCCATGGTTCGAAATACAATTTCGACAAGGCAATTAATGTTATCCATCGACATAAATCCAAAAGATGTTAATACATTAAGTACAATAGACGGACAAAATAACACAGTTCACTAGCATGACACATTACAACTCGAACATTTGGAAGGAGTAAAAGACTATGTTCGGCGTCGCTTTGTCTTCAAATGATCTTCATCTTCTATACTTGATGATTCTTCAACTATTGGGGACAAGGACAATGTTATTGTTACATTTGCAGCTATAGGTGTAAGTCTAGGGCGCCGATGGTAAGGAATAATGGGAGAGGTCCTAGTAAAGGGACAACCAGGCGGAAGTAAAGGTGATGCTGAAGAAGCTGTCAAGTGATGGAGACGGTGTAGAAGGTGGTGGAAGTGGAGTGGATGGTGTCGATGTTGATGACGCAAAGGATGGAGATAGAGGGGGAAGTTGAGGTGATGATGTCGATGTCGATGATGATGATGTAAAAGGTTGGGGGATGGAGGCGGAGGGGGAACTTGAGGTGATGGTGTCGATGATGATGATGTAAAGGGTGTTTGGGGTGGAGGCGGAGGGGGACGCATAAGGGAAGAAGTAGGACGGTCAAGTAGCCGTGTCAATACAACTTTATCTAAGCATGCCACAAATGATCCAAGCACTCTACCGATGGCCGATCTAGCCTCTGGCGGACATTATGAACTAAAATGGTCAAGCGTGCCATGGGCAGAGGCCAAACATCGACTCTACATAAAGAGACGTTGATATCAAATTTCTAATAATATTGCAAGGACAAAATGAGAACGAAATGATAATACTTACAAGCAACCGGACGTGTGAGGCAATAGGCTGATAATCAGTGGAAGGTCGTCGTGTTGGTGTAGTAATGAAGAGCCGAGTGATCTGCCGATACCACACTAGGTAAGGATCAGAAGGCAACATCGGTCCGCCAATGGGACTACCCTCGACAACTCGCTCCAAACGTCTATCCCAATGACTCGTATACTGCTGATGCTTCTTGGACCAATCCTCCTTGGCCTTTCCTCTTTTGTCGATTCGATGTAAACCAGTATCAGTCACGCAACTCGAAGGGATCGGTTGCTGAAAACCGAACTGACGCATGACACGATCAGGAAAATGCCACTCAATGATGTCAAAACATATCAACGGCGCAATAACACGCCACTCAAGTGGATACTCTCGACACACATACATGATAAGAAGAGCTCCATTGTCTTCATTAGCAAAATGCACAATTGTACCGGGATTTGCATCCTCATAGCTTGCATGAACTCAGGGAGAATCTCATATGATCTTTCCCAATTACCAAAGTGATCTGCAATGGCTCGTTCTTTTGCTAACCATGCCTTCTTGTAAGAGATTGTATATTTAAACTTGTCCTTAATCACCTTAATTATGACACACACTTTGAGAGATAAGTCTTTCCGAACAAGCTCCCTTATATGGTGACTAATGAACTCGGAACCCAATAGATGATGGTCCTTGGGAACCTCATCACCAACACAAAAGGATGAATGCGGGCCATTATAGTTGATAATGGTCATGACTTGTGAATACGAGGGGTTCTTTACACGTGCATGAAGCCTCCAAGTGCATGGTGGACCTCTCTTGCATACAAGTGTCACAACTGTATCTTTGGATTGTTGGACTTTGAAAGATTGATTTCTAATAATGGAATACAACTTCACAACATCCTTCAAAGCCGCCTTGTTCGAAAACTCCAATCCCTTAAAAAACTCACATTGGAAACGTCTCTCACCACTCCAAGTCCGCCAAGAATCAACAAAGGATTGATCAATGTTTGCAATTCAATCAAACTCTGGCACCGGAGCAGTTCCACCAACATCCTCCACCCCCTCATCTTCCCAATCATCTATGTTTTCCTCTTCATCTAATTCTTCATCATGAATCTCAAGCACATTCTCAAAATCCTTGGTGTTAATGGGCACATGAGCTCCTCCATTCTTCATCGAAAGTAATTGAACTGCATGATGAGCCATTTCATCATTTTGGACATGGCCACCTTGATGAGGTGAAGGCAAAGGAGAGTTTATGCGATCATAAAAGTATTGATCATCCATAAACATCATTTGTAAGGGGTCGTTAGAATGAGCTTGGGTGACTTGAGAAGCCAAGGACTCCCGTTGAGTGGGAATAGAACGTGGAGTTTCATGATTTGTAGATGTATTTAGTAGCACTTCAACATACAAAGTCATTGATGGAGCCAATGAGTGTCTTACTGCCGCCCATAAAGCCTTTAGTAAGTGGTCGTCAGAGAGGGGCATCACATTGAATGATCCAATTGTAGAGTATTTCATTTTCAACTTTAAGTTCACAATTTGCAGATCAAGCCCCATCATAGTACTGATCATTGCAACCAAGTCTCTCATGTTCATCCTACTATTTGCCAGAATAATAGAACTCTCTCCACCTCTATAAAAAACCTCTCCATTTCCTTCCACAATCTCCCCACCCAAATTACAAATCAATGGGAAATCCGAATACTCCATCTTCTATAAATTAGAATGAAACAATCAACAAGATAAACAATGCAATATGTTGATCATTAAACATATTCATCATAATTAAGGGCTATGGAGCTTCAAAAATAAGACATAAACATACAAAACTATCAATATTAAGAATTCATATTCTAACTCCAAGTAATTAAAACAAAATATTATTTCAACACTATGGATATTTTAGCAAATATAGCAATTGAAGCACCAATTTTTAGAGCTGATTAAGGTCATAATTAATTTCAACACAATTAGGGCTAAATAAAGGCAATTAATAGGTACAAGTACATGGCTGAATTTATACAATTACAATACTTAGGTCTAAATTAAGGCTAAATTACAACTACTTTCAACCATAGCAAGAAAATACATTATTAATCTCAAAGCAATTGAGCCCATAAACCAATAACCACAAAACCCTAATTTTATGAAAACTTACCTCTATGGAATGTTCCTGACACCGTAGAAGGCCTCTCTCACCGGGGTCAAGAGAGGGACTATAAAGGAGGCGTCTCACAGATGAGATGGACGGCGTCGAAAGCCGTGAAACGCCAAGAAACGGAGAAAGCCGTGAATACGGCAATGCTCGCTCGCGTGGTGACGGTGAAGCACGCTGGATGACACACGCTGGTGGCCACCCGAGTACAACGGTCGACGGACTCACCGCTAGTGAGGAAGGCCAACAAGGTGGACGTAGAGGTGGTTGCGCGAGAGTGAGAGGGCTGAATGAGGGAGAAGAGTGAGAGAGTTGAATGACAAAAGTGATAGTGAGAAAGGGAAATACTCAAAAATTTTCCGAGTAAGTCGCTATCGCGGGTAGCGACTTCTCTGCTTAGGAATTGCTATCCAGGATAGCGACTTACCTGTTGTCAGCGAAAAAAAAAATTCACGGGTCGTTTTGTTCGAGCCTACGTGGACACCATCTTAGGAATTAATTTGTAACTCAGCCTAATCTGAGTATTATTTTCTAAAATAACCGTTTTTGAGGAAATCGTTCGCACATAAGTGTTGTTCCATCTTTTCTATCTCCCTAAATAAAAAAACAAACCACTTTCCACTAACCATTTTCCTGTTCAATAGGTTGTCGTTAGTGATTAATCGTTGGTAAGCCCTAAATCATTTTATTTCCTTTTGTTCATAAGAGTTTTTGTGTCTTTTCGTGAAGAATTTCCTGAAAAATGGTCATTTTAGAAAATAACACCCAAATTAGGATGAGTTAGAAAGTATTTTTCATGAGGGTGTTCATGTAGGCTCGAAACAAGACAAATCTTTGTAACTTTTTTTTTCCCATTAACTGCGAAAAAGTCGCTAACCCGGACATCGACTTCACTGGAGTGAACTCGCTAACCTGAATTAACGACCTTAGTGGCAAAGTGAGTGCACAGTTAAGCGTTGCAACGCAAATTAGTCACTATTGGCAACAACGTTTATTCACAAACTAAGTCGCCATTCTTGGTAGCGGTCTTACCTAGCTAAATCGATGTCCAGGACAACGACTTTAGCTGACAAAAGTCGTTGTCCAGGACATCGACTTTGGTTTGCTACAACGAAAAAAAAGAAGTAAGTTTGTCTTGCTCCCGATCCTACGTGGACACCATGTTGTTAAATTGTTTTGTTTTCCAGCCTAACATGGGTATTACTTTCTAAAGTAGCACCATGTAGGGAAATCCTTCTCTTTTCATGTTTCAAAAGTGTCTCCATTTGTGACAGTTGACTCCTCTCTATACAAAAGGCTTTATCTCACTTATTGTGAGCATTTCTAGGTTTGTTAGAGTGATGAGATCTCCTTTAGAGATTGTTGGATCTTTTAATATCGTTGATATTGGAAGACAAGTTGGATCTTCGATGAGTAGATCTTTATTTTGAAATACGTGCAGCTAGGGGTGAACACGGTTAAAACTGTAATCGGAATAAACCAGAACCGCAAAAAATCGAAACCTGAATCGCCCAAAAACTGAGACCTGAAACTGAACCGGTATAATTCCGGTTCAAACTGAACCGGACCTGAATTTTTCGGTTGTGTCCGGTTTTAGGCAGATCGGAATTTTGATTTCACGTTTTTTTTCCCCATAAAATTCTGTGTCGCGTTTACCCATAAAGGGAAGCAGGCATAGCTGACCGTGACTTTGAGTGCCGACTGCCCGTGACTCCGGCAGCCGCTGCCCGTGAGCAGTGGCAGAGTCGCAGATTGCTGCCCGTGAGCAGGCGGCGCTGCTGCAAATGAGCCCGTGGTGAGAGTGGAGGGGACAACACACGACATGATGAGTGGTGGTGTGGTGCTGTGGGCTCGTCGACCGTGGTGGTGCAGCCGTGCAGGCGGCCAGATGTGCAGCCATGCAGGTGAGAGTGAGAGATGCGGAATGAGATGGAGCGAAGAGATAAAGAAGGGGGAGAGAGAGAACATAGAAGAAAGGTGATAAGGAAATGAGTGAAAGTCGGACACTCTAACTTTGACACTCACAAGTCTCACGGTCTCTCATTTTCATTTCTCAGAATTTTTTTTTTTGGGGAGGAAAACTTAAGATTGCGGTCTAGATCGGAATATTCCGTTTTTTGACCCGGAAAAGACCTGAACCGGGATCATTGTTTTGCGCTACCCGGAACCTGAATTGGAATCATTCAGGTTCGGTCTTTCCGATTTGATTCCGATCCAGTTCGGTCTAAAATACCGGTTCAGACCAGATTATGAACAGCCTTACGTGCAGCGCCTTTGGTGATCAACTCTGATCAAAGGGATATTGCGTGGGCACCGAAAAATTTGACGGAACCGTGGAAGACATTGTTTTCAAGCATTAGTATTGGGAAATATATTCATAGATTTGTGCTTATTTAGAGAAATTCGTGTTTGTAAATGTATTATGACTGTTATAATGACAATTTCTTTTTTCCTTGATAAAAAAAAAGAAAAGAAATATGTAGCCTAAAGAGCTTGGGTAGGTAGCGTATGGAAGTAAGGAGAGGTCATTGGTGCACCGAACTCTAGTATTTTTGACATGTGATCTGATAAGTTGGCTTCGGAGAAAATCTATTCTTATCTTCTCTCTCTGTCCCACTAAAATATTTACAATTTACATATTGGTTTGTCTCACTAGAATCATCATTACATTGTTAGAAGCATTATGATTTTAGCTCTAAATTGAAACCCCTTACCCTTAACCCTCCCCCTTTCCCAAGTCCTCATGCTGACCAAAATCCATCCCAACCACTACTAACCACGACTACTGTAAACGCCAAAAACGTGTCTTCAGATTTCTCCACAAAAGCCCGATGTTGAAAGGAGTAATTTTTAAGCTTGAACTGCTATTTTGCTTTAATGGTTAAGATAAGGTCTCAGGTTTTTCCTCCAAGCACTCCTTTATTTCATTCCATTCAAAAGCGCCGTTCAAGAGCCAACGACGCGTCTCATGCCTCATTCCGACCCCGGTCGCCAAGTTGTGATATGGGGGTAAAACCGTCTTTTACCATTCAAGGGCAAAACAGTCTTTTCATATTTTTTCGGATCAATAAAAATTCCCCGGAAAATAAAGACAGGCTGGATGACGTCATTATGACGTCATCCAGCTGGTTGCGGACAGCCGTCAGCGGCCTTGGAAGATGTCCTATGGCCGCTAGTGGCGCTGCCTTTTCCTTTGGGTCCGGCTCATTTTTCAAGCCAGTTTCATTTTTCAGCTCAAATTCGACCCTACAACCCTACTTTTCCACGCCTATATAAACAACCCCTCACCCTCAGTTCAAAACAGACAGTCTACAGTTGACACCCTCTATTCTCAGTAGTATTGACTCTGAGCTTCTCCCTCTTTCTTCCAAACTTGAGATCTATTTTTACTATTCTTGTCAAGTATAGCCTACAGTTCAGGTACAAATTCCTGAGGGCCCAAATTAAATTGCTTGATTAAGTGTTTATTTTCTAAGTAGTCATAATGTAAATATGATGCTAGAATAACGTCTTTTTCGCTTCCTAAATACTGTCTGTATAGTCGTTGTGCTGCTCAACTTGTCAATCAAATGCATACCTAAATAAGGGTTAAAATATATGTTGTGATGCTTGTGATGAACCAATTAATTGTCTAAGTCTAGGTTGTTAATCCGGTTTTGCATGGGAATTATGTCTTTAAATTATTAAGCAAACTTGAGTTAGTAGAGGCCGTCATAAACGGGCAAGTTGGGTGCCTAACACCTTCCCACCTCGTACCTTCGGCCCCCAACCCTTTATTCTTGGTTACTCATATGTTTTATATGAGCGGGAGTCTTTCTAAAAACATGATTAGTTCACTTTTCGGGCTATTGGGTTGTCCCTTCGGTTTTGTCCCTTCGGTTTGTTCCTTCGATAAAACGCCGATAGTAGATTTGTGATCTCTTTCATGGTATTTATTCAATTCAGGTCTTTTCAAAAGCTTTTCTAACTCGATGGTCCCTTGAACTTATCTAAACCCCCAACTGATAAATTTTCTATAAGGACGCACTACGGGGAAACAAAAAGATTGGTATGAAAATCCCGGGTCCTTACAGTGGCGACTTCACTGGGGACTTATTTAAGAGGGTGAGACTCGAAAGTCAAGTTTGCTTAATTGTTTAAATAACATGTTCCATATTATTTTGCATCATTTGCATCATTTGCATGTGCCTTGGCACAACCTTTTGACCCTTATCGACCCTTGAGGAAGTTTGTGTCGCAACTCGTAGGCAACACGTATATCTAAAGGAATATACAGTTGTCCTGTCGTGCAAATCGACGCATCCTCACCCGTGACTCATCAATCCTTTGTTGATGAAAAGAATTACAATCGATGTGTCGACCATCGGTCGAACGGAAATTGTAATTTGTCATGGTAACCTCACAGGCGCCAAAAGTCTTCAACCCACATTTGTGCATCCGCTTGCTTGTTGTGCATGTGTCGTTATAATGCCCGTCTGATCACATGTTTGCCTATAAACTGCGTTGTTATTATGCTTGCATGAATACATGATTATCGTGACTACGTGCCAACATGTACTAACGTGCTAGGAGTCCTTTCTTTTCTTTTATTTTAGCTAGTTCCTTGTGCCCAAAGATGGTGCGAGAATTCAAATTCAATGAACACTCATCATTTTCCCAATGATTTATTCGAAAAGTCATGAACAATTTCTAGGATCTTTTTAGCAAAAAAAAAAAAAAAAGGTCAGCCTTCCAATTTCCTCTTTCCCCTTTTTCTTATTTCTGTATTTTCTTTTTTCTTTTGATGTAATTCAGATTCGGTAAAAAAACAAGGTCAAAAACAAATCGAAAAACAAAAAAAGAAAAAATGGCAAAACCAAAAAATGCCGAAAAATTAAAAAAACAAATATAAAAGAAAGTGACCAAAATTCTTTTTTATTTTATTTTATCCCATTTTTCATTTTTCTTTGAGTCTAGGAAAATAAAATTAGGATAATCATCTTTTTCTATTTCTCTTATTTTCGTTCATTGACTTTATTTTCCTTGGATATTAGGGAAATATTTGGGCGTCTAGGCTTAAGGACTTTTTTTTAGGACAATGTGTTTTCTATGTGTGGGTCAATTTTTCATTAGATGAGAGTCTCATGTTCTTTGTTACTAAGCGCTCCGTGCTTCCTGTTCAGATAGACTTCGAGGGGAAAGATTGGGCCCGATACGTTCTACTTCTTGATCATCCTTGATTCAAGCCACTTACTCACATCATGATTAGAACAGTCCAAGAGTACTTGGTTGAGATGACCGACCGAGTGGATCGGTTGGAAGCTGACATCACTAACATCAAGTCCCGGCAGTTGTGGGACACACCCATGTTCGTCCATTCGTCTGAAAATCGCAAATCCGTGACTCCAGGGAAGCCTAATCCCACTCCCCAGGGGCCGGAAAAGAAACGTAAAAGTGATACATCTTCTTCCAATGTCTCGCCCAAGGAAGGCCGTGTACCCCGGAAATTCACTCCATTGGGGGTAAACCTTAACACTTCTCTTGAGAGGTTAGTTGGTAGACAAGGACATGCTCCGACCCATAGGTCCCACCCCTGAACCAAGTATTAAGGGTCGCCACTGGAGGGAGGGCCATTACTGCAAATACCACCAAGGAAAAGGGCATGACACGAATGACTGTTGGGCCCTTCGACACATTATCCAAGACAAGATAGATGATGACACACTACCATCACCCAAAGATGAAGAAACTGGGAGTTTTGACAACCTCCTAGAGGCTGTCAATCACATCGCAATAGAAGAGCCCAAGATTACTCCCACCTCATCCATGATGAGGAGACTACTTTAAGTTCTCAAAAGTCTTATGAAGAAGAACCTGCCATAAAAAGCTATGAAATAGTGGATGACAGAAATCAGATACGAGGAAGTCTAGCTCGTATAATCAAGGAGATACAGGAGATGAGAGGGAAGATCGACATCCTAGAAGAGCGCACCTCCAAATGCAGGAATGCGATCATATTGACCAAAGAAGAAACTTGGTGGCGCCAAGACCTTCTGTATCACAAGATGTCCAAATATGGGTATGTTCGCCCAAGGACCCCTCAAAGCTTATGCAAAGAGACGGGAATCCCTTTCTAAGCTGCACCTATTGCGTGGCTGAGGGACATCACATCAACCAATGCAGGCGTTTCAAAGGGCTAGTCGTACGTTTCATTGATCAAGGGACAATGTGGCCACCATACACTTGGACGGTCAACTGGTGTCGTCATAGTCATGAAAAGTATACCCCTCTCTTTGCACCATTGGAAGCAGTTATGAACGCGCTAGTATGGAGAGGTGACATTCAGCCTTACATCCCTCTGGAGGAGGCAAGATCAGAGCCAGGAGAAAACCGCCCCTATTGCAAGTATCATCGGCTGTTCGGACACAACACAGATGACTGCCTTCGTCTAAAAGACGACATCCAAGGTGTCATCGATAGAGGAGAAGTTCCGCCACCGCTAAGGGAGGGCAACATAGAAGAGGAACCTTGGAACTGATTGGTTACTTGCAAGAGCTAGAGGAGTCGAGTCTGAGTCCCCAAGTTTTGTTGAGTTAGGATCTTAGCTAAGTCTCTAGGTTGAGTCTTGAATAGGGGGTGTCCCCCTTTTTATTTTCCTTCTAAGTCTAGTTTCTTTTTGATGGGTATTAGAGACCCTCTTCTCTAAAGTCATGTGTCCTTATCTATTCTTGCAAATCAATAAAAACTCCTCTTGCTCGTTTCTCTCTTTGTTTAACTATTGACAAATCCAATGAATACAAAGTTGCACAAATAATTAACTAAGCAATTTGAGTAATGTAAGTAAACTTTGCAAAGCTGGAATACAGATTTTCACTTTTGCATGAATTCGAGCAGCTGAACTCCCTCAATGATGCCGCTTCCCCAAAAAGGAAGTGAACCAGCTTTTTCATGGCTCCGATCGAAGAAGACCAAGACGTCTACAACTACATCACCAAAGGAGTGTACCCTCAAGATGCCCCACTAAGAGCTCAACGGGCCATCCGTCTCTTAGCGGCGCAATACATAGAATACAAGGGAGTTCTGTACAAGAAATCCCACAACGGGATAAACCTCAGATGTGTGAACGCCGAAGAAGCTGCAGAGATCATGGACAGGGTACACAATGGGGTGTGTGGACCATACATGAATGGTCGAATGCTCTCCAAGAAGGTCCTACGACTGGGATATTACTAGACTACTATGGAAAAGGATTGTTACAACTTTGTCAAGAAATGTAAGAAGTGTCAAATATATGCCAACCTATAGCATATGCCACCCTCGATGCTTCACAACTTCACCTACCCTTGGCCATTTCCTGCATGGGGAATAGACATCATTGGAAAGATCACCCCAAAGGGCTCGAGAGGACATGAATACATTCTAATAGCCATAGATTATTTTACCAAGTGGGTTGAAGCCCAGTCCTATGCCGTCCTTACCTCCAAACTAGTGTCCAAATTCATAAGGAACAACATCAGTTGCCGATACGGTGTTCCACATGAAATCATAAGTAACCATGGATCCCATTTCAAAGCCGAAATAGCCACCCTCCTTAAAAGCTACAAAATCCAGCACCACAAATCATCCCCTTACCGTCCCCAAAGGAATGGCGCAGTAGAGGCCGCAAACAAAAACCTCAAGACTATCATCGAAAGGATGATAGAAAACTACAAAGATTGGCCCATCAAAGTCCCATTTGCCCTTTGGGGGTATAGGACATCCATAAGGTCCTCCACGGGAGCAACACCTTACTCCCTAGTTTATGGAATGGAAGCAGCTTTACCCATAGAAGTCCAACTACCATCCATGCGCATAGCCTTAGAAGGAGACATCCCCGAAACCCAATGGTTACAAGCCCGCTATGAAGAGCTCATGTTCACAGATAAAAGACGACTACGGGCCCTAGACCATTCCCACATGTATCAACAACGTATGGCGAGAGCATTCAACAAAAAGGTTCGACCTCGAAACTTAAAGGAAGGGGACTTGATTTGGAAAGAACTATGAGCCCCAGTAACCGACCCTAGAGGCAAGTTTCGACCAAATTGGTCCGGACCATTCATCATCCAAGACATCTTATCAGTAGGCGCCGTCAGACTCATGGATATTGATGGCATCGAGTTCAGCCAGCTCACCAACATGGATCAATTAAAGAAGTGTAACGTCTAAAAAAAAAAAAAAAGGTAGAACACTAATTAAACGAACTACGCTGGCCTGATTCCACACTGGATACGTAGGTAACCCTCTCAAAGGGGCCTGGCCAAAATCAATCAACAAATTCCATTCAACTCATTCAAAAAGGATAATCTTTATTCAAACTGAACAAATAAGCTTACATTGCAAGAATTAAAACTTCCTAAGGAAATAATGCAACTATGAGGGTTTAAGCTAAACAAATTCCTATAATTATTTTTCTTTTGAAAACTAGACTTGCTTTCCTAGAAAACTACTTTAATCCTTCTTCCCTTTAGAAGGCATCGTTGAAGAGTTCTTTTTTGAAGGACCATAACTTGAGGACGACCTGTGATCGATTCCTTGAGCTGGGGGCTTGCTTCTTTTCAGTACGTGGTAGTCTCCCATACGAGACATTTCCTTCCTTTTCTTGCCTCCTGTTTGTGAGTCATACCTAGGCTTTAGTTGGTCCCACTCCTCATGACGAAGGGCTCGTCTCGCTTCTCCATCGCTGCAGGAAACCCAGTTCAGATAGGTTTCAGAAACCTGAGTTGGGGCAATCATCCAAGGTACAGTCCAGCGATGCCGGCTACGCCAATACTTTCCCCATTCTGCAGAAAATTCAGTGGTTAAGGCTATTACATTTGGTCTCGAAGTCTCTTGACGAGGAATCACCTGCTTCAAACCATATTGCCTCTTGACCCTAGAGGGAAAGAAGAAAGTGGTCCTGTACAGACCGAGTATGGTAGTATGAAGGATCAAGTCGTCACAAGCCACTAAAGAAGTCAAGCTCCACCAGGGCACATGCCAACGAACGATAGGTCCCGCCTTGAAAAAGGCATCCCATTCAGCATGGGACTTTTCGGAATATAGCCATTTCCTCACCAGAAAGCTAGCAGCTGTATAAGTCTTCATTGACCAAGTCCGAGGAACGCGGATAATCAGATTATCCGGCGACTCTATCAGCCTCAGATGCTCGCATAACTAGATTTGAAGCAGCAGGGGGCTGCCCGAGAAAGCTTGGTTAGGAGATGTATTCAACCTGTCGAGCCCAATGATAGTTTCCCCTATGACCAGGTGTAAGGGAGAATGACCTTCAACCATTTGATTAACTACTCGTAGCAACGAGGCTCTACCCTTGTTGGAAGATTCTGCATTAACAAACAACAGGCGGTTTAACAGGCAAAGTACGAAAGCCTGTCGACGACAACGTCTGAATATGACACCTTTTTCAGAAGAAATAACGAATTTTTCGCAAAGTTGAACCAAGTCCACATCACCAAGCACCATGTTTTTGGCTTCTGTAGATGACAAGCCCAAGGATTTTCTGTATAGATCCCTAAAACCTTCTTACATAAGGCACAGCTGGGGGAAGAATATCAGGAATATTAGTGATCGCAGCAAATTCCTCAACCAAAGGGCATAATTCAGAATTACCAAACCGGAAAACATGCAAGTCAGGATCCCAATAATTCAAAGCAGACTGAAGAACGGGCCACAATATTTTGGTTGGTTTTAAGTTTAGCAGGGTAGAAACATGAAACGGGGCCAGTTCGAGTTTATCTTCTACGGTCAGATTTTTACACCAAGCATCGAATAAATCTTCAAAGGATTTCACCATGGCTGAAAATAGGAGGAGTTTGGGAGAACTAAAGGAATACAAAAAGTGGTACAACATCAAGCACCCCAAATATCCTATTTATAGGCAAGAACGCGGGCCGAAAAAGCAAAAAAAATCCACAAAAAAGGGTTGTCAGCAGGACTGGTCAGCGTCGCTAGCGGCCCTGACCCTGGCCCAGTCCGAATTTCTTTTGCTCCAGTTCGCATTTTCTGATCCAGACGACCAGATTTCAGCCCAGTTTTTTTTGTACACCTGCGCGGAATTACAAAGCCCGAGACTCTCTTAGATTTATCTTTTTCTTTTTTTTTTTTTTTATTTCTTTTTTTTAGGGAGTATAATATGTGTAAAATTTTAAGTTTTACTAGCAATTTTTTACTTTTACTTTTTTTTTTACTACTCCCTAAATTTATAGCTTTGTTCTATTGCACAACACATTGCAAAAAATAGATCAGACGAGCATAATTGAGTCATCATAACATGATCACGCATATCAAAAAAAATGTATTTATGTGTTACACCAAAAACAGGAGTTCGAAATTCAAAGGCTAATATTTACAAAGGCGACCCAACATTGTTCAACTGGAATCGTCACTGCCGACCTCATCATCAACGGACGGCCCTTGACCATAGTTTCCGGTCGAATAAGGGAAAGAGGAGCTATATATGGGCCTACTGTTCCCAGGTCTCATGTCCCGTCCATCATACGTTGGAGCCCGCATAGGGGTACTTGCCGAAAACCCTGAGGCAAATAAGTTCGCTGTGGCCTGACTAGCAAAATCCATAGCCGCATCCTGATGAGAAGGCCCAGCATATCACATATCCCACCCAGGGGCGTTCGCCCAATCTACAGCCAAGGGCGTAGCAGCAGGCAGCCTGTCAAAGGAAGGCCGGAAATCAGCAGGGGAGAACATCTTCGGAATATACGGGACAGAAGGTCCGGGCGCCTCATCAACAGGAGGCCCGGTCACCACCACAGAAGGGAACGAGCAATAGATGGTCTGCTCGCTGAAAAAGCCCCCGCTGCAGAAGAGCGGCGTGGTCCTACCGAAGATGAAAACTGAGACATCTGCAAGTTAAGCATTTCACTTAGCTAAAACAAACAAAGGGAGAAGAGAATTTACTTACATCAATAGCCTTAGACCGAGATCTCTTCCCCTTGCCCATCGTCCGACCATAGCCTTTCTTCAACAAGTGAATGAGCTAGAAGACATGAGAGGTCTGCTCCCGGTTCAACTACAAAAGAGAGAGAGAGCCACAAAATAGTGTCAAACACTCAAAAACAAACACAAGTATAAAAGAGAGATAGAGAAGATGACTCACCCCCGTGCAACCATCAGGCAAGGGCAGGCCCTCCACCGCCTCTCCATCAGCAATATCAAGAGGGAACTCCTCCACTATGCGTCCCCCACTCTCTCCAAAATACCTCACCTCGTTGGTCGGCAAGGTCACACTTGGGGCCTGACTCTGAGAAGCTCTAGAACGAGACCTCCTAGGGCCCGGAAGAGCTAGACGATCCGCCTGCAGGACACAAAATGTCAGTATATGACACACACATTTAAAGGATGCAGACAAGTTTCTTACCTCAGAAGTAAGGTCCGGCATCAAGCGATCCAAGCAATAGGCCGGATACATGGCAGTCTGGTCTAAGCCAATGACCTCCGGCACGATAAACTCTTGCGCCGCCCTACCACGGATCACGACCCCCAGGTCTCGCACGCTCAGACCACGCAGGTAAAACATGGTCAAAGGAGGATCCTCCGGAACCAGATGAGTACACAGGGAGGAATAGACCAAACGAGTCAAGCGATCCCCCAGATACCATACAAAGCTGAATGGTCCCTCGAAGACCACGCGTAGAGAAGATACCCTAAAAGACTCTAGGGTAATGTGGGGAGGAACCCCAGGAGCCTCGTCAAAGGCAGACCACAATACCTGCAGATTACCAAGTCAAAATTCATTCACACAAAATGAACAAAAAGAACGCACAAGTCAACAAGCAACCTACCGTGGACACAGCATGACTCTCAAAGGTACCCCGAAAATGCTCCAGAGAAGTAAACGGATGGGCATCCCTACCGTGCGAACGTGAACCAAAAGGAAACATCCTCAAGCCAGGACGATGAGGACCAAAGGCTGGAAAATACTCAAAGAACCACAACTGCCACACAAGCAAACACACAAACAAAGATGATTACCCTAGTTGAGGACATAGGCAAAAAGGAGAGGAATAAACAAAAAAAAAAAGAGCGTCTACCTCTAGTATCCTCCATGGGCCCGTGATAGATGTCCTCTCGCTCGTCTCCTTAGGCCTACAGGCCCGACGGCACCACTTCAACAAAGAAGCGTAAGCGGCCCCACCAAGGTTGTACTCACGCACCTTGTTCAAATCCTCCAAGCATGTCAAGAAACCGACTTGACACACGCTCTTCCTCTGAGCAAAGATCGTCGACCCCAGGAAACAAGTCAGGAAAATACGAGCTCTCTGCTCCTCGGTGATCCCCTGCGCAGCAACAGCCTCCCACAACCGCGCCAGAGAAATCCGATCCTGGTCAAAATGGGTATATACAGGCCCATAAAGATCCGAAAAAGTATCACTCTATCGCCAATAGCCCACGTCGTACTGAATACGACGCCCTCTAAAGGATAACCCCGTCAGCACAGCAAACTGATAAGGGGTCAGAAACATCCTCCCACAGGCGTATGGAAAGTGTTTGTAGAATCCCAAAACCTCTCCAGTAATCCCCGGGCGACGATCCTAGAATCCTCCGAGTGACAAGCAGGGATGACCGTCAAGAAATCAGCGAGACCCGAGTCCAGTACCAAATTCCTGGCCCCCTCCGAAAAGGTCCCCAACATCATAGACCAATGGAAAGTGGTCCCATGGGCCTGCAGCATAACCCCAACACCCTAGCTAAACCAACAAAATTTTCTCAAAATACCCAATACACCACAAATACAGCTAAAATAAATTTCACACAAATTATATACAGCTGACCGCCAATCCAGTACAAATCTCAATTTGTTCGTGTGCCGAAGCACTAACAGTTCCAATTTTCAGTTCAAATATACTGAACACAAAAAAAAGTTGAGTCAGAAAACGTACCTGCTCCGGGTCAGATAAATAACTCCGTCTAGTCGGCAACAGAAGACTGCGGTTCCCAACGCCAGGCGGGCGCCAGTCTAACCGCATCAATGAATAATCCTGGTACAGTCGAGCCCTATCCGCGTGACGGGTCGGAGGCCCTCGGGTAGAAGGCAACCCGGTGCGAAAAAGACTCCGGTCGTACTCCTCATCACACATAGGATGCTTCCCTTTGTCTACGGGAGCCATGGGAACACAATAGAGTTTTCTCTCTCTACAAGTAGGAAAATAAAAGTTTTAGATTCGCAAGCTACAAGCACCCATTCAACAATGCAACCCAAAATTCAGCAACTAGGCGGAAAAATAAGCAAGTTCAAGACAAAAACCGAAGAAAACGGACAAGAATCGGCTTACCTCAATGGAGTAAAGCACTCAACAATGGAGGAACTTCAACCAAAGCTCGCGACAATGGCTCGGCATGGAAGAAGCAAAAACGCGAAAGAAGAGAGAGAAAGCGCCGAAGCGCTTTTATTCGGCTCCGGCCTAGAGCCGCTAGCGGCTTCAAACCAAGGCCCAGCGCCGCTAGCGGCGCTGGCCTGGGCCGGTAGCGGCCCTACGGACCTGCAGCACGGGCCCCACAAACTTACCCAAGGCCTCTTTTCCAGTCCAGAGTTCGTTATTACAGTTCATCTCGCGGCAATATCAGTATCAAAGGTGCGGGAGCAAAGCACTCTGGCCCACAAATTCAAATTCAACAGTTGGCCCATTTTACGGTACCAACCATTTACAGGTAAAATTAACCCGTTTATTTTTGTAGGTCCTAGAAATGGAAACATGGATCTACACGGCGACTCTCGACCCGAGCGCCCAAGTTATTTATTTTTGCAGCTCCTAGAAACGGAAACATGGATCTACACGGCGACTCTCGACCCGAGCGCCCAAGTTATTTATTTTTCCAGGTCCTAGAAACGGAAACATGGATCTACACGGCGACTCTCGACTCGAGCGTCCAAATTATTTATTTTTGCAGGTCCTAGAAACGGAAACATGGATCTACACGGCGACTCTCGACCCGAGCGCCCAAGTTATTTATTTTTAAAGGTCCTAGAAACGTAAACATGGATCTACATGGCGACTCTTGACCCGAGCGCCCAAGTCATTTATTTTTGCAGGTCCTAGAAACGGAAACATGGATCTACACGGCGACTCTCGACCCGAGCGCCCAAGTTATTTATTTTTGCAGGTCCTAGAAACGGAAATATGGATCTACACGGCGACTCTCGACTCGAGGGCCCAAGTTATTTATTTTTGCAGGTCCTAGAAATGGAAACATGGATCTACATGACGACTCTCGACCCGAGCGCCTAAGATATTTTAATGCTTCAGTCAATGATCGCTTAAAGCGGTTATACTGTCCATTTGTTTTTAAATGCTTCAGTCAATGATCTCTTAAAGCAGGTTATACGGTCCATTTTTTTTATATGTTCCAGTCAATGATTGCTTAACCTATTGCAGTTAAACTGTTCATATTTTCTAACCATTTTGCAGCCGTTATTTTTAATCGCGCTGTCTCGTTGACTTTTTGTTTCTTATATAGGGACGGAATCTCGACATCCGCCAAGTGGTGTTTGGTCACTGTTTGTCGAAGCAGTCTATGTTGATCATTCTCAAAGTATTACTAACTTTTTCATTCACTCTGAATACAGGTCCCCAGCAGACGTTTAGGCCATCTACGAGCGGTGTTCTATCCTGCTACTATAACCTTTATTTTTCTCTTGTGTTCACAGGGATGAAATCTTAGCACACTACGAGCTTATTCCAACTCAGGTTTGTCTTCATATGCATTTATACTGTACACTCTCACACACCGTTTGCACATCAGCATCCTGCATGTCGTCTTCGGAGTACTTTGATCTTCGCTTTTACTCAAGCTCGATCAAAGTGGGGGCTTCTGTAGACGCCCAAAAAGCGTTTTCAGATTTCTCCGCAAAAGCCCGATGATGAAAGGAGTAATTTTTAAGCTTGAACTGCTATTTTTCTTTAAGAGTTAAGATAAGGTCTCAGGTTTTCTCTCCAAACACTCCTTTATTTCATTCCATTCAAACGCCCCGTTCAAGAGCTTTTCAACGACGCGTTTCATGCCTCATTCCGACCCCCGGTCGCCAAGTTGCGATACAGGGGTAAAACCATCTTTTACCATTCAAGGGCAAAACAGTCTTTTCATATTTTTGGCTCATTAAAAATTCCCCGAAAAATAAACACAGGCTGGATGACGTCATCCAGGTGGCTGCTGACAGCCGTCAGCGGCCCTGGAAGATGTCCTAGGGCCGCTAGCGGCGCTGCCTTTTCCTTCGGGCCCGTCTCATTTTTCAACCCCGTTTCATTTTTCAGCTCAAATTCGACCGTACAACCCTACTTTTCCACGCCTATATAAACAACGTCTCACCCTCAGTTCAAAATAGACAGTCTAGAGTTGACACCCTCTATTCTTAGTAGTATTGACTCTGAGCTTTTCCCTCTTTCTTCCAAACTTGAGATCTATTTTTGCTATTCTTGTCAAATATAGCCTACAGTTCAGGTACAAATTCCTGAGGGTTCAAATGAAATTGGTTGCTTAAGTGTTTATTTTCTAAGTAGTCATAATGTTGATATCATGCTAGAATAACGTCTTTTTCGCTTCCTAAATACTGTCTGTATAGTCGTTGTGCTGCTCAACTTGTCAATCAAATGCATGCCTAAATAAGGGTTAAAATAATGTTGTGATGCTTGTGATGAACCAATTAATTGTCTAAGTCTAGGTTGTTAATCCGGTTTTGCATGGGAATTATGTCTTTAAATTATTAAGCAAACTTGAGTTAGTAGAGGTCGTCATAAACGGGCGAGTTGGGTGCCTAACACCTTCCCACCTCGTACGTTCGCCCCCGAACCCTTTATTCTTGAGTACTCATATGTTTTATATGAGCGAGAGTCTTTCTAAAAACATGATTAGTTCACTTTTCGCGCTATTGGGTTGTCCCTTCGGTTTTGTCCCTTCGGTTTGTTCCTTCGATAAAACGCCGATAGCAGATTTGTGACCTCTTTCATGGTTTTTATTCAATTCAAATCTTTTCAAAAGCTTTTCTAACTCGATGGTCCCTTGAACTTATCTAAGCCCCCAACTGACAAATTTTCTATAGGGACGCACTCCGGGGAAACAAAAGGATTGGTATGAAAATCCCGGGTCCTTACATCTACCATCTCACCATCCACCACCTCTAAAAAAAACCCACTATCTTCTCCCTTCTATATATATCACGTCTAACCTCCACCTCCAAATTGTCACCTCATCTCAGTACACATACTACTAATCTGAAGAATTAAAAGCACATAACCTGACCCTAACAAAAAAAAAACACACACACACACATAACCTTAAAATAATGTTAGGAACAAAAGTTGCATGTCGAAAAACACCTCTTACTCTCTAACCCTAAAATACCGGAAAAAAAAAAATCCTAAGCCCTAAGATTTAAAGCCAATGACATTAGAACATAATAACAAGACATGCACAGGTTCTATGATAGCGCCAACGTTTATTTAAATGACCATTCTATCATTGTTTTTTTTTTTGTTTTCCCTTTTTAACATCATTGCTTCTCATTAAATTCTTGGGTCACATTTAATCAAATACTAATCCAAGCGCAAATGGGGTTTTTAGTTCCAAATATATCTCTCATTGAAGTTTGTGCCATAGAGAATTGAGTTACATGAATTTGGAATGGAGGAGTAAGAAAATAGAGAAATAATGTTACAAATACTCATTTTACCTCTAGGTACGCTTTGACGTGATCCTAATGATGTGATTCTCACACTAAACATTTGATTTTGGGTCAAATACGCAATTTTTCAGAAAATGACCGAATTTATCACCTCAATAAATTCCCTTGTTTCAGAATTTAGTCAAGTTTGATTATGTCAAAAAATGACCTACCGTTACAAAATCTTACTTACTTGATTTTAACCCAATTTTTTTTTAAACATTCTCGCTTACTTTTGATTATATGTTTTATTCACATTCCTCAACCTTAAATCTCCGATAAACGTTTAGTTGCTTCATTCAATACAATTCTCTCATAAATTAGTGTGTTTAGTTGTCTGGCCGATTTCCTTGGCTATGCTCTGAGCAAGACAATAACTTTTCGGCATCAACTCTTGGGAAAACAATATAACAAAAAATCTAATAAAAACTTATTTCCAAAATTTCTTTTTATAACCGTGAGGATCCTGAAAATTTGCGATCGTTATAGAAATGTAATTGTAATTGAAACAAGGGACTAGCTAAGTGCAAGTAACCGTCGAGTTAGAAAAGTATTTTGAAAGATATTGAATTGAAGAAAATCACAAAATTACCCAATCCTCTTCAACTGACGCGTTTGCCGAAGGGACTGCCCAGCGCTTGAGGATTAAACTATTCAAATTATAGAAATAGATTCGCTCATTTAGAACATATGAGTTAGAAAAATGTGGGTGCAGGGGCGAATTGAAGGTACAAATTAGGAAGGTCTTAGGTACCCAAGTCACCCGTTTAAATGACGACCTCTACTAACTCAAGTTTGCTTAATATATTGATGACATAAATCCACACAAATATGATTAACCTAGATTAGAATATTAATTGGTTTATCACAAACATCACAACATCAATTATTTACCCATATTTGACATGCATTTGATTGAGAAGTTGGGCAGCACAACGACAAGCCATGCTTATTATGAAGAAAATTTCTAGGAAGCAATAAAGAGATTGACTTGCATGATATATTCAATGCAACAACTAGAAAATAAACAAGAAAGCAAGTAAGTTGATTTGAGCCCTCAGAAGTTGCGTACCTGAACTATAGACTATTTAGCAAAAAATAGTAAAACAAGATCTCAAGAGAGAATAAAAAGAAACGAGGGGAAGTTACAACAAGAGGTCGGTTCTTGTAACTAGTTGTCTGCACCAGACTTAGTGAACAAAAATGAAGTTCCAAGGGTCATATTTATCGAGGTCGAAGTAAGGTTGTACAATGAAAAGATAGGGCTGTGTAACCTTGTCGTGCTCTAGCATGCGATCCTTATAGGCTTGTAATTGAGTAATTGAATCGGGGGATTAGATAAGTTCAACGAACCATCGATTTAGAAAAGCATTTGAAAGACATTCAGTTTAATAAAAAGAATGAAGGTCCCAAATTTCTGCTACCAACGCTTTATCGAAAGGACAAACTAGTCATATTTTTAGAAAGGCTCCCGCTCATATTGGACATATGAGTACCCAAGAATAAGGGTTCGTAGGCGAAGGTACAAACTGGAAAGGTCTTAGGCACCCAACTCGCCCGTTTATGACGGCCTCTACTAACTCAAGTTCGCATAATTATATTGATGACATAATTACAACACAAGATTGGATTAACAAGCTATATTAGACTATCAATTGGTTTATCACAAGTATAACAACATTTATTTTTCACCCATATTTGAATATGCATTTGATTGACAAGTTGAGCACTACAACGACAGAAAATTCTTTGTACAAGAATAAAAAGATTGCATGTAGGAAGCAATAAAGAGAATGATGATTTGGTACAGAACTTTCTCTCTCTAGAGTCTCTCTCGGGGTAGGTTAAGCGAGTCTTGCTAATTTGCATCTCTGTTTGAGATGACGAGAGGGGGAGGCCGCCCTCGTGGTCGACCTCCAGGTAGAGGAAGAGATGGGCATGTACTGCAAGCTGGCAGTTCTTTGAGCTCCCGTGCAAGCCCGGTGGTTGCTTCTCCAGCGGTGAAAACTCCACCAAATCAATCTGATATGTCTAATGTGAACCCTAACTTTCACGCATCATCCTTGAGTATGGGGATTACAACGTCGGCCTCGACAATTGTTTTAGGGTCGGACTCGCAGAGCTGGACGGTAGCTCTGCATCTGACTTTGGATACTAATCTGGAGAGCCCTGTCACCCCCCTGGAGAGCCATGGGCAAGGTTATTTCCGAAGAACCAAGCAACATCGAATCGATTAGCTTTGAGCTATTATATTGCAGCTCAAGTTCGTGAAGGGAAGAAGGTGGTGATTCTGGATCAAGCTGAGGTTGAAAAGCAATTTGAGGTATTGAAACATGCTCTTATCTTGAAAGTGGTGGGTGACTCCCCTACTTATAGTTATCTAGAGAAATATTTGGATAAACTCTGGAATGTTGAGCAAAAACCTGCGATATTTTCACTTGATGAGGCTTTTTTTGTTGTCAAGGTCCAATCGCCAAAAGATGTTGATGATTTTTTTTTTGTTGGGCCTTATACATTTAAAAATATATCTATTATAGTTCGTGCCTGGTCTACTGACTTTAGTTTTAAAGATGAGTTCCTACGTATGGTTTCATTGTGGGTGAGATTTCCTAATCTTCCTCTTAATTGTTAGGATGAGGACTCTCTAAGTCGTATTGCTAGTGGGCTGGGTACACTGCTATTTGCGGATGAATGCACTGTAGAATTTCCTTTGCTTTAATGTTGGTTGAAATTGATGTAACTCAGAAGCTCTAAAAGGAAGTCATTGTGGAAGATCCAGATGATAAGACTTTTGTCTAGAAAGTATCTTATGATTGGAAGCCTGAGTTTTGTAAAACTTGTTTGTTGTTTGTCCATGACTGTGCTTTTGTGAGGTAGGGACCTTCTAAACCTGCAGCTTCTCAGGCTAAGAAACATAATGAGAAGAAGAAGGTTGGGAACCCTGTTGGTGTATGGGTCCCTAAACCAACTGGAGACACCTGTTCTTATGGTGTTGGTGCTTTTGTGACTGAGAAACCTAATGCTACTGCTGGTGGGCAGCAGATAAGGGTAAGCAAGTGCAATCTGATCAGGGTGGTGTTGATCAGGAGTCTGTACAGGTCCTATAGTGCATAGAGTGCGTACTAGCTACAGTGCATCCACTAGATTTATATGATGGATGTGCTACCAATGTGAGGTATTCATTTAGTGTATGTGTTGGGAGATCCTTTTATTGAGCATATTGATTCAGTTGAGGGTACTTTAGAGTCATCAAAGGACCCTCGACCAGTGACTTCTCAATGAATTGGGTGGTGTGGAATGTGAGAGACATTAATAAACCTTTCAAGAATAACGAGTTGAGAGAGTATTTGAAGAAGAATAACACTTTGCTAGTTGGTTTGATGGAAACAAGGGTGAAAGAACCCAAAACAAGGCAAATTGTAAATAAAATTGCCAAAGGTTGGAAATGGGTTCATAATTATGGGAAATGCTATTAATGGCATAATCTGGCTTCTATGGCAATCTGCTCATGTGGAGATCCAGATCCGTGTGAGTCATAGCCAATTTATTCATTGTAGAGCTGAAAGTAGACATTCTAATTTCTGTTGCTTTTTCACAGTGGTCTATGGTCTAAACACTGTAGAGTTTAGGAGGGAGCTTCGGATTGAGCTTAACAATGTGAGCCAAAATATGAGTGATCATTGGTGTATTTGTCGAGATTTCAATACAGTTCTCTTGCAAGAAGATAGACTTTATGGCAATCTTGTGTCTGAGCATGAGACTGAGATTTGCAGGGGTTCATGGATAGGTGTAATCTGTCTGCCTCAAAAGCCACAAGAAGGTATAACATGTGGAAAAAAAACCATGTTTGTAGTAATTTTGATAGAGCACTAAGGAATGGTGCTTGGCATGTTAAATATAGGTCTATTGCAACTGATTTCAGAGAGCCCTATTTATCTGATCACACTCCCATCTTTCTGAATATGGAGCCTATTTCATATAAAGCTAAAAGTCTTTCAGATTTCTTAATGTTATCTTACAATATGAGAAATTTCAGGAGATTATTGCAGAAATTTGGTAGCACCATATGAGAGGACAAGCTATGGTGAGTGCGTAGAGGAAGTTGAGGAAATGCCAAAGACCTTTTGTGAGAATCCTCGCGTTTCCGAAGCTTTTCGAGATATTTGTTTGGAATTAATGGTTCTTATATAATACCTCATATGCAATATGATTCGATTGTGATGGGGAAAATAAATTCGCAAGCAATGAAGTCGTTACTAATTTTTAAGGAAATAATTGAAAACCATCAAAAAGTGCACCCAATTCATATTGGGAATTGACTAATACCCAAATGGGGCTAAATTTTGAGTTTGGGTGTGTAGGTACGAAATAAACAAGATGAATCTCATCTAAATCGCCAGAATTAACGGCCTCTACTAAGCTTATGCATGTCAAATATTTATTTAAGCTATATAGTTCCACATAAATCCGGTCGTTGAAATTCCTAAAATTAACTAGGCGGGTTAAAGACAACCAATTTAGCTACCGTTATCACTTTGCACAATTTATATCCAATTTACATGCATCATCTATTAAGCACAAACCAAGAGATAAGAGCAATAATAAAACGCTCCAACCTACCACACTTTGTTAAACGCGTCAAGCATTGTATATGCCCATCAATAAATTCGTTAGTAACTTCAATGGAAGTACAATGCAAAAATATCAACTTTATGCTAAAATAAACCTAAAGAGGTTTCTACATGCATGAATAAACATGAAAATATGTAATATGCATAAATCAGTAGAAAAGATGCAAACTTTAAATTAAACTAACATGCATAATTATTTACAAAGATCAAAACATGCATAATTATTCAACCACAATCAAAAGCTAAGTAAAACATGATTATAAATATAAAAGAAGAGTTTAATAAAGAGATTTAGACCCTCAGGACGGTTAACCTAGACGTTCTATTCGAACGGGACTAGCAGAATTGGATTTGCTCTTCATTCTTGGGTGTTAGGTTAGATGCAAGGGCTTGCTTGAGTCTTCAAATTTTGTATTGCTTGAGTCTAGGTTGGGTGCTAGGTTGTGCTCTCAAATTACTCTCAAAATTATAAACTGACCAACCTCTCATGAAAGAGGGTGAAGGGGAGTATTTATATAGTTAGGGGACGAAGTTAGGGGCCTACGGCTATAGCCCCGGCACCAAACTCGGCCCAACCAGAAAATCAGGCCCAGCGCCCACACGCAGGGCAGTTGGAGCCAGCGGCTGGCCAAAAGGCCCCCGCTGTCACGCGTGTGTCGCTGGGTCATCAGCGTTAGCCGCTCAACCCGGAGGCGCGCACGTGACTAGGAATTTTTGACTTTTTGTGCTCAGTAATTTAGGAAAATGCCCTTGGGATGACCTAGGGGGTCGGGATCAAGCAGTTTTGACCCAAATCTTCGAGACGCGATATCTCTTGATCCGGGAACCTGATTGAGGCAAGGTCAAAGGCATTGGAATCCTTATAACATGGGCAATCCAAAGACTAAGGTTTCAAGAAATTTGGTCTAGATTTCCAAGCAATGCCCTTTTTTACTTACATCTATATTAATCCATTACCATCATCATGGGACTTTACGGTGCAAGGGGATGAGAACCGATTAAGGTGTCTGCAGAAGCCCCAACTTTGGCCGAGCTTGTGAAAGAGAAGATCAAAGTATCTGCTAAAAATGCGTGCAATGTCACTTTTAAAAAAGTTTATGTTAAAGAAAATAATAAAAAGTAAATCCTGACCGCTCGTGGTCAGGGTTACCTGTTTCGCGGGTGCGAGCGCGATGCTAATTTTAATAGCCCCAACGTCAAAGAGCATTGCGTAGCTCTTCCAAAATAATGTATGTGCCTTGCCGATGCAGACGTAAGACTAAATTAATAGCCTTCCGTCGAAGAGCTTTCATCGCTCCCGATGCCTTGCTGTGCTTTAAGAAAATGATATAATGCCTGTGTCTTGAAAAGTTGTGCCTGTGCATGCAAAAATTTATAATGTTGTGCTTTTGCCATGGTAAAAAAATATTGTGCCTGTGCCTGCAAAAGTTAGATTTTATCGGGTTCCTAGGATGGGAAATCGTATTGCGAGGGCAAAATAGTCATTTTTGGGTGACGTGCCCGTAGCTCCCGTGGTTCTAGCGGTCGAAAAATAAAATTCCGCGCGGAATTTGAACTCATGGGCCTGCTCCGTGAGAGGCGGATGAGAAAAGAGCCCAAGCGGCCACGTGCTGGGCCGCTGGGCGCTCAACGACGAAAATCGGGCCCGCTCAGCAGCGTGCGCTGAGCAGCGGATGCATATAGGGGAGCCGCCTGGCCTGGCGTTTCAGCGCTGCCTGTCTAGGGTTTTAAAATGGGGAGGCCGGTTTTGGGTCATTTCTTCCCCAAAATTTCGAGCCTATCTCTCTCTTACTCAATTGTTGCCCAATCTTCAATCATTGCCAATTCCTGCTCAAATTTGCTCGTTTTTGCTTGCTTTTTGCATAATCTTTGCATAATTTGAAGTTTATTTGTGATTTCTCACAAATTTGGGGTGAAATTGTGAGTGTGTTTTTGAAACCCTTGGAGAGAGAAAATCCAAAATTTTCCATTCTTTCTTGCTTGCTCTTGGTTGCTTGTTCATCCTTCTTCTATGGCTCCGAAATTGGGAAAGAGGAGGAGTAAGAGAGCCGAGGTGCGGGAGGAGTTTCAAGAAATCGACATTTTCACTAAGGCTTTTCCACCTCATGTGAAGCCTTCAAAGAGGAAGCCTAAAGTGGCTTTTCCTCAAGATCGATACACCCGGTCGGATAGGATGCATGGACATTGTTTGTGATCGATCGGAGTTGCTATTCCAACCTGCGACTCATTTGAGTTCTTGATCCTCCAAATTCGTGGTAAGTCCTTGAACTTTTAAATTCATAGTTTTATGCATTGAATTTGAGTTTATATGTTTGCCTTGGATAGAATTTGTATGCAATTGTCACGTTTGTAGCGCATGTGATCTGGCTTGAACGAACATAGAAACATGCTTAAGATTGAACATTTGATTGAAATGTGAACCTAAGAAATGCAAACTTGATCATAGGAACCCGATTGGAATTTAAAGACCCATGAAAACTATGGATCTGCCGTTAAACTCTTCAAAACCTTGCCCAAATAGGTGCAAAATGCAGTGTTGAATGCGGGGTTTGGGCCCCTTTGAGGGTGGTGGACTCGGTGGAGCGAGTCAAAAGGTGTATAGTACGGTTGCCTTTGGAGCGTTTTTGGGACACCAACAATACGTTCCAATTCCTTAATGGGGAGATGATGATTACTCATTCGGAGTTTTCGATGTTAACTGGGGTACCTTGCGTGGGTACGCCCATTATTTATGACGTTTCCATTTGGAAACGTAAGACGGAGTTGGTGGAGCTCTTTGGTCCTTGGGGGAACACTTGGGGTCACCACTACCGTTCTTATACAGAGCTTTTTACCGCTTTGAAGGACCCAAGGTATAAGAGAAATACCTCGGTGGAGCAAAAGGCAATGATGTTTATCGCCTATCTTCTTCCTACCTCTATCTTTAGTGATAAGGAGGAGCGCATTCATGCCATCTACCTCCCAAGTTTGCTGGACTAGGATAGAGTGAGAGAGTATAACTGGGGGTTGCCGGGCTACGTCAACCTCTTAAGATGCATGCGGTATGCCTGTCGTGTGAAAGACGAAGGGTGCAAGCAGGCGAATTTTTCTGCCGTGAGTTTGTGCGGCTTTTGGAAGCTTTTACAGGTGTGTTTTCTTACCTTTGTATTTTCTTTATTTGATATGCATGATTTAAGTGTGCGGTGCTTATTTTCATGTTTGAATGTAGCCTTTGTTTTTTGGGTATTTTCTGGAGTTGGCACCTACGGGCTGGGCCTTGACTTTCCGGTTTGTGGGGCATGGCGCCATAGGGGTCCGACGCCTCTGAGCACTCTCTAGCAGTTCAGTGAGGCTCTCATGCGCATTGACTAGCACAAGGTAAAAATATTTGCTTTTGTTGTATGGATTCCATTTCTCGGTGTTGAAATATCTTATGTTGCATGTTTGTGTAGATTGACTACATCCCATGGGCGAAGTATCATGGGTCAGCTCCGGACGCCATCCTTGCTTCTAGGGCGGTGGACCGTTAGAGGCTCCTGATTGCGTAGTATCTAAGGGAGCGGATTTTCCGTCAGGTTTATCCCGACTTCGAGGGCCCTAGGATTCCTTTGGATCCTCCCTTGTCCATGTTCTCAGTGAGGTTCTTGTCTCGTGAGTAGGTTGCGGAGGCCATGGTCGGCTCAGATGCTTTGCGGTATTTGAGGGAGCCTGCGGAGGACCTTGCGAATCAGTATGAGCAATTCTGTCGTCATCACCTCAGGCCCTCATTTGTGAGCTTCAAGGTAAGATTTTATACTTGACATTCTATGCCTTTTGCCTTATTTTTTACAGATTCGCTTTGCTTTTTTACGAACCTCGGGTTGATGACATCGAGGTGGATGTCCCGGACATGCGTTTTCGGGGTTGGGATTATGGCAAGAAGGAGTGCAGGGGGGAGAACTCTATGACGGAGGATCTTGATGAGGACATTTAGGGTCTACCCCTTCCCGTTGGGCATCCAGGGGTAAATTCGTAATTTTTCAAAGTGTGAAATGTCTTGCTTCATTATGTGCTCGTACTAACTTTTCTTTGTGTAGCTTGATGGTGAGCAGACCAGGAAGGTCTTCAAGATGATGCATGCCATGAAGTCTTGAATATCCCGAGCCCTTTCGAAGGGTACTTGTTCAAGGGCTGATTTGGACAAGGTAATCTTTTATTCGCATTTCAAAGTTGCATGCTTTGAGAAGTATGTTCTATAACTTTCTGTGGAATGCAGGTTGAGTACCGTCGACCCCATCCTCGTAGGTCACGACAGGTGGTGTTGTCGGATGATGAGGGTCTGAGCTCTCTTAAGCGCAGTCCTTCTCGTGAGAGGAGCCCTCAGGAGAGAGAGGGTGCCTGTGGATGGGTCAGACCGCCCTGGTACGAGTAGGATGTCTCCTATACATATGCTGATGTATCCTCCTTATCCCGGGTATGCGAGATATCCTTCATACGATGGCCTTTACTATCAGCTCCCGGTTTCTGCTCCTATGGTGCCTACCATGCCTCCTCGTTCTTCATGGGGGTATGACTCGAGCTACACTGGAGAAGGGAGCTCGTATCGGGAGCCTTCCCGATATTCCTCATTGGACCCTGGCCAGGTTGTGGCGTCATTTGGTGATGATGGGCGGAGGTCGGAGGACCATTTCGAGGTGGCCCGTACAGATGATGATACGGGTGATTGCGGTTTTTATGATAATGATTTGTGTGAAATACATTTGATCATTTGTTTTGAACAAAACATTCGGACTTTGTGCTTGTAAATATTGCTTGCTTATTTATTTGTCCATGCACGTAATTAGGCTAATGCAACTACACAACTAATCAAGCAAAGGCGCAAGTAATAACCACTTAGCAAAAAAGGGTACACAAAAAACCTTAAAAAAGGGTGTACCCTATCCCCCCTATAAAAAGGAAAAAATGAAAGGGGTGAAAATGAAATGAAAATAATTATTAAAAATGGATAAATAAAAGAAAAGATGATAATCAACCAAAAAAAAAAAGGAAATTGTGGAGTTTTCATTAATTGTAGGGAAATAATACAAAGTAGAAAGAATAAAAAAAATAGGAAAAAGAGCCATATTTGAGTCCAAAACGGTTAAGGAAAGTCTCCAAAACCGGAGAAAAGGGGGTTGTCTCGAGAAAGCTGTCCGATGGCAGACGGGAGTGTAGACACCAAAAATTGTGTCTATATTAAGTCCCCGTAAATACCCAATGATGAAAGGATTGGATTTTTCTCGAACTTGGGTTGCCAGAATAATTGCTCTGATAATTAGCCCAGTTCATTTGAATTAACCAGTGGAAGCCTTTTGTACAGGTGATCCAAAACAGTTGGACTCAATTCAATTGGAGTCCAAAACTGAGAGATAGGCCTCTTTAAACCTAAGGGCCCGAAAGGGAACCCAAGCCCATGAGTCAACCCTTGGTCAAACAAGGGAACTTAGTTAATCCCACGTGGACCCCTCGGAAAAACCTCCGCCGTGTGAAAAACATGTCAGGTGCCTATATAAGCACGCCGCTCCAGGTCAAAGCGGCGACGCTTGGGTTCAAGCGGTGGTCACTAGGTAAAGCGGTGGCCGCTAGGACAAGGGGCTGTGCCGGTAGGCCAAGCGGCTTGACCACTTGCCTTGCGGCTAAGCCGCTTGTCATGCCGGTTTGGCCGCTCGGCCTAGCTGTATGGCCGCCTGGACTTTTTCTCGCGGACAGCAAATCGGAGGCCCATTCGATTTCCGTGCCAAACCCTGGCAGCTCCCACTCTTCAATATAGACAAACCTTAGGGTTCAGTTGAAGAGGTTGGCAGTTTCTCTCTCAGGTTTCTTGAGGTTGGACTCTCTCTCTCTCAATTAAACCCTAAATTCTAATTCTACTCCTTCTTTAAGGTTAGCCCTAACACCACAAAATAAGCTTTCATACTTCATCAAGAGCATGAATTCAAGCAATACAACCCAATAAGTTCATTGTGAGCATCCAGGTAATCCAACCTGAGCGTTTTCAATAATCTTTATATTGGCTGTTATTACTAACGATTTTGGTTTATGTGATATGTACATGCATGGCGCGTTTTGAGCAAAAGGGCTTGTATTATGCCTAATTAATGGATGAATGAACGCTTTAATTTTGTCATTTATTGCTTTTCTTATGATTAAACCATGCTTTGTTTGTGGATTGGTGGATGAATTATGTGTTTGTCCTCTAACTTGCAGGTTTTAGCATATTTATCGTTTTCTAGCAATAAAAGCATGTAACTTGATAATTTGTTAAAAGTGTTCACAATAATAATGTTTTGTTCAACCCATTAGTTAAAATTAGGAATTTGGACAAATTGAACCTTGTTTAGAACTGTAGCATTAATAATAATATTGAATCGATTAGTAAAGGCCGTTGTTGTCAACGGGCGATATGGGTGCCTAATACCTTCCTAGCTCGTAGTACGCCCCCGAACTCATTTATGAAGTCAATTTCCCCAATAGGGATCGGGGTGCATAAGAGTTGAGTTGACGTCTTTCTAGACTATCGACTTGACATCCAAGGTTTCCAAATTACCTTTAAATTTGGTGGCGACATCCGACAATCTTAATCATGTCTTTGCTGCATAAATCTCTACGTGCATTCACACTCAAAGATTCACGAAACTCGAACATCATCGCGCTCTCCCAGGCTGTCCGGAAATTCGAGCCCTGAAAAGGGGTCGAGGGAAGACACGCGGAAAAGAGGGGAGAAAAATACGGTAGCCTACAGTGGCGACTTCACTGGGGACCTGATTAAGAGGGCATAACTTGAAAATCGATTCATTATTATTATTTTTGCTTGGTTCACTGCCTTGAGTGTTCTTATTATTCTTTTGTGACTTGTCATTCATCTATTAATTTGCATTCATTGCATTCATGTGCATGCGCTTGCGCGACTTTTGAGCTTGTTTTTACAAGTTCAAGCTAGTTTCTTAGCCAATGGAGTGTGGTGAAGTGGCTTGGTGAGAATCCACTCGATTCTTCTTTGCCAAGAAACATGGATCCCTCCACCTCATGTACCTTTCTACGCATTCCTCCATTCGACGAGTAGGATAACTGGAATGCCTCACATTGTCGCGCATCCCGCGGATTGTAGTACATTCTTGATCATGAGTAACTTTTGACCAAAACCCTTAAACCTACCCCATTGCATGAACTAGAACCAATGTTTTAGGTTGAAACTGAGTCCCATGTCCATGCTAGATTTTCATAATCATATCATATTGCGTTGTTGTGCTGTTTGCCCATATGTGAACGCAATCTTTGTGCAGTCTTTTTGGTCGTCAAAGAATATTAGGTTAGACCCCAATTAGGATCTTTTCCTTTTTTGAGTCTAGATTTTGTCTTAAGATTGAGTCTAGAATCTTTATTTTTAGGAAACAATATCGCTGAATGCTCTATACGATGCTCGTTACCTTAGGAAAGATTTGGATGCTTTATTCTTTCCTTTTGTTTAGGTAGTGAGTCTAGGTCAAAAGATCTCGATAATATCTCTCCCATCTCCTTTTAGTCAAGAGTATAATATCTTTTGCTTTATCCCATATTGAGTCGAGATAATATCTCTTCCCTCTCCTTTTAGTCAAGAGTATTGTATCTTTTGCTTTATCCCATATTCCGTCGAGATAATGTCTCTCCCCTCTCTTTTTAGTCAAAATTATAATATATTTTGCCTTATCCCATATTGAGTGGAGATTATATCTCTCCCCTTTCCTTTTAGTCAAGAGTATAATATTTTTTGTCTTTGTTTTCCCGTGTCGAGATCTTTTGACCTAAACCCATTCCTTAGTCCCCAAGGGTAACTATGTTGATAGAATACTCTAGATAGAAATTTCCCATCTTTGTTTTAAAACTTTTCTTTTTTGGAACTTGTTAGTCTTTCATTTTCTAAGTCTTATCTGCTGTCCAGGATTGGGAAGAAAACAGTAGGTCCGAAAAGTTGGGAACGCGATCATAGTAATCAACGTTTGGTTAGAAAGCTCATATTGGAATCTCCCCCTTCAAGCAAAGCTAGGTCTGACGCAGTTTTTGTTACTCCCCCTACGTATCGACCATCTTGTTCCAAGTTGACCGAAATGGCCGAAGATGATGTGCCACCTCCACAACCTAAGACTACTGATGAGATGTTGACTAAAATGATGACAATGTTGGAAACCATGGGAAACTGTGTGACATGGATAGAAAGCAAGGTTAAGGAAGCTGACCCTTTTAACTAGGATGATCCTCCACCTCAAGATGACAAAGTAGAAGAGCTAAGCGCTCAAATTAAGAACCTTGAGTTAACTCAAACTCAAAACAAGATCATAAGTGACTACATGATCAATGCAGAAGGTTATTCCTCTCACATCAAGGGGAAGCTCCCACAAAAGTTCTCTATGCCTGAAGTCCCCACCTTCAAAGGGACCGATGATCCAAAAGATCACATAAGGGCTTTCACCATGGGCCTAAGAGGAGTAGATCCTGACCTCTATATTCATCTTTTCTCACAAACCTTAAACCCCACTGTTAGGGCATGGTTTTTCAAGCTTGAGCCCAATCAAATTCAAAACTGGAACAAAGTGTCCAGCTTATTCCGCACTAGGTATGCCGACAATGGCATCCAACCAACTACCATTAGGGAGTTGGAAGCAATAAAGTAAGGTGAAAATGAAATGTTCACTGACTTTGTTAAGAAATGGAGAACTAAAGTGGCCGAAATGCTCGACCGTCCATTCGAGGAAGAGCAAATTCGGAAACTCATCAAGAACTTACAACCTCCTTACTTGAATCCTCTCAAATATCAAGCAATTACTTTATACACACAACTCAATAGTGTGGGATTGCTCATAAAGGACGATCAAGCACTTAAAAAGGAGAAAAGCAAAGACTTCTTCGACAAGGGAACTTATAACTCGAACTACAAGAAGAACCCCAATTCAGGAAACTCTTCCAACAAGGTTAATGAAGTCAACGCCGTCTACGACAAACCGCAAAGGCAATACACCCCATTGGGCATGACCTATGCCAAAGCATTGGAAAAGCTTGTCAAGAATGACTATCTCAATGTCGCGGGCCCCACTCCGGATCCTGACATCGAAAAGAGGAACCCATCATCGAATCCTAATCTTTATTGTAAATTCCATAGAGGAAAAGGACATGACACCGGGAAGTGTCGGACACTCAAGAATAAAATCTAGGATCTTTTTGACAATGGGACTATTCCCAAGCCAAAGAATGTTCCCACTCCAAATAACAACACTAATCCTCTAGGTGCGGTTTTCGTCATTACAAATGAAGAGGAAGAAAAGGACCCCTCTCGCCTGATTGTGCCAATTAGACATTCTATCCCATCATTTAAGCTTGACTCCCTCCATCTAGAGGTAGCCGGACTTTGGGAAAGCGATAGCGACGAGGAAGATGCTACCCTCCAGAATTCTAAAAACGGTACGACTCCTCTGATGATGAATCTCCCAAGGTTGAACACCTCACGAGGTCGGGAAAGCACTATATACCACCCCATCTCAAAAATAGGGATCCACTACAAAACACAGCTTCAGTTATACCACAAGTGAGAGATTCTCCACTAGTCCAGAACAAGGACCAAAATCCTCCAAACGAGGATGATGGCACTACACTGCTTAAACAGCTTTAAAAGACTAAGGCTGATATCTCTATATGGAAACTTTTGACTACTTCCCAAGTATATAGCAAAGCTTTAATAAAAGCACTTAATCAAACTATGGTTTCCCCCGAAGCTACTTCGGATGACTTTGTCGATCTCCTCACAACAGGAAACTCTTTGCAAGCGATTGCATTCACTAATGAAGATCTTCCACTTGAAGGAACTTATCACAATAAGGCACTCTACCTAACTTCCATATGTGAGAAGAAACAGGTCCCGATGACTCTAATAGAAAATGGATACGGTGTCAAAGTTTGTCCCGTAAGGATCGCCCAATGCTTGGGCATAAATGTCAACAACCTCGCGCATGCCGCACAAGCATTGATGGCCTACGGCAATTCCAAATGAAACGTCTTAGGCATATTCTCGACTAACCTTAACACGGGACCAATCAAGAAAATGGTACAATTCCATGTCATCGATATCCCAGCTTCATTCAATTTACTCCTAGGACGCCCATGGCTCCATGGATTAAACGCGATACCTTCAACATTACACCAAAAGGTAAAAATGATGGTCGGAGGGGTAGTTCTAGAGGTTAGAACCGATTCTATGATCGCTAGCATTGAAGACGTGCCGGTTCTTAAAGTTGAGCACACTGCGCAGGACGAAGAATTATGGGGCTTTATGACTGAAGGCGTCTCCGTACTCAAGCAAGATATAGCTCCTTTCGCACCATATTCCCACTTAGAAATTAGTGCCATTTTAAGAAATCAGGGACACTTCCCTAGCACATCTCTAGGCAAGATATCTCCAAACCACTTCCAGTTTGGTCATCCAAAGCCGGAAATAATCTTTTTGGGTTAGGCTATAACCCCACCAAGCAGGAATTACGGGAATACATCGCTAAGGAAAAGGTGAAGAGAAGGGCCATTAAGGAAAATAAAATCTATGACACCCCCATGGCACCATACACGCACACACTGAACAGGAAGTTCGTCTAGTCTGGAGATCCATTCCCTTATTATGGCTTTCCCGAACCCTATGTTCTCCCTGTTTACGGAATCCAAGTTCCCGGATTTGAAGTCTTCCAAGACTGCTACGTGCTGGAAGAAACTGCTTTGCCTGTAAGAAGGAGGCTAAATTTTGATTGGGTAGAGGACACACCCAACAACGCTTTGGGTCTATTATTTGGACAAGAGCATTGCCATCCAAAAGCTGAAGAGCTCCACAATGCCAATAATGCAATTCAAGATGCGAACTTTGACCCAGCTAAGTTGATCACTCCAAACAAGGGTCAACTCACAAAGCAGAAATGCACCATAAGCTGGGAAGGAACCAACGGAAAGAAGATCAAGATCACGATCTCCGAAGAATCCAAGCCCGACACCGACACTGATTCCGAATGGATCGAGTCTGATTCTGAAGACGAGTCTGATATAGTAGAGTCGGGTGGTCCACCCAAATATATGTTTAATTCTTTTTGCAAGTCTAAAGATGTTAAAGCCAATAGTGATGGCTCAGTTGATGTTCCAGTTTCCTCTATCAATGAAATGATTACTGATTCTGCTTACTTCTTGGATTACTTAGTAGCTAATAATTCAAAAGATGAACAACAATTGCCCAAAGAAGTAACTAAATCACTATTAGAGCATGAACAAAACACTTCGATTGTGGAAGAAACAAAATTAATTAATCTTGCAAGCGATCAATAGCCGCGCCAAATGCGCATTGGCTTATCGTTAACTCCCAAAAAGCGAGAAAGCTTTATAAATCTCTTAAAAGAATACATAGACGTTTTCGCTTGGTCCTACAAAGATATGCCGGGAATAAGTCATGAGATAGCACAGCATAAAATGCCGCTCAATCCGGATTCAAAACCAGTAAAGCAAAAACTTCGTAGAATGAAACCTGAGTGGACACTGAAAATCAAAGAAGAGGTGCAGAAACAGCTTGCAGTAGGTTTTATTAGGGTTGCTCAATATCCAGAATGAGTTGCTAACATAGTACCCTTTTGTAGACGCCAAAAAAGCGTCTTCACATTTCTCCTCAAAAGCCCGATGATGAAAGGAGTAATTTTTAAGCTTGAACTGCTATTTTGCTTTAATAGTTAAGATAAGGTCTCAGGTTTTCCTCCAAGCACTCCTTTATTTAATTCCATTCAAAAGCTTTCCAACGACGCGTCTCATGCCTCATTCCGACCCCCGGTCGCCAAGTTGCGATATAGGGGTAAAACCGTCTTTTACCATTCAAGGGCAAAACAGTCTTTTCATATTTTTTCGGATCATTAAAAATTTCCCGGAAAATAAAGACACGCTGGATGACGTCATCCACTTGGCTGCTGACAGCCGTCCGCGGCCCTGGAAGATGTCCTAGGGCCGCTAGCGACCTAAGCCAGCGCCGCTAGCGGCACAATCCAGCGCCGCTAGCGGCGCTGCCTTTTCCTTCGGGCCCGGCTCATTTTTCAAGCCCGTCTCATTTTTCAGCTCAAATTCGACCGTACAACCCTACTTTTCCACGCCTATATAAACAACCCCTCACCCTCAGTTCAAAACACACAATCTACAATTGACACCCTCTATTCTCCATAGTATTGACTCTGAGCTTCTCCCTCTTTCTTCCAAACATGAGATCTATTTTTACTAATCTTGTCAAATATAGCCTACAGTTCAGGTACAAATTCCTTAGGGCTTAAATTAAATTGTTTACCTAATTGTTTATTTTCCAGTAGTCATAATGTAGATATCATGTTAGGTCACGTTTTTATCGCTTCCTAAATACTGTCTGTATAGTCGTTGTGTTGCTCAACTTGTCAATCAAATGCATGTCTAAATAAGGGTTAAAAATAAATGTTGTGATGCTTGTGATGAACCAATTAATAGTCTAAGTTTAGGTTGTTAATCCGGTTTTGCATGGGAATTATGTCTTTAAATTATTAAGCAAACATGAGTTAGCAGAGGTCGTCATAATACGGGCGAGTTGGGTGCCTAACACCTTCCCACCTCGTACCTTCGCCCCCAAACCTATTATTCTTGGTTACTTATATGTTTTATATAAGCGGGAGTCTTTCCAAAAACATGATTAGTTCACTTTTCGCGCTATTGGGTTGTCCCTTCGATAAAACGCCAATAGCAGATTTGTGACCTCTTTCATGGTTTTTATTCAATTTAAGTCTTTTCAAAAGCTTTTCTAACTCGATGGTCCCTTGAACTTATCTAAGCCCCCAACTTACAAATTTTCTATAAGGACGCACTTCGGGAAAAACAAAAAGGATTGGTATGAAAATCTCGGGTCCTTACACCTTTCCAAAAAAGGATGGCAAAGTAAGGATGTGCAATGATTTTAGAGATCTAAATAAGGAAAGTCCAAAGGATGACGTTCCCTTGCCACGTATAGACGTATTGGTGGATAATACCGCAGGACATACCCTCTTATCATTCATGGATGACTATGCAAGGTATAACCAAATACAAATGGCCGAAGAAGATATGGAGAAAACCTCCTTCATAACCTAATGGGGGACATATTGCTACACCGTCAAGCCTTTCGGGTTAAAGAATGCATGAGCAACATACCAAAGAACCACAACTTCCCTTCTGCATGACATGATGCACAAGGAAGCTGAGGTGTGCGTCGACGATATGATCATCAAGGGCAAGGAGAGAGAAGGGCATATACCCTCTTTATAGAAATTCTTTGACAGGTTTCGAAACTACAATATGAGATTGACTCCTCTAAAGTGCGCATTTGGAGTAACCTCTGACAAGCTTGTAGGATTCGTCATAAGCACAAGAGGCATCGAAATTGATCCTACCAAAATCAAAGCTATAAGAGACATTCCATCTCACAAGAATGAAAAGGAGATAAGAGGATTCCTAGGACAGCTCCAATATATAAGTCGATTCATATCCAAATTGAATATTACATGCGAGCCCATCTTCAAAAAGCTCAAAAAGGACACTAAATCTACCTGGGATGATCAATGCCAGCAAGCCTTTGAAAAGATTAACGAATATTTAGCTAATCCACCCGTATTGGTTCCACCAATTCTGGGAAAACCACTTATGCCATACCTAACAGTCACAGAAACCGCCATGGGTGCCATGTTGGCCCAAAAGGTGGAGAATGATGAAAAGGCAATATACTACCTTAGCAAGAAATTCTTAGAGTACGAAACACGCTACTCCAAACTAGAGAAAACGTGTCTCGCATTGGTCACTGCAACAAAGAAGATTCGACACTACATGCTACAACATCTTATCCATATAAAGTCAAGGATGAATCCACTAAAGTACTTGTTCGAAAAATCCATTCTTAGTGGAAGGATAGGAAGATGGACTGTCATGCTTCCAAAATTCGATCTAATTTTTGAACACCAAAAGGCGATCAAAGGACATGCCATTTCTAAACATCTCGCGGAAAATCCTGTTACTAGCGAAGATGCTACACATGACTTTCCTGATGAAGGAATAATGAATGTCAAAAAAACCACTTGGCAGTTATACTTTGACGGAGCATCAAACCAAAAAGGTTATGGCGTAGGAGTATTATTAGTCAGCCCCGATGGCGCACATACTCCCATAGCCGTCAAATTAGACCATGAGGTAACCAACAACGGCGCCAAATATGAAGCATGCATCATTGGTTTAGAAGTGGCAATAGAACTACAAAATAAGGATCCAAAGGTATATGGAAATTCAACTCTCATCATAAACCAAGTCTCCAAAAAGTGGAAAGTGAAAAGCGAATCCCTGGCACCTTACCAGGAATATCTTGAAAAGATAGCCAAATATTTCACTTACCTCCGTTGCACATACCTTCCTAGAGATGACAACCAGTTCGCGGACCCCTTAGCAAAAATGGCTTCCATGATAAATATTCCAGACGATATAATCTCCATGCCCATTCACATTCAGAGGCACACTGAGCCCTCCTTTTGTAATGCACTTGAAGTACGCGCCAATGAAGAAGAAGAGGAGGAGAGGTTTACCGACATTCTCAATCTACTCGCCAAAGGCGATTACCCTCTACAATATACACCTAGGGCACAAAGAGCTTTAAGAAGACTAGCCGCACAATACATACATGTGCAAGGCAAACTTTATAAAAAGACAGCACAAGGGCTAAGTCTTCTATCCTTAAAGGAGCGTGAGATCATCAAAGTCATAAGCGACATACATAATGGCGTATGCGGTCCCCATATGAATGGACTCGCCTTGGTCAAGAAAATCCTAAGGCAAGGATACTATTGGACTACGATGGAAAAGGATTGCATCGAATACGTGAGAAAATGCACACGCTACCAATTCCACGCCAATTTACAACATAGACCTCCTACTCCTCTACATACATTACTTCACCATGGCCGTTCTCTGCATGGGGTATTGAGATCATTGGAAAAATTACCCCTACAGGAAAACGAGGCCATGAATACATACTCGTCGCAATAGACTATTTAATTTTACCAAATGGGTTGAAGCTCGTTCATACGCAAGAATAGCGTCGAAACACGTGGCAAAGTTCATACATGACAGCATCATTACCAGATATGGGGTACCCCACGAAAACATAAGTGATAACGAGTCCCAACTAAAAAAGGATGTTGCCGAGCTTTTCACTAAGTTTAAAATTCAACATCGACAATCTTCACCTTATAGGCCGCAAACGAATGGAGCCGTAGAATCTGCAAACAAGAACGTGAAGCAAATGATAGCTAAGATGACGGAAAACTTCGAGGATTGGGCCGCCAAGCTACAATTCACCTTAGAGGGATATAGAATCACTATTCGATCCTCAATAGGAGAAACACCTTATTCTTTAGTATACGGAATGGAGGCGGTACTTCCAGTCGAGGTAGAAATCCCCTCTTTAAGGATAGCTTTGGAAAGTGAGTTACCCGAAGTGGATCCGGTCCAGGTCCGATATGACCAATTGAGCTTGCTAGACGAAAGACGACTAAATGCCCTACATTATGGTCATGTCTACCAAGCAAGGATGGCAAGACATTTTGATCAAAGATTTAAGACTAGAGGACTAAAAGAAGGAGACTTAGTCCTAAAAGAGGTAAGACCAATCGTAGTCGACCCTCGGGGAAAGTTCAAGCCTAATTGGGCCAGACCATACATTATCAAGACAATATTATCCCGTGGAGCGGTAAAGTTAATGGATTTAGACGGCAACGAGTTCACTCAACTCGAAATTTGGACGAACTTAAGCGATTCTATGCATAAATGCTAAATCTTTGAGAGAGCCCTCTAAGGCACCAAGTCCAAGTCAAAATTGGTTAAATTCGTTCACATAGGACCAAAAACGAAAAAAAAACCAGATTTGGTTTTACGACTACATTGGCCTGATTCCGCATGGATATGTAGGTAACCCATATAACTTGGACCCGACCACTTAACAAATTAAATTTCTAAAGGGAGTTTTAATCCATTCGATTAATGCAAAAAAAAAAAAGCAAGTCTTTAATTAATATGGCTAAAGTCCATTACATTGTCTAATAAATAAAAAGTCCAAAAAATAATAAACAAATAAAAGGGAAATTCTAGATCTACTTGGGCATGCAAACCCTTTATTTGAATTATACTACTAAGCAAAAAGGACAATACTTTCTAGACAACTAGAGGTGGACTACTCCTCCTTGTCTTTGACTTCGGGCTCTTGGACGGGTTCACTAAGCTCATCAAGTTCCATTCGTTCTTTTGGAGCCCATCTTTCCCTACCATAGCTAGAAGAGGCCTTGTAATCATTGGGCCAAACTGGAGCTACTTGTTTAGCCGAGTGGGCCAGATTCTTCCTTTTCTTTGATTGGGCCTTTGCCTTGCCTTTTCCCTTACCCTTAGTTTGGGGCTTGGAAGGTTTAGCGGGCCTATCAATTGGAGTTATCCTTACATCGCTTGGCTCATCATATTCCCGGGCCTTGAACAACTCATTTTCCTCCTCTAAGAGCATTTGGTTGACTTGATGGTCATTGATTCAAATCCACTCATAAAAACTAGATAACCTGTTTCAGTGCGGGTATACCGGCTTAGTCCACACTTGGCGACGGTTCCAATGCTGTTCCCAATTAGACAGCAAGGAGGATGTTAAGGGCCTTTCGCAAGGAGGTTCACAGCTTACGTTAAGAATCCTTTGCCTTATGCCGTACTGGTGGAGGAGGCAGTTCGGTAGGAAGAACGTCAAAGTATACAAAACAATGATCCTCGTAAAGGGGACATTCTCACTACACCCTATGATCTTGGTGGTACGCCACCACAGGATGAACCAAGCCGGTTAGATGTTGGTATAGAAGTATGCTAGCCACTCCTCCCGAGAGGATTCAGAGAACTTTCGGCGCCTCGCCGGAAAATTCTTAGGGAGGAACTTCCTAGTATCTATTGGGACCTCAAGCAACTGGAGTCTCTCTTGAAGCCATATCTACACAAAGGCATCATCAAACTTCACCATTGTTAAGATTAAGGATTTTCTCTCAAGAAATTTTTTCTCTCTAAGGTCTCAAAGCAAGAGGTGAGAAGAGAAGAGAAGGATACTCAACTATATAGAGGCTACCGTTGGATTCTCGTCAAAAAATTAAGGAAATTCAGACAACCGACGAAAAAGAGGTCAGGCGGTCTTGAAGCTAGTCCAAACGGCTTAGCCGCTAAGACGAGCCGCTTAGCCGCTCCAGCAAGCGGCTTGATCACTGGGACAAGCGGCCAAACCGCAAGCCCAAGCGAAATAGCCGCTTGCCCAAGCGGCAACCGCTAGAGCTCTAGCACAGCCACTAGGAGCTCTAGCGGTCACCCTGCATAGGCGCCTGGTGTGCTCTTCCGCGAGACCACGGTCCACCCGACCCCACGCTTGACCGGGCTCCACCTTCCTAATTCCCACTTGAACAGATTTTGGAAGCCTTCCCTTACATCTTTCTTACCTTAAATTTTGGCTCTTGCCACTTTTCTATTTATTCCCTCTTTATTTTCTTTCCTTCTTTTTATTTTGATTATCAAGTTCCACTTTTGTTCCTTTTATTTTTCTGGTTCTTTATTTCCTTTATTAATATTTTCCCCTATTAATTTTCTTTACTTTATTTTTCATTTTACGGGAAAGGGGTACCCCAAATGTGCTAAATTCTCGGGAAGCCTAGATTTCCGAATGTCGTGATTTGTGATTTTCCACTCGGAAATTAGTTGATTAAGTTCATCTATGGGCATTTGCGAGATATTTTTTGTGCGTGAATAAAATGCAATAATTTGTAGCAGGTTTAATACAAGCCCGAAAGTTTAAAATGCACTACAACAAATATCACTGGCCATCTTCGCCAGTACTCGGACCCGCCTGAGACGACTCTCCAGGTCCACTCGATGATGGAACACCTGAAGGACCGGGCTGAGACATCGCCCAAGCTCTAGGGTCGAAAGTAAATAATGAACCCGTCAAGTAAGCGGGATCCAGTGAATGACGCGGTGGCTCCGACATACCGGGATAGCCGCCATGCCCCGTACTCTCCTGACTCCAAGAACCCCTTGGAGGGATGGGAGGATACATGGGCATATGATAGCCCAGATACCCCATATAGGGAGGCGGTCTAGGCCACTGCGGAGAATAAGGCACTTGGGGCGAGTTCCCTGAATCCACTCTAGCTCGAGGCGTCCCCTGACGCACCTCCGTACTCTCCTGCCTAGGAAGAGGACGTTGTGGCAGAGGCACCCACTCCGGAGTACGAACAACTGGAGGCGTTGGAGGCCTCATCACAGGAACAAGCAGCGAAAACAAAACCCAAATAAGAAATTACCAAAAATTAAAATCAAGCACTATTACTTGAAATGAACATACCTCTCGAACGTCAGGATCGACGACTCGTGCATGCACTCCGAGACATGAATCTGGAAATCAGACTCTTAATCGCATGCATGCCTCTATAGATCTTTCGTATCTCCGCAGCATACAACTGCGCACATAAAGAAAATAGTCAGTATAAATACAAAGAAAACATTGCAAATCACAATGAATTCTCACTTACCCCCCTACAACCAGTTGGTAGAGGCAATCCCTCAACCTCCTCATCAGGACCGCGAACTCAGGAATCTGTATAGCCTTAGGAGACCCATTCGCTCTTGTGTAACCCACTGACATGGAAGGCAGACTACGACGCGAAGAAGAAGCAATCACATGAGACGACGAAGAACTCGCAGCACTCTGTAAAAGACAAAAAAAAAATATATTAGACATATTTCTAAATTTCCAAACGAAATTAAGAAAAAAAAGTATATTAGTTACCATGTCGTAGAGAAGTTGGAGCACAAGCGAGCCTCCACAAAATCAGTATATGACACCATGAGATCCACCTCAGGATCGGCCGGAAGCAGATACTCAAGGGCATTCACCGCAACAGTAGTCGCCCTTACCTGCTCCACGGTAAGGTAACGAACATAAAGCATAGAATCGGGAGGATCCAAAGGAATCCTCAGAGCTGGAAGGTCGGACAAAGTTTGCCTAATCAGTCTCTCTCCCAAGAACCACTTAAAACCGAAAGGACCCTCAATAAGGATCCTCCTCTGGTCATACTCCCGAGCACCCAAAAATCTATTCGAGAGACCCGGGAGGTAATCCGTCCAGGGGAACCAGTCGACCTGCAAAAGCAAGAATGAGCACACGAAAGAATGAAAGGACAAAAGAAACACAAAGGAAAATTTCTTACATCCTGAGCGGTCAAGGGATTTATCACCTCCCTAAGGGCGTACAGCGCAGTAAATGGACAAGATGGTCATCCCTTCCAGGTCTGCATCACTGGAAAAGACAAATTCCCTATCTCGAGAAGAGGGGCAAGGTTGGAGAAATGCTTATAAAACCAAATCTAAGACATACAAAGTACATGGATTAGGCACAAGTTATTAATAAAGAGCCAAAAACACGAAATATAAGAAGGGTAAAAGGAAATTACCTCCATAACCTTCCAATAACGGACTAAGGAGACGCGAGACGCACCCTCCTCTTCACTGAGGCGGCTGGACTGCCTCAAGCACCGAAGAAGACAAGAGTATAGGGAAGACCCCAGTTGTACTCCGCAACTCTATCCAAATCCCGCAAGCACGGGAAATAGCGAACGTGGTACCTACTAGCTTTATCTGAAAAGACGGAACAAGCTAGAAGATAGGCCAAGAATAGGCGAGCGTGCTACTCCGCCGTGCGCTTCTTCAACTTCCTTGGGTTGGTGAAGAACTGGACCATAACGTCAGTCCGGCCATACTCCTTACCATCCCAGTTGGTCCCAAAAAGACCAAACATCTCACCATGACCTCCCTACTCACATCTTCATAAGTGATAGGAGTACCGGTGCAAGGGAGTCCGGAAATGAGACCAAACACGAAAGGGGTGATCATAATCTCACCTATGGGAAAATGAAAAGTACTGGTAGTATCCCAGTACCGCTCCGCAAGACCTCTACCAAGCAAGCGTCGGAGCGCTCAGTAGAAGCAATGGACGCTAAAAAGTAAATGCTAAGCAGAAAGAAAGACTAGGCATCAAAAGGATCTTCTAAGGAACTAATTAATCTAAGCAGTTGATATCAGAGTTGTCTATATAGTGAGCTAAAACCATTGAACCAAATTTATTACAACGGGCCTTCAAGGGCAAAACGAAATCAAAATAAATAAATCCCACGATCTAAACTGAACAGAAATAGTTCTATCAAACGACGCCAACTCTAACCTTCCAAGCTGTACGTCCTCAATCAATCTAAACCTGCACTTTGGTTTCCGTGACGAAAACAAAAATACAGAAGAAAAGAAAAGAAACGAAAGAGAAACAAAAATCAGATAAACTGAATAAACGTCATCCGTACCCAATAAAAACATTTCGCAAACCTTACCTAAGGTTTTAGAAGAATCATTGAAATTCATTTGCATACGCACATAAGCAGGTAATCAAGCATACGCATAACGACAGTCATTTACATACAATTCTTGTAAAGTGATCATACGAAACACGACACAAACAATCCGTTTTGATTAGAGAGATGTAAGAGAGCTTATAAATCAGCGATTACCCATACTGTTTATCGAAGATACAATCACGCCATGGACTTAATGACTCTAGTCTGCACACTACTTCTAGTAAAATTACACGAGCCTAGAGGACTTAATAAATGGGTAATGATCTGTCCCAGACACACTGTGAGGTGGCCATAAGTAACTTGGGAATCACTCATCCCTTAAACTACACCATTAGGTGTAATCCCGATAGCTCGACTACTCCTAGGGATCCATTAGGAGTCATACTCTAATTTAATTCAATTCACATATATTGCATTGGTTGATATAGGTGGTACTACGAGACCACGGCTTACTAATTCATTTCATGCTCTAGACAATGAATAGTAATTAACGACGATAATGATAATTCAATACGATGAGAATTAAAAATGCTTTAATTCAATAACGACGATAATTCAATTATGATGACAAGTAATTTCTAGCCAAATTTCGGCAGCACTTCGGTAGGGTAACACGATATCCAAAAATTCACAAATCATCAACGATATTCAATCCATAATAGATAGGTGCTCACTAGCACACAATAATACCCATACCAATTAGCACTTATTTAATAACATAATAATACTAGTAATTCACCACACAACAATTGTCCAATAATCATCATATGGACTAATTAATTTCCAAGACATGATAACATCGACATGCTAATTATAAATCGTATTTTCAGCGGCAAACCTGCTTAAGAAATCTGATAATAACGACGATATAATTTAATCATGCTTTGCATATTAAATTCACAACAAATTCCCAATTAGCACATAACACATCAAAATAGTTTTGATGGGGCTTTGGAAGAAGGTAGGCATGAACTCTTACCATTAATACACTACCAAACAGTGAGTATGCTCCAACCAATCGACAATATCACGATTGCTCGTTAGGTCCTAATTAAAAACAATTACCCAATCAGTATTAATTAAATATGAAAATGCAAACAGTAACGAAATCTCAGTCTGATATTTTTATTAAATTCCTTGATTTACTTCAACCAATCTACGTTTTTGAATGTCTGAATTCCGATTCCGAACGAGTACAGAAACATAAAACCATTAAATCAAAAATACTGAAAATCAAATTAATAATTACGAAAAATACAAAAACAAAACCCTAACTTCAAAACTAGGTCTAGGTCATGGGTAACCATGCGTGGGGCCCACGACCCGACCCATCACCACCACCACCACCCACTGGCCACCATGGCCGGGGGTGGTGGTCGCCGGAGCGCCAGCGAGGAGAGGAGAGAGAAAACGCGAAAGAGAGAGAAAAGAGAGTGCGAGCGAGAGAGAAAGAAAGAAAGGGAGAGAGAGACCCAGGGGCTCGGTGCCGTGGCCTCGGCCATCACCGGCGACCACCCAGGCAGGGCCTGGTGGTGCCATGGTGGCTCGCGTCGGTGCTGCGGCCAGAACAGGGGGCGGAGACAAAAACAGAGCAAGGGAAAGAGAGAGGGAAAACGCGAGAGAAAGAGAGAGGGAGGAGAGGGAGTTACCTCCGGTGGGGCTCTCCGGCGAGTGTAGCCGGCGGTGGAGCGAGAGAGGAGAGAGAGAGAACGGGTGAGAGAGAGAAAATGTGTGTGAGGGTTTGGCTCAGTTTGCAAAACTGATTAATTGACTCACTCTTTTCCTTATATAGGCCATCAGTGAACCAAGTCAAAGACTACTAGGTTTAGGAATTTATTTGATAATTTTCTGAATTAAAAAGCTAATTAAAACTAATTAAAACTATATGAATAATTCTTACTCATATATAAAACATTTTAATTAACCTCCTGAAAATGGATAAATATAATTTACGAAAGTCCCATAATAATAATTAATATTATTATGGCTTTAATTGAATAAATCGAATCGTTAAATGAATATACGATTTAATCTCCGAAACTATTTATAAATCATTTATAAATCAATATAATAATTATAGAAAATATTGGGGTATCACATTCTATCCTCCTTAAAAAAAGTTTCGTCCCGAAACCTGAGACATGAAGTAATCAGTTCCAAAAACAAAACGAGTTTACCCATGCGACGGTATAAATCAATTTCTAGGACACTAACATATGCAAGATGAGCAAGTACGATCGTGATTCTAAGTTGGTTCACATGCACTAGGCAATGCTTGAACGTGCAATTCGTGCAAAGCGATAACAAAATGAAATTTCGAGGCGTGACATTCTACCCTCCTTAAAAGGAGTTTCGTCCCGAAACTCAAGTGGGACTAGTACCTTCTAGGAAGAGGTCTGGATACTTCTCACACATCATGGATTCAACTTCCCATGTTGCTTCCTCTTGACCTTGTCTAGACCAAACGACTTTGACGAAAGGAATAGTCTTTGTTAGAGTTGCACGCTCTTTGCGGTCCACTATCTTGATAGGACGCTCTTCATAAGTCAAACTTTCATCGAGATCGATCGCTTCAGGTTGAACAACATGAGTTGGATCATGTACGTATCGTTTCAATTGAGAGAAATGAAACACACAATGGACTTTTGCAAGTTCCACAGGTAAAGCTAGTCGATAAGCAACCTCACCAATCCTTTCCAGGATCTCGTAAGGACCAATGTAACGAGGACTCAATTTTCCCTTACGACCAAAACGCATGACACCTTTGGTAGGAGATACTCGCAAAAGTACCTTGCTTCCCACCTCAAACTCTTCAGGTCTACGACCTTTATTAGCGTACGATTTCTGGCGATCTTGAGCACTACGCATCTTTGCTTGAATCACTTGGACCACATCGACGGTCTGCTGGATCATCTCAGGACCTAAAACTGTAGTTTCACTAATATCGTTCTAACAAACGGGCGATCTACACTTCCTACCATAGAATGCTTCATAAGGCGCTCGATCAATGCTTGAGTGATAGCTATTGTTGTAAGAAAACTCGATCAACGGAATATGTGTATCCCACGAGCCTTGATACTTGAGAGCACACGCTCGTAGCATATCTTCAAATGTCTGAATCGTTCTTTCCGTCTGACCATCAGTCGCAGGATGAAAAGCAGTACTGAACTTCAATTTGCTTCCAAAAGCTTCTTGCAATTTCTGCCAAAAGTGTGATAGAAATCTCGAATCTCTATCTGAAACGATATCTTCTCGAACACCATGAAGTCTCATGACTTCCTTGATGTAAGCATCCGCTAACTTCTCCATTTCCCAAGTGTCATTCATTGGGATGAATCTCGCAACTTTCGTTAGACGATCCACAACGACCCAAATGGCGTTGTTCTTCTTCTGTGTCAATGGTAAACCCATGACAAAGTCCATGGAAATCGAATTCCATTTGCACGTAGGAACTTCAAGCGATTGTATTATTCCACCAGGTCTCTTGTGTTCGATCTTGACCTTTTGGCACGTCAGACACTTAGCAACGAACTCAGCGACATCTTGCTTCTTACCTTTCCACCGAAACATTTGCCGAAGATCTTTGTATAGCTTGTCTCCACCAGGATGTACAGAATAAGGTGTATTGTGAGCTTCACCCAGAACCTGACTCTTGATCTCCGGGTCGTTTGGCACACAGACACGATCACGGAATCTCATGACATCGTCTTGACCAATAGAAAAGTCCTCGGATCTACCCTCGTCTTTGTGGTGTAGAATCCGTTGAAGATCTTCATCTGCACTTTTTTTACCCTTGATCTCGTCAAGCAAGGTTGGTCGAACTGACATATGCGCTAATGTACATTGAACGTCACCTTTCAGCACAATCTCCACATCTAGACTCTACAAGTCACGAATGATCTCCTTTGGAAGTACTAAAGCAGTGTTCAACAAATTACGAGTCTTTCTACACAAAGCGTCAGCTACCACGTTAGCTTTCCCTTCGTGATACTGAATGTCGATATCGTACTCCGTCAATAAGTCTAGCCATCTCCTTTGTCGCATATTCAAATCTTTTTGCGTGAATATGTACTTGAGACTCTTGTGGTCCGTAAACAACTTGACAGCAGAACCATAAAGATAGTGTCTCCAAATCTTCAGAGCAAATACGACAGCAGCGAGGTCTAAGTCGTGAGTAGGGTAGTTATCCTCGTGTTTCTTCAGTTGTCTTGAGGCATAAGTCACTACCTTACCATGTTGCATCAAAATACAACCTAAGCCATGCTTAGACGAGTCACTATAGACTTCGTAACCTTCAGTTCCCGATGGCTAAGTCAAAATAGGTGCGCTCGTAAGGCGTTTCTTCAACTCTTGAAATGCAGCTTCACACTTTTCAGTACACACGAACTTCGTGGTTTTCTTCATGAGGTTCGTCATAGGCTGCGCTATCTTCGAAAATCCTTCTACAAACCTACGATAGTAACCAGCTAACCCAAGAAAACTTCTAACCTCAGTCACGCTCTTTGGTGCGGACCAGTCCATAACAGCTCTAATCTTTTCCGGGTCAACAGCAACTCCACTCTTAGACACCACGTGTCCTAAGAAAGAAACAATTTCTAACCAAAACTCGCACTTTGACAGCTTTGCGTAAAGTTGATGTCGTCGTAGAATCTCCAAAACAGTACGCAAATGTTGCTCATGCTCAGTAGCATTCTTCGAGTACACCAAAATATCATCAATAAAGACAACTACGAACTCATAGAGATAAGGCTAGAATGTACGGTTCATCAAATCCACAAACATTGCAGGAACGTTCCTCAACCTAAAAGGCATAACTGTGAACTCATAATGTCCATACCTCGTCCTAAACGCGGTCTTTGGAATGTCAGGCTCAGAAATCCTGAGTTGATTATATTCCGAACGTAAGTCGATCTTTGAGAAGACAGTTGCTCCACGCAGTTGGTCGAATAGGTCGTCAATCCTCGGTAGTGGATAACGATTCTTGATCATAATCTTGTTCAACTCTTGGTAGTCTATACACAGTCTCATACTACCGTCCTTCTTAGATACGAACAGAACAGGAGCACCCCAAAGCGATACACTAAGACGTATGTATCCCTTGTCCAGTAGTTCCTCAAGTTGCGTCTTCAGTTCTTTCATATCTGCAGGAGCCATACGATACGGAGCTTTCGAGATCGGAGCAGAACCTGGAGCTAAGTCGATCGTAAAGTCGATCATGTGTTTTTTTTTTTTTTTTTTGGTGCAAGTCAGAATTGTATTATTGCTCACTGTAAAGTAACACGATTACAGCCCATAGGAAGTGCAGATCCAAGGCCACCTACTAGGTAGGGTTCCTTTTTTCTACATCCCTTTACTACCTTACAAACTATATCTATAAGTACATACAAAATACAAAATCATTTCCTGACTTACAACAAAAATACAAATACATAATAAGCTAAAACATTATTCTTCTAGCTTTTCAGCTCTGCTGCAGTCTGTTCCATTACTCACTCAGATCCCCTGCAGGGCTTTGCTGCCTGATTCCTGCTTGTTTTCAGAAACCTGCTGCTTTGTTCTTCACTGCTGCACAGCAACCTGCTACTGACTCCTTCCGGAGACAGCTGTTTCCTGGCCTTTCAGGTCTGCTGCATATTCTTTGATCCCTCATTCTGTCTATCTTCAGCAGCCTGCTGCTGATCCCCTGCTGAATCTTTTGTATTTCTGAACTACTGGACCTTGCTGCATAATCTTCTAACTTCAGTCTATATTTCCCCTATCCAGCTCTTGTCCCTGCTGGAGATCTTCCTTTTGCTGTTGCAGCATTGTTGAATTCTGCATCTGACTGCTTGCTGAACCTGTAGTATGATCTGCGGAACTGGTATATTGCCTTTGCCAGCATAGTGGGTATTCCTGCATCTCCACACCCAGTATACTGCTGCTGCTAACCCTGATGCATATATTTCCTTTCTGAGTCTCGAGCATTTCTGCCTGCTGATCCAGTTAAACATCCCCTGGATTGTACTTGTTGTTGCTGAGATTTGTAACCATGCCCTTAACTGTTCCAGGATTGCAGCTGACACTTTGCATTTGAAGAACAGGTGGTTGTGTTCCTCTGGTTCCTGCTTGCACAGGTAGCACAAAGCATCCCCATTCAGAAATCCCATTCTCTGTAGTCTGTCCTTTGTTAACAGTCTATCCATTTGGGCTAGCCATAGGCAAAAGCTATGTCTAGGCATGGATATCTTTCCCCATATCAAATCTGCATGCCTGCATTTTGTCATGTTACCCTGTAGCATTCTGTATCCACTTCCAGCAGAGTATATACCATCAGAACTAAATTTCCAGACCCCCCTTGCTATGTATTGCCCCTGGAAGTAGCTTTTGATCTTGTTCAGTTTGTTCCAGTACCAGCTGGTGCCCCATACTGGAGCATAATTCCAGATGTTAACACCTTTCAGGTACACCCCATTGATCCATCTCACCCACAGAGTGTCTTTTTTTGTTGCAATATCCCAGATATGCTTGCCATTCAGGGCTATATTGAACCATTTGCAGTTCTTGACATTAAGTCCTCCATTGTTTCTTGGTCTACATACCATATCCCACGCCACCAAGCTTGTCTTGTGTTTCTGCTCAGTTGTCCCCCACAAGAAAAATCTACACTTTTGCTCCACACTTTTCAGTACTCCAGTTGGCATTATGAAGATACTAGACCAGTATACATGAATGGAGAATAAAACATGTGTTTTGCGGAGGTATTCCGGGAATCTCGTCTGGAAAGACGTCGGCGTACTCCGAAACAACTGGGATAGGTTTCGAAACTTCAGCTTCTCGACTTGTATCCACTACATGACATAGGTAAATTTCTTCACCCTTAGTCGTGCATTCCTTTTTTTTCATGGTCGCCACTACCTTCAACTTTGGCTTGACCACGACTCCTTTGTAGGTAATCTTCTTACCATGCGGTCCACGTAACGAAACACGTTATTCGTAACATGCTAACTTAGACCTAATCCATCCCCAAAATCACGTCGAAGTCCTTCAAATCCATCTGAATCAAATCCGCAGGCAAATCGGAACAAGCTATCCTAATCGGACACTTTTCATACAACGCTTTACAATTTACAATCGTGCCATCTGGCATCCTAATATTCGCCCTATACATAGAACTAGGCTCTAAACCTATCTTAGATGCAAAGCTCTTAGAAAGAATAGAATGCGTTGCACCACTATCAAACAAAACAAAAGCAGGTTGAGAGTTAACGAGAAAAGTACCAGCGATCACATTCGGGTTCGCCTCAGCTTCATTGCGGTTCAGCACATAGACCCTTCCATTTACCCCTCTATTGTTGTTGTTGTTGTTGTTGTTGTTGTTGTTGTTGTTGTTGTTCTGAACGGGGTTGGCAGGTGCGGGAAATTGTGCTTGATTGTTCGCAGAAGGAGCAACATTATTGTTGCAATTGTTGTTGTTGTAACCCCCATTTCCACTGTAGTTACCACCATTTCCGCGATTAGCATTTCCATTTCCATTTTCACCATGGTTGATGTTATTATCACGGTTCAGACCATTGTCGTTCCTTCCACGACTCCAGCATTCAGATTCTTTGCGGCTAGGCTTGTTGCAGTCTTAGCATTGAAGCACATCGCTACGATAGTTCTTGCCAGGATGCGTCTTGTTGCAGCGACTACAAGGCGTATTCCTCCTAGCTAAGATCGTAGCTCTATGATTGTTCGAGTCACGAGTCCTGTTCCCGTTGTGGTTCTGACCACCTTGGTTGTTGTGATTGCCGTTGTTCGGCCTTGGCCTCTTATCTGCGCCACTTTACTGGGAAGAATTCCCTTCCTCACGTTTATGCTTTCCGAGCAACGAATCACGACGATCCACAGCACGCTCTTGGTTCGAGGCTTTCTCGTACAATCCTTGGAACGCCAGCGAGTTTCCCATAACAAAACGCTGAATATCCCACTTCAAACCATCCTCGAACCTCTCGACACGCTCAGCTTCGATCGTCACCAAGTTAGGTGCAAAGGCAGCAAGCTCATTGAACTTTGTTGCGTATTCAGCTACAGATAGCTTCCCTTGATAGATATTCTCGAATTCCCGTTGCTTCTGGCGACGAACAGCTCTAGGATAAAACATTTCACGAATAAACTCTTTGAACTTAGTCCACCCAAAGTTCTCAGTAGCTAACAACTCAGTTCCCACATCGCTCCACCACTTATTAGCCTCACCCTTCAGGTAGTACATGGCGGTGTTGACCTTTGTGTTGTCGGGCCGACTAGTCGCCCTAAACAGCTTTTCAAACTCAATAATCCAGTTCTCAAGCTTGGTGGGCTCAGAGCCACCCTCAAACGTCAGAGGTTTGAGTGCATCGAAATCCCTAAAGTTGCGCGTCTCAGGGTTCTGCGCGTTGCGATCTTGCTCTTGGTGCTCTAACTGGCGCGTGATGTGTTCCACGACATTGGTAAGAGCTACTTCTAATCTCGCGAGTCGGTCTTGGGTTGCCATTATAAAAAATCTAATACATACAAGAGAAATGGTTGATCACCATTTCAACAAAGTTGGTACGTTCGACCCAAATTGAGGTCTAGTTGAGAGATATAGGTTATAATTGAAACCAATCTCTTGACATTTAGCAAATAACATATAAGTTTCGATGATCGACCTTACATTGTAGGTCTAAGAAACATACTTGGTTTGAATGTTCTCAGTTCTCATGCATAATAGTTCGATATGCAATAGCAAGGTAGACACATTGGTCTCACTCGATTGATAAGCAATAACATTCACAATTCACACATCGAAACTCCATACTGTTTTAGTAGGGCAATAAACAATGACATTTGATGCATACATTACATGCTTAGCCTTTGGCTCACATTTAATATTATCATGTTCAATGAAAATTTCGCCATAACTCCGACATGGATTTCCCATCATGTCTAGGCAATACGAGATAGCATTATGAAGCTATGAGTCAACCATGCAATTATGTGATAAAACGATCATATAAAACAAGTTCTCAACGATATCATATAATCCAATGAAATAGTCTTGCAACGACACAAGTTGCAATTAAATAATAGTCATAAATATTTGTTGCCTATGGAACTACAACAACATCAAAATTTGACCACGCAGGGCCATCACAATAATCTAAACGTTCAATAATACTCAAGTAAAACTACTAAATCAATCATCTAGTTCTACTTAACGGTTGCACACATCTTCTTCGCGCTAGGGGACTCATCATGGTCGTCCTTCTTTCAAGGCTTCACGTCCTTGCAGGGCGTGTACGGATAGGCATAACCACCGCACTTTTGAGGCATCAAATGCTTCCTAAAATCATCGGCGTGTTTGCGTTTCCTCGTCCAGCAAGTCTTGCACATGTCCTTTGGCGCAGGAACTAGCACGCGGTTCACCTTCCATTCGAACTCGGACAGGCATAACTCAGCTGCAATGCCTCTAAAGCAGAGAGACCATCTCGTACCTTCACCATACTTCTTCTCGTGAAGATGATCACTCTTGGAGACCACATCAGCGTACTTCTCCTTGAGTCCCATCACACTAGTCATTAAGTCCATGGCGTGATTGTATCTTCGATAAAGAGTATGGGTAATCTCTGTTTTATAAGCTCTCTTACATCTCTCTAATCAAGACGGATTGTCTATATCGTGTTTCGTATGATCACTATACAAGAATTGTATGTAAAAGAATGTCGTTATGCTTATGCTTGATTACCTGCTTATGTGCGTAAGCAAATGAATTTTAATGATTCTTCTAAAACCTCAGGTAAGGTTTGCGAAATGTTTTTACTGGGTACGGATGACGTTTATTCAGTTTATCTGATTTTTGTTTCTCTTTTGTTTCTTTTCTTTTCTTCTGTATTTTTGTTTCTGTCACGGAAACCAAAGTGCAGGTTTAGATTGATTGAGGACGTACATCTTGGAAGGTTAGAGTTGGCGTCGTTTGATAGAACTACTTCTGTTCAGTTTAGATCATCGGATTTATTTATTTGGATTTGGTTTTGCCCTTGAAGGCCAGTTGTAATAAATTTTGGTTTAATGGTTTTAGCTCACTATATAGACAACTCTGACATTAACTGTTTAGATTAATTAGTTCATTAGAAGCTCCTTTTGATGCCTAGTCTTTCTTTCTACTTAGCATTTACTCCTTAGTGATAAATATTGCAGTAACTAACCCTTGGGTCCGTGACGGTTCAGTGGTGTCGAGTCGTGGATAATGACGTCAATAGTTTCCAGGAAATCGTTGCGAATTCGGGGTTGTTACAGGGGCCTAATGAACAACAACAACCTGCCCCTTCCTTTTTCTACCACCTCTAAGTTTAGGAGCCACGGATGAAGAGCAAAAATGGAGTTTTTGGAAATTTGAGTAAAACTCACAAAACTCACAAATTCACACAATTTTGAGTTTTGACACTAAAAAACACAAGAACAACTAACAAAATCAAGTTCAACTAAGAATTTGAGCAAGAAAACCTCAAGATTTGGATCTAGGGGCTCTGATGGAGGTTGAAAGTTTGAGCAAAAATGGAGGACAGAGAAGGGACAAGGCACGAAATGGGGAAGATGACCCATTTCAGCCTCCCCCCTTGTCTTTTATGCATGCCCGTGAAAAGACCTAATGGTCGGTCAAACCGCCCATGTAGACGGATAGACCGCCCAGCTGGCGGTCAGACCGCAAGCCACGCGGCTTGGTCGCTAGTCCCAACGGCTTAACCGTTTGGGTGAGCGGTTCAACTGCTCCAACAAGCGGCATAGCCGCTCCAGCCAGCGGTTTAGCCGCTCCACATAGCGGTTCAACCGCTTGACATGGCGGCTTGACCGCCTGGCCCACTCTCTCGTCTCTGACGTTTTATGGGCCATTGTTTCAAAATTAGTCGGCCCCACACGAGGTCCGTAGCAAGTTATTTGCGTGCCAAAAGTTCGTTTATGAAAATAGGACTACTTTAAACCCATAGGTTTGCACATTTGAACTCGGCCAAATGGCATGGGCTCAAACCCGACCTATGGTTTGAGCAACATTTTATTACCTTTACAATAACATTTACTACTCATCTTATTTCTAATGAAATACTTTTATTGTGTAACCTACAGCATAGGATTCCCCTTCGACTGAAAATCGAAGGACATTTATTGTCTAACCTACAGCATAGGCTCACCTTCGGCTGAAAATCGAAGGATTTTTATCATTTATTAGCTAATTTCTAACGAAATACTTTTTCTTGTGTAACCTACATCATAGGGTTCCCCTTCGACTGAAAGTCGGAGGACGTTTATTGTCTGACCTACTGCACAGGGTCGCCCTTCGACTAAAAATTTAAGGATTTCTATCTTGTATATCTTATCTCTAACGAAATGTTTTTATTGTGTAACCTACAGCATAGGGTCCGATTCGACTGGAAATCGAAGGATGTTTATTATGTAACCTACAGGATACGGTCCCCTTCGACTGAAAATCAAAGGACATTTATTGTCTGACCTACAGCATAGGTTCAAACCTGCGGGGGAGGAACAACAACACCCCTTAGAGCCCGCAAGTCAAGATTGGGCCAAAGCACCAGGTAACCAGCTATTTGGCCTCTTGTTTGGTCGAGAAAGCAGAATGGCCGAAGCTCCTGAGGTAGATGAAGAAGTGATGGCACTCAATGATCGCAACTTCAACCCTGCGGACCTAATATATACTACTGAAGACATTACAAGGGGGTGGCGCAAAGAAGTATGCTGGACCGGCCCGATCGGACGTAAGGTCACGATATCTGCTGGAGAAGGACCAATGATGGAAGAATCTGATTCCGAGTCTCAGTCAGAGTCAGTGTCTAGCATAGGTCCTAGGTGTGAGTCAGGATCAGGAAGTGTCCCCTCTACTTTCTAAGTCTAGTGTCGATGTGAAGGGAGTTTTAGACCCCTTTCTTGCTGTTTTCGATTCTAATGTCACTAAAATGAAAAATATTTCTACTTATTCGCTGCCTTGTTTAGCTGTTGATAAGCCCAATGATGAAAACGAGTTGCGCAAAGAGCTGCTAAAAGCAGTAAATAATCATGAACAAAAGACCTCTATTGTGGAGGAAACAGAATTAATTAATTTGAGCAATGAAAGCGAACCTCGTGAAGTAAGACTTGGATTTTCCCTAACTGCACAGGAACGTGAGCAATTTGTTGACTCTTGAAACAAAACACAGATGTCTTTGCCTGGTCCTATAAAGACATGCCGGGAATTGAAAGGAGAATAGCCGAGCACAAAATCCGTTTATACCCAGATCCTAAACCAGTTAAACAGAAACTGCGACGTCTCCGACCAGAGTGGGCTTTGAAAATAAAGGAAGAAGTACAGAAACAGCTTGCCGCTAGGTTTATTATGGTATCCGATTACCCCGAATGGATAACCAATGTGGTTCCAGTACCAAAGAATTACGGTCGGCTCCGAATGTGTGTCGAATTCAGAGATCTCAACAAGGGTAGCCCGAAAGATGATTTCCCTTTGCCTCACATTGATCTCCTTGTAGATAATACAGCTGAATACGCCCTATTGTCATTTATGGACCGCTACGCGGGGTATAATCAGGTTCAGATGGCCGAAGAAGACATAAGCAAGACAACGTTCATAACTCCATGGGGAACATATTGCTACAAAGTCATGCCATTTGGATTAAAAAATGCAGGTTCAACCTACCAAAGGACTGGTACAAACTTATTACATGATATGATGCACAAAGAAGCTGAGGTCTATGTCGACGATATGATTGTGAAATCAAGGCATCGAAACGGTCATGTTCAAGGACTTCACAAGTTCTTCGAAAGACTCCGCAAATACAACTTTCGACTAAACCCTCAAAAGTGTGCTTTCGGGGTCTGTAGACACCCTAATCGGTTCTCATTTCCTGACACCGCAACGCCTGACGATGATGGTAATGGATTAACACGGACGTAAGTAGAAAAGGACATTGCTCGAAAATCTAGACCAAATTCCTTGAAACCTCAGTCTTTGGATATCCCTTGTTATAAGGATTCCAACGCCTTTGACCTTGCATCAAACAGGTTCCCGGATCAAGAGATATCGCGTCTTGAAGATTTGGGTCAAAACCGCTCAATCCCGGCCCCTTGGGTCAGCCCAAGGGCAATTTCGTAATTTATAGAGCACAAAAAGTCAAAAACCCTAGTCACGCGTACGCCGTCAGGCCCGGCGGCCTTCGCAGGCTGCTCGGCCAGCGCGTGGCGGCGGGGGCTATTAGGCCAGCAGCTGGCCCCAGCGGCGGCCACGGGCCCCAGCTGCCCTCCGTGTGGCCACTGAACCAGCTTTTTGGCTGGGCCGAGTTTTGGCGCCGGGCTTCTTGCCCTAAGCCCTTAAATTCGGCCCCTAACTCTATAAATACTCCCTTTCACCCTTTTTTGCAGGAGGTCAGTCAATTCACAATTTTGAGAGCATTGAGAGCACATATTTCCCCAAATCAAATAGAATTCAGAAATCTGAAGATCCAAGAAAGCAATACACCTAGCCTAGCACCCAAGATCGAAGAGTAATCCTAATTCTACTAGTCTCGTTCGAAAAGAACGTCCAGGTTAACCATCCTGAGGGCCTAACTCTTTACTAAATCTCTTGTTTTATCGTTTATTAATCATGTTTTATTTAGCTTTTGATTATGGTTGAATAGACTTGCATGTTTTGGGTTTTGTACATAATTATGCATGCTTAGTTAATATAAAGTAGCATCTTTTTATTAGTTTATGCAAGTTTGCATCTCTTCGTAGTTTTGGCATGCATATAGTAGCCTCTTAGGTTTATTTTAGCATAAAGTTATCATCTTTACATCATTAATATTTGTTTGAAGTTACTAACGGTTTTATTGATGTGCATATACAATGCTTGGCACGTTTAGCAAAGTTGGTAGGTTGGAGCGTTAATTTGATGTTTTATATCTTGTTTATGCTTGTTATTAGTATGCATGTAAATTGGTTATAAATTGTGCAAAGCAACAACATAGGTAATTTGGTTGTTCTTAACCCGCCTAGTTAATTTAGGACCTTGGACGACCGGATTTGCATGGAACCATTTAGTATAAATAAATATTTGACATGGATAAGCTTAGTAGAGGCCGTGTATACGGGCGATATAGTGAGATTCGTTTTGTTTATTTCCTACCTACATCCCCGAACTCAATACTTAGTCCCCATGGGCATAAGTCAATTCCCAATAGGAATTAGGGTGCACTTTTGATGGTTTCCAATTGTTTCCTTAAAAATTGGTGGCGGCTTCTTATTTGCAAATTGTTCTCTATAATTAATTTGAATCGCATGCAATACATTATTTAGGAACCATTAATTCCAACTAAAAATCGATTCGCGCGTTTTAGGGCGCCCGATAGGAGAGGGTTCTTACAGTGGCGACTTCACTGGGGACTTAATAAGAGGATGTAATTCGAAAACTTATCCATGTCAATAATTTATTTTAACTATTTGGTTCAATTACTGTATGTGTTTATTTTCTTTGCTTTTGCATCCATATCATTCATACTGCATGCGTTATCATCGCATGATGTCGAAAGACATCAACACTCCATAAACAGGATTTACCCTTTGGAATATTGTTTATGACTTAGGCCAGTGACCCACTCGGTCCGAATTACCTTTGCACATAGTCGTATTCCACCCCATGGCATTTACATGTTTCCATTTACTATGCACCCCATTGATGACAAAACTCATCCGGTCATGGGTTACCTTATCCAACCATAGATTGTGTCAACTATTGCATTATGTCCCATAGTCCATATCAACGTGCTAATTGGTTTACTTGCCATATTATTATTAATTGTTTCCATGGTATGTGATTAGTTTCCATAGAATATTAGGACTAGATCCCCCCTTAGGATTCTTTTATTGAGTCCTGGTTAGGGAAGGTTTCCCTTTTGTTTGCTTGTACGTTTTGTCAGGTTTACAAATAGAGTCTGCATCTTTTCTTTTTAGGAAGTAGAATCCCTGTATGACTCCGATGATGCTAGTGACCATGTTAGGAAGACGTTCCTTTCCATAAGAATTAGATTGCAAGCAAATAATATATTCCCGTCAATGATCTTTCACTAAATAAAAAAAGAGTCCAATTTTATTCCATATGCAAGTCAACACTATATCTTTTCCTTGAATAAGGGAATGTAAATGTATGCCACTTGAGGACTGCTGAACACATCAAAATAGACTGCAACAACCTCGCGCATTCCGCACAAGAGCTAAGGGCTTACGATAATTCGAAAAGGAACGTATTGGGTACCTTCTCCATGAATATCAATGACAATAGGGCGTATTCAGCTTACTCTTAGGAAGGCCTTGGTTACACAGGCTAAATGTCGTAGCCTCAACCCTGCATCAAAAAGTAAAGCTATCCTTGGCAGGATCCATCTTGGAAGTCTGCGTTGTTACTATGGTAGCCCAGATTGAGAAAGCTCCGGTCCTAAAGATAGAACATAATGAGCAAGATGAGGAGTTATGGGGCTTTGAGAACATAGCCTTCATAGAAACAATAGAGCCCACACTTAACGTGAATGGTTTACTCAGAAAGCAAGGCCACTTCCCAGGTACCACTTTGGGCCCACATCCCAGGGTAGCCCAAACATGCTAGAACACCAAGATCAGAAATGATCTATTTGGGCTAGGCTCAGGCTCACTAGGCAAGAGGTTAAGGCCTACATATCCAAAGTGATGGCTATGAAAGGAGCCCGTGCGGCTAACAAACATGTTCCACACAGCATGGATCCGTATCCCCTTACCCTTAATGGGCGATTTCTTCAAGAAGGCGACCTATATCCTTACTATGGATTCCCTGAACCATACACAACTAATGGGATCCTAATACAAGGCTTTAAGGCATTCCAAGACTGCTTCACCATGAGTGAAGACGCACCCATATCTCCTAATGAGGACCAACCCACTAAAGATTGGGCTAATGATGTGGCACCCAATGACTTTGGGCTCTTATTCGGCAAAGAGCGTCGTCAGTATGATGAGACAACTACCAAACTTCCCCTTACTGTGCTTTTTAATGAAGGTTTCGACCCGTCTAAGTTGATCGCCCCAATCGGGCCCGACCGCACCACCTGGAAGCACAAGATGAAGTGGACTCCAGTCAAGGGAGCCAAGTACAAGTTCATAATCCGCAACGGTCCTACAGTAGGGCCCAGTTCCGATTCTGATTCTGATTCCGAGTCTGAGTCTGATTATGAGTCTGTTATCATAGAAGTGTCGGGTAGTCCACCCTAGTCTATTCCTTCTACTACTAAGGTCCTTAGTGATGACCTCATTGATGTATTGTCCGCTTCTATTAATATTATGAACGTCGATTTTGCTTACTTGGATTGCCTCACTGCTAATAATTTTGAAGATATAACGGAATTGCCAAAAGAAGTTATTAAAGCACTAATCTAACATGAGCAAAAGACTTCAGTAGTCGAAGAAACCGAGACAATAAACATTTTTCACACACAAGTGATGTTCCCTTAGTTTCCGGAACACGACCTCCAAGTGTCCGAGGTGTTCTCCTATCGTCTTGCCATAAACCACAATGTCATCCAAATAGACCACCACGAACTTGTCCAAGTAACCGTGGAAAACATGGTTCATCAGGGTACAGAAGGTAGAGGGAGCATTTGTCAATCCGAATGGCATTACTAGCCACTCAAACGCCCCGTACCGTGTGACACAATTAGTCTTCGGCTTGTCTCCCTCTAAAAATCGGACTTGATGATACCCTGATCTCAAGTCTAACTTCGTGAAGTAGACAGCTCCCCCGAGCTGATCGAACAAATCCGCAACCAACGGAATGGGGTAGTGATTCCTCACAGTGACCTTGTTCAGCGCCCGGTAGTCAATACACAACAAAAGACTTCCATCTTGTTTCTTCTGAAATAGCACTAGGGCTCCATAGGGAGCCTTGGACGGCCGTATCAATCCAGCTTCTAAGAGCCCATCCAATTGCTTCCTCAATTCTGCCAACTCGGGAGGTTCCATACGGTAGGGGTTTCTTTTCGGCAAGGTCGCTCCCGGGATCAACTCAATCTGGTGGTCCACCGACCTACGAGGCGGGAGGACTTGAGGTAGATCCTTTGGCATAACGTCACCATACCCCTCGAGGAGGGCCAACACTTCGGGTGGGGTAGTCTTCCCTTTGCACTCTTCCTTGACCGACAAGGTCGCGAGGAAAGTTACTTCTTGTCTCTTCAACCCCTTTTCTAGCTGCATCGCTGAGAGTAAGTGTCCCTTCCGACTCTTAGTATTCGTATTCGGGCCCGATGCTTTAATGAGACAAGGGCTTTCTCCCATTGACAACAACGAACTCAGATGGGGCATGGGAGCCACTTTCGTAGCACGAAGGAAGTCCATCCCCAATACCAGGCAGAAGTCGTCGAGTGGCGTTACTGTGAAGTCCATTCGGCCACTCCATTCCCCAATCCTTACGGGTACTCCGTTAGATATCCCGTGGATGGGTTTGGCTTCCGAGTTCACAACTTTCATACGACCCCCTTCACGATAAATCTTCAAACCTAATTATTTGGCTTCGGTTCCAGCCACAAAGTTATGGGTTGCACCTGTGTCCACCATCGCCCGTGTCTTACGCTCGTTGATCGCTAGATCGACGTACATAAGCTCAGTTGATTTGGGTTTCGATGGGGTGGTTCCCTTTTCGAGAGCACACAACATGCAAAGAACTCCCACTTGCGGCACATCCTCCTCTTCAATGTCTTCGCTTGTGTAGGTATCATTCTCATTGGCACTGTCGGACTCCACGAACATCTTAGAGAGATTCTGCTGGAGTGCGCTCAAATCCCCTTTGTGAGGACACTCTGCCATCCGATGCGGCCCCTTACAAAGGAAACAAGCCATCGGTCTCTTCACGGAGGAAGATTCAGTTCTGTTGTCACGGTTGAATGATGCGCCCGGAGCTGCCCATGTCTTCCGTGGGTCACTTCCCCCCCTGCGGAACCTGTTGTTCCCACTGCCATTTGAACCAGTTTGTGAGCCAATTCCCACTACTCGGTTTACTACCGGAGTAGGTGGGGGAGTTCCTTTCTTTGTGTTGGGATCCTTCCCTGTCTAGTAGTCCATGAGCCGTTCAGACGCGCTCATGGCCGTGGCCAATGTGTCTAGCTTTTGTCGCGTCAACTCTCGTTGTGCCCAGTCTTTCAACACAGCAATGAAGTTGAACAAACGATCTTTGTCGTTCATGTCTTTGATCTCGAGCATGCACGCCGAGTACTGCTTCACATAGTCTCGGATGGACCCGGTGTGCTTTATCGACTTCAGCTTTCGTCGAGCGATGAATTCGGTATTCTCCGGGTAGAACTAATCCTTGAGTTCCTTCTTAAAGGCTTCCTATGTATCTATCACAAGAGTTTTCGCATCAATCTCGACATACTTGGTACGCCACCACAACATTGCATCATCCGCAAGGTACATCACTGTAGAGTCGACCTTATGGTCGTCTTCCAGTCCACCGACTCAGAAGTATTGTTCTAGGTCGAAGACGAAATTGTCTACTTCCTTGGAGTCTCTAGCTCCACCGTATGTCCGAGGCTGAGGGGGCTTCACCCTTCTCGACCCCGACACACCATCACCGTTAGCAACGACACTCGAGATCGTAGTGCATTAATCCCACAATGACTGTAGTTGACTATGGATTTGGTCAAGCTCCTCCCGTAAGCTCGCGGAGGACATCTCGTGCACCTGGGCCTCTAGTGCGTCGATCCGGGCATCCTGCCCGATCATGATTTTCTCCAGTTCTTCCATGTTCACCATGGCTTCCGTCTCTAGGCAACTTTCCGATTAGCGAGCTTCTCTCAAGCTGGGCTCTGATACCAAATGTCAAGGTCCAGCTTTGTCTATTGCGGAACGTGAGGCGCGCTCTTGTCTCCTAGCGGCAAGAGTGCCAGCCGTACACAAGGAACGTCGATGTTGTGTCTGTGGACACGAGAGGGAGAGGGAGGGACGGAGTTAGTGAGAGGGGTTGGATGATGAAAGTAATGAATACAGTTTAACAACAACAAGCATTGACATCAATACATCGATATGGAGGACTGCTTCCCCAATAAAGAGTCTTAAAAGGATTATTCATTCTGACAGGAGTATACATCAAGAGTGCATAACTTTCATTCTCGACATCTACTCCTAAAAGTAAAAGAAGTAGAAAGCTTAAAGACATGTCCAAGGGTCAACACGCAGGAGGCGCCTTAGAGACATGTTACTAGGGAACTAGAAAGCGTAGAGACATGTCCAAGGGTCAACACGCAGGAAGCGCCTTAGAGACATGTTACAATGCAAGGAAAGTAAAAGAAAGCATTAAAATACAAGGTGGTGTAGGTGGAACCTAACACAATGCATGGGGCAAGGTGCTGTAACGCATGGGTCATGGTACTGCATTGTGTTGCATCGTGCTGTATCGTGCTGCATCGTGCTGCAACGCATGGGACAAGGTGCTGCAATG